>JAWWTY010000123.1:12685562-12868478 GCA_035222235.1 Margarornis squamiger | reverse complement strand
TTGGTGGAGCGAAGACTCCCCCCTCGTGTCCAGGCCTGCGTTGCTCTTACCATATAATAAACCTTTTTTATAAAAAAAATAAATCCATTTGGGTGAGGCTGTGTTTCTCACAGCGTGGAGGTGTTTAAGGCAGGCCCGGCCGCGGTGCCCACGGGCCGGCCTGGCCCTCAGGCCGCATTTGCCCAACATTATTGATCCCGTGGCTGTGGGAAAGCGAGGGGGCTGTGCCATTCCCTGCTCCTCCTCCTCCTCCTTTTCCTCCTCCTTTTCCTCCTCCTCCTGCTCCTGCCCCTCCGAGGGGAGGGCCGGGCTGGGCCGGGGAGGGCGGAGAGGCCGCGGTCGCTGCCTCGGCCCGGGAGGTGCCGCTCGCACCGATCGTGCCCGGGAACGGGGGAGGTAGGAGCAGCCAGGGCCCGGGAGAGGGGATGGGGATGGGGATGGCGGTGAGGATGGGGGTGAGGGAGGGGATGGGGATGGCGGTGAGGGAGGGGATGGGGTTGAGGGAGGGAGCGCGTCCCTTGGGCTGCTGGGCGGGAAGGGCCGCAGCGGGGCCGGCGCTGCCCCTGAGGGGGTGGACACGGCTGGGGATGGGGCTGGGGATGGCAGGGAATGGGGCTGGGAATGGCAGGGAATGGGGCTGGACGCGGCTGGGGATGGCAGGGAGTGGGGCTGGGGATGGCAGGGAACGGAGCTGGGGATGGCAGGGAACGGGGCTGGACACGGCTGGGGATGGCAGGGAATGGGGCTGGACAAGGCTGGGGATGGCAGGGAATGTCAGGGAGAGGGGCTGGACGCGGCTGGGGCTGGCAGGGAGAGGGAAGGGGTGGGTGGGTGTGTGTGGGGGCTCGGGCAGCGCAGCCTTTGCAATGCACAGGGATAAACCCGGCCCGCTGCCCTCGGCCCCCTGGGCGCTGGTTCGCGTTGAATTGCCGCTGTACCCGAGCAGTTTGCTGTCCGTGCAGGGGGGGAGGCGACACTAAATTGTTACAGATTTAAAAAAAAAGAACAAAAAAAGAAAACGCCTCTGATTTAAGGCGTGCTTAACATAGAGCGAGCATGCCCCGCGGCCCCGCCTGGCTCCGCGGGGTCGGGAAGGCAGGCGGGGCGAGTGCTTTTGGGATTGTACATCCATCCCTGGTTACACACGGCCATCCCTTCGCTTTCTTCCGGCTCTCCTTTTTATTCCCCTCCCTCCTCTTCTGGCAGCCTGGAAAATTTCCATCCGCCAAGCAGCAGCCAGCCTGTAAAAGGGACACCACGCATGCTGAGCTGCAGCTTTAATCGCTCGCCTAATTCGCTTTGAGCGCTCAGTTTCCCTTCCTGTCTGCAGGAGGTGTTTCTCTGAGTTGAGTGTGTGCAGGTGAGCAGGGTCGGATGGAGCCCCTCAGATGATTTCCATCTAGAACTGTCCATCTTGGACTTTGGCTTTGACACCAGTGCCCCCCCCTTTTCAATACCTCAGCCGAGTTTGCAGGCATACCATCCAGGAGAGCACAGGCTCCTGTGCCTCCAGCTGAAAGCAACACTGTTTACATAACAAACTAAAGAGCATGTTCTGCTCCTGACTTCCAGGGTCGCCTGAAAACCAAAACTGCCGTCACTATTTATTTTTGGCTGGAATAAGAGGCCTCTGGAGGGTTCAGTTTGGTAGGGAACAAATGCATTAATTAGCTAATGAGTTTGGATTGAACCTCTGAATCATGCTGTGGATACAGGGGAATCTAAATATAGCTAGCATTTCATGTTCTGCTCTCGAGCTGACAGAAGTGAAAGCAAGTGTGGGTTTTGTTAATTGGCAGGCTTTCAGTTTGGTGGTGCTGTGTTTCACAGAAGGAAGTTAACTGCTGTTGTTACAGGCCAGGATAGCAGGAAAGAAAAAGCAACTCAAGAAAGTAAATCAGTTTTTAAATACCTGTAAGCACACTGAAATATGGGTGTGATATTGCCATCACCCTGCAGTAAAATGGAAAATCTGAAAATTCCAAGTGGTTCCACATTCAACTGACCCAACAACAGTGACTTCCAGAACGTTCAGCCTTTTATCAAGTCAGCAGTTAACCTCTAAGTGCTAAGTAAAGAAACCTTTCCTCTTTCCATGCAGAAATTGCATAAAAGGTAAACCAAGAGCATCTAAAGCAACATGCTTTGAGCTGTGAACAAGTTTATGGAAGACCTCCCAAAAGCTATGACGCTGCCATTTTCTATTAAAGCACCCACTTACTAAGTTACCTTTGACTGCGTGCTTTTTACAAGCACACAGATTTTATGTGACAATTTAAAAATGCAGTTTTAACAAATATTTCAGATCCTAAGATGCAGATTGGCTTGGGGAAAGTACAAGAGCAAGGCACTGCAGCCCAGAATTACAGCGTCTCTGGGGTGCAAGTGTCGCTCTTTGCTGCTCCATTATGTCGGACCATCCTGCTGTTATTTTATTTTTTGCATTCATCATAAGCATGGATATTTGTAGTTCCTTTATCATGGCATATCATACCTTTCACTCATGATTTTGCTCTCAGCAAACTTTGAGCAATTAAGTTAGAAATCCCTTACTTAAAATTTAGTGTGGTTAGTTACAGTGCTTTGATGATCCAGTTCAAATTACTCCGGTGCAACAACATGTAATTACTACAAATTGCATCTGAGCCTGCTGGGCTTTCAATCAAGTTAGCTGTTACTTTACAAAAGGTCAAATAAGCCAATCTTTCTACATTTTTCAACATGCTAGATGAGTCATCAGTAGTGAATTTTTGTCTGTGCCAAGCCAAGTGGAGTGTTTTAATTTATCTGGACTGGAAAAGAGATCTGAGAACACAGTAGAAGATCTTGCTTGCCTATGTTAGCCAAATGCCAGAGGACTTCAGGCCAGACAAAACAGCAAATAGCTGCATGGGGTTTTTTGAGGAGGAAGGTTGTGGGTGCAATTGTGTATGTCCATGGATACACTTAGTGGTCATTTTTAGTATAAAAACACAACTTCACAGGCCTGCATTGAAACATATTGTTCAAGACCTCCATAAATGTGACAGAATCGAGTATCATGTGCAGATGAAAAAAACTGTTTAAAAATCTAAGCAAATCTGTTTCTCCTCCCTTTCCCCCCCCAGGGAGCCACAGTGCAGATGTTTCAGCCGTGATAAGCTTGTTTTCACAGCCTTAGCTCATATTTTCACATATTCATATTTTAGCAAAGTCATTATCCCTCTCCTTTGCTCCATCACAACCTCTCCTCCAGGCACTGAAAATTCGGGATGTCATTATGCAAGTGGCCAGCAGCAGTGCCTTACCTTGCTGAGAGTGGGATAGTTTCTCTGTGAGTCACGCAGACCGCCCTGTAGCTGCTTCTCTTCAGAGCTGTGCTCTGCATGATCAGCTGGCTCTGAGGGTGACACTGCTTCCTGAATGATGTAACTGAACATTCCCTTTCCCGCGCTTCTTGTTTCCTGAGCAGTTTCCTCTTTGTTCTCCAAGACATTCCAGCAGCTGCGTATCTTTTACTCCCGATCTTTTTTTCCCCCGCGAATCTCTGCGAAGACAAGTTATGTCAACAGCTACTTTAATTAATTTGGTACGAAATGGAGGGTGTCAAGTGAGAAGGAGAGCCGTGCTCACATCCCGCTTCCTGCAAGACGAGAAGCGGCCGACGGGCGCCTGCTACATCTCCAGCTCCGAGCGCCGCGCTTCCCGCTTCGATCCCGACGGCAGCGGGAAGCACACCACGTGGGACACCTTTGGCATCTGGGACAATCGCATCGATGAACCTATTCTCCTCCCACCAAGCATAAAGTATGGGAAGCCCATTCCAAAAGTGAGCCTGACCAACGTGGGCTGTGCGAGCCATATCGGGAAGCGCAAGGAAAACGAGGACCGGTTTGATTATTCTCAGCTGACGGAGGATATCCTGTACTTTGCAGTGTACGATGGACATGGTGGGGCAGCAGCAGCTGACTTCTGCAATAAGTACATGGAAAAATATATCAAGTAAGTGCCCATCAGGTGAACGTGTGTCAAATAAATTCCAGTAGAGATTCTTCCTTAGGACCAAAAGGGAATCAGTGGGTTGAACATTGTTGCTAATCCTCTTTGGTTACGTAGTCACCTATTCTAAGGGGACAGCAGCAGCATCAGATGGAACAGACAAGCTATGAACTACTTATTCTGTGTGGTGCCTGCCCCGCTGAGCAAGGCCACAAAGACAAGAGAGGAAAACACAATTCCCACTGGGTAAAAATTAACTGGGAACACAGGGAGAGTGTGAATTGACTGTTTTCACATGGGGTCAGTGTGATCGCTGACCTACAGTTTGCTTACACTCTTTTATATCTCTCTATCACATCCCTGGAAGTTGGAAGAGGAACTTATATATTTGAAGAATTACAAGATTATGCTTCCAGTGAAGGTCACTAGTAAAATCATGTTACCTTTTCCCTGAAATCCAGCATTATTTAATGCATGCAGGGAGGAGATAGGACTATGAAACAGATTGATCAAGATGTGTATTTCTTGGAAAGGAGGTTAATTTTTTGTTTGCTTGTTTGTTTCCAGAGAGTTTCTTGCTGAGGAGGAGAACTTGGAGACTGTTTTGAGCAAAGCTTTTCTAGAAATAAACAAAGCATATGAAAGGCACGCTAATCTCTCTGGTGATGGTAGGTAACTAAATATTCTCCTCACATGGGTGTGGACAATAAAATTTGTCTTACTTGCTCAGTAGTATTGCAGTAGGATGTCCAGAAAAGTGCGTGAAAACAGTTTTACTTAACACAGGATTTTGCTCTGATCACTTAACTGCAAATGAAACAATTATGGTTTACCTCCTTAAAATAGAATAGCTACTGAAAGCCTCAGTCAAATTTACTGTGGGAGTTATGAATTTGGATGTTAGCATAATCATCAATTAATTTCCCTTAATGTGATTCTGTCAAGGACAGTGTTTGTCAAGGTAGCAAAGAGTGACTTGCATTTGCAAGGACCATAATTTTACTGTGCAAGAAATGTGGAGGGGGGGTTGGTTTTATTTGGGTTTTTTGTATGTGGGGGGAAGCGGTGTTTTTATATGTTTGTTTGTTTGTTTTAAAGCTGTTATTCCTATGGTTTAAAAGCAACAGTGTCAAAGTTCCCCCTTCTAACTTGGCTGCTGCACCTGAGGAGGAACATAAGCCACAATTAATGCAATTGATATTGCTTCTGCACAAACAGAATCACAGGAGTAGCTGAGTGTGAAAGGGAAAAAAGCAGTGAAGAGGAAAACAAGTTTGGCTGTGGTAAGGCTGTGGTAAAGCTGGCACCAGCCCTTTTAGACTCCGTAATCCTGGCTGTTAATGAAGTTCTTGTGTATGTGTCTAGAGACTAAGTACATCTGAAGTTCCAGTTCCAGCAACTGGAGTTTATAGAGAGTAACTTGGGAAGGGAGATAGAAATGCCTGTTCCAGTTCTGTCACAGGAGTTTTCTTGGCTGTGAGATACAATTTTGAGAGTCAGTTTAGCCAGTCTTAGAAAAATCCCCAAACCAACCCAATTAAAAAAATCCCACCACCAACCCACAACAACAACAACAACAAAAACCAACCACAAAACCCCACCTTCCCTGCCCCAAACAAACAGACAACCTGTCCCAGTGCTGGTGCTGGCAAAATGACTGAGGTCATTCCAGAAAGACAAAAACTGTAGAAGTTTTCTCTCCAAGAAAGACTGGAAACCAACAAGCCCTCTAGGGACTGAAGTGATGCTGTGTTCTCTAGCTGCTTTTCCTAAGCAGTGAATGAGTATAATCAAGTAATAGAAGGGGTTCCTGCACTTTAACTACTAGATGAATCTAGGTAGACTCAAGTATTTCCTGGCAGGACAGGTAGCTTGACAGCACTGTGAGAGACACACACCTTTCCTCTTTCCTGGTGCAGGCTAAGGTAGGAGGAAAAGTGTCTTAAGTCCTAAAATGCAGCCCTTTAAAAAGGGGGGTTAAAACTGTAAAGTTCATTTTCCCATTATATTTTATGTGCTAAAAAAGTCCAGAATCGCTTTTGACCTGTGGGGTGAGTTTTAACTGCACTTCAGTAGAACAGATGTGAATTTTATCCTAGAGCCTCCTTGCAAATATGTTTTCTTAAAAGCCCAAATCCAAGACAGCATTTGAATGCTTCTTTATGTGCTTCCCTGGATCCGAACCTTTTGTTTTCATTAACATGAAGATCTATTTGTCCCTCTCCCTGCCCCCTCTTGGTTTTGCTCGTCACAGTTAAGCGTCAGAGCAGCTCCTTGAGAAGGATTGAGAACTGTACTCGATGTATTATTCTGTTATTCTGGAAATGGTTTCCAGTTATGATATCTCATACTTGAGACTTACAGAACTGTGTTACAGCAATATTTGACAGAGAAATTGTGCAGCAAGCTGAGCATTTTAGAACTGCTTGTAGGATTTTTTTTCATCTCATTTAACCAACTGGTGCTGCCTAATGCCAGCAAATTTATGCAATGGTTACCAGGATACTGGGCAAGCCCTCTTAATTAAAAAAAGCTTGAAGTCAAGCAAAATAGAGGGGCCACACTCTGGCAGGCACTCAGTGTTCCTCAGGTAGGCTGAGCCCCTGCAAGCTCTTGCAGGCGCCTGTGGGATCCAAGTGCTGGCTGAAAATCAAGCTCCAAGGCAAAGAAGGGAGTAGCAGGGTGCGAATTTATGAACAGATGAAACTTGTTGCATATCTGTTGCTAAAATAATTCAGTACTATGTTTTGACTGCTTTGTGTGGATGTTTTTGTTGTTGCTGATGTCTTGAAAGTTACATAAAATTTCAGTGCTTGGCATGTGTCTTTGTTGAAGCCTAGTTCCAACCTGATTCAGTTTGCCAGCAAAATGTGTGATTAATCGTGGCTATTCTAGATGTGACAGTCAAGACAGTTGCTAGAACATCTTGAAAGTGGTGGCTGGTTGTGGAACATGGTGTATCCGGGATGCACTGGATGCTCCCCAAGACTCACCTCCTTTTGAAACCTGGCCACGCCTGATGAGGTGGAGAATAATAGCTTAGTCTTGTTCCAGTAAATGTCCCTTCTAGGGCTCACTCACCATGTCTGTGAAAAAAACAGTGCATGTTGAGGATGCCCAGGTCTTTACTAACACACAGTCAACTTCAAAAGTGTGTACCTGGGTGTTTGAAGGAACCTAAGTCCAGGGACAAATCCCTGTAGCCAAAATGGCATGTTTGAGGCGTTGTTTATAGTACTCTTTAAGGGGTAAAAACCTTATATAATGGCACAAATTTAAGATATGCCTTACTGGAGTCTTCAAGAGCATGGCCCTTTGTAGGTCTCTTTACAATTACAGAAATTACAGATGGAAAATATATAGCACAATAGTTTCTGTGAGCTTTCAGTAATAAAAAAGCCATGGGATATGTATATGTTCCAGGTACTGCTGCTGTGTTGGGCATGCAGTGCTGCTGGAGGGCTGCACTGGCCTGCTGGAGACTGTCACTCTGACAGGGATCTGTACCTGTTGTTTCACACAAAAGGATAAGAAACTTGCTGTAGGCAGGTCTGGGATAATCTGTCCTCTGCCTGAATCCTGTCTAATCATTAACAGCTTGGAGATATGCCTGAGCCCTGAAGCTTGATATTTGTTATCTCTTCAAAAATGCATTTTCATTCCCTTCCACACATTTAAGTATACCCAGTCACTTTCAAGTGACTGCTAAACTTAGGTAGAGGATGCAGTAAAGCAAGCTCACGTCCAACAAATGTCATTATCCAAGGGACAACTGCCACAGATGGGCAGAATGTTCTATATTTTGGAGCAGCAGTAAACACTCAAATGTAAAGGCTGGATTGCTTTGCTCAGCAAGGACTGAAATAAGAAAGTGAATTGTGTGCTGGAGGGAATTTGAGCGTGTCCTTGGAGAAATGTAAGATAAACCCTCTCCTGGCTTAGTGCAGGCATACAAGGTATTGTTACTGCTCCTGTTCACTGTAAGCCACTGCTCAAACTACAGAGAGTTTGTCCATCAGCCTTCATGTTTGGTGCATCCAACTCTAACCCTAATGGCCACTCACTTCTGGAATAGCCATCTTATTAAAACATAGCCAGGTATTAACTGGTGTATCTAAGTTTGGAAGGCACTTCTGGAATCTTATTATGCTGAGCAAACAGCAAAAGTTACTTAAAAAACCCTAAATTTTAAAAGTAGTGGGGTTTGGGTTTGTTGGTTTTTTTTCAAGTTACCGTTCAAAAAGTGATTTTTATTTCTTTACATGTGTTAACCTGCAACACTGAGGAGAAGGGAGAGCTGCAGAAACTGTACTTAAGTATTTCTTAAATCCATTGACATTGCAAAGGAAGCCTTTTTATCCAAGGGCCCTGATTATTACCTAATCAAGTTAGAAGCTACTAATTACAATATTAAAGGGTTATTAATTTTGCATATTTCCCGTGGGTCAGAACAATTTGTATACTTCTAGTCAGTGCCTTTAAGATGGCTCCATTTCAGTTGGCGCTGGTTTGGACTCCCCATTTTGGTGTTATATATAAATATATATATATATATAAATATAAATAAATTGAGGAAACAGATTTGACCGTATTCTGTACTCAAGATGGTCTTCAGAGTGGCCACTCTTACCATATGTGAGGCAGCTGGCCCTCTAGCATTGATAAAATTCTTGGGTTGATTTGTTGGTTGGTATTTATCTCTACAGGGGGGGAAAAAATGCAGATTTTGTTTTGGCTGAATTTAAACTGATGTTGTCACACAGCTGCAGGAAGAAGGTGAGAATGGTAGCAACTCCCCAGAAGCACCAAGGCTGATTTATCTATAGCCAAAGATGCACGTGCAAGCCTGAAGTGCTTCCTGTCTGACCTGCATAGACAGTGCAGGCAAACCCGAGAGTGACTCCTTCCCCTGTTCTGCAGCCCTGACTCTTTCATCTCCAGTGTTGCAGGTTGATTTTGTTTGAACAAAGTCCCTGGGTGAATTTCCTATTTGCCTCTGTGTGCGTGTTATTTGTGGCAGACACTGTACCTGGTCAGCAGCTCTAGAACTGGAGGCCCTGGACATGTGCTGGGCTTCAGTGGAAAGAGAGATCTGCTTAATTTTGTCCCAGGTGAAGGAGTCCAGCGGTTCCTAGCCTGGACTACTGGAAGGTTCCCACATCCTCTTTGTCACATTAGTTGAGATGACTTGCAGTAGAAGTTGTCCAGTGAGTGTTAAGAACCTATTGAAAGATCTTAGTTTTATAGTGATATTGTTAGGAAAACAAAATAAACTCTTTAATTGTTAAAACCAATACATATGCTGATGCAGCGTATTTTGTATTATTAAATTAACTAGCAGCAGTTGTAGTAAAGCATTAGAAATGTTATCCCATCATCATTCCTGTGGTTTTGAGCTATGCTAGAAATCACATAATGCTATATCCATGTTCTTGCATCCCTACACAGATCACGAGCTGGTTCCAAGGAGGAGATTGTGAGCAGCATGTGTTGTTTACTAGGAGTGCATTTGAACTAATAAACATATAAAGTTCAAGTCACTATGTCTATTACCAGAATTCTGGACAATATCTTGACTTGTTCTTTAGCACTATCCCTTGATTCTGTGATAGCAGATCTTTTCTTTGGGAGTTTGCACTCAAAAGATGCAGATTCACCTGAACGTCCAGATGTTTCCGGTCTTGTATGAATTAAAGACTATGTACTTAACTTTTTCAGAAACTGCTTATGTTTTTCAGCATAATCCCAAAACCACAGAATGAAATGGGAAAGTAGCAGCAGTTCTGCATTAATTTTAATGTCTGTGTAAAATATATTTTCTTTAAAATAAAAAGGTAGTCTTATACAGGTTCTTTATTTCACTTCTTCTAACTGTTGGCTAAAACAGGTATTTTACTGGTTCTACTAAAATTTCTAATCACACTGGTACTTGTTAGCATCTCATTTTCATAATGTGCCTTACAGTGAGGCTGCACCAGACTAGTCCTTGCTTCAAATTAGAAACAGGATGTCATGGCTTACCTGAATAGTCTGAAGCTTCTGGCATAGTTTGGAACATCACAGCCTGCATGGCAGTCATGACATAATCTGAGGTTTGGCCTTGGTCACCATGGCTCATGTTCACCATGGACATGTTGGTTCAGCGTACAGCTAAACCAAGTCCTCACTGCAGTAATAATACCTGTTTTAAATAATAAAACAAGC
This sequence comes from Margarornis squamiger, assembly GCA_035222235.1. NCBI lineage: Eukaryota > Metazoa > Chordata > Aves > Passeriformes > Furnariidae > Margarornis > Margarornis squamiger. The sequence goes on along the minus strand of JAWWTY010000123.1, from coordinate 12,858,296 downwards.
TTAGTTAACACCGTTTTGTGAGGGATTTTTTTTCCTTTTGATTCATCAGCTCGCTGGTTTCACTGCACAACAAGGCTCAATGCATCTTTCAAGGCTTAGTGCACTTCAGTTTACTCCCAGCCCTGTTTTACTTACAGGGTGCTGAGGCCTCACAGGGTTGGGGAAGGAGGTTGTCAGGACCCCAGAGCACTTGCATTCCTGTTGCTGTTTGCTGGCAGCTGGTCAGAGATGGGACTGGCTGGCATTCCTTGGGATCAAACCTGCAGTCCTGTCTCAGATCCGTCTCACGTCCCCCGGGTCAGGCCTGCAGGGCCACATAGTTGTAGCTGAGCTCTGCAGAAGCAGTGATGGAAAGATATTTAACTCTTAGAGGAATATAACTAAGGATTCACAATCCTAAGTAAGCCCAAAACTCACCTCGATTTGGCTTGCTTTGAAAAACTGGAACAACTGGAAAAGCGCAGAATGCAGGTGACCTACAGAGAGCCTTTCAAGGGGATTTGCATTGGCTGTGAATGCAAATGTGTTCCAGGCAATAGCTTGTCCTGGGTTACCTCTGCAGAATTTGCAGGAAGAGAAGGTACTAACTCTAAGATGGGACTACTTTCAAAAAGCAAATCAAAAAAGGAAAGCTGGGCAGCTCTTCTCGCATTTTCTTCACTGCAGATAAAACTACAGATCTTTTCTAAAATAGGCAGGCTCACATTTCTTCTTTTCAAGAACTTCTGTTTATTCCGGAACATTGCAGAAATCAAGATGAAAAGCCCTGCAGTTCACTTGCAGAAGTTAATCCAGCCACAGGTTCCTGTGTGCAGTCAGCCCGCTCAGCTCACTGTAAGAGAAGGAGCACACCACCCAGGGCTCTGTTTTGCCCTCGAGGCCATCACTGCACACCCCTGTAAGTGATCCCAGCAATGCCCTGGGCACGTTGCCTGGGCACGTGCCACCTGACTGCACCAGTCTGCAGGCACAAGGCAAGGCAGAATCCCAGGATGCAGCTTCACCTTTGTGCTGGGACCCCCAGCAAGTTGACAGGATCTGAAGGGAGTAGCGTTCCCTCCTGGAAAAAGTCAGTGGCCTGTTGGCTGTACCCTTCTTCCCTTGGCAAGGCTGGGGGAATCAGAGGGGGAGCGTAACTGTTCTGACAGCAACAGGAGGGTGCCCCAGGCTGGTAAAGGAGTGATCTATTGCTTCTCCTCTAGTGATCTACATGGAGCAACAATTACTATTACTCAATTGCCCACTTCACCACCTAACAGAGGGGAAGAGCCATCACCTTTATGGTGACCTACCCGTGCCCAGGGATAAGGACAATAACACTGTACCTTGTGGTGAGCTAGTGGGACAGGACAGAAAAGCCATTTGCTGTAGGCTGAAAGGAAGCCAGTGTACCTTGCAATGCTTTTATTCCACTTGCCCTGTTTGCATGGAGCCATGTTGTTGCACAGAAATACTTACCCTTCCCACTTCCCCCCTCTTTCCCCAGCCCTACATGCATGCATGTTTGCTCTATTTATTTTTTTTTCTTATATATAGATTTAGTTTAAATTTAAAAGCAGTTACTTACTGGTTAGGTAGAGCACAAGTTGTGTTCATTTCACCAGTTGAAACTGTTGCTGCTAACTGTGCTTTGAGGCAGTGCTAAAACCTCTCTTTCATATGACATTTATAGCAACTCTGCTGAACTCTGGGACCACTGCAACAGTGGCTCTGCTCCGGGATGGCATTGAGCTGGTGGTGGCAAGTGTGGGAGACAGTCGTGCTCTGCTGTGCCGAAAGGGAAAGGCCATGAAACTCACCATTGACCATACTCCAGAGAGAAAGGAGGAGAAGGAAAGGTACCTGCTGGCTGGTCATGTGGCTTCCCAGAGCATGGCTTCAGGCAGGGTGGGCTTGTATTCTGCTGCTGGGTTGGGCCAGGAAGAAAGCAGAGAGTAGAATGTAGTGCCCTGAGACCACCTCTGAGCTGGCAGTAAACAGCACAGCTCTAGTTAATTTATTTGGTTCCATTTAGAGGATGTGGAAAGCCCTCCATGAGCATAAACTGTCTCAGCAGTAAGATGAGCATAACTGAGATTCAGTGCAGAGCCATGACCACATGGTTCAGACTTGTCCAAGACTGCCAAGTTAAGACCAAGACCTGAAGAAAGGCACTGTGGTTCCCAGGTCAGGACTCAGCCCACCAAGACACATCCCTTCCATGGAACCCTTCATACAGCTAGAGCAAACCCTCAGTCTCCCAGCTTAGGCGCTCCATACCTCATTCCCCATTGCAGGTAGAGACAGAAATCGCAGATGGAGACGGGGGTAATGGTGTGAAGCAGTAACTCACGTTCACTCTTTCTTTTGTGCCTGTGGACAGGATTAAGAAGTGCGGTGGCTTCGTTTCCTGGAACAGTTTGGGACAACCTCATGTGAATGGTAGACTTGCAATGACGCGGAGCATAGGAGATTTGGAGCTTAAAAACAGTGGTGTGATAGCCCAGCCAGAAACAAAACGGGTTCAGGTAAAAGAAGGCCTGGTTAACAGGGACAGCAGCTTTTGGACAAAGGGGCATCATAGGTATTTGATGCAGGTGGTGGCACCCACACAACATGAGCCCACGTGAAGCCTGATGGCCACACACTGGTTGCTATTGAAGTAACCAGAGGGTAATTCTAATTAAGTTGTTCCAGATTAACACTAAAAGGATGGAAAAGAATCTGGTACTAGATTCAACCAGATCGACTTCTAAATCCCATTTCTCACAGTAAAATACATGATGAGGGAAGAAAGATGACACATATCCATTACTGAAATGCAGAGGTGTTAGTCTGTTTGGGTCCTGCGGTCAAATGAATGACTTTGAGGTTAACACTGGTATAAAACTGTCACTGAGAACTAAGCGGGATAGGGATGGGCCATCATCAAAAAAAAAAGTAGGATATGTAGAGGTTTGCACAGTTGAGAGGGAAGGGGGGAAGAGGGAAGGTCATCTGCTGCATCTTACCATAGCTCTGCAGTTGTGCAGAAAACAAATTAATCACCCAGGTGTTCGGCACAGTTACCTTCACTTTGGCAGGAAGGCTCTCCTTTCAGCTGGCACTCTTTTTGTTACTTTTTACCGAGGCACCTCCCAGGGCCCTGGAAACTCCTATTCAGTTGGTCCTAATGAAATGCCACCCACTAGGCCTGAGGGGTTTGGGGAGGTGACCACAGTGCTGTCATGTCTTCCTTGAAATCCTCGGTTTCAGGAAGAATTTTGCTTACTGGATAATGGATTCAAGGTGCAGCCTTTGGCTGGCCAAGGGCTTGCAGGTTCCAGTTACTCCTTGCACAGAAAGCAGGAGAGCAGGCACTACCCCTGGAAAAAGGGCTTTGCAGCAGAGTGTAGAAACACGAAGGCAGTTTAATTTGCCTTGCAGCACTCACCCCATTGCTGTGTGTACTGTGTGCCTTTACTGCAGTTGCATCACGCAGACGACAGTTTCCTGGCCCTTACCACAGACGGCATTAACTTCATCGTGAACAGCCAGGAGATCTGCAACTTCATTAGCCAGTGCCATGATCCTGCTGAAGCTGCCCACGTTGTTACTGAGCAGGTAATGCCAGGGCTTCTCTCGGCACCAAGTGCTTGTTGCTGTTTTTTGTTTGGTTTGGTTTAAAAAAGCCCCAAGTACACAACCACACATCCAAGTCAATTGGACTCTTTTCCTTACCCTGGGTCTTGCCACATCCTTGCCAGGCATCAGTTCAATTAACTTGCTTAGTTCACAGTCCACTGTATCTGCAGCTTTCTCCTGTGCTGAATTTGCCATCAGCATAGACAGAAATGGCCAGTGTCTCACCACAGTTGTGGATGGTGGTGTGTCTCATGGAAAACTCTAGCATACCAGAGTGGAGCATCTGGGCTGTGACGGGGAAGGGGAGTCTTGGGCCTCAGGGCATGCTGTCCCACCGGGAGCCAGACACTTGTTTCTTTTTCCAAGCCAGACACTGATGCTGACACTGTTTCTTCCCTCAGGCAGTGCAGTTTGGCACCGAAGACAACAGCACGGTTGTCATAGTGCCCTTTGGAGCCTGGGGCAAGTACAAGAACGGCGAGGTCAGCTTCTCCTTCAGCCGCAGCTTCGCTTCCAGCGGGAGGTGGGCATGAAGACCTGCCCCAGCCATCCTTCCCTGCCACCATCTGGACACAGCGTGCCATGGGAGAACACATCCATCTGCTCATAGGCTGACTCAGTGTCTTGTCCACCCCTTCTGTCCCCAGTGCCATAGAAGGTGCCACTGCTCCCTTGGTGCGTAACGCCCCGTTGTTGCTTACGGCTGACCGTGTTTTGCTGCCTGTGTTTGTTCCAGTCGGCACCGGGGCAGCCGTTTGGGATTGTCCTCCCAGCAGCTCTGCACATCACTTTGTTCACATAGACGAGGCTCTGGGCTTTCACCTGAGGCTGGAGGGGTTGCACAGTCATTTCATACCTTCTTGTATTCCCCAGGGCCCTTAGTTACCTGGCAGCTGTGTAAGCCTGAGCCATGCACTGGCTTCCTTGTACGTTAATACGTGGGGGAACAAATGCACAATGTCCTTAGGTAGACAGAAAGAGGGTCTGTTGTCTTCCTCTGCTGCAGCCACCCAAAACTCCCCTGTGCTTCAGGAGAAGTGGGTGCAAAATAAGGGAGAAGTTTCAGAAGTGTTTTTAGGTTCTGATGCCAGTGGCATTCGGTGTAGCTGTACAACTTTCTGAGACAGGGCTGCTTTGCAGGGCTTTATGCTCTCGCTGCCATCATCCATGATCCTCTAGCTCCAAGGAGACAGACCAGGCTGGAGCCACATGCTGTTGGACAGGTGGGAACCTTTCTCCATTGGGTCCAAAGCCTGTACGGTCTCTGTGGACCACGCAGCAGCCCCCTGCACTGTCTTCTTACTGTGTCAGTGCTTGACAGAAGCACAGACGAGGGAAAAAGACGCACAGTTTTGATACCCAGAGACTCTCATCAACTTGAATTTCTTTCCTTTCCTTTTTTTTTTTAAATAAAGAAAATAAGCTAATTTCAAAGAGTTTACGGTTCAAGATTTGATGTGTAAGACAGTTTATTTCTTCATAAATATATGAGGATTTTCCTGCCCTCTGCTGAAGTTGTCTAAGTTGTCACCTCCCTTGTCTCTTGCTGGTATACAGGGAGATGTAAAATGCCCCAAGCAAGCTAGAGAAAGGAGAGAGCATAACCTAAGGTAATTTTTATAAGTTTTAGGTATTTTTTTCTAGTAGCTGTCAGATACTCAGACACCAGAAAGTAGTTTTATACTTAAAGGAAATGTTTCTATTTCCCTTCTTGGAGGGGAGTCTGTGTCCAGTGAGGCATGGGGGGATCAGACCCTGAGCCAGCTCATATCACTGCTGTGAGATGCACTGCAGGTGATGTGTTGGCTGCAGCGAAGATCTGTCCCCATGTGCCTTGTTCAGACCTCTTGTCCTCCGTTCCACATCAGGTGTGCAGCTCCTGTGGCCTCTGGGTCACCCTGTTGCACTGAAATATGGGTAGAGAAGAACTGGTCTTTTCTCAGGCTTGCCACAGTATTTCTCATTCTATGGATATTTCTAACAGCACAATTGTAAAAACAAAATTAAAGAGATGAAATACCCTAAATCACCTTGCAGAAAAAATTCCTGAGGTGCCTGGGCTGATTCTCATTTTCCAGCGTGGAGCACTTATCTTCATTACTTTTATCCCTGTCCTTTTAGTGCAGGGTTACCCCTTAGGCAGTCATTCCGCATGTTTTTCCTTGCCTCTGGTCGAAGACCCAGCAGGACCCAACAGAGCACTGTGTTGTACTGACATCGTGAAGTTCTCTGTGTTTAAGAGTGTGCTGGTTTTGTCCCATAACTTGGTGTGCAGAACTTACATATTCAGTACAGAGAGCTGCAGAGTTGGTGTGTATAAATCTCTGTTGTACTGGATGCCAGTGCCCAGGGCTCTGTAATGAGCACACCACTGTTTTACAGTCATAATTCCTTCTCTCTCCTCAGATTTTCCCAGTGTTAGGGTTTGGTGTTCACCTGAGGTCAGAATGGTTTCTGGTGCTGGGCTTACCTGAGGCAGGGAGGGCACTTTCTGTCATTCCCAGCAAGAGCAGGTTCTCAGTCTGCAGCAAGTTTGAAGATTCCCACAACCCATTTGTGGCAAAAATAGCAAAACACGGCCTCTCCTAAGCACTTGAGGAGACACTGCACCTGACAGAGGTTCAGAGAGCTGCTCTGGTTTGTGCTGCAGCAGGAACTCTGACACTTCCTCCTGCCAAAGTGTCCTGCTAAAACAGCCAGTCTGGTAGTTCCTAGCAAAGGGTTAACCACAGCACGAAGCAGTTCCTCCAGGCACAGGGAAGGGCTGGAGCCAACCTCTGGAGAGGGAGTTGATGGGGGATGGCTTTGGTATGAAGTGTCAGACCCACTTGAGGGGCACTGCAGGGATTTGGACAAGCTCCCCTGACACTGTCCTGTTCCAAGTGCTGCTCATTTCACTTTGGCCAGACAGGAGATATCAAGGGCTGGGGGTGTTCCTGACAAGTAAACACTGATATTTTACTTTTTTTTTTCTGTTTTTTTATGAGCAGTGCTGGGTACTTGCCAAGCTGAATATAGGCTGCTAATGAAAAACACTGCAAATGAAGGGCAGGTGCACTGAGGAGTTAGCTGGCAGATAAAACATGAAACACGATATGAAAGCTTTCCTTCTCATTGGAGATATTTGGAGCATTTTTTTTGCTTTATCCTTATGTGGTTGTCTGATTGCACAGGGAACAAAAGCAGTCGGGGGCTTTTATTTCTCCTGACAGAGTGTTTATCCTCTCAGAGGAGGGTCCATCCAGAACTTCCTTTAAATTTTTTAAAGAAAGGGATAAGACAAATTCAGCGAAATAGAGGATGATTAGATAAAGATGGCCATTGCCATTACTGCTTTTGTACAATCACAGCAACACTTGGATTGGCAAGTGTTGCCTCCTGTCTTTACCAGTCCATTACATTGGGTGGCCCCTTCTTAACAGATCTGTTCCCTCTCAGTTTGTGTACAGGGGCTCTCATCTCACCACCATCCCACTCCCTCATGTGCGCCCCTGGTGGCCTGGGAAGAGCCAGGGGTGCCCTGTGCAGCATCTGCCTGGGGCAGCAGAGGACTGGGGCACCCCTGACAGCCAAGGGGCCATAGGGATGAGGAGGTAGAGAGATCAGCTTCAAAGTTTTGGACTTCAGAAGACACTCTCTCCATAGCTGGTGTGTCCATATGCAGGCAGTACATTCCTGCCAAGCTGTTATGATGCTGGGACACTTTGAATCACTGTCCTCTTGTGTGCACAGGACATTCTCTGGATCTTTGGAGACCTCATCTTCATCAACATCACTGTAGATGGCTTCCAGCACTGATTCTCTCAGGCACTGGATGCCTTCATCTCCAGTAGTCCATTTTGCAGGGGAGTTCAGTCTTGGGAAGAGCCGTCTCCGGAGACTGCAAATTGCTGCCTGTTTTCCAGTTCCTCTCTCAATTCCCCAGTTCCTAGCAGGGGATCTCGGCTGTTGGGCTTCCTTACCTTCCAGCTGCTCCCTGTCAGCCCCATTATCCCAGCACTGGATCAGCCAGGCAGCAATCTGTTCACCTGGAGTGCTGTAATCCTTCTGCAGGTCCTGAGGTCAGGGACAGGGTAGTTTCTGCTTCCTGCCTGAATGTGCTCACTCCTTCCTCCAGTTTATTTATTGAAGGACCTGTATCTTGATCAAACCTTTCCTCTTCTTCCTCTTTCCTTACCAGTCTGATATGGACCTGTTGTTTTCCTTGTCCACTGTTTCGTTTTCACTCCTGAGGCAATGACTGTAGTTGCTGCAGTTGTTTGGGTCCCTGCCTCGACCACAGCCCCCTGAGAGCACTGAAGTGTGGCTGCACAGGGACACACCAGGCCCCAGTACAGGGCGAGGAGCTGCTGGTTTTCACTGGGTTGAGGCAAGGCACCCTTCCATCAGGTGACACATCAGTTTGCTGGGCCATGGGAGGTGATATCTGTCCTAGAAACCTGCCCAAATCCTTCCACACACCCTGCCACCCAGGGAACAGCCGCCTCAGGGTGCATTTCAGTATTGCCTCACCCAAAAATCCTCTCTTACACCATGTCAGCACCAGATTCCACCAACCCCGTAACATGCCACCAGTGTTAATTGGCAGTGTTAACAGCTCACCCAGGCATGAACCTCTGGAACCTGCACAGTCATCCACATCAATACCGAGTAGGGAGCAGGAGATGTATTCCCTCGTCCTCTCCTGGGCACGACACAGCTCCTGCAGCACAGCAAGGCCATCAGTGCCAGGACAAAGCCCAGAGCCATTGTTTGTACTAACGCGTTCCCAAGTTCAGCAAAATGCAGAGATAAGCAGTGCAGCAGACAAGCTCCATGACTCGCAGGGGAGCTTCCCACTTAGCAACTGCTGTAGCTGTAGCTCACTTAACACAAAGCTGCCCTTGTCTCGGGCCCCACACTGGCTGCCAAAAAGGACAGCACGGGAGGGTTGACCTTGGCTGGACATCAGGTGCCCATCAAGCTGCTCCATCACTCCCCTTCTCAGCAGGGAGGCAGTGAGGGAGAAAATAAAAAGGGAAAAAAACCCATATTGATCGATATATTAATAGATGGATGAAATATGTTTATAGTGGATTAAATATAATTAAAACACAGGGCAGGGAGCTCTGGTGTGTTGTCATCCCCTTTCTAGGTACCAGTGCACATCCCAGCACTGCGGGGCTGCTGTGGGGAATGAGCTCCATCCCAGCCAGACCCTGTACACACTTGTAGGTTTTCTTCTATGTGGTCACTCATCCTCCTGCTGCCTGTAGCACCTCTGCAAGCAACCAGCTGTACACCCAGGGGATGGCAGAGAGCTCCTTTCAGCTTGAGGACAAAGAGCAAATTGTCCTAACAACAGCAGCTGCCTGTCAGAGGGGTTTATTATTCCATGATAGTGAAGGATCTTACACTTTCAATGAAAAGAAATGGAATCTGTTTGCTCTCTAGCTCACTGTCCTTCTCATGCATCTGATGGTTCAACAAAAAGGATATTTTTTTGTTTATTGCAGACCGAATCAAACCTTAAGGAGATGACCTACTGAGCAAACTGTAACATGTGTTTGCTTTTTTCCTGCCTTTAGGGAATAGATTCCAAAACCCATTGGATCTGATAAGAGCATTTTTGTGCCTGAACTCTCCCCGTGGAGCAGGGGAATCTCTCACTGTACAGGCACTGCAGGGGGGCAGGCTGTGGGTGCAGAAAGGCAAAAAATGCTGCCCAGCTAGATATTCATTTTTACTGTAAGGATATGGGAGGTGAGGGGGGACTTCACATTGCTGGGAGAGGTGTTCAAACAGCAGCTGAACAGGAAGAGACAGCAGGTGTTCAGAAACCAGCTTAGATCCAGGAGCTCATTTAATGTGGAGCCTTCACTGCAATCAGTCCCTTGGGACTGAAACGCTCAGGGCTGGAGATTAATCGTGGAGCACAGTTTGTGGTTGAGAACAGGGGTGTGCAAAGAAATCAGTATAGTATCAGTATAATTTTACATTCTTGAGGGAAATGAAAATTGTGAGGCACTTAGACTCACCACAGGATTTCTGCTGACTTCCACAGGATCAGGGTATCAGGCCACTTTTTCTGTCTCAGCAGGTGGATGTGCTGTGGTCAAAGGCACTGGATTCCCAGCTAAGGGAGAGGCACAAAACAGCAGATACCAGTGAAACTGGTTTAATATGAATGTTTCTTGACCAGTCAGCTGGGCACTGCTAGGTCATTGGTCACTCACCCAACGAGCTGAATGTATGGTACAGCAACACTGGGTATTCTGTGGTTCCAAAGCTGCTGCTCTCCATGCAGGGGTATCTGCTGGGACCCAGGATATGGAGAGCTTGGGTGGTGGGGTGTGTCATAACGTTCTACAGACTTAAGTGCAATTGCATACATTCATTACATGGTTTGCCTTAGGACTGTGTGTAATTCCTGTGGTTTGGTGTTTATCTTTGGTGCAATCAATGTCTGAATTTCAACTACTACTACATTTTATAGAGGTGTCCATTTTGCCTTTTTTTTCCATCTAAAAGTGTTTGTTAATTTTCATCAGCTCAAAGCTACGGTGGTGCAGATAAGTCTGTACTGGAATGCTTCCAAGATCCTTTAATAAAGAACTGGCTTCTAGGAGCTGTGTCACTACAAATGGATTTCTCTTCTTCCCCTGCATTGCAAACTACCAGAAAAGTTTCAGCTTCCCAAGGTGTGTCACCACTGCCCTGTGTTGGCCCCCGCCCTCAGCCCCTGCCATAAAGAGCTTCTGATAACCAAGGCTTTGGCTACAAAGACATTCTCCCAGTACCTTCTGTCTCTGGGCTGTGCAGCATTAGGGTGACATGTTCTAACTGGCTATTTCTGTCTGCCTGGGCGGCTGTCACAGTGAGCAATGTCATCCTGTGACACAGTGCAAGGGAACAAACTGGGCCTCCTTTGCTTCTGCACCAATTCAAGGCTTTTCTGTTACACTTTAGGAAATTTGAGAGGAAATAAGAGCCAAAGGTTTTTTAACTCATCTGCAGAAGTAACCCTGAGATCACCAGCATTTTTAATTTAATTTACAGCTGGGCTCAAACCTTACTCTCTCTCCCTTGACAGAAGCAGCCTTGACTTCAGTGAAGTCTTAGAAGCTTCCTATAGCTGAACCCCAGCCCTTCCTTTCAGGACCAAAGTGACTCCTTTGGTGTTATCCTTTGCCTCAGCTCAGTTTGGAGCTGCTCATCTCTTAGATAGACACACATACCCCAAGGTGGTATCGTAATCACTGCTCAGATGGGCGAGTTTTGAGAGCTTGGGTAATGTGCCAGGAAACCTGCCCTTTCACAGCAGTTGGGAAAGGGCTCCCAGGTTACTCTGCAGTCGGAGCATTTGTCCAAGCTCCTGCTGGAGTTTACCTGCACGGGTGGGGGGCACAGCTGCTGGCACAGCGTTTTCATCACTGCTGTTGGGCAAGAGCCTTCCTAAACCCACCCCAGGCCTCGGTATTTACATGGAAACTTACTCTTGCCCAGAGCTTGTCTCTGCTCTTGCCCAGCTCTGCCCAGCAAAGCAGAGCCAGCGGCACAGGCTGGGACTGGGGAGGGAGCAGGTGCTGGTGGATCACCCAGAGGCTGCCACTGGCTCTCAGCAGCCTGGTTCTACCCTTTATTTATTTAACTTGGTCCTTACGTCTTTTGGTCATTGCCCTCCATGACTTCACTGCTTTCCCTACACATTCCTGCTATAGAGAAGCTCTTGTCACAGCTCCTGCTGGCCTGCCCTTCCTGCAGTATAGATGCCCTCGGCTGGGGCAGCAGTGCGCTCTTGGGCCAGCATGACTGTATTATTCAAGTTTTGGTCCCATTTATTGTCCTTTTTTGGGGGCAGCCAAACTCCCTATGCAATGTCACTCAACTGCCCCAGAACAGGGCAGGATTTGGCTCCCAGCACCTCAGCCCTGCATCTGTGCTTGCCTGCCCCATCCTCTCTGCACGGTGTGGCACACTGGCCTCACCAGTGAATCCAATCCACGTCCTGCCATGGACACACATGTGTCCCACTGCCAGCAATTCTTTAGAGAAACACACACACATCTTTTACAGCTTCCACTGAGCCTGGAAAGCAGCCCCAGACCTCACCTTTCTGAGTTGTCAGAGTTATTGCAGCTGTCACAAAAGACAATTTGGTCACGGCAAATTGCCCACAAATTAGGTTTTACCTGCTGAATTGAACGCCTGGCCCCTGGGTGGTGCTTCTGCGTGGTGAGAGCTGTGGTAGAGCAGTCAATGGCTGGTGCACTTGCCATGAGCTTCCCTGTCCCTCACCCACTGCCTTGTTTCGCTCCAGAACTGGCTGCTGGCCCAGCTGATGGGGTTTTGCAGTTCCAACACTGACATTAGAGCTGCCACAAATTCACTCCTCCTCCCAAACCCAGGTTTAGTGCAGAAAGCTCCCAAAAGTCTATGGCTTTCCTTTGTTTGTCTGGACAGAAAGGATGCAAATTAACTCTCCCAACACCTGATTTGCAACAGGGACTACAAGCTGCACTATTTTAACATCACCACTGAAGCCTGTGCTCCCTGAGGCAGGGGTTGGATTGCACTTTCCCAATCCAAAGGTCCACCAGGACTGTGGCCCCTGCCCTGTGTTTGTTCCTGGCACCTCCTCTCTGCACCATGCCTGGGGGGTGCCAGACCTTCTCAGGTCACTCCACTCAGCCTCTGGTTTCACCACCTCTTTGGAAAACAAAAGGGCAATTCTTTTTCTTGTTGTTTCATCAAAACAGGCTCTCAGGAGGCCTATGGAAGGGAGTTTTTGAACATGCCATAGGCTGGCAGAGGTGGAGAGGAGGAGGTGCAGAGGTGGAGAGGAGGAGGTGCAGAGGTCCAGGGCTAGAAAACCACTCTGGGAGGCTGGATCACCTTCCCCCCACGGCGGGGCCGTGCCCTCCATCACATCAGGCCATGGAGATGAGGCGCTGCCACGCATTCTGCAGGCAGGATGTGACACTGATGGAAGGTCTCTGCGTCATTCAAAAGGCTGTAACAAATTAAGCCCATGTTAACTGCCTTAATGTGGCACAGGCCAACAAAAGTGGCCAAATGAGGTTGAGATATTGCATATACTAAACCACCCAGCTGCACAGACCGGCCTGGAGCTACTGTTAGTAGGGTATCTCTCCCCAAAGAGAGCGGGAGGCAGTGCCAGACCCCTCACCCTGCACTCAGCATGGTTACCTGGCTCGGAATGCTTCGGGGAGGTTCATCCATGACCTGCTCCGTGACCGCAGAACGCTGGGCTGCAGCTGTCAACCATTGCTGAGAATCACAGTAATTCCCCCATAACTGTTAGAGAGAAAGCATTTTTTTCAGTGCATGAAAAGACTTAAAATGTGGAAATGCCTTGAACCTATGAGAAGTGGACATTACCAATCCTATAGAACCAAGACACGGCTTAGGAAGGGCCCTGAAAGCGGCTTCTGTAACCACTGCTCGAGAGCACACTGAAATGTAATTGAAAACCCCCAAGAGTTCACAGGAGTTCACGTGAAACACAGTACACACAGACAGTTGAGTTCATTGGTAGAAGTTGCTTTTCTTCTACCTCTAAAGAAACCACCTGCTGCCACATTCCAAGGATGCACTGTCAGTTCTGGTGCCCATCAGCTAAGGAACATGGCAGGCCCAACCTCATCAAAGCACGGTTTTTAGCTGGAGAAAAACATGAAACCTCCCATTCTTTAGCATTACCAGCTTAGAAAAGGGTATAGAAACGGACTGAAGAATTAGTAAAATATTTCAGTGTTTGGGGATCTTAGGCTGTTTCTCACCAGATAAGGTCAAGTTCTGCTCTAGCAGTCATTGTCTCCTTGAGGAAGATGATTTAAATTGGATTTTGATACTACCTGCTTTTCCACTGTCCTTATCTCAGCATGACTTAAATCATTATTCTCTCTCTGCTTTCTCTATATTGACACAGCCTTTCTTCCACACACCATCAAATTCTTCTGAATTCTCACTCCACAGTGACACTTAAAGAGCACAAAAGAATAAACTGAGACACATTATTTCCATTGATGGCCATACTCAGGTTCAGAAAGCAAAACTGTAACAAGTTATAGAAATTTACTCCTCCTGATGATACAGAAACATTTTACTCATTAGTTACCACTCCGGTGTTAAAAATGTTTATTCAGCTGCAAATGTTGTGTCTTTCCAACAAATGCAAAACAGCTTTTTGGTGGTAAATAGCAGGTATTTATTTGAAATGAAAAAAAAAATACTTCAGTACCTGAACTATTGCATTTAATCATGTATTGTTGTAATTGTGTTACTCTACCTTTTTGCATTGGAGACAAATATACAATGAACATTCAGATATCACAGATTGCACACTAGATAGTAAATCGTCAGGCCTTTTACGTAACCACCAAAAAACAGATATTGGATTCTGCAATATAGTACAAAATTCCACACTCCAGTCTTAGCCAGTTATCTTCAATTTACTCCTGATGCTGTACAAATAAATGGCCATTTAACTAGGGCTTACAAGTTAATAACAGGACAAAAAAAATATACATTGCACTGACACAAAAAGTCAGCTGTGTTAATAGTCATGCAACAAGTAACCAAACTTGCTGAAATTAAAAATACTTTCTAAAAACAGTTTTAACTGCATAAGTATTTTATACACAGTTCATTTACTGAAACAAAAGGAGTCTTTAAATGATACAAAGCAAATATAAGTTTCTACCAATTTTATACATAAGAAAGTGCAAAATAACTTATCTAAAGTGTTTTGCTATTGAACTGATGAATGTTGGCTGGAGGCAGCCAACCCCCTCTCAAAAGCATGACGTTACAGTTGCACACTACATACGAATGTTAAGAGTACATGGATAAGTCTACTACGAAGAACAAGGCAGAAGAAGACATGTGAGGTACTTGCAGAGAATACAAGTCTACTAATGTTAGTGTACATGAGTATATTTTTGCTCAACAGATTTTTACATGGAAAACAAAGCAAGTATTTGCATTAGAAGCTTGAATGAAATGGAAAAAAACCCACTCCCGTGTGAACACAACAGCTGCCCACAGCACCGGCTGCCAGACGAAATCAAGCAGGTGTGCTTTCCCCCTCCGCCTCCAACAAGCAAGAACGTGGTGTTTGGAACAGTGCAACTGAAGAATCAGGTCAGAGGGCTGTGCTGGTTTGTTTGCAAAATGTAAACTGGGACTAACCTCTAAACTGCAGAATTTGTAAAGAATAAGGAATTTTTTAGTATTATAGATGCCAAACATCAAAGGTCTAGAACAAAACACGTGCCAGCCACAGCTGACCACTGATGGCCCGCTGTGCTCGTGACCCTGCATTAGCACTCCATGCCAACTGCTTGCTTTCATGTTAGGTTGTATCCGTGTTATTGTCATAACATTGTTTTTATTAGGGTTTAATTATGTGGCTGCACAAGTGCCAGCCCACAGAAAAGAAGACTTCCTTCAATTTGGATTTGATTCGAAATCTGGAGGCAAGGGGAGGAAAAACACTGTGGACTCAAAGGCATTTAAGAGTTGTTAAAACAGCCTTTTGTTCAAACAGAAAACATTAAGGCCACTAGCCTGTCTTCTGAACTATGCTGGTTTTGCATCATTTTGGGAAGGGTGAAGGCAACGTTAAGAGAGAAAGCTGAACACAGAAATTCCAGTGCTCTGCACATGCTTACCAAGGACCTCTTTTTGTTTTTAGGGTCAAATCTGCAGGGTAGCCATGCACTGTGGCTACTTGACCGTCACTCTTTGGATCCAAAATTTGGGTCAGCTAAGCTCAGCAAACCTGCATTTACTCAACAGTGTGCAAGGGTTCTAGAGAAGCCTTTCTGTTCATTTGGGGACCTAGTATACATACCAAAACAGGAATATATATCATTTTACAGACCAGCACATACATAATAAACAAACAAGTATCAAAATACATATTTAACCTTCAGTGCATAAACATGTGATAGCAGGGTAAATAGTAAGTGGTCAGAATTAACAAATTATTCACCGCTAAAAGTTCAAATCAAGAGAAGACAGGTGTGCCCCTGCAGTGCCAAGAACCTTCTTGGAAGGAGCTCACACCCACACAGAGGGCCTGGCATTTCTGATGGCAGCGCTGGTTTTAATTATTTGCCATCCCAGGGCCGGAGTCTGCCCAAATCATTCCAAGGAAAGGATAATCCCATCGTTGTGAGTGAGTGATGGATGACACTCACTGAAGGACTAGCAGAGCAAACGTGGGGCCACCTGTCTTCTGTTGATCTGGACCGTATTCTTACTGCTATTTAAAAGAATCCATTGTGAATATACCTAGATCTAGATCAGTCTGTCACTCATTTACAAAATATATACACATATGTTAAAAACCAAAACCAAACCGAACACCAGCCTGCCCGCTGCCCTCCCTCTCCACCCTCACCCATCCGAAAACCCACTGGCAAGACCTCATGAAGAAATGAAGTCCATGGGCCTATCCGATGCACGTGTTCCAATCCCAGTGGATATCAGTGTCTCTACTTCATCCCACATGTAGTGCAAAATAAATGACATAGTAGTAAAAAAATACTGCAATTAAATTCATATTGGAACTTAAAAACCGTAATGGAAATCTACTGCTGTCCTCAGGTTGATGTCATGTGCTGAAAAGACAAGGAGAGCTCCAAGAAGCATTTCTGACATGACTAAATATGACCCTGTTTTAGAGCAATGCCTATTGTTCCAAAAGGTTTGTTTGTTTTTGCAAACAAGCTACAGGACAACAGTGGTTAAATTTTATGCACAAGGAATTAATTCTGTACCTATCTGCAAGCCAATTGCTATTGACTAAAGAAGGTAAAAGCTGGTTCTTGCACTGCATGAATCAGCTGCTAATGAACAATAAGTAATTAATAAAACTGCAGCTCTGACATATGTATAAAAGAGGCCTTATTAAATATGAACAACACTGAGGTGGTAAATAGTTTGGTATAAAATGCAACATAAGTGTACAATTTAGTTCCTGGTTATCTTACAGCTAGAATAAAATACTCCAAGTTCCTATACTCAAAAATGTTTTCTTTTGAAAAAATTCATGTAATTCTATGGATAGCCTCACTTAAGATACTGTGGGCAACTGAAAGAACAAACATGCACAGACTGGATTTTTAACAGAAATACACGTAATGCCTTCGAGTTTTCTGGTTTGTTTTTTTTTGTTTTTTTTTTTTGTTTTTAAACATTCGTATTTAAATTGATAGATGAGATAAAGATGCCACACAAAGTACAGTGGTTAATCTGAAGTCCCATGTAACAGGCAGTTAAGTTCATATTTAGATAAAAAGGCCGTTATACCTATTTACAATATACACAGTTGCTTGCGAAGAAGGCAGATTTACAACTATCTTCTAAAAAGCCTTCCCCTCCCCCTCCCCCCCATTAAGATGACTAGCTCTACAAAAACAAGACAAGAAGGGGTGTTTAGGATAAGTGAGGATTTTCTCCATAGCCACGTCACATAGGTTTAGGGGTTGACAGTTCTGTTGGATTTGCAGTTATTAATCATGTCTTCCTGGGCCTTGCTCTTTGCTTCATCTTGCTGTCAGCCTTGTTTACCTTCTGTCAACACAAACCAATTCAATGATCCCTTTTTACTTTTAGTGCTTAAAACGCAGTATAAACTTAAGTGTAAACAGACAATATTCTAATCCCTTCCGATCGCTGCACGATACCCTCACTAGTCCTTGGAGTGATGGTGGGGCTGGATGAGGTCTCCACTTGCCAGGACCCCATCAATTCCTGGGGCCCTCCTCTGAACCCCGCTCGTGCTGCAGGTTGTAGAAGCAGTTCTGGCACACTCTGACTGGTGAGGAAATTTTCAGCCGTTTGATTTCAGACTGAAACCTGCTGCACCTGTACAGAGAGAAAACAAACACTGCTGAACACAGGTCTTCTCCATTTCTATACATTTTCTATCCAACTGTGGAAATTCATGGTGACTTCAAACACCAGAAAACTGTCCAAACTTATCTTTACATGGAAACGCAATGCAGTGTGACAGAAACAGAATTTCACTCACATGATCACCACAGAATCAGTGCAGTCTCTGCATGACAGCTCAAAGAACAGCTGCTGTCACCAGTTTACACTTGAAGTAAAGATACAGAGATGAAACTAGAAATACCACCTCTGACCCACTGGACCAGAGAGGAGACTTCCACTTCAGTTTGTGGGTAAGAGGAGCTCACACACAGCCTCCATGTCATACATTTTTCTGCCTGAGGCTGCCTACTAGTGGCTCCTAAATCAACATCCTTACAGTCCCCCACCCCAAGTTGGTAACAGAAACCTCAATCTTTCACCAGAGTTCCATGGCATACAACAGCTTTACCCAGCCTACAATTCAATATGGAAAAGAGCCCCAAGGGGACTGTTGGCTGGCTTACTTCTGGCAGAAGAGCTGTCCACAGTTCCTGCAGTGGTGGCGCCTCTCGGTCAGCGAGAAGCGGACGGTGCAGCCGGAGCAGCTGTCTCCCCCCTCGTCCTTCACCCAGTGGTCAGCCGCAGAGCGACCCGGCTGATCGCTTACGGACCAGCTGAACACCCTGCCCCGGCCATCCCCAATGAGAATCCTGCTGTGATCCCTGCAGGAAGGAAAAAAAGCATTACTGCAACAGCTCTGGCACAGGAACCGATTTTATATGTCAGAGAAGGTAGTATGTTCAACTACTGGCATTTAACTAATGTGCCAATTAGCTCGGTCTGACTGAGGGACAGAGCTACAACACACTCTGCAACATAAGGCAGCTGAATAAGTCTACTTATTTGAGTGTTTTTATCTCAGACCTTGAAGAAGGCTGCTCCAAACAGAAGCGCCACAAAGCAGCATTATTTAAAGAACAATGGCTGGTTGGTACCACTTGATCCCTCTATGGGCTATTCATCTGAGAGTTGGACTCCATGATCCTTGTGGGTCCCTTCCAACTCAGAATATTTCTGACACTTCCTGCTGACAACACCCAAACAAATGTTTTAAGGAACTGTGAAGCACTCACTTGGAGATGCCGAGTGCAGTGATTTCTGCTGGGTGTGCGTTGTCTTTGCGATCGAATGCCGTGTGCATAGTTAGTTTGCTCCTAAACACCAACTGGCGCTCCCATCTGTATCCTAGAAATGAATGGGAAGTAGGAGGGGATAAAGCAGACTTGCTGGTTCTCATTTTTGTTCCCTCCTCCCCCAACATACTTGTATGTGTGAGTTTGTAGAAACTAAAAATGCCCCCCTAGAGATCACTCTCTATAGCTCAAGTTTCACAGAGGGAAAACAGTTTTCCACTGCTCCCCAATGCATGTAGGTAAGGAGGATACATAAGAAGGCACAAAGCCTCCAGGTTCTCTGAGTCCACTTGGGAGCTGCAGAGGATGGGGACATACACAGTGAAGCCCTGTACCAAAGCCTGACAGGACTGGGATAGTTTTTTTTTTTTATTATTTATTTTAACTATTCTATTGTATTTTTAAAGTCAAGACAGATATTCCAACTGTAATTAATTTTCTTCATAAAAGCTCACATGATGCTGCGTTTTGGGTATGTGACTACAACGGTTTTGTTGACATTCCAGTGCTTTGGCTGTTGTTCAGTACTGCTTGCAGACTGCCAAGGTTTTCTCTTTCCCCCACACTACACCCCAGCTCCCATCAGGAATTTGGAGGTGTGCAGTAAGCTGGGAGGGGGCACAAGCTGGACAGCTGACTTAAACCAGCCAAAGGGATATTCCACACCATATAACATTACACTTGGGAATAAAACTGAGGAGTGTGCCCTGTTTCTTTTACCTGGTTTAAGCTTGCTGTAGTGCCGTGCTTCAGCATAGCTGGGGTGTGGGTGGTTAACCTGAGCATGGGGATGCATTTTTGCTTGTCCCTCAGAATAATTCACAAAGATAAAACCATCTTTCTCATCCAAGCTGAGCTGGTCTGACCAACGCCTGGAGTCATCAGAGCCGCTGTCTGCTGACCACGCTGCTGTTGCTCTGTTGGATGATGACCTAGGCCTGTGGCTGGTGCTGCTTGGTTGGCTCTGGCTCTCCTGCAGTTTTGTGTCCTGGCCTATGCATGTATCATCTGCCTCGGAGTCACTGCTGTCCTCTTCATGGGCTTCCTGCCCTGGATTCACACAATGGGAGAGATGATGTTCATAGCAAGGCTGTTATGGCCTGAGCTTTTGCCTTATGCTACTGCTGCACTGCCTACAACCCCATGGGTACCACCACTGCATGACAAGAGGGAAACTGCATGCAGGCATCCCAAAGCCTTTGCAGAGATTCAGCTACTGATGGGAATCATGCTACTCATCCTTTTTGCACTGGTCTGTCAGAAAACAACACTCCTTAGCTGAAGCTATTTCCTATGACAGTCTGCCTGAGGTAGCCTATGACACAACAAGCAAAAACTACAGAAGTGTCCAAAGTTGGCAAAACCTTTCAGCAAAACTAACACAAGTAAGCACAGTCAGCTATGCTGAAACTGTTTGACTGAAAAATATGATGCAGGTTTGTTAATAACAGGATTTGTTAATACAAAAAAGCAATTACCAAATACATTTATAGTCCTAGTGACATGGGAAAAAAATGCTCCATTTATGTAATAATTATTAGTGGGTATCATGAGATCTAGAACCAAATCCAGATCATATCTTCAATATGAAGAGGGAAGAGGAACATGAGATGGCTAACAGAAACAATCATCAAGCATGGACTAAAATCTTTCAGCAGGGAAAAATTATATCATTGCTTGCCAAATCTTTCAGCAGGGAAAAATTATATCATTGCTTGCCTAAACAGCATGCTGTTCCATCAGAAGATTTTTTAAGTCTGCTGTTATCCTACAATTCAATTTCAGACTAAAAGAATATCTTGCTTTTGGACAATGGTAGCATCTACTGGGCTCATCCATAGCAGAAACAACCACATAGAGAAAAGTTCCATTTCACAGAAAATAAAAGCTATGATGGGCAAGGTCTTCTCTTACAGCAATATGAAACTACCTTAAGCAAGATGGTGAACAAAGAACTCTGGTGGTTCTACTTATTGTGCCCCACTGCATGTCTACTGTCTTTTGAGACAAAATCTCCACCATCCATTCTGTGCTAACCACAGCATTTCACCTACGTATAGCAAAGATCAGATAAGAGGCAAATACAAAACATACCTATTTGTGCTTCCTGACAATCCTCTTGCATTTCCAGCATCTCTACGGGCTCTGGAGCTGGTGTTTCTGGTACTTGCAAAAACTCCATCCGCCAGAACTGGAGGGACAAGCAAAGTGGCACTTACTGAACTCGTCTTTCTTCTGAGCTACTTCAAGGGCTAAAATGGCTTAGTAGAACTGTGTATTTGCACTGGTAGATTGTGAGGCAGGTCACATCCCCCTGATTCTGGGGACTAGATGCTGTAAAATGGCATCTGTGTTCTTGCCTGAATCCACTCCACACAGCCATCTCACCAGCACACTGGTTATGGCAGACATAAAAGTACTGAAAATTGGATTAGACTTGCACTGATAAGAGATGACAGTAAGTTTCTCTTTCTTACTAAGCAACAAATCGAATTATCTCAAGGTGTGTAAAACAAAAACAATGAACAAAAACTACAACCTCCAGGCACAAAAGCTAGGGACCAAAAAGTGACCGAAACAGAGCAGGAAGGGAAATGTATGCTGCTGACAATTGCTAGTTACCACATGCCAGTGAGTGCCTTGAAGAGGAGAAAGAACAGTTCACCTGAAACACCCAAGTGCAGCAGGACTGCTTTTGATACTGTTCAGGACACTGTGATGGATAGACATGGCTTCTCTAAATACTGCTGCTCCTCAGTGTAAACTTGATGTCCCAAACAGGGATTCCTGGTACTTACCCGGACAACTCCGTCCGAATGCCCCGTTACTATGACATTCTGGGTGTCCCACTCATTCATCTCAGACACAAAGCAGCACATTATTTGCTGGCTTCGGCCAGTGAAGGTGTTGACACTTGCAGTGGGACTGCCATTGATGCTCCACACGTGGATGTATGTGCCAGCACATGATACAATATCTCCCTGCAAAGACAAACACCTCCTCCATATTTCAACACAAGTTGCAGGTGCTCGTCAGCAAAAACATAAGGCAGGTTCAGCTGTAAGCTAAGTTCAGCCATTAAGGCTGGCACTTTTCAAGAAGTTTTAGTCAATTTGAGTTTGGTTACCTGAAGAAACCTTTAGGATTATGTGCTTTTTTAAAACTGTACTTCGAAAACCAGACTTAGTAGCAACCTATTTACAGGGTACAATGAGTTGACCAATTCCTCCACTTTTCATAGCAGAACAACCCAACAGCACATTTTCAGTACTTTCCCTTCTCAGTATCCAAAGATTCTGCTCATGTTGACCCCTCTCTTTTTCACAGACATGTATCACCTTAAGTTTCATTTGCCTCCTTATTGGGAACAGTCCAAACTAGTGCAGAGGGGAAACAGGAACTGCAGTCTAAAGCACTGACAACACTACAATCAGACTGCTAACAGCTAATAGACTGCCCCTTGCTACCCCCTCCATGCATACACCCCCATTTGGTCTTGATTTCAATGACTACACCCACTCCAGTTGCAACAGGGTCCATCCAGCCCTGATGACCATGCATGGGAGCTGGATAAATGATGACCTGTAATTCACAGGACCAGCAGGGAGACAAGCTTTTAGGATAAGTCTGTTTCCACTACAACTGGCACCCAAGGTATCTTCTGCTTCCTTTAAGCTCAAGAGAAGTCAACCAAGGTCATATATCAAAACCTTTTCTTAGGTCCTGTGTTTGACAACCCCCTTGAATGTCACACCAGCTATACTGCTGCCAGCATTGTTAACAACCTCTTCGGAGCTCAGGTGACTCTGCAGGAAATAAACCCACGTGTGACTCTGGACAGAAGACACAAATTATTTTCTAACAAATTAAGTTTTCTGATGATTTATACAAATAGTTGCCAAACTAACAGAAGAGCCCAGTTTGTTCTTTGGTTTAAAAATTTCCAACTCCTGCTACTGTTCCCACATGGCATTGAATAAATTGGTTCTTACCGTTAATTCATTTATACAGAGGGCTGAAACTGGAGCCCTGTGACCTCGGAGCTGTGTTAGAAAGGAGAGTTTATTCAAATCCCAGATGATGCAGGTGCGATCCCGTGACCCACTCACAATTATGTGATAAGCCAGTGATGCTGTTAAGCATGTGACAGTGTCAGTATGGCCCAGTAATGCCTGCAAAACACAAGTCAGGAGGAACAAGCTGAAATCAGGAGGGTTTTGTACACAAAAATTGTACATCAAATCCTTTTATCTGAATGATTCAGATAATGTAACATGAATATTCTATCAGCAGATGCAGCTGCCTTACAAGCATTCCATTTCAAAAGAACTTTCTAAACAAAATTTCAAGAGTTAATGTTATAGAGCCTTCCACTGAAAAGAAAGCCCATTCTGCATCAGTAGCCTGTTTATAGGGTCAGAATGTGTTCTAGCCTGCACCTGAAATTACATTCTGAAAATAGAAACTAATGACTCCTCTATAAACTTCTGTTGATGTTTAAGGGAAGGTAAAAGAGGCAAGACAGAGTTGAAAGCAAAAAGGCAAAGTCAATTGGAAGGAGGAGAAAAATACAAGTGTCTATTCATATTAGGCCCTACTTCTATGTTTTAGGCTTAACTGCAGTTTACTCAGTCACAAATCACTGGCTAAAGTAAAGTAAATGGGCTTCATTACACTGCCCTGAAATTTAAGATACAGTGTTTTATCTTGCACTGTTCTGAAGTAAAACACTTTGGAAACACAGCTTTGTGCAGCTGTCGGATATTGGACAAGGGAAGTTAATAAATAATTCTCTAAATTTCTTAAGTTTGGGTGAAAATTTTCTCTCAAAAAAGTCCTGCTGTTAAGGTGCCAACAGGAAAAGTAACACTTCACAACCTAGCTACCTATAACAGTGATACACAGCTGCTAGAATATTTTGTTTTAGTTGGGGTTGGTTTTTTTGTTTGTGGGTGGGTTTTGTGATTTTGGATGTTTGTTTTTTCTTTAATAAACACACAAAACTTACTCTGCACTTAGCTGCAACTGACTTCAAAGCATGGCTGCTTGTTTTACATTAAAAGTTGCTGTTTTGAATTAATAAAGCAAGAAAAACTTAAGGTGATTCTAAGGAAGTATACTCTGCTTCACAAACATCACTGCCAGAGAAACAGATGTTTTGTACAGAAGTGTAATTTAAACACATATATTTTTAAAGAAAAAGTAACTGAAATTTTTTTTTTTAAAGAGAAAAGTTAACCTTTAAGGCAGCCTCCTTTCACCACCCTTCCTGACATAATTTTTAATGGGGGGGGGGGCGGGGAAGTTACATATAACACTACCATAAGGCAGATAATTTCACAGAACACACCTGTATTATTCTGTTAACATCACTACCAAATTGCCCATCTCTCCAGAAAGCTCCTGACAATCCAGTGTCCTTAAAAATGATGCAACTGTAAAGATGCATTTTGCCCACTTTCGGTGCAAAGCAGTACCTCGACTACTCTGTTCTCCAAAGATCTGCTGGACTCATGGTTTCAAAGGTTACTAAGGGAGCAATATCCCTTTCATATTTACTTTGATCTTGTCACATTCATTTACATAAAAGGCATTTTACCTGTTTCAGTGTGAGGGCTTTAGCTTTTTCTTTGGAGACACCCATTTCCCACACACATACTGCTGTGCTTGTTCCTCCAGTGATAACAAGTTTGGGGTTGGGGCAAATGGCACACAGTATCTGACCCCATTCTGACAAACATTCATAAACAATCACTGCCTAAAAATAAAGAAAACAAAGAAAAATTACTTGCAGGACTAGTATTCGGTAGGATAAAAAATAAAAACCTGACCACCACCTTGCATTCATTAAGTCACTAAGACACCACTGCAACCCCTTATGCAGTTTTTCCTCAAACAGGAGCAATTCCAACCTCTGCCATAAGATGCCTCCTGAGATAATACGAGATGAGCTTTAACTGCAAAGATTTAATTCATTCCTGTCTTGCAGGTCTGGTAAAAAAATTATTAGCTGGTTTTATGTTATTCTGCCAGCACTCTGATGAAGACCACCAGAGAGAGAGCAAAAAAAACTTATACAGCACAAGATTAGTTCATTCACATGTGAAAGAAATTTCCACTGTTAGATTTTGTCACTATTGAGTACTAATTGATGTGGTACATTCAGCATTGAAACAGATTTCAGTTTACCAACCTTGTCTGACTCGTAGGTACCCAGTCTGCAGCTCAGGTCTGCATAGCCCCAAGCAAAAGTTTTATTCCACGTAGGTGGGATGAGAACTTTATTCTGTTCTACTGCCAGAATGCCTTTATCAGTGCACACAATCTGTCCCACAGGCTCCTTGAGCTCTAAAAAGGAAGATAGGGTTACGTTTTATTGCTGGAAGAGACAAATACTATCTGATCCCATTAAGTATCTGCTGCTTTGCAAAAGCAAGGTCTCCATATTGGCTACATATATAAATCTTTGTTTCAGCTGCAGTGATGGCAACTTTTGCTCTGTTCCTAACAACTTCAGAGTTAAGCACCATCAGTAGTGGTGAGAATTCCCTGAGGATCATAGCTTTGATCTCACCTGTGAGGCTGCATAAAGTGTTCTTCAGACAAGATGTCTGTGGTCATTAAAAGTGATTATACCGTTTCTGGCAGGAAGAAAATTAAGTTTTTGATATTGATTTCAACATCTCAGACAACCATTCCCACAAACTGCTTTCCTGACTACAGCCTGTGGTGTCCTACTTGTTTTTCTTCAAGCTTTGTCACTATAAATCAGTCCTTTCTAATTTTCTGACTTAGAGTCTGCACTCTAAGCCCTACTATGCCCTGTGCAATAGTACATCCTCTCTCCTTACATCAGGCAGGCACAGAGTCATTTACTCAGCTGGGAAAGGAATCACCATATAACATTTACCTGCCTCACAGACAAATAACTTTTGTTCAGTCTAATGTCAGATACGAAGTCAAAAAATCATCTTATTTTGTCTTGGTGCAGCTACCAACACTAGCCTTTCCTGCCAATACTTCTCAGTATTTCTTGGCACTGCAATAAAGAATCCTTTGGGCATGAAAAACACAAAAATCAAGGCTATGGCAGGCCCAGAAGTAACATACCCTGAATGCTGTTTGTTACATTAAAACTCTATGAAGAGGTGCTTGGGCTCCATTTTATCCCTCTATTCAAAAAGGTTATCTTAAACTGGTACAGATTTGGTGCTTCCCAAGTACACTTTAAGGAAGCAAAGAACATAATCTTACAGCATTAGGGTATTTTAAATTAGTCCTTCTCACAAACCTACAGGCAGTAAGAATATTGGAACTAAGCAAAAGATGGAAAAGGACTATCTCGCTCAAACTCTGAATGCTCAGGTGATGAAACAGGAATAATTACTGTGGGTTTAAAGTTTACCTTTCACTGGGGCAAGAGATGGCCTCAGGTTGTCCAAATGATGGAAGAAAATCTTGTCACTTGTGGAACCAGGAGGCACAGAGGTTCCCACAGCCTCTCCATTCAGTCGGCTTCTAACACGCTTTGGTGGGTGTGGTTTTTTGAAGAGCTGAAATTCATCAAGAAACTGATTGCCATAAAAAAATTACAGGCTTACATGGGCACAAGCTTAAAAAAGATCATAAATAAGTCTAATTTACCTACTAAAAATTTTGCAGGTCAGCAAATGTTCCTTAACTGCTCTCAGTATTCACTAATAACTTATGGTGACCATTTCAAAAAAACTTCAACAAACAATACAGAATCCAACAAGAAGCATTTTTTTTTAAGATACCTCCAGTTGCAAAAACAGTTGAAGTAAAGCAAGGAAAAATCCCAAAGCTGATGCACAACGTGGTAAGATACATTTCAATTTAAGTGTTAACTGCAAAGTGAGAATTCTACAAAGGGTGTACCTGCTTTGGTATCTGTCCAAAGTTATTAATGAATCCTATGGTAGCTGTCTCTTTTAATGGATCATTGATGTTATATATGTCCACTTGCCCCTCATAGAAGAGATGGTGAAAGACATTTACAGCTTCTACTGCAGCAGGACCTTGCTGTTTATAGCCAAAGATCAAGTCAATCCACTCATGCAGGTGTGCACTCACAAAGTCACATTCCAGAGCCTGAAATTCAAAGGGCATGCATTAAAACTAGACAAACTGGTCACTGGTTGACTTTATCAAACCTGCCACAAATAAAAATGCAGGAAGTATTTTGACATATTTTTGTTATGTTTTGATACAGCTTTTGGTTGAAGCAAGTCTTGCCTAAAAAGGAAGGGGAGGAAGTGCTGGTTCTACAGACCTCGGCAACAATCAGCCAGCAACCCTGAACTCACAAACTGGCTGGTAACCTGAGCACACAAATTAGATTAATATGCAATGGAAAGTCCCAACTGCTGCTTTCTATTGTCATGACTAAAATGTAAATTACCTCCCGATGAACTCGGATAAATTCACGAGGATCTCCTTTTGCCCATGGAGGGAGTATTACATCGCCAAGCTTAGT
The DNA here is from genome assembly GCA_035222235.1 of Margarornis squamiger. NCBI lineage: Eukaryota > Metazoa > Chordata > Aves > Passeriformes > Furnariidae > Margarornis > Margarornis squamiger. Next base: position 12,831,116 of record JAWWTY010000123.1, on the reverse strand, counting down.
GCCATTTTGTTTGCAGCCTATTAAAAATACAAAGAAGAAAAAAAATTTGAGAGAAGCGAAAAAAATTATGGAAATAATAAAATTCTAACAACCTTTCCTTTTTAAGGGAAGCCATTTCAGTCTTTTCTTTAAAATACAGTTGTTTTTAAATGTCAGGCCATACAACATGAAAAATTCTGCCTTAGTTGTTCATGCAAGATTGCTTGCAGGAGAAAGAATTCAAATATTCCTTGCTAAGTCTTCTGAAGATGATTACCTGTCCAGCCAGTGGTGCTGATCAGATTACACCTCCTCAGTCTTCACAACACCATAACATACAGTCTGAACTCAAAACCTTTATGTTTCTCTGTTAAGTGCTCTTGAAACAAGATTATTTTGTCTTTATTTTTCCACTTAAGTAAAATTTCAGCTTTTGTCTTCCCGTTATGGGAAAGACCCACTGCCATGCGTGAAAGTTAACACAAACACCAGCCAGTAAACCAGCCTTCAGTGATCACTGCACAGCCAGACCCTTGTTGTGCCAGTTTAGCTCACACCTGAGCACCCAACCCTGCTATTGGGAACTGCTACCATTGCAGCTGCCCATTTTGCACCCAGAGGTTCATTTTCTTATCTCTTTTTGACTTCATTGTTCTTACTCTATGAGGAAAACTGAAATGCATGTGCTGATCCCAATGTATATAGCAATGACACGTCAACTGAGAATATTCTGAAGAACATAAATCCCAGTATGAGACAGTGGAACAGCAAACTGTACTGAGAAGCCTTGGTGGAACAGTATTTCATCCCAGGGTTTATGTTCTTCACAACACAAACATGCTGTATTATTCAATGGTACTGTTGTTTTACCCATGAGAATGGCTACACATCATGGGAGTACAGGCTAAATATTAATTTCCTAACAGTGAGGAGTTAACTGGTATCCCCCACAAACTCCATGCCCAAGGATATTGGTGATTCCCCTGGGCACGGTCTGGGCACAATACATTCATCCTGTCCTGGAGAGGACTCACTTTGAACATTAAATGGTGGCATGCTGTGATTATCAAAAATGTACTTGGTGAGACTTCTGTTATATTCTTCTTCTGTTGCTTAGATTCACAGCAGAGAGATCAGAATATAGGAGCTTAATGCCACTGTTAAGAGTGACAAAAAACTAAGTGCCATGCATGTCCTACAGAGAACAGGTGTGAAGTTTGACTCCTGTTGAATAATCACTGTCACAAAAGCTGTGACATTTCAACAAAATTATTAGCAATATTTAAAAAGAAACTAAAAGACTCAAACAGATTTCGCAAAGCATAAAAAAATAAACAACAAAGATGGTGAATACCATCACCGAGTAGCAAGTTACATGAAGAAAAATGCAAAGCAGAGAAACTCCAAGTAAAACTGGTTATCTGTGCATTTTGAACTGGAAAAAACTCCAAAAAACCAGACTAAAATGCACCACTTAGAACTGTTTGGAGTATTTCAGTAATTTGTTCAGCAATTCTCACAACAAACTTTGAATGAACTGCTTAAAATGAACACTCCCTGCTTGCGAAAACGTTTTAAGTCTGATAAATCTGAAAAAATAAATCTGAGTATCACAATGGAAAGAAGAACTCCTGCTACACTCTTTCCAGTGAAATGACAAGCTCTGAATCATTCAGACTGTCAAATATAATCCTGAATAAGCATATAGTATCAGGAAATACCAAAAGTAGTCCTGCTTTTTGTTTCATGTCAGAATGTGCAAGTCACCTATCAATTCTGCCTGTATCACGAGACATTTGACCTCGTGTTGGACTGTTCTGGCCCTGTTCTCCCACCCACAGAAATGCTACCAAGCTGTTATTGCCCACCTAGGTCAAAGTTGTTGGAATTCAGCAGGAACTCGGGGAGGTAGAAGAACTCTGGGATGAGCTCCTTCACATCTGCCATGTTGTGCTTGGACGCTGAGTACCAGGCCTCCCGCACGCTGTGAAACATCCGGTCAGCCAGGTCGAAGTGACCACCCTGAGGGACAGACACACCACCATCAGTTGTGGCTCAGCACAGCAGGGTTAGCCAAGAAGGCAAATCAGAGCACCCTCTGCCTAATAAAGACACTAGAAAGTAGCATGTTTCTTCCTCTAACACAATGGATTTAATCAGCTGCATTACTTTTTGGTACATGGTAATAGTAAAGTGAGCACTGAGACACAGATATACAGAACTTAAGAAAGAGCCATCTAGTCTGACTTCAGTCTCTGCCAGAGAAACCCAAATATTTTTTGCCTGATGGCTTCTCTCTAGGAAAAATATTTGATATGCAATATTACAAACTGCATTACCCATTGAACTGGCAAACAGTTCCAGGGTCTGCAAACTTTTGTTTATTTTAACGCTCAATATTAAAATGTCTCTTTGGAAAGAAATGGTTTAAAATAAAAAACTTGCAACATCTGTAGCACAGAACTCAACAACGGGCATATGATTCTTTCAACAATAGATAAATAAAGCGTGAGAAGAAAAGTATTTTTCACAACACGACTTGCTTTTGTTTTGTCTGGTGATACTTTGTTCTGCACACATTTAGAAAAATGTTCGAACTATGAGAAAAGAAAAGAGTGTATTCCACAACAACTTTTTTAAAGACACACCAAAAAACCTGCCAGGCAATAAAAACATTTGATGAAAAAAAAGCTGACTGATCATATTTTTCAGTTATGTCTGAAATTCAGAGCAGGCAAGAAACACGAAGTGAGGTGATGTAATTTTACCTGTAACCGTAGGAAAATCTGGGTAAAAGGCTCCATCCGGACAAGATAGGAAGCCACTATCATTGCTGATGAATAATGGGTCCCATAGTGGTAAGCTGGGGTTTCTCCTACAGATGAAACATCAGAAATACAAAAAAAAAAAAATAAAGCAGTTAAGTGACAGACTTGGTTCTAACTGGAAAAATTAATACTGTATTTTAATTCCTCTGTGACCACAGACACATTCAAAACTGGAATTTGTAATTTTCATTCTCAGAATTATGAAAGCTTTTATATTTTGTCACGGCCATCACTTGAGGTTTGGCAGCAATCCAGTAGCCCTAATTCAATGGGCCTCTGCAAAGCAGTACTGAATGGTTAGTCATTTTATGTTTTAATTAATTGAAATGTTGCAGTGCAGCTATGGAGATTTCTGCTGAAGAAACTTTTTTTTAAAAACAGGCCTTTGCCTTCAATAAAAGCACACAAGAAAAGCTGCCTTGCCAAACAGAATTATTTCAATATAAATGGAAGCTATAAAATCATGAATATGTAATTTAATTGCATCTCATTCTGAGTTTTTTTAGCAAACAAATTGTTGCTTCCTTAACCGAAAAACATGCATTAATATTAGAAATTAATAAGCTACAATAATGCTAATGCAGAAGCATTCTCATTCTTGTAGTACTTATTTTCATGAAGTAGCACTCAAACTGTATTAGCAGACAGAGTTGGTTGTGTGCCTCATGTGCCAGCCCATTCCAGTCTTTAGGCAATGTTAAAGTCGTCTAAATGTGCAATTGTCTTGTCTTTGTCTTTGCATATAAACAAAACATGGCATTTGGACTTAAAACAAACAACACAGCAAGAAAATCAACACCCCTTTGTTCCAATTTAGTGTTTGTTGGACACTTGCTAAAAAACACAGTGGAGTTCTGCACATCCATATCCGGACCTCTTTACCAATAGTATAAAAAATCCACGAGCCTCTCCCATCATGTGACAGGCACATGTCCCTCTGCTCCTCCTGCAGGATGGATCACTACTTACCATTGGGATCTTCCCAATCTTTGTATCGCTTCTTGTACTGGGCTAACCTGTCTTCTGTTTGAGCGCCCATGGGCTTTGCCAGGTTTCTGAATGTTTTGGGGTTTGTAAGATCTAGTTCCTTTAAAAATAAAACAGACAACAATTTTATAAAACCAAACCAAACCCCTTCAACACTGCTGATTACCATATTTAACACCACATACCTCCTGAGGCTGTTACCTTTGCTTTCAACACACACAGCAGGTGCAATGTTGGATATGGTTAAAACAGTTCTTTAGTCTGATCCAAGAGAGTCAGTGTGTTTTATTTTAAATCACATCTGGGCTCTAGACAATTTCTGCCCTGCTCCCCTCATCCTGTCCCCAGTTCCCCCTCATTCTGTTCTTGAGTACTCAACAAGCACTCTAACAATATTTTATGTTATGGTCTGGCTGATGGCCATGGCTGCCCACAAAGCCATTAACAGGATGTTTCATCTTTTTGAAATCAAATTCTTCACTGTGGGGCAAGATTTCACAGTAGCCACAGTCTTCTGGACAAAGGATGCTTTTTCCGTGGGCTTAGCACACTTCAGGATATTCAGCAGAAAGCTAATGGAAAGATTTACAGCAACTGCTGAAACACAGATAGGCAACTGCCTCTCCAGAGATGCCAGCTCTCATCTGTGCACAGTCCAGTAACATCTGTAAAATCACTGCAGGCAGGGACAGGCAAGAATCTCTAATACCCTACCTGCTGATAAGTGGGAGGAATAAAATCATTTGAATCAAACAATTATCAATAAAGGTAAACCTTGGTTTTTCTAGAGTAGGAGCTATCTGTAGCATTTGCAAGAGCTCCAACTTATGAAAGATTACTGACAAGATACTTTATTTACCTCTGAGTCATAGTCTGCGAGGATCCAGGGAAAGACAGGGTACTGCATGAGATCATTATAGGATCTGCCAGCCAGAGTGTTTAAGTGCATCAGGTACTGGAAGTTACTGATTTCTCCTCTCTTAAGGAAGACAGATAACAGCACTGTAAAGTTTTCACTTTGCAACAATCAAAAGTCTACACTGCCAGACTGCCAGTGTTCTCCCCAAACATATCAAATTATTTCAGTATTACAATGCTCACTCTACTTTTACTACAGCCCCCCAGCTGCATTTTCAATGGCAGAACCATTTCCCATTTGAAGATATCATGAAATACTACAAACTAAAATGCTGAGATACACTTTATATAGTAGTATATTCCACCTGAAGATGCAGCTTATGTATACTGATTAATTATGTAGCACTACAAAATGTAGAATTCAATTAAAACCCCAAAATTTTCATACTTACTTCCCATCTTTGAGTAACAGATTTTTCTCCCACTAAAGTGCTAAGCAAGCCAGACCTAATGGGAAGAAAAAAGTGCATTTTCTGATTTAGCAGTAAGATCTGGGTTATATCTTCACAAGACAATCCAAAGTTTCAAGAATAAAATTTGCAAATTGCAACAATTAGAAAAATAAGTCTTTGTTCCTTTTCACTTTAGCACTACTCCTTTTTTACTTCCAAACACATACTGCAAAAATTATGCATGTTAATTATGCAATTCAGTGCAAGTGGTGGCAAGTGAGCAAAATATTTTTAACAACTTGGACAAATCTAATGGCTTCAGCACTCCAGTTCCTTTCAGAATGTATCTGGGTACTGACAACATTAATCCTGATGCTCTATATTAAATACTAAGAAGATACACCAATACTGCCAATGCCATTAGTACAGTTAAAAGCACCTGGAGTATATCATCACTAGTTATTTACTTTGGTGATGCCCAATTATAAATGGAGGTTGCAGAACTCCCCAGATAATCTTGACATTAATGCAAGCATCATTTACTGGAAACTGATGAGCTACAGAGCTTGTGAGGAACAGTCACCTACCCTTGCTCTACGCTGGTGTTTGGTCTCTGCCCAGACACCGACTCCGAGCTGTCAGTCAGAGATGGCACCACAGCCAAAAACCTGCATCAGCAGTGCAAAGGAGATTACCATTAGTGTTTCTGCCCTGGGTATGTCATCTCCTGAGAATTAGCATTTATTTAGTACAGTTACGGACTTCGTTTTGAGCAGCTACGGCACATCTTCAGCAAAATCAAATTACGCTTTTCTCACTAAAGGCATTTAGCGCCCTCTAGTGGCTCTTTCGTGAAGCACTCAGGTATCAATACAGATATTTGCAAATACTCATATTAAACGTTCTAACTTATTTCACAGTACCTTTGATAAACTTTATTTCTGACGCCTTTTTGGAAAGCTAGAAGATAGTTTCGTCCATCTCCTGAGAAAACTTCAATTGCAATTGGCTGAAAACAAAGAGGACAAACCTACATCAACACTGACTTGTCAACTCTGGAGGTCAGGTGAAGACCAGTTTAATTATATTACATCTGGCACCAAGTTATGGAGAAGAAGACTTTGCTTAGTGCAGCCACATGTCTCATTTTTGGACCAGTGATATAACACAGGTGATAAACTAAACCAGGGTCAGCCAACAAGGATGCCCAACTTGAACATTTCAGTATCAATGCAGTGAATAGTTTCACTTTCCAGATATTGACCAGTTACCTATTTAGTTTTTTTAAAATGACAACATTGTCACAAAACTTCAAAGTTGTCTCCTCAATCCAAATATGGTGTCCAAGTTACCTGCAAAAGGTATCTCCTTTTATGCACTTCTTTGATATCTTCATATGCAAAAATGCTGCAAGTTCTTTTGAGCTGACTTGGACCTTGCCTTGCTCCTCTAGGTATGATTGGCTCATGCATCCTGTAAATCAGGACAAGAGAGAAGTGATTAAAAAGAAGAGAGATAAAAAGAATTATTCTCTTAATTCATGAGAGTCCAGTAACAGAAACTGCTGATTTTCACAATAAACTGAGCAATTTGTAAGCACAGAGGAAACTGCAGTGAAGTCTGCCTGCACCTTACATTATTTTGGAGTTGACTCAAAAATCTCATTAAATACTTCTCATTCAGTTACTAAAGACCAAGGAAACTCTATTATGTACTCACTTCGGAGGCAGTGTCTCAATGTCCCGTATTTCTCTGGTGGCTGTCATGGTGAATCCATCAATGACATAGAAATGCTCCTTCCCAAAGAGCAGCAGCCCCTCGCTGGTGTCCAGGCCCTGGACCCGGGCACAGCGGTACATGTGCTGGATCTGCAAGGACAAGCCAGCACTTAGAATAAGCCTGTAAATGAGCTCAGGCTCAGAGGACTGCCTTGTTAGAACAGGGCCCAGATACTGCAAAAATCCTGTCATTTTCTCCCTTAATCAGAGATATACCCTAATGCCTGCGACTAGCAATGGGGGAGGGAGTTAAAGCCTTCTCAGTATGATACAGATTTATCTATTTACCAGCTTATCTACTTGCACTATGCTTCCTGAACACATTTCAAAGCCTGTAGACCACTCAACCATGATCACAACTGTACTTACTGGTATACTTCAGATGAACAAAGTCTGTATACACAGCATGGTAAATCAACATTGTTCTTGGGGATAAAAAATAAAACACTAGTTATCAATGTTTTTCATTCTAATGAAAGGAACAATTAATTATAGACAGTGTGCCAAGTTCAGCATTCATATTCTCAACTTGTATTTTCTGTCTGGACTCATTAAGCTGACACAGTATTCCAAGCATGGGATAGCTCATAGCTTTCATTTCAGGACATATTAAGTTTTCCCTTGTAGGCAGAAGGAAAAAAAAATAATGTTCCCACAACAGGGTTTTCAGAGTCAGGATCTTTTTGAACCAGAGCACACATTTGGTTTCTAGGAAGAAACTGATGAAATATACAGCAAATTCAGCTGTAGACCAGGGAAAGCACATAGGACATCATTCATACTTGTGACATGCAGTGCAGAAATTCCAAAGCAGTAAGTTCTCAGTGTGTTCAAAGCACACAGTACCTTCTCTCCTTCTTCAAGAAGTCGAAGCAAAGTTGTATTGTCAGTCTTCTCCTCTTCATCAATTGAACTCCCCTCTACAATTTGATCCTGTGACTGGTCCTGGTTCTCATCATCTCCTCCATCAGGAGCAGAGCGAGATCGTTTCAGGGGAGGTTTCACCAGGCCTGGAGAAGAAGAACAGAGATAGATAAATAAAACCCTGAAACATAAAAAAATTTACTTCACAAAACCTATAATCTTTCAACTTACTGACCCAATGCAAAGAGAGAAAAATAAGAGCCCTACAGGATCCTCATGCTTATCTTTATGCAAATACATAAGAAGATATAAAGGTAGATACATTTATAGAAAACCATTCAGGGTAAACCAAACGATCTAACCTTTGACTCTTGCAATAGTGTCCTCCCCATGTTCTGGCTCCTGCTGAGTTGTTTCACCCACTGTATTCTCTTCAATAGCATCCTGAAAGACTGCAGGGTTCCCAGAAGCCAGGCGCATGTAGTACTCCTTGCTGTCGTAGCTTATGGCTCTTCGGTACCGAGCAGGTTTCTTAGAAATAATTGAAGAAATTGCTTGGTCAGCCAACTCCTCACTCTCTCACTCAGTGCAGGTGTCTCAGGAACACAGTGCATGCCCATCAAGTGCTTTGTGCGTGCTCAGTCAGACACTGACAGACATGGGAACAGAGGCTGCTCAGGAGACCTGAGCTGGCAGCTCATTTGCAAGGGAGATATTAAGCCACTTAAGTAATAGTGGGGCTGCAGAACAGGCTGCAGATAAACCTACAACATGGGAAATAAGAAGTGTGGCCAGCACATTATGAACTGACACCAAAGGGTGGGATTTATTGACCAGGTGGCCATTTTATCACTGTTCATAACTCCCTACACCATACACAGCTTGTTAGCCAGCTGACTTCTCTATAAGGCAACAGCTTGAACAAAAAATTGCCTCAAGGAAAGATATAGATATATGGCAGTTGATGTGAACTAAAAGCACTAAAGGGATCTGTGTTAAGGCTCAAACATTCTTCAGCTGTTAATTCAGTTGTTCCTCTTTTTAGTAAAGATCCTGATCGTTTATGGGCAGGAAACTGGCACAAGAGTATGCATTTACCTGAAGTGATTCTTTGAGCACTGTTTGTGCCTTTGGGTGGTGGTTTTGGTCTTTTTTTTTTTTTGGATTGAGGGTTTTTGTTTTGTTGAGGGCTTGTTGTTTAGGTTTGGATTTGTGTGTGTGTGGTGGTGTTTTTTCCCACTACAGGCTAATTCTTATGTTCCTCACTTGATTATGGAGGCAACATTCAGAAGGATTAAATGAGGACAGTTAATCAGAATGATCACAGGAGATACAGGTGAAGATAAAGGTTATTAGAAAGCCAAGAGTCTTTCCAAAATTGAAACACATGAATGGATAAAAACCCATTGATTTTATACTCAGTTGGAAATAATCTTCTATGCCTGTTTAAATCCACCCTCAAAATCTAGAAAGTTTAAAGAATTCATTCAGTTCTACATCACAATAATTTTTTGTTTTGCAGCATTATTTCCCATGAATTTCAAAATTGGGTTGGGATAATCACACAATAATATTATTATAAATCCATTTCAGTGCTTTACATTATGCAGAATTGTAGAATATCACTGAAATTTAAGTCAAGATTTTCCCTTTTCCACTTTTGCAGTGATAACTGCAAATACATAAAATATGAAATTAATTACCATTTTTTTAGGGTGTTAGTATGATAGTACATCAGGAAACTAAAACACTCATAAAAAAATTTGGAATCAAGCTAGCTTTATTACAAGTTGATGCTTGGGGCGATGAAGCGATTAAGATCATTAAAACATGGAAATTTATTACTTCATGTCAAATTAGTTGTCTCCAAAATAAAAAATTTAAGGCACTGTGAGCTAATTTTCTCACTTATGCTCAACTAAGTCTTCACTTTTTATAACCACAAAAATGCCACCTAAACAATGCTTGAAGCATCTGTGGAAACAACTCTATAGCCTACAAAGAGAAATCCTAAATAGCACTGCTAAGATGAATAAAGGACAACAGTAATAATTTCTATTAGATATTCTGTATAATAGAATTACTTTCATTTACATGTATTAGTTTCTTGTTGAAGGTAATTTAAAATGAGTGAACACACATTACACACTGTACTTAGTGATGGGCAAGACTGCAAATCTAATTAACAGAGAAGCAGCAGGTCTGTTCTTTTCAAGGCAAGATTCATGTTTTTTAAATAAATATGTATATTTCGTTAATAGTAAGACTGAGAAGAGCCAGCTAAGACAAAATTAATATGGGATTTAATAGAAGTAGGCCTGTTACAGCCCATTATGGCCAAAAAAAAGGAGAAAAACTTCTCACCAGATCCCTCTTAGAAAGAAACACTTTAAAGTGATCGTGTTGCCCATTACTAAACATGTTCCACCAACCATTAGTTCAGATCCCAAGGCCACAACACTTCACACAGTGAGAACAGTGGTAGCACAGCCCAACACAGCCTGTTAGTGTGCAGCAAAGAAGGCAAGATCTACGGAAAGTTTTATTAGGTGAAGGAAAGCACAGTAACATCTTCTAATGTGATTACTGAAAAAACCTTTAGGCCTGGAATTATTTACTGAAAGAGCAAGTTGAAAGCCAAATGTAGAAGCCTTGTTAAGATTGCCTAACATGCAGGAGGAAAAAGAGTTATATTTATTTTACATTCTTTCAGTCAGTGTACTTGTTTCTTTACCTTTTGAGGAATGGTATCATCAGATGTCTCAGGAAGTCTACTTGAGAAGTCAGACTGAAAACAGGGCATCAATTACATAAACATCAGAGAAAGAACACTTTTGAGAAGAATGCATGATGGCATGTTCTCTACTTCATGTGAGTTAGACTGTCACCACAGCAACTGTGTGTCAGACCTCAAGCAGGCAAAATATACCTAATGGTTTAAAACTGACTGACTGCTATGACTGACTTGTTTTAAGTACTTTGACACTCAGGCTTAATTTGATGGAAAAAACTCCTGCATGCATATACAAATGCCTAGAAAGACACAATAAAGACTGCTCCACTTCTTAAAAATTGTGTTCCAAAATTACCAGGAACAAACTGCTAAGCTTTCAGAGCCTTCACATGTTTCTGCTACAAAGCCCACTGTCATATTCACGGATGGATGAAAGTACATTTCACAGACCAAGGCCTGGAGCCTGTTTGGTTTTTTCCTATTTTTTTCAGATCAGTTTCCCACAATATCTAGAATAAGGAGGAGAACTCAGACTGAAATCTCCCATAGCTGTGGTACTTCTCAGCCTCTAGAGGCTTGTGAAGATGCCTGTGCTGTTTGCTGGAAGGATCACTCCACATACCTCACCTTATGTAGCAATTTCTAGGCTTCAAGTTCGCTTAGTTTTGAACAAAGTGATTCAGTCCCTTCCCTAAATACACTGGGAGGAACAACTGGACTTCAGCAACCATTTAGGACATACAAACAGAGTACCAGGTAATACCAACAGAGTAAAATACGTGTCTTAGGAAAAACCTACTAAAAAAAAAAAAGGATTTTGCAACAGGGCATAAAATTACCCATCACAAACTCCTGAACACTTACCAGCAAGTTTGTTTCTTGCTCAGCTTCAGGCATGTAGGGATACTGAGTATAAAACATGTCATTTCGCACCATCTTCTTCCTCATTCTGCAGGGACCCTCAGTCATCTCCAACATCCACTTGTCCAGATGGGAGCCAATGGGGGGACCCCACAAACCTCGCTCTCGGAGCAGCTCGTATTCAATCTGAGACCACTCCTCTGTCACGTATTTTAAAGCATTCTGCTGACGCTGAACACAAAGACATTGGTAAATGCATCAGGAGGGATGCTTTTAAAGCTGTCTCATATGAGAAGAGACATTTCCATTACAATATAGAAAAGCATGCAGTAAAGTCATAATTCTAGTAGCACTTTCTAGTATTTGTGGTGTCACCATGAAAGAAAAGAAGGTAAAAGCTCTGCTTTTAGTTTACAATGTTAATTGAATATCCTTCTAAAGGGCAAATATGAAAGAAATGGTAACACTAAACCACTGAATTTGAAAAAGGATTTTAGGAATTAAACTAAAAATTGTTTTGGAGGCCTTCCTGCCTATATTTGCATTGTAGAGAGTTTAATGAAGAAGAGTTTGGTGGTTGTTTTTTTTTAAACTAATTGCTTTCAATGACTCGTTTCTCTCAGAATTTGATTTCTTAAGATTTATAGCATAAAGCTCAGCAAGCACTTTGAACCAAATGTCTTTGGAAGTGTTTGGAAGAAACCACAGGGTGCAACCATTTCATTCTGAAAGGCACAGAGCAGCTACTAACTATCACTGCATGATACCAGACAATTTTACGCTTCTCCACATCTTCTCTTAGTTTTGTACGGTGTTTTAGAAAGACAGTGTATTTCCAATCTCTCTCTTTTTGTTCCCTGCTTTTTCCTTCTTCACACTTCTAAGGAAAGACTATTTGTGCTTCTTGAAAAAAAATAATATTTAACATGCAATGTTGCTACAAGAGTTTTAATGTACAACCAGATCAGAATGAGTTTCCTCATTTATTTGATTGCATTTAAAAACCCCTTAAAAATAACAACTGTATCTAAACATTCCACTGTTTCACCTGTGACAAGCCAATATTTTACAAGCCCCATGCTGAGAAACGTCATAGGTAAAACCTAACAGACCAAAGTACCAGTGTAAGGTAATTAACCCTTAAGCCATCATACCTCCTGGTATTCTTTATACTGCATATCAACCAGGTCCCGAACCACTGCAATGTGAGTAAACATCCACTGGGAAATTTCCTAACACAAAAGGTAAGACAACAGACAGAATGAAATTTTATAAACAAAGATTTTGTTTGAATGAAAAGCCTGTGAATACATCACCTTGCTAAACTTGATCACAAAGAATAGCTTCTTAAAAAGAATTACTCAGATAATGAATTTCAAACTTTTGCACATGGCAGTATTTAAGTTCTTGATTTGCTTGGTGTTCTCTTTATTGTTTTTTTAAGGTGATAAATTCTTGTATAGGAATATTCTTTTAAAAAAACCTGGCAAACATCTGAAAAATATCCAAAACACAGGACTAATGGCTCAGAACATTCCCAAACAGACAAATATTGGCACTGACAAATATTTCTTCTTTTCCCTGCTTCCTTATATTTTGTGGTTGCTCCCTTGTTTGCTGGAAATCCTCAAGACACCCATCCCTCCTCACTCTGCCCCACAAAACACCCGTTTCCAGTTATTGCTCCCTCTACTGACCCAGGCAGCAAAAGTTCCAATCTTTGTGAGTTTTTTCCTTTACACTTTCAGTGAATGCCTGCTCACTAGAACAAGGACTGACAGCATTGAGATTCTTTATTCTGTCAAAGCTACTGACCAGTTTTCAGATCAGAAAGAGAACTAGCAGTGTATTTTTTTCCACAGGACACAAACTCCTGATTAAATCAACAGGAGTTAAACATTTCCTTGTGACACAATATACTTTGAACCAGCATATGCCCCAATGTTTCAAGTGCTAAATACAGTAAGATCTTAATCCTTCAAAACTTTTAAACCACTCTTTCCTTTGTTTTCAATACTTTATACTAACTCCTTGCAATGCCCCACTAGGTAATGTTCTACTGAGTGCACCATTGCTGGGCTGCTCTGCTCTAAACTTATTTTTAATTTTTTAAAGCAAGCAGGTTTGTAAAGTGAATGTCTAGTTCTACCATCACATGTTGCTTTTCTGAACTCTCCTTTATAGTCCAATAAAAACAGTGCAAAGCAGCATTTGTTTAGTCATGATACATGCACAGTCACATAGGGATTATTCCTAAACCACATAATCTTGAGGTCAGGATGGAAAAAAGGACAAACATCTGTCTCTCAGCTTCCATTTCAGTGCAGAATTGCAAACGGAATTGAAGACCCAGACTAGCAAAGCCATAAAGCACACAGGTAACCAAAAGCAGCTGAACTGAGCTTAACTCCTGGCTTAATGTTACGGATATACAGATGGACCTACCAGATTAGGACACTCAGAAGCAAGATGCCCAAATCTGGATAGTCAAAAAAGGGAGAGAAAACCAGGCAACAGATACAACTTCACACTCTGCAAGATTCGCTAAATTGGGATACTTAACATAAACCCTGAACACACACTGCTGGATTTTAGGACTGTGTGTTATTAATTGACAGAAATTACCTGTGTAGAGAGGTTGTGTTTATTCAGCCCACTCTCCTTGCGGTTTCTCCTGGAACCAGTTAGTTTAGAGAGGCCAAACCCACTGCTAACTCGTGAAAGTTTGGACTGTGTAGTTGGAACCAAAGCCTCCCCTCTACTGATGCATTTCTTCTCATGAGCTGAAAAACAAAGTGTTGGGAGCACTTTTTAAGTATTTCTCACCCTCTCCCATTATGGTTGTTTTTATAAAAATAGAATAACCTTTCCTGTTGCTTCAAAAATGTGTAACTTTATTCAAAACATCTTTGCAAATATACCATCAGGGAGACACTGGAGAACTGAGCAAACATCAGCCAGGAACAAAGCACATCTAGAAATACAGAGACTGCAAAAACAAGTATTCCAGGTTTTCAGAAATGCTTTCTGTACATCCAGGTTAACCTCAATTACCTCAGAGCTGTGGAATCATCAAAGGGGTCATGTCTGTGGAATTTTATTTTCTGCTGTCTAAACTCTTGTTAATTCAGTCGAGCATCAGTTGACCTTCTTTATTACATGGGCACACAGCTAACTTGTGCTTAATTTGCTGTCCACCAGGATTCCCAGGTCCCTTTCCTGCAAAACTGCTTTCTGTGCTGAACAGATTTCCCAGTAGCCATAGCATCACTGCTGCTAGAGAAGCCCGTTTCCAATCTTATCACCAGACCAAGAGTTTGCAGGCTCCATCCAGACATGCTCCAGAGGAGTCCCCCTCCCTTCCAAGTTTACTCCTAGGAAATCTACCATTCAAGGACAGATGAATCCTCATCTATACTTACCCAAATGGTTTTGCCAACACTTTAAACTCGCTTCCTCAATAAAAGGTCTTGCAACAGTTATGTCCACTTGGCCACGGTCATTGACAGGCAGAGTCACTTTGAAAACTTCTTCTAAAACTTGTTTTTTACTGTGGATCAACTCTGTCCACACTCTGTTTATGGCTTTTAAAAGAAGCTGGCGACCTGCATAAGTACAAGATCACAAACAGCAAGCTCTCTACAGTGCTTACAGAACTGGCATTTTTACTGTAGTGAAATGAATAATTTCTGCAGTTACACTCTAGTTTGTTCCCCTCTTGCATGATGTGTGAAATGCTTTTGACCAGACTGTCTTCTCTTGCCATTAATACGCTATCAGAAAGTATCCAACTAATTCTGGCCATTTTTCCCCTGTGAATTTGAACACTGGCTCTGATTAGTAGTGATTCATCTCCCACATCCATCTATCAACAAAATGAAATTGAAAAGAACCTTACAGAAGTCTGTGCCTGTAAGTGTATGTATATAATTCCATACATACATTATGCTTTAGTATTTTTACATATGACTGTGTATCTAAGTACATACATGCATAAATATTAAATATTCACATGTAAGAAAAAATAAATCACTGAATACTTTCTTCCACAGCTAGCTCATAAATTTCCTTTAAGTGGAAGATCCTGAGGGTGCCACTAAATAATAATTTTATAGTTTATACCAATTATTTCTTACCTTAAAATGACTCATTTCCTATTGCTTTTAACATAATGCAAATAAAGCAGTATTTCTAATTCTATCTCATGTCCAGAAAACAATGAAGACCTCTTACTATTTTAACAAAACACTAACTTAATCCTGGATATGTCTATCTTGGTATTGCCAAGTGTCCTTTCATTAATTTTTTATATATTTTTATACACACACATAGCCCATACCCCCCTCCAGAGAGTCACTGGGTAACACACATGCACCACAACACCCCACCCTGAGTAACTGGGGTGAAAATATTAGTGATGACAATACAGAAGTGGCATTATGAGACAGCAGTGGTTTTGTCATTCTCATTCTCAGATTACCTTCACTGACATCTTGATTGTAGACTCCATCTGGTTCTATATCAGAGGGGATCATAATGTGCCAAGTTGTCATCCTGGCTTCTGCTTCCAATCCAAACCCATCAACATTGCTACAAAGGACAATAACAAGATGGTTAGATAAACACTTGTCAATATTTTAGAACACCTCTGTAAAAGGATCCTCAAGCCTAATTTTTTTTCAAAATAAATCTCTTCAGCTTGTTTGCAATTCACTGGCTGGAAAGTTACAACCAGTCATCCAGAATATGCTGACTTATTCTCGAGGTGAGTGCCATTACTGAGAAAGAACAGGACATTTTAGTACTTCACAGCCCTGGTTCTGGAATAAACTCTTGTCTGAGATATTTACCTTCCCACATGCAGATTAATCAAGCAGTGAGCCAGGCAGCTGATGAACTCTTGATCATGATTTCCAGGTCCCAAAATTAAGTTTCTGTTCACAGTAAGGACCCTTAGGGAATCAAGGAGAGCCACTTGCTGAGGAACGGTTTTGTGAGCTCTTGAGAACTGATACAAGATGGTTCTGTTCAGGCAGTGATAAATGGCATCCAGCGATAGTCCCTGAGATCTTCTTTTTGACTGGTGAGAAGTAAAAAAATCATGATCAGATAGTAGCAGAACATCATTTCACTGTCACACAATCTTCCCTTGAATTGACCCACACTCATTTTTCAAAATTGGTATTTTACTACAAGTGTCAATTCCATGAATTTCAAGGATGAAAATGATGTTAATGAGAATATATTAATAATTTTAACATCTATAAAGATGCTGCTGATTTCTAACAGTCCAAGTCTTCTAACAATCTTTCAAAAAAATGTATGATGGAGCTTCCCAAAAACATCAAGGTAAATTTAGGAAGCTTCCCAAAATTCTTGCAAGGTGTATTTCATTGTTTATTTTGTGGGATCTCTGAACAGGTTTTATCTGAGAGCAGATTTTACTCAACTGCCCGTATTAAAGCACTCCATGCTGACAAGATGAGCTAAGAAAGCTCAGTAAAGAGAGAGAAAGCCTGAGGAAGAAAAGCATATTTCTATGCTGACCTGACATGTGTCACTAGCAGGTTGCTCAATGACATCACTCCACGCATTTCAACCTGACCTTCAAAAATGGTTTTCCAGGCAGGTTAACAGAACAACACTGTTACCTGTGCAATGAGCTGGATTATGAAGTCCACAAGAAGTTTGGATTCTTTGTTGAACATGCCCTGCCAAAGCTTGTCTACCACACGCTGTGTAAAATAAAACACGTTGTTCACCAGCACTTGGTAGCTTCCTCCACTTGTTATAGGCAGAGATGCATCTTCACCTAGGTAACAAAAACCCCCAAAGTTTTCTTCATTTATCAAAAAACTCCCAACTCCATAAATACATTCACATTAGTCTGTGCTTTCTAGACTTCTGTAAAAGAGACAGAGATTCAGCCACAGACAAAGTTAAAACCTCACAGCTTCCATACAATGAGCTTTGATAGCAAGCAAACATGGTTCTGCATTTATTTTGACATGATCCCGGATTTATTTTATTAATGCACTGCACCCAAAGGAAGACAAATCACTGCTGTGGCAAGAAATGGGGAGCCTTCCAAGCACTTTGGAATCGAAATGTTAAACAGCCCCATGACACTGAGGATGGAGAGAGCAGCCCTACAGCTCCTGGGAAGCCCAGCGGGCCACCATGAAATTCGACTGGGCCCCCGGGCAGCAATATTACCACAGGCCCCTTCCTGATCATCTAAACTCATCCACTGTGGAACAGCCTACCCTACTGACATCCAAGTTACAAGCTCCTAATTCTCCTCCTGACCATTTATCAGGGGAGTGCTAATCCTTCTTTTCTTTTTTTAGGGAGCTGCCTTCATAATAAAACTACAGTAGGAAGAAATCTGATAAACTGAAAAGTTCCAGATCCTCTACCAAGGTAATAAGGACATGACAGATGATGCAAGATCCAGATTCAGTTCTTTTTGATGTGACTGCAATCGGTCTGACTTACATATTCAGAAGATTTATGCCATGTAGTTTTTTTGAATAACCTATTTTACAGCTTTGGCACAACCAAGGTAGTGAGGGAACATGCAAGCACAGCAACACCATTTACACATCAAAGGAAAGAAAAGGGCAGAGGAAAAAGTAAAGACAATCTGGGGAAAAAATAAAGACAGTCAAGTCACAACAAAACAGAACACCAAAAAGAAAAAGTCACAGAATCAAACCCTTGTGTTCCTATCAATAAATTGATAATTAAAGTTTGTTGTATTACCCAATAAAACATCAGCTGCAAGTAAGTGATCCATCACTCCATCCAAAACATACGTCTGAAACTCCTTCTGCTGTGTTCGTGTTGATCTTTCAGGGGAAGCCTGAAAAAAAGGTATTAAGATAATTAATACCCCTGAGGAAAAACAAAAAAACAAAACAAAACAAAAAAAAGGGAGAGAGAAGGTGTTCTAGGTGATTTTCTCAGCTCCTGTGAACTACTTTTATTTTCTCTTATCATTCTCTCTCAAGTAAAAAGTTTTGGCTTAAACAGTCCTAGAATGTAATATAACATACCCAATTCTCTTTATCCTCCAGAGTCAGTCACACTGACGAGTGATAACAAGTTAAAACTAGGAAATAAGCAAGTGTGGTCCAAAATTCCTTCAGCTTTCAAAAATATCAGGGAGACGCAGCAACACATAAGATCAGGTGACAAACAGGTAGGTCAAGGAAAAATTAGAATTGATGTGAAATGAACATTTCAAAATACTCAGTCTGAAGAAGGTGTGGGCAGTTAAACAGTAACTGAACTCCTCACCTCTCTGCCTCACCATTAACAGGATGATGCTTTCTTTAAGTGTCACGCACTTTAAAAGACAATTTACAGGAAGATAATGCAGTTATTCTGTGAGGTTTTATAGCATATGGCACCATATGTCTTTTTATCTAATTGGCACCATCTATGGCACCATTTCTTTTACGAATAAAACAAAAAACTTTATAATTTCTGCAGGGATTTTATATTTTCAACAAAGTCAATACAGCTGTTATGGTTGGAAAGGTGTTCCACAAATGAAACACATTTCACAAAAATAAAACTTAAAGGAAGCGACAACTTCCCAAGAAGTTCAAATAACAACCCAAACCAGAAGAAAAAACCCAGAGAAACTCTACCTCCAGCAGAAGATCTACCAGTGGAGTCTGTTTGCTGGCTGGTGTGAGACACAAGTTATCAATGATCATCACACGCATGAAGTCAAACACAAACTTTTTGGCAGGATGGTTGGTTAGGTATGTTTTGGTGCCAACATTGCAGTATTCTGATTGGCTCCTGTTCATGCCAGAATCAGCTGCAAAGGCTTTAAACTCTTCAGCTGGGGACCCAACTTCATCATCAAGATCAGTGACCTGTGAAAAACAGCATGTTAAAACTGTAGAGGTCGGCAAATAAAGGGCAGTTTTTTCACTTTTCCATTTTTTGCTTGTCTTTCTAAGGCTTTTTCACTCCATATTTTGCTTCTTAAGAAGCATTTTTACATGATCCTGATGTTCAGGATCAGTTCCCTAATACACAACAGGAGAAACATCCAGTTCCAGATTTCCAAGGCAAACAATAATCAGTGAAGACTGGTGTGAGTTACATATCACATTCACTGACCAACAGAAGTATTCGGGCAATTTCTAGATACTTGCCAAAACCAAATTTTCTCATTGCAAAAAAAAAAAAGAAAAGTTCTGAAAAAGTTATTAACTAAAGCAATTAAAATAAAATGAAGACAGAAACCAACTAAAAAAAGGCCATCAAGCTTACATAAACAGAAAACAAAAAAGTAACTGAGCCTTTTCTTTTTTTAATACGATACCTTCATCAGAGTGCAGTTATGGGTAAGCCGGTTTCCCAAAAATCTCTAAAAAAAGAGAGAAAAAAAAAGGGTCTCCACAGCTTTCCCATTTCTGATGAACAGAAACCTTTGAGAGGCTAGCTCTTAAAGAGGACTGTAACAGAAGCACAAACAGTAATGAAAGCTGTCAAATCCAAAAGACTGACTCTTTTTATGCAACTCCCTCTTCCAAATGAAAGAAGAGAATATGATTTCCCTCAACAAGCCTATCACATTGACAGCTTACATGTGAAGTAACCAAGCATTTTGGACATTTGGTCTGCTTTAGGAGGAGAGTTTTCTCAACAAATTAAGAGAACTCCAAATGTGTGCTCCCTCTAGTTTTAACAGCAGTCTCAGAAAAGCTGAAAGATCAGTTAAGAATTTTCTCTCAAGGCTGAATTTGGATTATAACGTTTAGTTGCAGAAGCCTGGCTGTTATTCAGCTATATCACAAGGGATTGATTTGTATTACACATTTGGGCAGATGGAAATGCTGGAGGAGTAAACCAATTTGGAGTTAAAAGAGCCCTTAAACTGCAAAGAGCTCAAGTTGTCAGGCAGCTACACAAAGTTTCAAGGGATCTAGTAGTGAAAATAAAACCTGCTCAGAGACACAAGTCTCCTCTAAAAACTCTATAGGTGAATGCCAAATCAGCATTACCAGTTTGTAAGTGGTACTTTTTTGAGAGGGAGACCAAGCTCCTAGAATCCACTTTAAGTGCTAGTTTAACATGAAAGCAAAAAAAACCCCTACTATTTCTGAGAGATTGATCAACATGCACTGTTAAAAACTGATCTCCTGCTTCTATTGACAAAACAGTAGCATGCCATGAGTAAGTATTTCCTGAAGTGTTTTATCATAACCTCCATAGTTCTAGCATTCGGAAACCTGTAGCCCAACTATCCTTCCATGTTCTTAGTAAAATTACTTTTAGATATTGGTTAACAGTATCTGCTTCTTTCCACTCATATTCTAGAAATAGTATAATTTGTAAATGACACTAGGCTCAAAGAATACTTCAGGCAGCAATGCTGAATTCACACCCTCTCCTGGCTTGAACTCAGTAGTTCCACAAAATGCAAGAACACTGTTTTGTGGTTAGACCACAAAAGCAGAAATGGGAAGTGGAAGGAAAAGGAAGTTTTAGATTTTATCACATCCTCCAGAGCAGAGGGCTGAATGCGCAGGCTGACTCAGTCTTTTCTGCTTTTGTAAATCAGAGATAACATTGTTCATATAACTGAAAATAATCCCCCACTAGCAACAAACAAATTGTTTATGTTCCCCTAAAATGCTGTTTCAGAGGTCACTGAACTACCCTTCCCTTGAACATGCCCTTCTCTCAGTTCCAAAACTCAAGGACAAAATGTCCAGCCCAGCCTTGACAATGACCTCTTTTGCAGGGTGAGTTATGACTGTTAATTGATAAATCCTCAAAAGTAACATTCAGGGGAAAAACAGAACAGCTAAATAGTTGGATTTCCTACCATCTCAGAGTAAGGCCGTATGTTGAAAGGGAACACTGTTGCTGCCAGTGCACACAGGAACTCTGGGCTCATCCACAAGGAAATGAGGTCTGGCACATTGTGATACAAATACCGAAAGAACTGCATCAGGGTGACTGGATATTCTCGAAGCCAAGAGCCTTCCTCCTCTGACTGCCAAGGCTGGGTTGAAAAACAAACACCAGATTAGCACAGATAGCACTAATTGAACAATGTTTATTTCAGAAAGGAAGGGAAGCTGCAGGGACAAGTACGCAATCAAACACATTGGCAAAGATGCAATGACATACACAGTCGTGACACATGATCAAAGATGGGGCCAAATGTGACCAACCACGTGGACAAGCACTTGCTCAGGGGGCCAAGCACATGATCAACTCTGAAAAGCACATCCAGAACATGTCCAGTGTGTATTGGAGGACTTGTCAGAATACCTGACTGAAGACTTGGTGTCTGAACATGAGACCTAGTATCTGATCAAAGAATGACAGAAGACGTGTTTGAGCACATCACCAACACGTGACAAACCTGATTCAATGTGATGGAACATGTGTCTGAGCATGTCAACATATGATACATACCTGACCAAACACTATCATAGATTACCAGCAAGAAACAGACCATGTGACAACAGGAATATGCCCTGCAGCAGGTCATGAAAGTGTAAGCAGCACATGTGTCCAGAAGATGGTTCTGAACATATTAATATGGGAGAAACATGCAGGCAATGGAGCACATTGCAAATGTGTGACGACCAAACAGGCAACAACCAAACAGGTGCTGCTTTTCAAACATTTTGAGAGATCATTTTCAGCAGATAACACGCTCTAGCTTCAAGGAAACACAAAATTTTCCCACTGAGACACCAACTTCCACTACTCTTGACATTAGATTCAAAGATGAGATGATGACACATTTTTCTGGCAGTAAATTCATTTCCTCCAGTATGTGGCTATTCATAGTCTGGGACTTCTCTGCATGTGGAATGTTCATGCACAAAATCTGCAACTCACATAGCTCTGAGCAGATGGGATATAGTCTCTCTAACATTCCCCCACGATGTTAATCGGGAAAGAAATTCAATTATCTCTGTCAAGGACATTTTATCCTTCCGCCTTCTTGTTTTAATTGCAGCTAAACACAAAGCCCAGCCTTTTGGTGGCCACTAATATTTCTACAGATACTAGAAAAAGATAACATTGAGTAACCCACTAAAATGACAGTTTTCACTCAAGTATTATGAGCCTATCTCACAGCTGCTTGTGTCATGATACTTAATAAAGCCTCAACTTTTCTAATCTGGCTTTTGACTACATGGCAAACTCGAACAACTCATAATACTCAAATACAAGCAAAATTTTTTTATGCTTACAGAATTCAGCATGCTCCTCAGCATTCCCAATAACAAGAAGGCAGCTTCTGTGCAAACACTGTGTATTGAAGAGGTAACAGTGCCACAGGAGGCAGGAACTCCAAATATGAATGTCCAAATAGAGTCTAAATCAAACTGTAAGAGGTGAAAGAGAAGAAAGATGACATGAAATAATTCCTTTCTCCTATGCAATTGAATACTGCTTTTTTCACACATACAATAGACTCATTGGCAGTATTTAAAACATTAATTGTTTTGCATCCTCCAAATTTTATCACCATAAGTTTCATATGAAGGCCACATGTCACTGAAGAAAGTTTCTTTCAACAATGGGCTAATGTAACAGCAACTCTCACTTTCTCAAAGTATTTAAGTGTTTTGAAATAAAACAGACTTGGCAGCACACACACTGCACAATCCCCTCAGTTTACTTCACTCACAGCTAGCAGTAAAACCCACATGGTAACCCACAGAAGAAAAGAAAAAGATACAAATAACACAAACAAATCAAGTTGCATTTTCCAGCAAGTCTAAATAATTAAATCAATTAAAAAATAAAAAAGGATGAAGTTCCCACCTGTAGCATTAAGAGTGCTACTAAGTAGTTGAATTTAGTTCTGATTTAGCAGTGTCAAACTTAAATGCTGTAAGCACATGAGTGAGGCAGTGCTGAATGTGCTGTCAGGTATTGCTCTTGAGAAAACAGGCAGGCTGAACACCTTCTGGTCTGAAATTTTTACTTTTCAATTGCCACTGATAAATATATGTTAGGACTGCATCCATTCTAAACAGGAACATTGCCTTATCTTGAGCATGGTTTTTCTTCATAAAGCACTACCCTAAGGCTTCCTGGGACTCTGCTGTAGACTATAAAATACCTATTCATTTACACACAATTCAAACAAGCCCAAGATCAACCTGCTCAGAACCAGAGCAACCAACACTTTACAGCAACAACCAAGTTGTCTCCCTACAAAACCACAGCCCTCCTGAAACAGAAGTACTTTGTTTTGTCTGTAAACTTGTGAACACTCTTTAACACAACAACTTTCTATTCCTTAAAACAAAACACTTCCCACTTGACCCCAAAATGGACCAGAATGACACCAGTGACAGCTAAGCCATAACAAGCTGGCATTCACATACTCCCAGGGTACCCTGTCCTTCCACCCCAGAGAGCTCAGCACTAAACCCCACACCATGACTGTGAGTCAGCTGCAGAGAACAAGCAGGGGGCCTGGTTAATCCACGATTTTCTTTCATGACAGACAGAATTACATTTACATCTTACTAGATAATCCCTACCTGGCGACCCTGATTACACTGGCTGCTGATGACAGGTGCACTGACCTGCAGGTTTTCAGGCAGTTCAGTGACTGGCTGCTGCAGGAACAGGGCCATGAGAAGGAAATAGAGTGCAGGTACATTAGTGTGCTTTGGGAGAAGGGCCTGCAGAACGGGAAAGCCTGGGAAGTGACAAGCATCCCTGTTGATCTCCCGGACTGTGGATCTGCCACCAGCACTCCTGCCGACATTGAACCCTAAAAGATGAAAAACAACACACAAGGCCAACCATGTTACCAGGGAATTGCCTGTGAAGATCACTCTTACCCACACAGTGAACTGGAGAGGGTGTCTCCTCAGAAATCAATGCTGTGAAAAATGAATGTGAGCATAGAGACTGACACACAGATATGACACCATTTTGCTCCAGATGTCTAATTTTTTAAAAAAAAATTAAGAAAAAAAAAGGGAAATCATTGCCTTTCAGGACCCCACAGATGACACCATTCCATACAGGCTGCCTAATGCTGCTGCTTACACACACAGACCCATTTGGTGGCTGACTTTTAAAACACCCAAGCTTCTGAAAAGAGGTATTTGCTGGCTGAGAGGGAAGTATCACCTTAATCTCAGTTACAGATTTTTATTACCAAGCAGCAATTCCATGGCCCATTTAAGTCTATGGGCAGCTAATTTGTCTCCAAAGATGTCTCAGGGGCATCTTATCTGAGGTGTTTTTGTTAATGATTAATCAGCTGGTATTAAGCATTAAGTGCTGCTATTTTATTCAAGTGCTGCCAGGCCCACCTTTTGTGACCCTGCTTCTACCTAGGTATTTAAATTTCCTCTTCAATGAAAAAAAAAAAAGAAAATCACCAGGATGGCAGAAACACTTCTTTTCAAGTAAGGAAGAAGCCAGGAAGACAGTTCAGTCTCCCCATCAGCACAGTGAGCCATTCTTCTGGCATTGCCAGAAGTCAGCTTGTTTTTTCTCAGACTCAAATACAGATACTGACTTTTTAAACATCTATCAGGAATCAGGCCAATGAAATCAGTGCTACAAAGTTGCAGGAATTCCATCAGTAACCTTCCTCAAAAATGGCTCATATTTGCTTTCATGAGAAATTCTCAAGCCAGTATGTTATGATTTATTAAAAAGCACAGGGCATGAAAATTAGATAATCTGTCACTATCAGTTGATGAGACACAAGTTTAAAAATATCTGTTTGGACACAGTCTAGCTTGGATTCAATTAAAGTGACACTATAATAAGAAAAACATGAAAATTCCACAAATGATCTTCAAATGCAATTGTAAATCAAAATCTTATTTAGAAAGATTTTGTGACTGACGAAAATGTTTATGCTATTGGACATTTAAAATAGATACTGAATAAACAACAGTCTATTCCCTAAAACACCAATGGTTTTCAGATTTTTAAGCCACAACCATCGAAGGGAAATGGATGTGCAAAAACTGCTTCTGAAACAAAATACAGAACATTAATAAAAATGAGCCAAACAACAGATGCCTTTTCTGTTAAAAATAAATATTTGCATGTGTTATATGGCTTCAGAAACGCTGTTTTCCTTAATCTTCCTAATTCATTAACAATGCAAAGAACCATCCTAATGCTCATAGCTGGATACCTCGAGGGATATATTAGGGGGAACTGTAAACAGACAGACTTAATAGAGAGCTTATTTATGCAAAATTAGCAAGACGGCATACTTTGAAACTTATCAAATAGACAAAGCAGAAAAAATACTTTTCTATATTTTTATATTTTCATTTCATGAAGAGCCCTCTTCCTGAAATAAGATTACTTCAACAACACTTCACAATTATTTCCTTATAACAAACCAATTCAGAAAAGCCTTTGGCACAGGAACAGATCATAAACCACTGCACCAGAGAGATGACTCCTAGTAGAGTTATTGTAGGAACAGCATTAAGCTGAGAGTATAATGATACCACTACCCTGGTCTAAAGGCTACTCAAGCTTGTGAAAGACTTCCATTTAATGTCAATCAAGGCGTTTGTACCAGGGCCTGAATGGACATTAATATAAAAAGCACCATCTTATTTTGACTGAAAAAAAAACAAAACCCAAACCCTGGGAAATTGCTGCTACACCTGTCTACAGAGAACTGACATCCATTACTTCAGATACTTGGAGATGCATTTCAGACAGCTTAGAGATGCCCAAAAGGGGTCCTGTATTTTGGGTCACATGGGGTAACTGAGAGGTCTGATAACCCAGATAAATGAGGCTTTAAGAAACTGCAAAAAAAGTCTTTAATAAGACAGAGAACGTACTTGCATATGGAACAACACAGGAGAGGGAGAGGGGAAGAAACACTGAGATGATGCCATGAATACAGAATTCCCAAGACAGCAAAAATCCAAGCTGGTAAATCTGATTGGCACAGAACTCACTAGACAAAGCAGCTCAGGTATAACACCACATGATGCTCTAACTAACAGAAGTAAACAAACAAGTAAACTTTACTGAACCTTTACCAGCTGTGTACACAAAGTGCTACGTGGTACTACCTTTGCATCTACAGCTCAGATGTGCCTGCCCACAGACATATTTAACCTTACCATGATAGTAACAGAAAGAAACCAACTGGCTACACAGGCTTTGTGCAGATGATGAGCTAAAACTGAACTACATCTGTGTAACGTCAACGGGAGGGCAGTTTTGTAAAACCACTCCCTTTTGCCTAGGAAATCTTAACTCTTAGTTGCAAGGAAAATGAGGAGAACAAGCATCTGATTGCAGCACAGACAACAGTAACAGAAAGGATGCAACTCCCAGACAGTATCCATACAATAACCCCCTCCTCAACACATGAGCATAGATGATCCCAGTAATCCTTGAGTCCCAAGGGGCTGAGATGCATACCTAGCACAGTGCCAATCTTATTGGTCAAGACAGAATCTGTCTGATCCAGCCAGCCTCCACCACTGAGACCCTCTTTAAACTTGATAAGGATGGACTGATTGCTCAACAGGACCACAAGAATTCGCATGGCTGCTGTGACCGTGGTGGAATGCAGATGTTCTTCCATAAACATCATAATCCAGTCAAAACCCAGTGTCTTGACCAGTTCTTCACAAGCCCTAAGAAAAGAGAGGGGGGAAAAAAAAAGTCGCATCATACAGCATTTAGTTTCCTACTAGACAGGAAAAACCAATGTCCCTCCAGTGCAGGGCAAACTTGAAGAGCAAATTCAGATCCACCCAAGAGTTAACTGAACTCCTAGGTAAGTTGCTACAAACACAAGAAGTCACTCATCAAGTCTTGGTCCATGGAGCAGGTAAAGTGTATTTGTTCAGAAAAAAGGAAAGACTAATTAAAGCTCTTGGGACTATTCCATTGTATGATGTTTCTCCAATTGCTGCTTTTGGTAATGAATAAGGAATTTCAAACTGGAAACTTTTTGCTGAGCTATACAGCAAGTTCTCACAAGTCTTCTTAGTAAACTAGTATCAAAAAAAATGAAGGAAGGTTGGTTGGTTGGTTTTATTAAGGGAAGAGTTGCTTGGGAATATTTGAAAAAACATGGGGGTTTTTCCCTTTTTTTTTTTTAAGCAGTATAACTGAAAAGCTTAAACAGCTTTGGGTTGTGTGTCCATCAACACTCAGTCAATCATTACATAATTTACAGATGCCATACATTCACAAAATGCCTCCAACAGACTCCAGACAGCCTACCAGGCTTGAAAGCTGAATTCTGTCAAGGTTTAACTCGACAGTGATTCAACATCTCTCCTCCAACTTGCCATATGACTCTATGGCCTCATTAAACTATAATATCATCTTCCCTCACATGCAATTTTAAGTAACTAAGGGGCATTCTAGGGTCAATGATCCTAACAATAACCCCTACTGAAGCCATTTGATCTCAACCAAATGAGAAACTGAATATGCCACTTCTTTAAAAACACAAGTGTTCTCTTTGACAGATTTTATTTTCTCTATAGCCACACATGAAGTTAGGAGAAAGCAGCACCATGAATCATGTCTTCCATTTCTACTAGGATACCTAAAGGTAATTCAGTGAATCAAATGGGGGCTGTATAATTCTCCCCACCAAAATACAAAAATTATAACCTTTCTTTACCACATGGGGTTTTTTTGTACTTACTGCAAATTAACAGTTGTCTTTTCTTTAGATGTGTATAGAAGCTTCAAAAGGATATCTAAAAGCCTGTTCCGCAGCAGAATAAGATTAGCTGAAACAAGTCCTCCAAAATCATCCTCTGTTCCTAAATATTAGAAAAAGCAAATTTAGTTCTTTGGAACTTGGGCACTTTATAGGCTGTTTATAAATTCCATTCATAAGCAAAGGAAGCTGTGTTAAGTGCATATACACTGCTGAGAAATGCTTGGTGCCCCATTACCACTGCCACACAGAGTTTGGGCAGTTTAAAGAACAGGTAAAAGGCAATCACAACTTCTCAGACAATAAACTAAAGTGGTCATTCCTGGCAGGTAGAGATACAAAACCAATCAAGCACCACCCTTTCTCATTCCCCTCCCTTCTCTCAAAACTGTGCAACATGGTAATTAAATACACATTTTGCATTTTGAAAGCTGGGAGGTTGTGGAGGTGGGAATCCTGGTATTTCCCAAATCCCTCCAAATCTAAGAAATAGAGAGAAAAATCTGTTTCCTTTTCTTTCAACAGATCCCCAAGCTCATCATCCGTTGAAAATCACACTTACTGCAACCAAGCCAATCCATGCAGCTCAGGACTAGCTTTACAGTTAATTTACAAATCCCTCTTTCTGTACCTTATACCATCAGAAGAGGACCATGCTTTTACATTATTTAAATAGAATCACAACTTGAGGGAACATGTGCAAAAATAAAGACAGATAAATGGATACTTTCTGGGCCAAGGTTTTGTGCACAAGATAGAGACACAAAGCATCTTCTATGGCAGAAATACAGCTCAATTGGTGAACCCCATTAGCCAAAAAATTTCATGTCCTTTGCCTCAAAAGCTTCTCTCTCCATTCCTGCTACACCTTGAATCTCTCCCCAAGGTTCTTCAGTCCCCAGACAGGCAAAACACAGCTTAGGCTGTGGTTAGCCTGGGACAAAAAAAGTCATGGCTGGCCTGTAGTGAGAACACCAGTCTGGATCTCTCTCCAAAACCAACACCTGCTTTTTTTACTAAAAAGCTCAAAGTCAATAATTTTTGAAACCACAAAAAGCAAAAGTATTCAGAGAGACCAGGTCAGGCACAGGGATCCCGCTGGACCACAGAGTGGTTTGGGTTGAAAGGGAGCTTTAAAGATCATCTAGTTCCAACCTCCCCTGCCATGGCAGGGACACCTTTCAGGAGAACAGGTTGCTCAAAGCCCCATTCAACCAGGCCTTGAACACTTCCAAGGATGGGGCATCCACAATTTCTCTGGGCAACCTGTGCCAGTG
The DNA here is from genome assembly GCA_035222235.1 of Margarornis squamiger. Lineage (NCBI taxonomy): Eukaryota > Metazoa > Chordata > Aves > Passeriformes > Furnariidae > Margarornis > Margarornis squamiger. Next base: position 12,801,793 of record JAWWTY010000123.1, on the reverse strand, counting down.
CCTCACTCCTCCCACAGTAAAGAATTTCTTTCCAACCTCTAATCTAAACCTGCTCTCTCTTTCAGCTTGAAGCCATTCCCCCTTGTCCCATCACTACATGCCCTTGTGAAAAGTCCATATCCAGAAAGTGTCTTGCTCTTCAGGAAACCAGACCAATAAAACTAACTGTAAAGCAGAAACACTTCTCTCTCACTTGTCCCTGTGCACCTGTATATTCCTAAGAGATGTAAAAACATAGGATCTTTGGACACTCCTTCTAGTTATTTGGCTGACATCCACTGTGGGACTAAAACATTTCTCTTCAGGGAGAGTGACTGAAAATGCAAATGCATAAGCCTTTTTTCTTCAGGAAAACAAGGGTAGAAATGGTCTCAAAACAATTAATTGTAAGAATTATTGAAGGACAGTAACATTTTTTTTGCCCAGAAAAAATGACTAGGCTTAGTTAATTCTTTCACTTCCTCCACACCTGGAGGGAAGATGCCTTTAGCAATCAGTTGTCTTTTTTTAACTTTCCCCACAAAGAAGCAGAGATGCACAGCTGATTTGAAGGAGCAAGTGGAGGAAAGAGAACAAAACCATACAGTGCGAAAAGAAAAGTAAACAGGTCTTGCTCTGCTTTGCACTCTATATTAAAAACTAAAATACCACTACTAAATGGCAGGTTACAACAAAATCACAACATTGCTAGTGACAGTATTTCTACATTTTATGTATTCAAGCACAGAAGAGATCACAAAGTATTTTTATTCTACTGTTTCTAAGTGATGTCAACACCTACCACTGTCAAGCTTTTCTTCATTGTTTATTTCCATGACCACGAACTTCTCACAGACTGCAAATGTAGGTAAAGTGGAAGAGATGAACTGTCCAAACCTTGATGTATAGAGAAAAAACATCATTCATTGATATGACAGATGCATTCCCATCTATCAATAATTCACCTTAAATGTAAATCTATGACACTAGTGACAGGGAGATATCCAGAAATGTCACTTGTCTCACATCTATAGATTGGGGAAAATTATCTCCAATTCAAGTTGCTAGCCAAAACCCAAATTAACTTGTAGCAATTAGTGGAACCTTAGCAGACAAGTATGCAAGGTAAGAGACCCTGAAAATTATAAGATTCAAGAAAGGAAACAGAGATATCACCAAGTCCTAGTAAAAGGAACACCTCAAGTAAAGAGAGAAGAACAAACCATTTTCAAACCTTTACAGATGAACAATTATTACATCAAAACAGTGATTACTCAACTCCAACTCTGGAATAACATTTATGTCTGTAGCTTGAGGTTATGTAACACAAGGTCATGGTTTTCCATGACAAGATGTTAATGTACTCAAAGAAAGGAGATGTGATATTTTCCTCTTTCCTCTGCAACTAACCTGAAATGATCCCTAGTTAGTACAAATTTTCCCAATTTATTCCATGTTTTTCATTTTTCATTTCCAGGAAGGAGAACATGGAACATTTAGACAGGGATCCCACAGTCTGTCCTGTATAATTAAAACTAAGACAGGTTAAGATGTTCAGGTTGAGGCTTCTGATACCTCTAACTGTACTTAGTGTGAGAAGCTGAAAACATGACCTCTTGTAAGCAAAGAATTTCCAAGCCCTGCAATATGACCATATGACCATTAAGTACTTTTGACCAAGATCACCAACATAATAAAACCAAGAAAGACAGAATTATCACAGGTGTTGCCTACCTGAGTAAGTCGTAGCTGCTAGGGAAGCCTTGAAGCAAAAAGCTCAGCACATTACTAATTGCAGCAATAGTGGGCTGGGATAGAGACATGTCTCGAAGAGTTAGGAGCAGCCTTGGGATCAGTTGGAATTCCCTCATTAATTTTGCATTCTTTGCTGCTTCACTGGAAGAAGGAAAGAAAGAAGGTGGCAATTTAAAATTGGGGCACCCCCTACATATTGCCTCATCCTGTAAGTCCCATTACTAGGCTTGCATCAGCTCATACCTTGACTCGGTGAGAAGTTCAATGAAGTGCTCAAACAATGACAGATGAAGCTCATAGGGTGCATGAAGCCAGACCTGAAAGACAGAATAAACAATCTGTACACCAATTGACTTGTAGATGAAAAATGGAAATTAATAGCAAAGGTTATGAAAGGCTTGAAGAGATTAAAACCATTTGTGTATATGACTATTTACCTGGCCATAAAGAAACACCTATTGAACATCTCTCTTTAGACAGATGGTTCCATGACTCCAAAGCAGTTACTGGAGTTTAAAAGGCTGATGTGAAGTGTTAAGTTTATTTGGCTTAAATGAAGATTTTTGTCTTTGTAAAATTAACTTACTATCTTCTGCCAAGATTAAACTCAAGGTCTTCCCTGATTTTGAATTATTTTTTTTTTAACTCAGCATTTCCTGCATTTAAATTATTTAGATTCTCAAAACAACAAAAAAAAACCCCACCAAAAAATCAATTGTCCAATCAATAGAAGTAATAAAAGATATAAAAGCCAGAAAGCTGACACTTATAAGCTGCAAATCTCAAAACTGACTTGCTATTGGACAAAACATAATTAATACTTGTGCCCTGGTGTACAAAACTCGCTTACATGAAAAGCTTTCCAGCTTGTGCTTTTCTTCTAATCTTATAATCTAAAATGATGAGAACAAATCTTTTAATTTCCCTGTTCTGCATGAATAAGAACATCTAATTTATCCAATTTAAGTGAAATGCTTGGGTCACTGATTTCTGAATGCAGAATAAAACAAATCATTTAAAACATCTCCAAAAAAACCAACTAAGCAAAAAACTCAGACTTTTGGAAAGTTTCTTTAGTGACTCACAGACCTGCACATTTTATTTTTTTTTTAGTCTCTTGAGTGTATTCATTCTCCAATTGTTCCTAGTCTTCAGGGAAAAAGAGATAGACATGAACTAAACAACATCAAATTGGATCTTTTGTAGTTCTTTCCGACTGTATGCCCCTGATGAAATTTCTCAGCTGGCTCTTTTATGGGGGAAAAAAGACAAAAAGGGAAAAAAAAGGAGGGAAGAGTCCTCTTGAGCACAATTCATGTCTCACTGTAAAAGGAGCTGGGCTGTGATTCACACTCTTCTCTGCTAAGCAGCTCATCTACCTTAAGATCTCTACTACACACATCATCTCTTGTAGATGTAGTAACTTCTATTAAATCTATCTTTAATTTTCTGAGCACAAAGGAAGCATTTTTGTAATTTACAAGTTTTCTTAGAGAGTAACGAGTTACATAATTCTAGAACCCTATGTTTAGACACAGCACAAACTTATTCCTAGTTTTAATATTACACCTGAAAAAGAAAAAAAGAGGAAACTTCTTGGGTGACAAATTTCCTCTGTATTAGAGCCCCACTAAGGTTAAAAAACCCAAGGCTCAGGTCTGGCCTTTTCATTTCCTCTTTCCATGTGCCATAATTATAGCATTTTGTTGATTTTGACAAGTGGGGATGTTAGATGCATTGAAGACTTTTAAGGTCAGAAAAAAGCAAACTTAAGGTCAACTGATTTCATTAAAATAAATGCTATAGTAAGCTTCAGGAGCTTTTTTTCATAGACAAAACCCTTCAATAATGTTTCCAAAACTGCTCTGAAACACTCAAATAGACATCTAAAAAAAGGAAATGGCTAAGCCTGTAAAGTCATTTGTGATATTAAGTCAGTATCTATAGCTACCTTTGTAGTGGTAGTAGTATTTTTATTTGTTTTAGTATATGTAAGTCAGAATTCTTTTACTCAGTCTGTATCAGGTACAGATAATACCAAAGGAGCAAACACTTAAAGGATGAGTTCTATGAATTGTTTATCAGCCTCTGCTACATTAGCACTGGCTTCTGAACTTTGCTACTTTCCTTAGTTTAACGCAACAACACTTAAATATTTCATAGGCTGTGCAAGAAGAATTTTAACTCCCTTACTTGAACTGCAGATGTACGATAAAATGATTCCCATGTTCTATGTTGAAAGTTTACCTCTTACTGTTTTCAAAGCATCTTTCATGCCTTGTATATATGTACTGCAGTTGAACACAAAAGTTTAAAAGAAGCTGATGAACCAAAAACAAAAAGCAGAAACATCTGTGGCATCCATTCAATGTTTCTGCAGTGCTTCAAGCCATTTCAGCAGGAAAAGTTACCAATAATCTTGTTGCTCAGCTGCTTTAATGTACTGTGTAAGAAATTGAAAGTTCTCAGGATAACAACCTAGTTTGCTGTTGTTCAATATTTAAGGTAATCACTATTCAGCATCATCACCACTTCTCTGTGCAGCTTTACATACTTCAAAATCACAGAGCAGATCCTGGAAGGCAGCAGAATTTGGAATAATGGATGTCTCGTGCCCGCTATCAACAGTTCCCACCAAGGAAAAGGTCAGATGGAGGATGTGACTGTTCAGAAGGGATCGTTTCTTCTTTAACAGCATTGCCAGCAACTGGAACAAGTAAACAGAAAAGTAATTAGCAGCCAATAAGCACTCAGCAATGCTGTCTAAGCACACAGAAGAACAGACGAAATGCCTGAGTCCCTTCTGAGAAGGTCCTCAAAGTAAGTCTGACAGTTGATACTCTTGGTAAAAGAGCTTGAAAGTGGCATTACAGTTGGTTACAAAATGGGCACATCTAGGACACTCTCCAGGTCATAAAACATCTGTTCTACACGGCAGACAGTATCTAGGCCCTGAGGATTAGGCACACACACACACACACCTCTCAGCTCTCTGGGAGTCAGTCACAGTTTAAGAATTTCTCTCAAACCACACTATTTGCTGATGTTGATACAAGTGGAATGTAAGGCCATATGTGATGATCCACTGCCTGCTTACAGTACAAGGAGGACACTGTCTGGATTTGTTTGGTCAAAGTAAGCCAAGGTCTGCAACAGGCTACTTGGAATAATATGTATTGACATAACTATACGGGGCATTAGCATTACAAGGTTCACAAAAGCACTGCCCAAACCACAGAACTTTCCATTTCAGTAAAGCAGTCTTCAGGAGAAACATAAAATTCATTACTCATGTGGAGATCTTTTCAAATCAGTCAACCAATGCTTCTGCATAACTGACTGCCCTTTCCCCATCCCCACGGAGAGCTAGTAAGTCTTCAGCTTGAAAGCAAATAGCATCACTAACTATAAAGTCTGTGCAGTCTCCTCAAAATGATGATTCTAGGAGTCCACTTGTTTGCTTTTCTTCATGTGTCCCTATCTTCCTCTCTTGCTGGCAGATCAGAGAGACAGAAGCTCCCAGGCTTGCAAGGGTGTGTTCAAAAATCACAGGAAGAGAATTATCTACGTAGTATAGTTGTGCTCCTATGTGCTGTTCATGAAGGCTCAGTTTCATACCAAAGCAGCTAAATGTCCACGATGGCTTAGCAAAAAACATTTTCCCCCCTCCTTTAAAAGCCATCCTAAATAACTCATCTATGCTAATTAGTCAAGAGCTCAGTAAACTTAAGAACAGAAACTCAAGTTACCACAACACAACAAGGAATTTCCATGGGAACTGCTGTGACAGACAGTGAAATTCAATCAGCCTGCTCTAAGACATTTCTTACATACCTGATAACCTCTGATCCTTTCCATCTCTTTGCTGGCCAGTGGATTGCTCTTTACAACACAGACCAAGGCCTTCACAGCTGCATACAACCCTTCTACATCTGATGCCATGGCTACAAGTCCCAGAATAGCAGCAGCTCCACCAATGTACTGCAGCGTAGTGGCAACCGGCTTGGGGACAAATGTTCTTACTCCTAAGCATAGGCAGAGAAAATAAGTTAAAATCAAATCAAATGTACTTTTTGCAGGAAACATTTGTGAAAATGTGAAAGTATTTTGCACTTTAGCATGGCTTGAATTGGGAAAAGAATGTCACTAGAAGAACTGTGACACCTCAGAAGTGGAAGTGAAGAAAATATTGCACTGGAAAATAGTTTATGACCTAAGGTAAAGTAATTAAGTATACTTTCATAAAGATAAATCATACAAACTGTAACAAGCATCCCATGTTAGTAAAAAAAAGATAATAGCATGTCCATGAAATATAAATATGTTCAATAAATATAACAATGCACCATTAACATTCATCAATTACACAATTTATCTTCTGGCCATAAGTTCTTATTGACAAGTAATTCAACATTTTTAAACATAATTCTCAAGCACTCAACTCACCCAAATACCCTATCAAAGCTGCACCAATGGAGCGTGCTGGTCCATTCAAATGCCCTGCTGAGTTATGGAGCAGCTTCACAGGCGTGGCATTTTCGTGAGAGGAAATTGCCAGCTGAAGAAAACAAGAAGCAAAAAAGCAGGGGCTGAAGGGAAGATGTTTTTGTAATGCAAGCCTAAACACAACTTGTGTATTTTCCTCCTGTGATACAGAATAACACATAACAAAACAGAACCAGAGCCATTAAGATACTATCTAGAGTTAAGAGACATCTCCAGTCTCCAAAGTTTAAGGAAGATGAGTCTAAATTCTAAAACAATTCCACTGGACCACAGAATGAGTTTGAGTTGTAAGGGACATTTAAAGATCATCTATTCCAATCCCCTTCCTGTGGGCGAGGACATATTTCACTACCAACAACTCAATCAGACTGCTCAAAGTGCCATCCAACCTGCCCTCAAACACTTTCAGGAACTGAGCATTCACAGCTTCTCTAGGCAGTCTCTTCCAGTGCCTCACCAGCCTCATCATAAAAAGTTTCATCCTTATGCCCAATCTGAATCCATCTTCTTCCAGTTTAAAACCACAGCCCCTTGTCCTACCAGTACAGACTCTGGTAAAAAAGTCTCTCTCTGTTCTTCTTATAAGCCTCCCACATGTATTGAAAGGCTGCCATAAGGTCTTCCTAAGCCTTCTCTTCTTTAGTCTGACCCACCCCAAGTCTCTCAGCCTCTCCTCATATATGGTCTTTGGAACAAAAAATTCACTGACTTTTAATGTACTTTGAAGAAAAAAGTAAACTAATATTCTCGTTCCCAGATCTGAGTCACAATCAGAGCAGTAAGTCATCAGCTCTATTCATCTGCAACAGCAGAAATATTGTTCAACAATATAATCTTAACCGTGTTTCAACAGGAGTACAACTATCATATGGGTTAAAAAGTCAAAATACCTTCAAAAGGTGCTAAGATACATAGCTAATAGTAAATCCATGAATGTGTATAAAATTTAGGAGCAATTTCAAGAATGTGAATAAAATTTAGGGGATACACTCTTCTTTCCTCCCCCCCACCCTCCCCAAACACAGCAGTCATTGTGGGCAACTCTTCTGACAAGGACATTACTGTTCCTGGTTGCATTGACAAAATTGTTTCAAAAGAAGACAAAATTAAAGAAAAATTCACACACAATAACCAACTGATTTCCCAACATACCTGTTTGGCAATAGCTTTGCTATCCAACTTGTTGTAAACTTTCCTTATTTTTGCCACTGTAAATGAAGAAACTGACAGTGCATAGAGACCAAAAGACACTTTCTCTTCTGGTACCAAAGATACTGGAGATGGATTGATTCCTTCAGACTTTGAATCTTTGCCTTAAAGACAAAATAAAGTTCATTTCAGTAGTAGCACTGTTTTACTTTTCAGTTTCAAGAGTAAAATCTTCAGCAATAGGTATAGAGGAAAGATTTTACAAATAGCTGAGATGTGATAATGTTCACTTCCCTTCCCACCTGAGGGAAAGCAAATCTGCATCTTTGCCTGTAACAACGTGCGTTTTACAATGGTTTGCTAGGAAAACCACCTTAGAACAGTATGAGGGATACCAGATTCAATGAGAATATATATGTGTATCTTTAATTTTTGTATCCAAAAAGGGATGCTTCTTGTGGGGCGCTGCAAACACTGTCATTGACAGCTGTCTACAACCGCAGAGGAAGCACACAAACCTCAGCACCTGAAAGCTCAACACAGAGGTTCACTTCTGCAGTTCCACTCAGGTCAAAAGGTGCATTCCTGGTGAACCACATCAATGGAATTAAAAAGCCATGAAGGCTCCTCACCTAACAATGAAACAAGAAGCCAGGTGTTTACATAATTTGTTGAGCCAGAGTCAAGTCCGTCAAGTCTCACTGGTTCATTTGAGTCTTTGTCTGAATATATTTAAAAGCAGGGCTATGGACACACATTTCTAACAAGGTTATTCACATTTTCTGTGTTGCACTTCCCACAATTTCAGACAACACTTAAAAGAACTGCCCATATTTGCTTGCAATGAATATTTAAAGACTATCTGCTGCACTACAATCCCTCCCTGTTTGACATTTTTTCTCAGTTGACCCATTTGGGCCCCTACAAATGACATTTCAAGAGAGCTGTGTTTAAAGTACAGAATAGATTGCAGATTTGCAAATGAATGTTATCACTAGAAACTGACAGGTTAAAATGCCTTTCGGATTTCACTTTCTACAGATAAATATAATATACAGTATGAATAATGACAGCTTTAAGCATTTCTAACTGGTTTAAAACCAAAGTGAGGAATACAAGCACTTCTATCATATTTCAGTACAAGAACTACCAGAATTATGTTAAAACAGTAATTTGGATTTCTATCATCCTCTTCAATAGCAGCTACTAACCTTCTTCCTGTGAACAGCTACAGCTTTTCCTCTCTGCTAGTGTGTTCTCTCTCACCTCTTCTGCACACAAAACACTCCACTACACCCAGGCCAAGCTACCAGCTGCCATTTGAACTGTACTTACATGGTACATAGACTGCTTGGAAGCTTCCAACGTAATTTGGTCCCAGCTCATAAATGGTGCTAATTCCCGGCGCTGGCAAAACTTCCTCCAGGAAATGCGTGGGGCCCAAACGCCACACTAGGGAGGAGAGCTGGCGCTGGGCAGGTGGGGTGCCAATGTAGGCATAAACAGTGCTGACCACAGGTGGGTTGGCAGACCCAGAGCCACTGGGACTGCTGTGAATGTAGTGAAGCTGCAAGGGAGAGAAACACGGTGAAGTTACTGAGAGAGCATGGGAACCGCGACAAGATCAGGAATTTGGGAGAGCGTTTTTGCAAACCAGGGGATGTATCAAGTGACAGCTATGCAATACATGGTATTCTGATACTGACATAGACAATGAAGAGCATTAAACAGAAAGTAAATGCAAAGACCAGAAATTAAGTGGCTCTAAAAGATGAAGGTGTGTATGGAAACAGGACGAGAACATGAGGATTCTGTGCTAAAAGAGGCTGTATCTCGTTTCTAAAAACATGGTGCTCTACGACCATCATTGTTTTTTGCAAAATCAATAAAAAAATCTCAGAGTTGTGTTCTCTCTCTGTTATCAGCCAGTGAAAACGTGCCTTTGGTAATTATATCATTTCAAGCTGAAGTGCAAATATGATGAACTAAATTTGATAGAATTTTTCAAACAGTAAAACAAATACTGAGTAAGATTCTGGCCTACATATAATGACAGTAACAATCTCACAGGCTTTTTCTGTCTACCTTGTAAAAATCCTGTTACCAGCTATTGAATGTAGTCACATATGGCCAGATAGATGCTCAGGTATTACAGTTATGAGCATAACAAGTTACTGTAGCTCTTGTTACTACAAGTATAGTATAGTTTCTACAAGTTCTGCAAAAGGAATACTGGAAGGTGAACTTTGAAAGACAACATATTTTTAAAGCTATAGCAGTATAGTAACACACCCCACACCAGGTTTTGCTTTCTCCCTTAAGGCCCACACCTGCCAGATACCAAAAGATCTCTGGGGATCTCTTACAGGTTGGAAATACATTGTGTTCAGTGGACACGTCCACAGGGCTCTTCACTGCTCTCTGCTTTTGGCCTCCCAGTTTCTTCCACCTAACAGCAAGATACTGACCTTTACAACTAACTGTGGTGTTTCACCTGCAATCATTGAATAACACCAGACATCTCAATGGCTATCACTGACAGAGGGATGATATTTCTGAGATGGGAAAAGGGTTGGGAAAGAAACAACCTGAATAGATTGGCAAAGCTGTGTAATCTTCTCATTAGTCAAACTTAGATCTGCTACAGGGTCCTGGGATAAGTCACCTTCTGCACAGTCAGCAGCACAGCCATGCCACACTTGCCTCATGTTCAATGCAACAAGTTCACTTTTTATCTTCTCTTAAGAGGGCTAGGGCTGGCTCAGGGGGGTGTAGTGAGCAAAGACTCCTTTTTCCCCAAGGCTCTTCATTTTGTGTTTTTATTCCTTTTTGTTTTGCTTAAGTTGGTTGTTTCGTTGATTGGTTTCGGGGTTTTTTTCCCTTGGTGTTTTTCTTTTTCTTTTTTTTGGGAGGGGAGGGGGATGGTGTTGGTTTGATTTGTTCTTGGGTTTTGTGTATATATTATGCACGAAGAGAGAAAATCACTCCGAGGACTGAAAATGAGGATTAAAAGAGTTATGTTACCTTAACAGTGTTAACAAGCTGTCCATCGAGGTAGAGAGCAGCTGTGCTGTTCTTTAGCATGCCTTTGCTCATGACCAGAACTAGGTGATGCCACTGGCCTTCCACAATGAGGTCACCGCAGCGGAAACGGGCGCAACAGGGGAGAATTTCATAAAATGATGATTCCTCACTGAAGTCATCAACTAAAGGAAAAGTATCAGTTAGTGGGCACCAGTAAAGATGTCTGCCAAATCTCACTTGTTCACTTGGGTGTCTAAATATATTTAAAAACAGGTCTTCAAACAGACAAATATAATAATCAGAATTTACGCAATATGAACTACAGCAGTACATTAAAGCCAACTTTTTAGAAAGTGTGTAATTAACAAAAATACAATTAACAATATAAGAATAAAGTATTACTTTAGACTCAAATACAAGAACTGAAAGAAGGAACTCAGATTTTTCTGGGAAAATATTCAGACCAAATAGTCCCAGTTTGACAGGTTGACCATCATTAAATACTTGCGCATCAACAAACCAGCACAGTTTTGTTAGTATCAGCAACAGATCTATACTTCCTTTGCCTTCTCCAAGAAAATTCTCAGGATATATTCAGACTTTTGACCTTCTCCCCCTCTGTGAAACTTTAGCTGAAATTAGTAGTTTCTTCAAGTTTTTACTAACTTTCTCAAGCCACCAAGCAAGTCACAGAATGATCTTTTGTTGTTTTTCTAAAGAAGTTTTCATGGCAGTAGTCACCAAGATGTCTCTCCAAACCAACAGAGCTTTTTTCACTTTTCTCACACTGCAGAGAGAATGATATTCATACTTCCAGACTTTCTCCTCCCACTTTTCCCTGCTCCACCATGGTCTTCTTCACAAGTCCCACAACGTGCTCCAGTGTGGTCCTTTCCAGGGGCCACTGGGAATCTCTCCTCCAGCACCTGGAACACCCTCTCCACTCCTTCTGCTCTCACCTTTGTGTCCTCAGGGTGATTTATCTCATATTTTTTCCTCTTACTCCTCACACCATGCAGTGTTTCACCCTCTTTTTTCCCCAGAGGCAGCACCAGCCTGGCTGCTGGGCTGAGCTGTATCCTGCAGGGAATATGCTGTAGAGCTGGCCCAACCCAGCCATGTCTTCCATGGGGCAGCCCTGGTGTTTTCCCACAGAAGCCCCTTCTAGCCCCATTGCACTTGACAACAGAGACTCAGTATAAACTTATCACTATCTTGCTTGAACCATTCGGTCACACATGAAAGAAGATACTAGTGAAAAGACTGCCTTTCAAAGTGTCTCCATCAGAATCATGCTAAATTACAAAGCATAAGCGAAGTTAAAGATGAGGTTGAAAGCCTGACACATTTTTCCCTCATAAAAGCCACAAATAGGATGTTGGCTGGCAAAACACCCATGAAGCACAGAACAAGGGAGAACCTGTAACTCAAGCCTCAGCATGCTGGCTCTCCCTCTTCCCTTTTTGCAGTTCTAAGGAAAATTAATTTTCTGAAGCACTAATGAAGGGGTAGCTCAGGACTGAGACACTTCTGCCCAAGTCAAAGCCAAGACCTCACGACGTCTTATCTGTTCCACCTCAGTACTGTAACTGCAGCAAGTTGTCCTTGCCTTCCCATCTCCGTATCAGCAGAAGAGCCCTGGTTGTTGAGGTCACTGAGTCAGCGCAAGCCCCAGTTGGTGTGGGGTGAGGCAAATCGCACCCACAGCTCCATCAGACACCCTTGCACCAGCAGTGAGAGTTGCTGCAGACGGATGCCTGCCTTCCAGACACATGGACACAGGAACACACTCCCAGCCTCTCCACAGGGGCTGCAAACCACAAGCTGCTGACTATCCAACCCCAACTCACCCACTCACACTCTTCAAGCATTTCCCAGGTCTTTTTTCACTAATGGGTGCTCAGTTCTCTTCTCCTGAATGTTGAAATACGCTTTAGTCCTCAGCACGGAGGGTTTTTTTAATTTCTCCACAAAGCATCCTTTGACTTCATATCAAGAGGGCAAGATCAGTTTGCAGGTGCATTAACTCCTCCATCACAAAACAGAATGACTCACACGCTACTTGAAAGTCCCTCCAACAAACAAAGATTGGGGAAAAAGAAGAAGCCCAGAGGATGTTTTGACAGAAAACAGGAACTTTTCCGATCTCTCTTCATTCTTTCATACTGAACAAAAAGGAACCATTAATCCTCCATCCTCTTACCACTCTTACCACAACAGCTGCCTGCATGGGGTGAACACTCATTTCTTTAGAAATAGCACAAGGAAAACGATAAAAGCAGAGTTCTTGGAACTTTCACATAAAAAAAATAATCTCAAGTTCATTTTCTCAGTAAAACATCTTTGAGCATAATTCTTGCTCACACAGTCCTTAAACCACCCTATTTATTCTTAGAACAGACTGTCAGCACTTCCAGTCCCTGTGCTGGGCCTGTCATCTCAGTTCCTCAGGTACTTACCTGCTCAGCACTTGATGGTAACACCACTAACTATGATTTGGCTACAATAGGGTGGCACTCAAAGCAAAGTATCCTGGTTCAATTGAAAAACAGTCTTAGACACTTTCAGATCTATTCTGACAAAGCCTCTTCAAATCCAATCTCTTTCAAGGAGTTAGACACAGTAAGGGCTTACACACTAAAAATGTATGATTTATAGGTCAAAGCAGTTAATATGAAGATAAATGTGTTTCATTTTCTAAGAATTTGGTCTTCTGAGAAAGAAAACACTGTCAGTACCTTTGTAAATGAATAGGTTTAATTTCTCCTTCATACTGTAGGTCTTCAGCTCTCAAGTTTCAGATTTTGAACCTGACTTCTACTAAGGGAAACTGCTGCAGTTAATGATGTGAATGTCTGCTTAAAGAATATTCCTTATTTTCATGGTAACAGTTCGCTTAGCTGTTTGTGTTGTTTTGGGTTCCTTCAGTAACAGCAGTTGTACAAATAGTTTATTAGTGCCTGCTACTCAAAATGAAAGAACAGAAGCAGGGACAGATTTTTGACAACCACTTGTAACCCAGTGTGCTGGTTGGGTGAAGAGCTAAGCCTGAAACACACACAAAGGCTGCCCTGCTCTCTCAGTTCCCTCCACAGGCTCAGTGTGTCAACTGGCCTGTCAAAATTGATCACTTTTGGAGGCTCTGATGGAGGACAAGGCAGGAGGCAGGAGATGGCCAATCCTGAAGCCCCTGACTGCATGGATAGCACACTGGCAAATTTACTGGCATCACCTGTTTCACCTAGATCTTTCACTACACCTCTTGTAACTCCACCTTGGGACAGAGACATTGAATGAAGCTACAAACTGTTTCTGAAAACTGGCCACAGCATTAAAACAGGAAGTCAATGATTGATCACCTTCAAACAGCCCTCCATTGCTGGGGCAATTCACACTGAAAAAGCCTTCACAACCCATTAGTTAACTATTTCCAAACATCTTCAAAGAAAACGTAGTCAAAATTTGTACCTCAAGAGATTATGTGTAAAATGAATGGTCCAAGATCAATAACAGCAAAGCCTTTCAAAAACATGTAATCCCACCTTTAAATATACAACACTTTAGATTCTGGCAAAAATTTTTCTTCATACGCAAACATTGAATCTTCTTTGGAAATTACAAAAGCCCCTTAAATTTCTATATTAATGTTCACACTTTGCATTTTTCCATTGTCAAATCCCACTAGGAACTGGTGAAGCTGCAACGGAAGTTGCATTGCACACGATTCTTCTAGATACTAGGCTTAAAATAAACTTGCTGTTGCATCCCCATAATATTGTCAGCATCAGCTAATGATGTGGCACGACTCTTACCATAATTTTGAAGCAATTCTTCTTTAGTTGAAACAATCAGTGACCGGTCTTTTGCTGAGAGGACGATGGCAAGGCATACGTAATGCTGCTCCGAGGAGTTTGCACGACGCACTACAGTAAGAAGTCTCACAGGATGGTTATTAGGAGGGGTACTAAAATGTTCAATACAAAACCAAGTTGAGTAGCTTAAACCAGATGGTGGTGGGAAAAATCTTTCACCTAAAAACAAAAAAGAAAGCCCATTACATATCTGTTTGTTCCTTTTTTTGGATCAGTTCGATTGATATCATCTATGCTTGCTCAACTTTTCATTCATGGACTTCAGTGTTACTTATTTCGTTTCTGACTCAAGCTTGAAGGAAAAGCCACAAAGCTAGCTCAGAGGGATTTCTTTCAAAACAAAATAAAGCAAAAACTGCACACTCTTCCTTCCTATGCTAAAAACAGAAATCAACTCTGAAGCTGTGTTTGTTCAGAGCAGCCCACTTTCAGTTCCCTAGACAAAAAAGTAGAAAAGTATCAGGCACTCAGAAATGGTTAATATCATGATGAGGTGCTTCTCCCATAGGTGTCACTCACTGAAGAAGCTCTGTTGAGGAGTATCTCTCCACCACAAACATGTGACTCCATTTCATCTCCTAGGGTGCTCCCACTAATTCTGTCTTACTGCAGTAAACCTTCAACTTAGTTTTTGGACTTAACACCTTTTTAAACTAAGTGACCATGTTCAATTAATCCCACAGCACACCAGGTACTGGTAGGGTGAATAGCCCATAACAACATGCAAAAGCAAACAACTTAGATGAGGTTTTTGTGACAATGTGTGCAACTACACCTGTAATAAATGCAGTCAAGAATTCAGGAGAACAAAGTCACAAGTACAGCATTATAGTTCATTCTATGTTCCCTATGCTTTTCACACTACTACCTCAACTTTTTCCTTAATCTATTTGGGTTCATTATTCATATGCTTTGATTACAATTTCACCTGCTGAAAGCCTTGTGCTTTAAAGCAATCACATTCTTATATTCTATATTGCTTTTCATTGGGGGTAAAAAGGCAACAGAAACACACACACAAAAGACACAAGAAGTTCTTGATTATGCCTGCAGTGTCCAACACCAACTTCATGGCTAACAAAGACATGTAAGAGAACTAAACATCAGATACAAAGCACTGTTAACAGTCACACTTGAGTACTTACCAGTTCCAATTCCACTGACAACTGCACCATCAACAAGTCCTGTTGTAACAGCATTATTTGTAGGTGCATTGTGGGGAGCCAAGCTTGGCAAGAACAGGCAGCTGTTAAACAGAAGACCAGCAACACATTAGAGTTTAAGGAAGTCAGTATAAGTGGAGTTCAACACAAAATAAAGCCTAGGAAAATATACCATGAGCACATAATCACTCTTCATTATTTTATGTATTAATAAAAAAATGGAAATGAATTCTCAAGACTGCTCCTTGTGAGGATAAATTATCTCCAGCACGAAGAGCTTTGGCATAGTGTGTTATTGGTGCAAAGGTGTAGAGACTGATGCCCATGTGATTCCATAGCATAAGTTGCTCCTTTGCAGGCAACCATATCTCGCTGCAGCCTTTGAGTTGTTCTGGACCCTCTAACAGCCTGGATCAAGCAAATATTCAAAGGATCTGGCAACTGCATGTTATAGTGTTCTTATTTGATGTATGTGCTCACAGTAACATCATATTTCACCAAATTAGTTATGTTTGGTCCTTACAAGAGTCACTGATGCTGTGGACACAACAGAAACCAATATAAAGAATGCCTCCCTTGGGTACTAAAAGAGCCCAGAGAGTTTCAGTGATCAGCCTATCCAAGTGAATCCCCATAGGAGTTCAGCTTCCAGTTTGTATAAATAGTCCTACTGGAGGCAAGATGATGACTCTTCCACTGCTGAGAATCACCACTTTGTTGACACTTACACTTGTTTAAGTATACTGTAGCTGAGTTGCCTGACAGTGCTAGGAGTTATTTTGTTCTCTCAAAACAGAGTAAACTCGACCAGCCATCTTGAAGGCAACAGCAGTCCAGGGTTCTGGTACAGTTGTCATTAAATAATTCTTCCTTCCTCTTGAAAATGTTCTTCTCTGGGTGAATCCCCCATGGTCAATTGTACTTCAAGCAACTTGCAAGGGTCTGCCAACTATGGATTTCATGAAACTTCCTGGCACTTAAAAACAAACTTGAAAGTTTTTCTTTTTTTTTTTTTTTTTAATTGAGCACAGCAGCTTTTCAGGTGACTTGCTGAAATTACAAGAACTCACAGCTGCATTACATGAGTTACTTTTGAACATATTACCAGCACCTACAAATCTCCTGAAGCAATGACAGTGGGAATTTATTTTGCCAGTCTATTTCAAGCTCTTCTTAGGTCCAAAGCATTTTCTTTTCTCTTAGGAAGGATGTAGAACAGAGCTTAGAGTACCATTTGTTATTTAAAAATAAATAAGTCTGTCCCTGACTATATTGGATATGAAGGCTAGATGCAAAACAGGTGTTGTATCCTTGCTTTGCAAAGCTGAGAAGAGAATGCAGAGCAGCAGAGCTCCCAAATATTCAGGGTTTTCTATTCCATTTTTATAACCAAAAAGACAAAATATTTTCCTCAAACAGACAGTGAGAGTGGTGTAATGTCTTCATCTTCTGAACAGTCAAGTTAAATCATGTTACATGATTCTCATAAAGTGCTTCATTCAGCAGGCGTATTAGGAAGAGAAAAACAGTAAGTGATACTGGGTGCTAAAAGAAAAAAATGAAGTAAGTACGGTATTCAGGCTATGCCTCCAGTTAATACTATTTCTTTTCAGTTATTTGAACTCATCATAGCTGTCTTTTCTGCTTTACTTGTATTTCTGATTTGCCACTTCTGCATTTCCAAGTCCTTCAGCAATTACAAATTGGTTTCAGAACATCTGGGCCATCCATCCAAATGCCACATGTAAATCCCAGCAATGCTTCACGGGTATGTATGCATTCCTTTGTTTTAAAAGGCATGTGAAATCTAGAACTGCGAAGGCCCTATCAATGTTTAGATACATACCTACTTCTACTGTCACACATGGCAGGCATTTGCTTTCAAGGCATTAATGAATGAGAGAGTGGAAATTTACATGAGTTGAAGTATTGCATTCTCTTCTTTAAAGAAGTCATTTGCTCATTGCTTGCAAACAGTCTATTAAAAATTACAAGCATTCCTTTGACAAAGAAAGGAAAGTAACAGAACATTGCAGCGTGCCCCATGTTATGTGAGAGCACTGCAGGACCTTACCCGAACCCTTCAAGAGATGTGTCAAACTCGATGAACGCCGGCGTGACCGATGATCCGTGAAGCCTGATATCATGTGGGGTTGTCATGGAGACCAAACACTTCACTCTCGTCAGGGGCACTGTGCTCCCTTCTGCTGGCTTCAGCAGGCTCTTGCTTATCCGGTAGTGGCTGTCTTCGTGCACGCCGAAGACGCTGTCAGAACCCAGACCTTCCATTGAGGTAACCATGCTATCTACAGTAGAAGCCAAGAAACAACATAGCATTGCAAAAGGGAGGCATTCTCAGGCTATATTTGGACTTTTCAAGTACTGCTTCCAATGCAATAGCTGAATTGTCAATCATCGCCAAGTAGTTCAGCCTCTCAGGAGGCAATGAGTTGGGAACTATTGCTTTCATTATGAAAACATTCAACCAAGGCAGAAGGATGAGCATCTTGTGCAACATACTATGGGAATTTTGTTGTAAAGTCAAAAAAATTGAGCCAAGAGGCCACCACATTACCTAACAATGACAAAGTGTCCCTAATGTAAATAAATAAATTAATAAATAAATACAGCTCTGGCTAAGGGATAAGTTGAATCTCTTCTTCTCTTCTAAAATGTACTGAACATGATGATATAACATGAATTCAGTTAATTCATTTATTTCATTATTTAATGCTTAATCAATACCACCTATGATATGTTCTAGTTTCTTTTTAATAATGCAAACATTTCAACTAAGGTATTTTTAACTATGTATTACAATGAGCCATACAATGACCAAGCTGACACATAGAAATAAGTATCACATTTTTGGAAACTTTTCAATAATTTCTTTGTATTGTAATTTACTGAGACTCTCCTATACTACATGAACAGCTATGCCCAAGCTCTACAACTCATGAATAGTAACAGGAGAGAGTGCAGTTACTTTATCTGACACCTTACTGAACCTATGAGAGATGACACCGCACAGATTTAATGACATGTTATGTGCACATGAAAGCATCTGAGAAAGTAACATTAAATAACTACAAATTCAGGATCTATTCCAGACTTTAAAACTAACTACTACTATTGAACTAACTACTATTAACTATTTAACAGATACTGTTCCTAAAATAATAAACGATAATCACCTTGCTGGATATACATTAAACACAAGTACTACCTTCCCTCTGCAATTAGAACTTCTCCAATCAAACTGTTTTGATGACTTCACATTCATAGAAAGCTGGGGTGAAGTTAGGTTTTCATGGGTGGTTATCTACAGATTTTACACAAGTATGCAATTGGGGGGTATCATTGAAGCATTCTTTGTGCAAATTTTTAGCACTTCAGCACCTACTTCTCATTTCTGGTTCAAAACTCAGTGAGCTGGGTTTGTGCACTCGGTACTGCTTCAACAGCTTTTTGTCCCAAGCTCCGCAGTTCAAGGGATTTCCCAAGCGTAAAAATTCCCTAAGAAAGAGAATAAAAACATTTGCAAATCATTTTGCCTATTTATTTACCCATAACAGCACCAAATCTAATGCCATTTTTTAAAAAGACAGTAATTACCTGCAATAAACATAACTTTCAAGTAAGAATGTAAATCAATGCATAATTAGAACAAACATATTTGAACCATTTGAAACTATTTAATGTTTGAACACATGGACTCAAAAGTTGACGTTATTTTAACTAATCAAACAATTTGGACAAACTTTCCAATTTCCTTCTCTTCATTCCAAAGACTTGGCAGGAGGATGCTGCATCCTCTAGGAGAACATTGGAAAACATAATGATGCATGGTCAGCAAGATGAACACCTCTGGAGAGGCAGACCGCAGGCTGAAGTCAGTGACCCCAGCTTTGTTTAATCCCTGTGTCCTAGCTAGTTGGGGGAATAATTTCACAGCTACCAACACCTGTATCTACAGATAACTATAGTGGTTATATACACAGATTCACAGGGTATCAGTATCCATGCCTAAAGAAGCCTAAGTCCCTGCACTGTGACTATCAGGAAGATGCTCCTTGTAGATCCACTTTTGACACAGCTCCGTGTCACTGAAGTGAACCAAACAGCTGTCCTGGCCGCAGGTCAGCCAGACAGTGATCCACAGGAGATAATACAATTAAGTTCCTTATTACAGCTGAGATCACAGAATCACAGGATGGTTTGGGTTGCAAGGAACCTTTAAAGGTCATCTAGTCTAAGCATTCTGCTGTGGGCTGGGACAGCTTTTGCTTATACTGATTTGCTCAAAGTTCCTTCCAACCTGAACTTTAAGAATTCCAGTTAAGAGGCATCCACAGCTTCTCTGGACAACCTTTTCCAGTGTTTCACCAAGCACTATGTAAAAGATGTCTTCTTTATGTCCCATCTAAATTCAGCCTCTCTCAGTTTAAAACCCAGGCCCTGGTAAAAAGTCTCTCTGTCGTTCCTGTAAGTCTCCTTTTCATATTGAAAGGCCTCAAGGTCTCCCCAGAATCCAATGAGCAATCCAAACCATAAAACAACTGGGTGATTTAACAAATGGCTCATAATTTACTCAAACTTTTCAAGCTTGCTTTTCCAGCACTAGCATAGACATACAAACCTACTTGCAAGAGTATGCAGAAAGATAAACCTTCTAAAGCTATGCAACACCAGATTTTTCCAGGCACTTTGTGTATCGCATTCCTGCATTTCTTTTGCACAAAAAAAAGTGCTGAATAAAAGTGCTGGCCTAAAGTTTTTCCAATCTGAGGTATTTAACATTGCACAGAAAAGTCAAGAAATCCATCCTCATATTTCCTCTTCCTGAGGACATAGCCAGGAATGGCATTTTTAATAGCCTCTCAAGATTTGCAGGAAGAAAGCAATCATTTAACTTCAGTACAATCTCTGTGAAAAACCCCAGATCCCCCAATCCATACTTCTCCCTGCCCAGCAAATCCTAATGTCTCCAGGGTTACATGCTGATTAACAGAAGCAAGACCGTGCATTTGTCAAGAAATAAAATGAGATCTTATGTTATCAACTACCACACCAGGTCACTTAGGCTCTCTACCACTCCGAGCCATTTACAGTGAGCCAGTGACAGCACAGGCAGAAGGGCTCAATCCAACTGAACTTTCAGGCTATCTTTCTGACCTCAACACCATGGGCTGCAGAGCCTGGGAGGCCAGCCTTTCAAACATCCTTTGGAGTGGCGGATGCAGGGAGTGGTCCTCATCTGAGAGAGCAGCACTGCATCTCTGCAGAAGTCGTGCGTGGAGCCCGGCTTCGCACATGACTTGCTGGTTTCTCTCTGTGTGCACCAGAGATTGCAGGATATTGGCCACTGCCAGCTGGAGATCCAGAGCATGCTGAAAAAGAGAACAGCACACAACTTGAGAAAGTGCAAACTGAAAAGAAAAATACAATAAAGGCTTTATGCATAATAAGGAAAAGGAAACTACCATTAGCAACAACTACACAAAATGTGCTGGCATGTGTGTGTTTTGGGGGTAGTGTGTACATGTTTGTATGCAGCAACACTCTTTATAAAAAAGGGCAGTAAAGTTACATGAAGGATTACCACAACTATTGCCAAGAAAAACAATTCATCTCTACTTTTCACCAGAAAAGAGAGTTCAGTTTGGAAGTTTTAAGTGCTTAGAGAGAACTGAGAACTTTCGCTTCTGTGAACAAGTAACTTAACATAGAAACCTATAATCATTTAGATTGGAAAGGACCTTTAAGATCATTGAGTTGAACTGTTAACCCAGCACTGCAAAATCCACCACTAAACCATATTTCCAAATGCCACATCCATCCGTCTTTCAAATACCTGGTCAGCCTGTTCCAATTTTTGACGACCCTTTTGGTGAAGATATTTTTCCTAATATCCGATCTAAACCTTTCCTGGCACCAACTGAGGCCAATTCCTCTCATTCTATCACTTGTTTGACTTCTTGAGACTGACCCTTACACCTTGCTACAACCGCCTTTCAGGTTGCTGTAGAGAGTGGTAAGGTCTCCCCTGATCCTCCTCTTCTCCAGGCTGAACACCCTCAGCTCCCTCAGCTGTTCCTCATCAGACCTGTGCTCCAGAACCTTCCCCAGCTCTGTTGCCCTTCCCTGGACACACTCCAGCACCTCAGTGTCCTTCTTGCAGTGAGAGGCCCAAACCAAACACAGAATTTGGAGTGCAGCCTCACCAGTGCTGAGTACAGGGAGACAATCACTGCCCTGGTCCTGCTGGCCACACTGTTCCTGATCCAGGCCAGGATGCCACTGGCCTTCTTGGCCAGCTGGACGCTCTACTGACTCACATTCTGATGGCTGTTGATCAGCATCCCCAGGTCCTTTTCCACCAGACACTTTTCCAGCCACTCTTCTTCCAGCCTGCAGTACTGCATGGAGTTGTTGTGCCCCAAAGGCACTTTGACCCTATTGAAGCTCACACTGTTAGCCTCAGCCCATTGATCCAGCCTGTCCACAACCCTCTGCAGAGCCTTCCTACCTTCCAGCAGATCAACACTCCCACCCAACTTGGTGTCACCCACGGACTGATTGAGGGTGCACTTGATCCCCTCACATCCAGATCGTTGATAAATATACTAAACAGAACTGGCCCCAATCCCGAGCCCTGGGAACACCACTGGTGACCAGCCACCAGCTGGATGTGACTCCACTCACCACCACTCTGGGCCCAGCTATAGAGCCAGTTCTTAACCCAGCAAAGAGTACAGCCACCCAAACCATGAGCAGCCAGTTTCTCCAGGAGAATGCTGCAGGAAATACTGCCAAAGGCTTTACTGAAGTCCAGGTAAACAACATCCATAGCTTTTCCCTCATCAACTAAGCAGGTTACCTTGTCATAGGAGACCAAGTTAGTCAAGCACAACCTGCATTTCATAAACCCATGCTGGCTGGGCTTGATTCCACAATTGTTCAGTACATGCTGTGTCATGGCATGCATGGTGAGCTGCTCCATAACCTTCCCCAGCACTGAGGTCAGACTGACAGATCTGTGGTTGCCTAATCCTCTTTCCAGCCAGTCTTGGAGATGGGTGTCACACTCACTAATCTCCAGTCAAATGGAACCTCCATGACTAGCCAAGACCGATGAAAAATGATGGAAAGTGGCTTGGTGAGCACTTCCACCAGCTCCATCAGTACCCTTGGGAAGATCCCCTCAGTTCCATAGACTTGTGTGCGTGTGTCCAAGTTGTGTACCAAATTGCTCACCACTTCCCCTTTCATTGTAGGGGCTTCATTCTGCTCCCTGCCATCATCACAATCTCTACAAAATGTAAGATATATGCAACATAATTGTCAAATTAAGACACTGAAGCCAGAAAATCACCACTCATCACCAGTAGAGGACAAGAAAGAGGAAACACATCTAGTAATTCTTGCAAGCTTTCAGAAGTATTTTTTTTTTAAATAAACTGTGTTCTTTAGGGAAGACATCACAAACAAAAAATACATAAGCAGCTTCAAAAAATGTCCAACAAATTCTTCATATACAAAGCACCAGTAGACATTTTGGTTTGGGAATGGTATAAAGCAGGAAGTACAATTTTGGAACTAGAATATATTCCAGCTATTTCAAAGAGCAGGTATACCCTGAGCTATAATGCTCAATCCTGCATCCTCCTTATACTATGGATTACCACCTGATACATCAGAGGAAACAAGAATTAATTACAATGCTTGGAAGCATATCTGATAGCCACTTCAGACCTTTCTTTAAATTTGCACTGTTGACAGGAGTTTAAATAGACAAATAAAACAAAGCCTATAAAATAAAACAATTCCTATCTGGCCTCTATGTCACCAGTCATTCAACTCAAATAGTCTGTGAAATATATTTGTTTTTCAGCACAAAACAAGAGGACATCATCAGCTTTCCTTTTTCCCAGTCACTCTCAAAGCTTAAGACCACAGAATTTTTTTCCTACCTCTGGGTGTGTAGCTGATCCAACAGAGGCCAGGAGATCCAGCATTGCAAGCATAGCACCAGGGTGAATAATGACCGCATCGGAGCTTTGTATGGACGTGGGTCCTGCTTGGAGTTTCACATCAGCTATGTTTTTCTGAGGGCAAACAGGAGGTGTTGAAACAGAATGATATGCGTGCCTGCAGGACAGAAAACATCCCATGGTTACAACACCCATCTATTACGAGCTCTGGATTTTTCAACAGCTGTAAAATTATACTGGCTTATAGATGTTACTCCCCTTTCTCTTCCCTCAGTTAGACAGACCGAGTGTGTTCCTCTTCTCAAACCTGTTGGGCATGTTTCCCTAAAGGCAGACTGGAAGGGTTTCACTTTCCCAACTGTTCTTGAACTCAGAAGTCTCTTCCCCAGGTGCTATGTAGTTTGAAGAACTCAGAGGTTGCCTTTATTACCTCCCTGGTTTTACTCTAGTTGCAGTGGCAGCACACAAGAACTGCAGTGTGCAGCCTACCCCTGCTCCTGTTCTAAAGGGTGAGTTCAGCTTTGAATGTTTCTCTCCCTGTGCTTTGCATTAACAACTGATTATAAAACTCACTATCTCAAAACTCTCAGGCTCTGGGAACAGAAGGTTGGTCTCTGTGCATACTTTTGCCAGCAATCTGTACGCTTTCCATGACTACTACTACAGCAATTTAGTTTTACATCAAGGTGCTTTAGTGTGATCCAGGCAAAAGAGGCTTTGACACATTGACATAGAAGCAACCACTGGTGCTGAGAACTGTAGATATGTTCCTCATTGAAACTCTTGGAGGTATCAGCTTGATGCCTTTCTTCTTTCAGCATGAGATTCAATACACAAACAGCATGAGCAGCTTAGTGAACATATGCTTTCAAGATGGTACTTTAAAAGCAAAAGGGAGATCGAAAGGCTCATGCTCACTACAAAAAAAAAACCAAAAAAAAAAAACCACAAAGAAAATCCCCACAAGAAAAAACCCCCACAAACCCAGAAAAACCACAATGCAAGACACCCATATTCTCACAAAATTTATCATATAAACTTATTTGTAAGATCAAATAGAACAAACTCTGTATAACAATTTTTCTTGAGGATCACATATTGCCTGTTATTTTGAAGGCTCACTGTGCCTCACCTGTCAGACACTTCCAGGAAGGCTGAGATAATGGATTATTTAGTCAAAGACAGGACCCTACGAAGTACAGCACAATCTTATTGTGCTGGCTGAAAAACAGGTTGGATAAATAATGTTCCAATAAAAGGGTTCCTATTGAAAAGGCTTATAGCAGATCAGCAACTACTTGGCACCTGAACAATCCAAGAGCATTGTTCAAAAGAGATTTTTTAAGAAAAATTAAATTACTGATGCTTTACTCATTCAGCTAATGCTTACAGCAAACAGAAACAGCATGACAATTCTATTGTAACCAACCACTAAGTAAAAGGCCTGCTCAAATTAGTTTTTCTAGTGTTTTTTCCAAACCCTTTGCCATTAATTTTCTAAACCTCTCTATCAGACCCACAGATTGAAACATGGCAGGTAAGAAAGACTTCATGATGTCTTAAAATTAAATAGAATTCAGAGCAGGAGAACAATTGCTAATACTAACATAGAGAGATGTTATCTCAAGCCTTTTCTCTGTCTTAATGCAAAGATTGAAAGAAATGCATTTGTTTCTTATGCATCCTAACAGCACTGCTCGTTATCTGAAGGAGGAAACTGTGGCCTCTTTCCAATGTCACCTTGAGCATCTCAATGTAAGTTTCACAGATGCAGTTTGAAAACTAAATATCCATGTATATTTAAAAAAACTTTTCAGTCTAGTGAAATTCCATTCCCCAACACATTCTTGCAGATAAAGCTTCTGTCCATTTTTAAGTACAGATTTTACTCCTAAGCATACTGATTTGCACTATCACATCACCTCATCAGGTACACTGTGAGGTTATAACACAGTAGTAGTACAGGAAGAGCACAATAAAAACCTGAGCCATTGCTCAGTGTGATTCACAGACACGAATGTGATCCTCGTCTCAAACTGCCTGAACTGCAACACCACGCACAACTGAAAAGGAAATACATTCAAGACTAGGCTTTCTCTTAGCAATTTAAGTAAAAGTTACATACTTAGCACATATATTATTGTAGGTTTTTTACATAATTTTAAAATACCTTCTGTATTTAGTCTTTCCACATAAGGAGTACTTGTATCAATCCAACAGTGGGGAAAAAAACCCCAAAAAAACAGTTCATAAAGATACCTCTAGGCAGGAAAATGAAAACAGATCCTACAAAATCAAATATACTAACTGCAGGTCTATGAGCAGTGTGGAACCTGCAACAAGTTAATTTAGCCACAATTCTACATTCTTTATATGATCCCTTTAGGGAAGAAGAAAAAAAGAAATGGATAATAGAAAAAAACAGAGTACTGAAGATGACACACAGATCTGTCTAATGTAACAAAAAATATAACTGAAGGAAAATTAAAACATATAATTAGTTATATCATTTGTTACAACTCTGGATGAGCATTATAACATTTTCATCTGGGAAGAAATAAGTAAGAATTACTGTAGATAAACTCTCTGCATATCATTCACCAAGAGTAATCACCAGACAAACTTTCTAAAAACAATGGCTAAAAGTATTGCAAAGTCAAAGCTTCATCCTGTCAGGCCCAAAGTATCTCCTCAAAAAAAAAAATAAAAATTCTGAGAACACCTTGTCAAGATAAGTTTATTTCTGCCAAAATTTGCAGCAATCAAACAGCTGAAAAAGCTGCAGTTCTTGATTCAAATAATACAGGTGTGGAGGAACAATGCATTCCAGGTAACAGGACAGGCAGCCACATACTGCCATCCCAATGCATGTGCTGCAGGAGTCCTACCTCAAAGGAGAACACTTGGAAGGCACCAATCCTCAGGGAAATACAGCTTTGAGAAGTGACAGACATGTCTGAGAGAGAGTATTACCATATCAGTGCAAACAGAACTGTTATAGACTGTGTGCAAAACCAGAACTGTACTATTTTTATTTGTATGAGTTATTTGTGTGCACAGTGTCTGCTTGCTCTTTTAGCCAAACAACACAGAGCTCTCCCTCAGGCACCTGTCTTGCAAGTCAAAAGGCAGAAAACCAGGCCACAACAGCAAGGGAGATCCCAGGGAGACAAAGTAAAGGAGACAGAAAACAGTAAGAGAAGAGCAAACACTTCTCTCAAAAGAGTCAACTCCAACAGAATCTGACCGTATCTGACATTTAGAAGGAGAAAAAAATAATATTGGACTACAAACCCCAAGCTGCTTATTTCTGAAAGTTGAAAGATCTCAGCTACTGGCACTGAATTCACTAGGAATGACAAACATTATCCTGAACAGCTGTGAGAAAGCAGACAGCTGTTCAAACAGACTTTTTGGAAAGCCTAGTCCTACTTTTTTATTTGAAAACATGCTTTTACACAAAGTATCTGAAAAGTCACCCAGGCCACCATGATCATTCTTTCTGTCCACTTTTGCTTTGAGTCTTACACAATTTTTTATAACCCAAAGGCCTTTCCATTAGTGAAAATCCATTTCAAAGGCACTCTTTACCCCAGCAAGTACCTACATTACTACACTGGTGTTTACCTGAATTGTCCAAAGCACCCCACAGGGATAATGACTTTTTAAACTGCCCAGTCTTTACCTCCGGTTTTCACATAGCTGCTTGTTCAACACTACAAAAAAATGAGGGAAGCCTAGCATAGCTATTCGCATATTGCTATACTTATATTTTAATTATCAGGCTGTGTCAACAACCCATCTGGCACTCTTGATTCATTACACCCTGGAATCAGCTCCTGTTTGGCAGGCACTGGATTTGGTCTGCTGGAAGCCTTTGCATATCCATGTGTTTGAGTAATTCAGTGAACCTGAGCAGCCACACCTGTTACACCTGGGAGAGCAGCACAATGTAGTACAGGAAAGGGCAATCTGTAACACCACAGGTTAATACCAGGGCTGAAGCTGTAAAGAGACTCCACAGGAAACACTGTTTTCTTTCAAGCTTCTTCAGAGTAAATGAGAGGGAAAGGAGTTTGGCAGGTAAGGCTGCAGCTCTCTCTGTAAGCTACAACGTTTGTTCCTAAATGCTTCAGAGTTAGGAAAGAAAGGAAGTGACAGTCTAGGAGGTTCTGGATTACTGGGAAAGTGGCCTTGTCCAAGCCACATCCTGTAGAATACCCAGGTATGACTTGGGAAACAACACTCAGCAAGACACAAAAAGGGTCCTCTTTACTAACCTGCTTGAGGATAAACATTCCTTTCAAAGCAGTTTCCAAAAGCAACTTTGGTTGCTTCCCTTTGCAAAATATTTTACATTCCAAACATGAAACTTGATGGTGTATTCTAAGCAGTACCCCAAGCAAGAATAGCCATATTTTCCACACATGGCACCTGCAACTCAGATAACCCAGAGTCTTTCAAATATCTTTTCAGCTTTCAAAACCAAATCTCTGCCTAACCTACATCTGAAGATGGCAAAGGGCTGCTCCCTTCCCTGGAGACTCCTGAAAAATCTTTTCATCATTTGCACAAGCCCGTAAGTAACACTGCTGTTCAAACAGTAACCTTTACTTTAAAAAAAAAAATTAAATCTACCAGACACATTAAGATGCATGAGACAAGACAGTAGCTTGGGAGTGGAAGTGTGTGCTAGGATTTCTGAATTGTGCTATTTGTGCTTTCTTTCCAAACCTTTTAATTTAGCATGTCTCTACATCATTTGGTAGTCAAGTACTGACAGGTTCATTCTTTACTTTTCATTCTGTGCAATTACTAACAAATGAGCACCTTAACAAGCCATCCACTTTCCTACTGAAAGTATCTTTTCTTGAAAAATTAGTCAAGAAAAGAGAAATCCTGCTGTATTCATTGATCTACTAGCACAGTCTGTCTCTGAACTGCTCCTGGGAGTGTCATGTATACCTTTCTTAGATAATTCTTATACTAGGCTTTATTTGTTTTTGAATCATGAATGTGACTAAGTGCTTTGGGAGCCTGAGATATCTTTAATCTCACCACTCCCTAGGACTGGATACGAAACATGCTCTAAGGTTTATTTTATCCAGAAAACACACAAGTGAAAATGCACACCACAGAAAAAAAAAAAAAAGAAAGTTGAGAGAAACACCCCTCCCCCACAAGGTAAGAAACACAACAGCGAGAGAGAAATCAGAAGTGAGATCAACTTCTCTTGGAAGGGTCGGTACCTTTTCCTGGACAAAGCTGGCGTACCCCAAGGAGAGGGGAGAGAAGTCTCATTTGTCAGGCAAGGAGGGATCTGTTCTGCACGACTACAGACAAAACAGACAGGGGTAGGACAGAGAGGTTAGAGAAGAAACCAGAGGCCATACATAAGCTTGTTAGTTTTACAAAAGCATCAGTAAAATCATCAGTAGGATCCATTGTTCAGAAACAACACGGATGACACAGGACACCATGGAATGGCAGCACCAGGTGAACACGCAGGCATGCAAATCGTGTGGAATGACTCTGCAGTGCTTGTTCACTGCTCTGCAGAGATTTACTGACACTGGCAAGGCAGAACATCTTCCAGTGTTAAACAGCAAAAATTCAGAGGAGAAAGTAAAGCCTCAGTTAATTATGTATAACCAAGAGGGGTAAGAAATAAAGTCAATGTAAGCTTTACAATGAATGATGATCAGGAAATTTCAAAAAGAAGAAAGAATGAAGTCATTGAAAAGAATAGTCAAAAAAAAAAAAAAAGGAACTTAGGGTATTATTAAGCAACATCACCATAGATTTACTTACCCCATTGTTTCCTCATTCTCTACTGTTAGCCAGTGTCATAACTTCTACAGGACACGTAACACATTCTTAATACAAATTTTCCTCCCACTATCTGAATGCTTTGATAATACTTTAAAATGAGATCAAATAGATTGATTTCTGTAGTTGGATTGACTTTTGCTGGGGGAGGGGTTGCTGGGTTTTTTTACATTTTATTTTTTTTAAAGAGAAAAGCATTAAGATTTGCTGCTTTGGAGGCAAAATGTTCATAACAGAAACCTGAAGTTTGTACTTTACTGAGTTTTAACTGGCAGCTCTATTGATATATCAACATACACAGCCATACCTTCAGCACTTGGAAAATCAGACCCTGTATTTGACTAACTAGATGGCCCATCTGATTCAAACAGGGTCACATGCATTCAGTAGCTGGTGTGCAGAAGCTTCAGGGTCCCAGATCCAAAGCTTAGGTCTGTGTTTTACTATCTTGTACCGTAAATTAAGGTACAAATTTAGATACATTAAGGATGAAAACTACTTCAAGACAAGCCAATCTTCAACAAATACTTCACAAAGTTTTGTTGTCATTTTAAATCATCTTTAAGGTCACACACTTCTGTTCATTTCAAATCCCATTATAATTAATCAACTAAATAATAACAGATAAGACAAGAGGAAATGGCCTCAAGTTGAACCAGGGTAGGTTAAGATTGGATATTTGGAAAAAATTCTTCATTGAGAGGATTATCAAGGGCTGAAACAGGCTGCCCAGGGAACTGGTTGAGTCACCATCTCTGGAGGAATTTAAAAGATGTGTAGATGTGGCACTTAGGGACATGGTTTATGGTGCACTTATTAGTGGCAGATTTACAGTTAGACCTGATTTTTAGAGTATTTTCCAACCTAAATGTCTCTATGATTCTGAATTAATCACAATGTTATCTAATCACTTCAGGTTCTGTATCAAAGGAAACATGAAGTTAAGATGTAACATTCAATGACCAATTTTTCATTTGACTTAATAAAAGCATAAAAATCTTGCAGTTCTGTATGATAACACAACTTGCCTGCCTATCAACCAACAGGCTGCTTCAAAACATCAAATGTAACCATAAACTTGTATCTCTATCATAACTGGTGCCATGACAAAAACATTCAACATCAGAGCGAACGTTGCATACCCTGGAGAACACCAGCAAGCTAAGCCATTGTTTGGTTAGGTGTTGACACCTTATATTCCTCTCACTGGGGTGAAGGAACAAAGAAATAGATTAAAATGGAAATACAAAAGCTTGCAATGAAGATATTTGAAGAAAGCTATTTTGAGGAGCACTGGTGGCAGGAAGGTAGGGTGAGAAGATTAAAAAAACGAAAGTGAAAATAAATAAATAAAAGCAAAGTTCATACCTGTCAAAAGAATCTGTTGCTACCTTGTAGAGGTAAATAAAAAGTTTGCTGCAGTGTCTTAGAGTAGGTGACACAGAATCCAGGGATATTAGGTCATCATCCAAAAGTCTTTGAAATAGTTGTGTATTTGAAGGGAAGACATTCAAGGGACTTATTTTTCTCAAGTCTGAGAAGCAGCCAAGTAATCGAACAGCATCTGCCAGTTTTTCATACTGGATCTCTGTTTTGAAGAAGTGAGAGTTGGCTGGCTCGTAGCGCATTGCTGCAGTCAATGTGCAGAACACAGTGTGAAGCAGTTCAAACACTTGATTCTGGTTTACTTTTTCCCAGCCATTCTTAGGAGGCGAGCACAAAGATCTCTCCATAGCAACGAGTAAGGATGTGACATACACAAATCCACCAACTTTCCTAAAAACAGTTCTTGTGCGGTGACTTTCTCTCAGCACCAAGAGGAGGGCCTATGGACAAAACAAACAATCAAAACAGGGAAACAACAACAACAAAAAGCAGTAGCATTACAAACAGCTTGGAAAAAGGAAGGAACAGTTTTGTTCATCAAATGTTGTTGTGCTAGCAAAACCCTCGTGTCATTTGTCAGAATTTGGTAATGCCCGAAGTCTCCAAAGATGAACTTCCTACTGCAGGAGTCCTCATACTTAAAAGTTTACAAACTAAGAAGACATGGGGGAAAAGCAAAGCATTGCCTCTAATTTAGAAATAAGAAATCAAGGCGATAAAGAAACCTGCCAACTGAAAAAACTTGACCAAGCCTAGAATGGTACCCAAAATTCCCAGGTAATTCTCTCAGTGATAAGGTGAAGAATATAGATAGGACTGAAAAGGAATCTTGTGTGCCATCACAATTCACAAACAATTTCAGACAACAGTAGGCAAAGGACTGCTTGCAATAATGAGGAATCTAAGCCTTGGAGCATCCTAAAACAAGTCTCTTGAAATCTATAATGCAGGGGCGCCTGGCAGCTATGAAGCCACAACAGCACTCCAACACAACAATTCAGTTGGTGAATTCAGGCAGCAAAAAATTAGCCAAAAACCCCACTTAGTTTTAGCTTTCCTCTATAAATCTCTGAATTGAGTAGACTTCATTCTATAAGTGGCTGTTCAAAAATAAGCCTGAGAGAGAAACAGAGTGGATAAAACTTTACTTGGTGAACAAATAAATATAACATCACAGTATAAACAGCAGAAACTACATGAACCTGGGTACTAGAGAATAATACTCATTTATCTGTGAAATCTCAGGGTGGAAAAGCCCCTCCACCCAATCAAAACAAATAAAAAAGCACCTGTCATGGGTAGTTTGACCCATATGTGAATATGGAATATAGAAGAAAAACTGTCTTGCAGGAAGCGTCATAAACAACAGACAAATGTTATTGATACAGAAAAATAAGCTAAGGGAGAGTCTTCCATGACCAAAAGTTTACTACTTCAGAATCATGCTGCTAATTTTTTTAAGCACTCAGAAGATGGGTATTGAAATAGGTAGACTGTCATTCCTTTGAAGGCAGTATCTCATCTCCTGACAAACCTGAACAAACAGTAAGAGACATATCACTACACTGTTCTGGACTGTCAGTTCCATAATCAAAACTTCTGAAAAGAGCACTTATGGGAGACAAGTACAACAGATCACATGAAAGACAGAAATCCTGATCTTCTATGTTAAATCCTTTGGGGAACTGCAATAACCTTTCTCTCCCCTTAAGTATTGTAAATAACACATGTTCAAAAATGACTGGAGACCTTGATAGACAAAACACAACAAATGAATAATTTTATTACTAGCATTCCTTTCTGTCTTTTGGAATAATATGAAGCTGCTCGTTTGCCAGAGAAATATTACAGCTCCTTTGAACA
This sequence comes from Margarornis squamiger, assembly GCA_035222235.1. NCBI lineage: Eukaryota > Metazoa > Chordata > Aves > Passeriformes > Furnariidae > Margarornis > Margarornis squamiger. The sequence continues at coordinate 12,769,273 of JAWWTY010000123.1, read as the reverse complement.
AAGATGAACCTAGATGTCTCCAAACCTTCTCCAGTAAGACTCATTTACTTACTACTACTTGCCTCAGCTTTTCTATCCTAAAATAAACAGTATTCTGTCAATTTACAAAAATAACATGACCTATTCTGAGAACAAATTTTGGGTCTAGATTAACAGACAAAAAACCTAATACAATAGGAGACAGACAAGAGTTTTCTTGCTTCTTCCTCCACTCACAGCCTTACTTCCCTCCCTTTTCACTATCTTCCTTAGCAAGCAAGTTCCTCAGCTTTATCTTCTACTATGATCAATACATTTATATTAATTATTTCAGCATCCATAGCTAATAAATTGGTAAAATAAAATAAGCCTGCCACAGGAAAATGCAAGTCAGCACTGAAAATAAACTTATGTGTTACACACTTACTTTTTTCTCCCCACCCATTCTCATTATTTTTAACTCAATAATACCCCACCAGGAAAGATTATCATATCAGAACCTCACTTCCTACCCACTAAGACTGATTACAAGTGATGATACTAAAACCATACTCACTCACTATAGCCTTCATCTCTGATTCTGAAACCTACCACAAATAGATGTAAGAAAATAAAAGCCATGGATCAAATGTACACATTTCATTCAACTGCAGAGGCAATCTACATTCAGTAGCTAAACACCATCCACACAATCCAATGTAACGCAATCCCCTTCTCAGTGTTTTCCTTTTTTCCTTGTCTTAGGAGCAAGAGCCCTGAACAGCAATAATTCACTCACCCTTAAGATGTCTGTTTTCAGCTGCAGTTCCGTGGGTGGAGCTGAGTGCATGAGTCCCAACAAGGTGCCCATATCATCCTCTCCACTGGGTGACAACACCAGCTGCTGGATGATCATCAGGGCGTGCTGGCGGCACTGGGGATACTTCACTATGTTGTGCACACATCTCGCACCACCAAACTCCCTGAAAATACCTGCTCGGAAAGAGGGGTGAGGATAAGCACGTGAGGAGGATGAAAAATATAATCAGTAAGAAGTAATGACAACAAAACAATGCAGGAGGTCGTTATTTTCATTTCTAGAGACTGAATGGCAGAGTTTTAGCCTTATGGTTGTTTAATAACTTACTACTATTTTTCCTCTCCTCCCACAAATAAAAGTAGAACTTGAATGTGTTCTAACAACATTTTTTACTAAAGGTGTTGAGTACAAGTATGAAGGTCAGTTCTAAGAATTTCCTCAATAATTCTGTTACTCCAACAGTAGTTACTCTTTTCATTCTAGAGCTCAAAGGATCTCAGGATGAAATTAAAAAATATCCCAAGCCCTCTATCTTTTGTGAAGACCACATACTGTTTTGGTTAAAGGGAGTGTTTAGGTTACATTTATTAATGGACTAAATCTGATATGAATTAAAAATATAACTAGGCTATTTCTGGACAAGATGAACAAACGAGGAGCATTGGCTGAGAAGTGTGTCTGCCTATCCACAAGATCTGTAGGATTCTGCAGAAGTTTTCTTGTGGCAAGACTTATCTCAGCAGAGATTAAGCTTCAGTCAAATAATGATTTTCAACCTTACTGGCTACTCAGAAGAACAAATGTGCAATATTAATTGAAAAGTATATGAAAATTGATTCTGAAAACATCATAAAACACAACATGGAATATATATGGCATATATAATGTGTTTTTAGTCCAGTGTCAGCACCCAGAGCACTGCCCAATGTTAATTACTGAAGATGAAAACAGAGTAGGGAAATGGATCAATGCTGCATTACTGCATCAAATTCCTTGTGACAAGAAACCAAAAGGTCAGTTTAAATGATCAAGTTCAGGATTAACAAGTAGGACAGTATTTATTCCCTTTAATGTACATAAACAAACTTTAATCCCACTATCCATTTCCAATTTCCTGCCTCCTGCTTTCTCTGGTGCCCTCAGGATGAGACATGGATTTAGACAGTGTGAAAGGAGAGGCCTCAGACCCAAAGACAAGCACTGAGCTCACCTCCCAGTCACATTGCATGGACACAGCCACACCTTGGCTGAGAAATGGTATCTCAACTCCTTCTGTAGGCTCAGTCCTACTCCTGGACTGGGAGAGCCCCTGATGAAATGATGTCCCTGAATTGTCCAAGGGTCCTCAGAAACAACATCTGTGGCATCATCCCAAAGTCCTGAGGAGTTTTACGCTACCCTCTGTTGTTTCTCTGGTGCATTAACTGAGAGATTAACTCAGTACCAAGAAATAGCAATGAGGTACTGATGGCTGACTCATGCTTCCCAGGTGAGGTCAGGAATGCCATTTAACAGCAGCCAAGGATTTGTCCTAAGTCAGGTGGACACTACCAGAGTTGGATCATAATCCATACATCACAAAAAGCAAGGCTCAGACACCACAGATCCTGATGCTACACAGTACATGGTTCAGTGCTGTGAACCAAGACTTGCTGCTTCTGAAATATGAGGCAGTTCCAGTCCTTCAGAAATGTCATCTTTACACACTTACATCGCCTCCCCTCACTCATCCTTAGAAAGCAAACAACCCTGAGAGTTTTTTTGTCTGAAGTTTTAGTTTGCCAATTTCTCCCCATATGGAAGCCCCCACATGTAGCTTCATGTCACTCCTTTCTGAGTCATTTCTAATTCTACCTTTTCTTACATGACAAAACCAAAGCTGAGCGACAAACACAATTCCCCTGTAACTAATACCAATTCCTCTCTAAAATCTCCTTACTTCAGCCTAATTCACTGCTGTTCATCGTTGAACAGATTCATCTAGCAAATCAAAATGATGTTTTTTCTCCTTTCCATTGACAGGAGGAGCAGCTTTGGGGGACAAAAGGGAAGTGGCAAAGGAACCGCAACTTCAGCAAACCTTCTGGCAGTGTCATCCACAGCTTTGCCACAAGCAACCCAACCAAATGGTTTATGTGCAATCATGACAGACTGAATATTAATGGAAACACCTGCTTGGAGTAGAATCTGCTTTGCTGCAATGACTTTCTGCTTTGACTAAGGGCATGTAACTGGGCTTTATCTCAAGTGCCATGAATAATGCCTTTCCTGAAGGAAGGAAGAATCTACTTTTCAAGAACGTGGACAAAGCCAAGCTGGCAGATGTTATAAATGCTCAGTGGGGAGAATTCAAAAGCCATCTTTGGAAATGGTTTGAAATCACAAGCTGAAATGCAACACAACTTGAAAACAAGTGCAAGAGTGAAATGGCATAGACAACAGTGGAGATTACTCCAACTGTGCCTAAATTTAAACAAAAAAATTGCCCAGGCAAAAGCAGAAAAGAAACAAGTTACAACCTTTAAGTCATTAGCCCAGAAACCAACATTTAAAAGGTGAGCTATCAACCAAGCTGAAAAATTTTCTCAATTTCTTTCTTAAACATTTATCAAAGACTATAGTTTCTTCTACTTATAGGAACAAAAACAGAAGTAAGAGCACATCAGTTAAAATTGAGAAAGAGGAAAAAAACCTGCTGAAATAAGGATGTTTCATGGCCTCCAAGGCCAGAGACTCCCTGTTTCCTCAGGGTGGTGTCTGTCCCCTCCCACCTGCTCATTTTCTTCTTTATCTAACAGAACAAATGGTTTGAAAATATTTCTCCTCCTTACTCAATCTGCTATTTCAATCTCTCAGAGACAGCTTTTACTAATACAAGATACACATACTATTTCAAAATCACTATGTCTTGCTTAACAGAGCATAATATAAAACTGCCTAATTTAGAAGAGGACAATCATAACAGAGAGCCCTATTTATACATACTGACTGGAAATAAACCTTTAAAAATGAAAAAAACAGCTTTAACTAAAGATGCAAGCATTACTAATCACATTTAAGAAGATGTGACACTGTGAACACTGAACTACATTTCTAATTACATGCTTAAATTTTCCAATATGCAAACTGTGTTAAAAGCACTACAGAATATTATAGTACTGTTGGAGAGAAATGGGGTGTGATGGTTGCCTTCAAGTAAACAACAGCAAAAAAACCCTCTAGATAAAACACTATTTTGTAGCCTTTTATTTTATGCACTCTAAATTATGCTGTCTATTCTCTTTACTGGAAAAACTTGGCAAGAGAGAAAGTATATATCACTGTGTTTGATTCCTTGTCTGAAGACAGAAAGTCAAGACATGATTTTCTGCGTCGTTCTTTTATTCATATTTTGGCAGCAATCTCTCTACTTACCTGCATTTGTGTTTGATCCTTGTAGTAGTACTGTCAAGGTCTCCATAACCAATAAAGCCAGCTGCTTTTGGTCCTCAAATGAACTGTTTCTTGAATCCACTAAAAAATAATTTCAGAAGCTACAGTCATAGTGAAAATCACACTAAGATGCCTCTTGATACTCTCCACCAATACTTTTATTTTCTTTGCTTCCCCAGAGAGCATGAAGCCTAACCATTCTCCAAAGCAAATTAAGATTTAGTCTTCACACACATTCCTGGGAAGGCTTAGCTTAATTATGAATCATTTGAAAAGTTAATTTATAAAGACAAGAATTTGAACAGAAACTTTTGATCACTGTGAGCTCAGCAGTTTCTGATGCTACAGCTGTAGGTGTAGTTTCACATCTTCAACTACTGCTTGCTGAAGCCACAAAACCGTACCATAGCTAAAGACTTAACAGGATCTGTTCTGGTTCAGTATTTCGTATTTGAAAAGAGAAATTTCACAAAAAGTCCATAAAACTGCACTCACATTACTACAGCAAATGTGCTGATGACTCAACGGGTTTAGCAGACAGACCAACACCACCAGTGGCATCTTACACACAGAATAGCACTCCAGAAAAAGATGGTTGTGGGTTTTTTGTTTTTAAATTACTCTAGTAAAAGGTAAGCCACCACAGAAGGTCACATGTGCCCAGGTAGCACCTTAATCAAATGACAGCTTTGTCCACGAGAACCGATGTGTTTTACAACAGAGTTGCTGGCAACAAAGCTTTCTAACTCTTATCTACAGTTACCACTCACTAATGAGGCTTCACACAAATAAATCCATCTGAAACATCCAACAGTTATGGTCAAAAAGTGTCACTGACCCACACTAACTTGAATACATTTGAATAAAGAATGCAAACAAAAAAACCCCAAAATTCTGTGTCTGTATCTATGCTTCTACAACACTATGCAGCACCTGCTTTGCAGACCTTGCAGCTATGTAGGTTATCTCTGTAATGTTCAATTCCAGAGATAACTAATTTCAATATCTTTTTTAATGCTTAGGAAAATGTAGACCTAATCTATAAGAAGTCTGCAAACTTGAATACACACTCCTATTAAGAGCTTAGGTTTGAGCTCTCTAGTATTTTTTTCAAAGCTAGAGCTAGACATAAGGAAACCCACAATTAACTTTTGTTAGGAAGAATTTAGATATCACGCTTTGCTCCCTTATTTTTTTCATGTTAACTAACAAATATTAAACCAATACACCAAAAAGCATTTAAAAAGGAAAGTATGAACTCCCACTATTTTGTATTCATACAGCATCTTTCATTTAAATTTGCCTCCAGCTTCTCTCAGGACTTTAAGAGAGATGCAATTCCAATGAGCTTTAAGTTGGCACAGCAGCCCCCAGCAGAACTGAGCCCTTGAGGTTCATGTTCAGACTCTCTTGTTCCTCCCCTTAAGTGCCAGACTCCACCACTCCCAGCCCAAAACAGACACATATTAGAAAGTAGATGGGAACACACTACCTTGATCATTCAGTGCCTGAGTGGGATCTTTCAAAAGAGCTGCATATTTATGAAGAAGATTTACCATCACCTCCAGAAGTCCCACTTCCCTGAAGACATCCTTAAAGATGTAGTCATGACGGGTGAACTTCAGGAGTGTCTTCATGGCAATGATGCTACACTGAAAAGAAGTGCTGGATTTTAAAAGGATGCTCACACTGATCAGTTCTTTACAGGGTATGTAATTCAAGCTGAAGACAACCAATTCCAGCATCTCAAAGTATTTGGTCTGCACTTCTGGAAGTCTAGGAATTTTCTCTGCAAACTGAGACAATGTGTGCTGCGATTCCAAAATGAAGTAGTTGGCATTGTCCGCCATATAAATATTCGTGATGGCATCAAGGATGATTTGTGCTAGATAGTTGGTTTTTGCTCTCAAAAATGCATTCTGGAGGACAGAAAATGCTTGAATATTCCTCACACTATGACCTAAATCAGGAAACAAAGTGGGATGGGAGGAAAAAGGAAAGAGAAAGTTCTTAATCATCATAAACAATGAGTACACTTATTAATAATGATCCATGCATTGCAATAAATGGGAATAAAATAACGATATATGCCATGTATAATAAAAAGCCTCTACACAACCACTCACATTGCAAATTGTACAATCTACTGTTCATTGAGATAGCATCTTCATCTTTGAAAGTGTTTACATAAGCAGTTAAATCAAAGATAATTTCTTTAAAATAGGTAAGTATGCTGACGGTGTTAAAAAGTACAAAGGGACACAGTTCTAGAGACCAAAGAAGGCCTGCCCATCATGTACCCAGGCCATACAAGAACATAGCATAGCAACAGCAACACATTCTGTATTCCCTAATGCAAAACACAACTCCGGCAGGCTAAGTTTAGAACAACAGCCACCCACATCCCCTCACTCAGTGGAGCAATAAGCAATGGCAAATCCTTGTCAGTCAGGTTCAAAGCCAGACAACACACATGGCCACCAAATTCTCTGCCTCCTTCCTCTTTTCAGCAACTGCCTCTGTAGAGAAATTCCACAGGGCAGCATAAGGCCAGCTTGTACAAATTTCTTCTCATAAGAACCTGCAAGTTGATTAAATCTCATTCATTCAGCCAAAGAACATATCATTTATGAGTGCTCCCTCTGGTCTCCACAATTTTCTATGGGCACATACTCCTCTTATCCTACTAAAAAGATGCCTCAAAGACAACTTTAACTTCTGTAGGAATAGTACAAGTCACAGTGGACAAATCCCACAATACAGAAAACAACTAATGGTAAAAAATAATTTTAACAAAACAAATGATCAAGAGTGAGAACTTGAAAGACATTCGAAACAAAGCATTTAGGATGTTTTAACAATTAAATCTCATTTTCAAACAAGGTATATGCAAACTGATAACCTGATTTAAAAACCCTTTCATAAACAAAGAGTCCTGATTTATTACATATTCTCTGTGGAACACTACTCTCTTCACTGTTTATAAACTCAGTTGTCCAGTTTAACAGTAAATTCATCTATACTCCCATGCCAGTATTTCTCCAGAAGGCAACAGGAAACTCCCTTGAAAAAGAATATGGAACAATTTCACAAACTGGGAGAATATTAGCTACACCATAACTCACAGTTGTTTCTAAAAGGACCTTTTAAAATGCTTTCTTTATTACAAAAAATGTCAAAAAAGGGGATTTAGAGCTTATTAAATGTGACAGGAACATAGTTTAAGATACAACTATTTATATTCTAATGTAGTACCAACAGTTGTTCCAGGCAATCAAGAAGATTATTAAATTAACTTTGATTATTATGAGGACCCCTGAAGAAACCAAATTTTAACCAGCTCTTCAGAATTCAAGAACTAAAAGGATTTTAAATAGAAGCAATTAGGCAAATGAGTATGGTCTTAAGAAAAGACAACTTGCACTCATAATGAAAAAGCAAGCAAAAGAAACAGAGATGTGGAGTCAAATACCACAAAATTAAATAACTATTCTGCAGATTGCAACAGACCATGGTTCTCTTATGCTACTATATCAGAAAAGCTGATTAGTCTAAACTAAAATTAATATTATTATCAAAACACAGAGAAATTTTACTCTGAGTATATCCCTTTCTTTCTCTATTTAGTGCAAAAGAAAAACAAATCCCATGAACAATGAACTCTCTCAGTATCAGAGAAAGGAACTCATTGTCCAAGCAACCTAGATATACAAGAGAAACAGTGAAAGTAAAGCCATTAGCCTATAAATCTATAAATCTATAAATCCTATCAACAAGACTTTTTTCTTGTATCACTAGGATTACTAAATCTCATAAAAAGTTCAAGTAACAAACTAGCTCCACAGTGACTATCAAATTCCAAACTCCTTAGTTACACAGAAGACTTACCTGAATTTTAAGTTTATGCAAAGGATGTGAAACATAAGCTTATTTTTATAAAACCCTTTCTCCCCTGAGACTTCCTCAACCTTATCTGTATATCATAATTGACTGTGGTTGCAAGCACACCACAGATTTTATCCCACTGTGAACACTGGTGATGAAACAACAGATTCCAGCTCACAAATTACGTTTGCATAAGCTGAAAAAAGCTAACAGAAAGCAAAATGGGGTGGGAGGAGGATTAAAGAAAAAAAATAAAAAAAATCGAGCCACCACATCAGCCTTTCATATCAGTTTAGTAAGAGCAGCTTAAAACACAATAAAATCAAATCAGTGCATCTTTATACGATGATAATCTCTTACACTGTCCATGTAGAAACTGTCAGCTTTGCAATGAGAGAGGCTGGACTTGGCTTTAATCCCTGAGGACAAAAAGCCTACACTTTCTTATTTAGGTACCAACCCCAAAACAAGATCTTTGAGACCCACATGACTGAGTATTTGATACGCAATCTTAGATGAAGAACCTCGATTCAGTTGCAAACAGTTTGTGTAGTACACAGCTTCTCTGTATTTTGTTGCTTACATTTAAACCAACAAAAGGTCAAACAGAGAGAGAGAGAGAGAGAGAGAGAGAGAGAGAGAGAGAAAGGCAGCTCACCTTTGCCTGCGGGCTGTGGGACTGCAAATCCGGGTAGTAGGAAAGGGACCCCAGTGGTAACACCTGCTGGCTTTAATTCATTGACACCATATGTTGTTAAGGAAGTTATCAAATTAACTAAGTCCTTCAGAGCATCCTTAGATTCAGCTTCTTTTGCCTGTTCTAATCTAAAGAAAATACAACAGATCAAGTTAGCAGCACTACTTTATTTCAACTCAAATTACTTTAAGACCCATTTTACTCTATTCATTTAGAGACCACAGTTTTACTGCCCTATCTTACATGTTCACGTCATACCACATTAAGCCAGTCAAAGATGGGACTTATAGGAGCATACAGTTATCTACCATAGAAATTCACCTCATAAATCCTTCCTTGAACTCAACAGTCTACGAAAAAGCACCACAGACATGAAAATAATTTAAAAATCCTCTCACAGTCATGAAGCTATTGGATGGGAAAGCACATATATAGTTTGCAATTAAATAAATCCGTAATTAACTTGCTAGATTGCATCTGCCACTTTGAGAGTTAATACTTTATGCTAATGAAATGATATCTTGGTAGAAGTCTAACACTTAGGAGCACTGGATGAAGCACCTTCATCAGAACTCCAAACTCTCACCTTTGAGCACAAGAGAATGGAAACCTTAACATTCCATTCCAACAATTGTTTCCTGACAGCAACACACCATCAGATCAAACCCTAAAAACTGACTCTGAACCATCCTCCTTTTCCTTCCACTTCATGAAAAATTAAACCATGTTTAATTATTTACTAACTCTATAGCCTCTACAGGTCTCAGGAGTAAGCTGGGGACCACAATCTCCTATTTGCTCATGCAATGCAAGCTCTATTTTTCTTTCTGCTGACAAGACAACATGGGGGTCCTATAGAAGCAGCTCATTCTGCAATTCCTCATCTTGTTCTCAGTCAGATGTGGCTGAGGAAGAAACCTCTTTCAAATAAGAACCTCCTGCAAACAGTCACTACAGAAGCACTGAGTTCACCTACTGCTATTCCACTATTCTTCCACATGCCCTGCCCTTTCACACCATCCAGGTGAAATTACAGACTTGCTCCTCTGCCCCTCACAGACTTACTAAAACTTCTTACTAAGCCACCTTCTTCACACATCCTTCTGCCTTTCCAGCTCCAAAGCCTTTCTTCTTTGCTGCCTGGGGCCCAGTGCCCAGATTACACACCCTCACATGACATCCATCTTCACAAACAGTGCCATAGAGCTGAACAAGTCTCTGTCAGTAGGTTTGACTCAAAGGATGTCCAGGCAGCGTATGTTACTGTTGTTCATCACTGGCCAATACAGAGGCTCATTCAAGGTGACTGTTTTTTGACAAAACCTTTGTTTTCTTCTGGAAAACCACCTCTGGAAGAAGTAAGGATAACACACTCCTATGCTATTAAGCTTTACTGATGCCACTTAAGAGAACCCAGGTGCTCTCCTCTTTCCGTGAGACCTGCAAATCTCTAGTCTTCCTATATCCTTTCATAGATCCTCCATTCTTTGATTTTATGGATGAGCCAGCTCAGGAGAGAGTTTGGTTAAAACACTTATTACAGAGGATTGCTTTTGTACCTGAAGATGACATTGCTAATTGACAGTGAGTTCCCCTCATATTTTACCTAAACTTTGACTGACAGTTTCTGGGACAAAACTGCATTTGAATCACACTGCTTTGCATTAACGTGTTAGCAAACTATAATATACTCCAACACTCCATTTATACAACAAGAAAAATTACAATTCCTTAACAGGCATTCTAGCTTTTGTGACACCAAAGATAGTTTATGAATAATTTTAACTGTGATAAAAATTTTTAAATGCCACCTCCATGTCTGGTGTCCATTTAAAACAAACAAAAACCAAATAATGCAACAGACACTCATCTGCTGACTGAGAAAGAAAAGAAGTTTCTTTCATGTAAAGGAATAAAATCTTGGATAGATTATACATCCAAGTTTTGTTTGGGCAGGCATTTTCATTACCATATTTTCTGCTGCATTAGCAAGTTAGCAGTACCCTTAATAAAAAATACAAATAAAAAACCCACCAAAACTCTATATATACACTGATTCCCTCATAACACACACCACATTTATGTACACGACTTTTCATTATGACAGCATTATAAAACAAGACAATAATATAATCATATAATTATTTAGGTTGGAAAATACCTTTAAGATCAGTGAGTCCAGCTGTTAACTCAGCATGCCAAGCCCCCCATTAAACTGTGTCCCCAGATAAAACAAAACCAACCCCCAACCAAATCCAAAAATCACTAATTGAAGCCAAAATTTTGTGTTCTATTTCTAAATATTTAGTACCAGCTGTTTTTAATCTTCTGCTTTCTTCACACACAGAAAAACATTTAGTAATAAACCAGTACTAAAGGCTAAAGAGTTAAACAATGTAGTTTTATAAATGGACAGAAGCACATAATGTCATGTTTGGTCCTAATATCTTCATTCCAGAATAATCTATAATCAATAATTTGTCCAAAGCTGTTCACCTATTCTTTAACAAAATTTTTTTGAAAAAATATACAGTGATGTGTCTCCATTTCTTCAAGCACTTTTACATACCTGAGGAGGAGGTCACAGAGGAAGTTGTACCCTTGCCATATCCTAAAATCATCCAACAATGTTTGTGATACATCACTGGAGTCTTTGAGAAAACAAGAAAGTCCAGCAAACATCTCAACTATTTCTAGGGGAGAAAGGTCATCAGACTGCTGCATGTTCTGGACACATGTGGACAAACATTCCTTTTCTGAAAAGAATTGCAATAGAGAGATTTAGGATTTTACTGACATTAATCACAGTAAGAAGCAGAACTAGGTACAATAAACACAGCAATAAGATAACTTATTCAAGTATCTCTTATCATGTAACATTGAATATCATGTGGCTTTGAATCTGAACCCTAACATCTTTTTGCCAAACCCTTCCTCCCTTTTATAATCTTTGCTCTTGTAAGGAGGAAATTGTGTAGATAAATAATGTTCTTTACCTAAAAGGTCTGACCTGATAACTCAACAGAATTAAAAGACAAATACGGCAACAGCAAATAATTCTAAAATACAGTATTTTCTTTTAAAATACAAAGCTATACAAAACACTGACTTCAACTCTTACTGATGTCAGGCAAAACCCTACACCTAAGCCTGTACACCATGTCTTCTTACTGCTATTCTGGTTAGCATTTCTTGGGCCGGAATCAGAGAGACACAGCTTGTCTTGTTCAGCATCAATTCATTAGTCCGTAGGAAAAAGTTTTCCCAAACCCATAGTGAATGTTAGGTTGCACTCCATTTTAAAGATGCTCCCTTCAATTATTTGCTATTTTAACTTCATAGCATGTGCAATGCAAAAGCACTAATCTTTCTAGCTAGACTGATAACAAAATTTCCCAGAGGCCAAATTAAAGCATAAGATACTGAAAGGATGCTCCTTTGCATGTGAAGAAATGTCTTAACTTTTTTCCCTGAATATGAGATAAGCCTCTTAACAGATGTTATCTCTTAAGTCAGATTCATTTTTGTAATCAACAAGCGAGAGGGGATGCTGACTGGTTTTAAGATTTTATTTCACTTTTTAAAGAACCTGGAGTATCTTTTGACATGCCAGCTTCACTCCTCTGTGGATGAAGCCCACAGAGAAGAGACTGGTCATAGCTGTAATGTGCCAAATGACACAATCAAATCACTCCTTATTGTCTTTGTTGCACTTCGTAACATTTTCACAGATACACATACACCAACACTCAAAAACCCACCAGAAGGCTGTTACAGATGCAGGCAAAAAGCCTATTACCTTTTAAGCCCTGCCTTAAAATACTTAACTTATGACTATGCTGTGCTTTGGAGTGATACTGTACACTCACATATTTTTGGCTGGAACTGGAAACACGCTGCTAGCACAAGAAAACAGAGACTGAAATTTTCTGTGAAGTATGTGGAAGAAGGGTGATGTATTTAATAAACTGTCAAAATGCTTCTGTGGAGCCCTGTAACTACTTGCTTTCCAGGGTGTGAGCAAATTGTGGGTTTCTATTTTCCAGTAGGAGTATACTGCTAAAATATATGATAAGGATGTCAGCTCACTTCAACAGTCATTCCAATTTAAAAACTATGAATACTTCTATGTGGTCCTACAGTCTAAAAGCCTCAAATACAATATCAGAAACATTATTTTACCAAATTTCCTAATTTAAGTCCTACAATACCTAAAAACCCATGCAGTTTTCAATAAATGCAACACAAGTATTTTGTATGTAAAGTTCCTTTCAGGCAGCTCCAACATTGGTGGGTTTTTTGTTTTTTGGGTGTTTTTGTTTCATTTTTTCTGGTTTTGCTCTTCCAGATTCTTTGTCATGAACCAGCTTGGTAGCCTCAGAACAACACCCTTGGTTTGGGGAAGCTGGGCTGGACCACAGGGCAGGAAGACTGCTGCCTGTTACATCCATCAGCTTTTGGAGGTTTGCAGTCAAGTGTTGCTGTGCCCATAGTCCCTTAAGCATTTCTCAGTCCCCATATTACACAGGTTTTGCCACTCCTGATGTTCTGGACAATCAGTGGTGGTTTTAAGAGCCTCACTCAGCCTTTTCCCACAAAAAACAAGATGTCTTGGAGAAAGAATCTTCTCCCAGAATACCCAAATTAGCTCTCCCTGGTTTGCATAATGCACCAGTATTTATTACAGGGCAGCAGCTTTCATGGCCCTCTAACAGCTCCAACTGCGTCAGCAGAACACATGGAGCTGGTTCCTCTTCCTGTGGCTTCCTCAGATGTCTCTACGCTTTTATTGCCAGCTAGAGTGGTACCCAGACAAGCAGCTGTAAACAGGGCACTGCCAGCTTGCTTCATGCCTCTACATGGGGCTGCTACAGACAATTCAAACATAGGACCAAACCCAACTAATTCCTACTAAGAATTAATGCTCACAACAAAAATGACAAATTTTTGCATCTTCCCAGTGAATATTTCTCAATACAGGCAGTTACTGAAAGCCTTTCCTTTTGCTCACCATAAACTCTATACCAAAACATGAAGAGAAACTCTATCTTCCAATGTTACACTGAAATGTGAATGAGACAGACTCAGCTAAAATCACCTCTCTCACTACACCAGGGCTTCGAAATTTTACCTGTATGTAAATGCTCACATGTCCAAACCAAAAGCCTGGAAGCTTTCCTTGCGCTATTACTTTCATGCTTATTTCCTAACTAAGAAAACTACAAAAGAACAGAAAAGATTCCAATAATAATATTGAAGGAAATTGCATACCATGAATATATTTCACTACGTTGACACTAAGGCCATGACGAGATATGGTCATTAGTACTTCTCCTGCACTCTTCCTCCAAGGCAGATTATAGGGAGGGCACCATGAGGTTATTGCACTGAATAGAAGCTGGAGATCATCCTTTTGAGCCAGTTCTTCCGCCGGGGACACAAAACTGCACAATTTTACTAGAATCTGAAATAGTAAATCATTAAACAACTAGCATTAAGACCCTGGTGTTAACTGCAGTTTTTGCCTAGACTTGGTAAAAGGCGAAACATTCTTCCACTTAGCAAACACATTAAAAAACGTAGCATGCTATTTCCCCTTTGTGTGTTTCTTTACTTGGAACTGAAGACAAGGTTATTCAACACATGGTTATTTCAAGTCCCAGTTCAGTTTAAAATGACTACCAAAAGATCAGCAGCAGAGCTTAAACCTCTTAAGCTGACACAGCATACTTGTATGGATACCAGGTTACTCCATTCTCAGAGAATCTGCCACTTGCCTAATTTACAGGTCTAAATGCTGCATTAGGCAGAGGTTCTGTGAAGCAAACTGCTGTATCCCTAATGCAGGAAGATGGTTATCAATGGGTTGTTGCCAAAACAGCATCAGGAAAGGCTGCAGCAACACTGCAGACCTACCTGAATAACTGGCACCTGGATCTACATTTCCATGTTGCCATAAACAAGACAAAATTCGGCCATGTAAGCAAAGCCACTACATTGCATTCCCTTTTCTGCATATTTTGAGGACATCTGATCTCCATTTTGTGTCTGGTGCAGGAAAAGCTGAGGCTTCCTCTCAGAAAACTGGAGGAAGACTTTGCAAGGCTGTCAGCATGTGGAAGGGCAGGGTTAGAAGCTATCTGAAACCTCACCCATTCCATCCAGCTCATTTGAAAGCCCCACTTTACATCCCTTGAAGAGGGATAGAAAAGAGCTGAGCAGGAGTAGGCTGGGGGGGCCCTATGTGGTAACACCTCTGATTAACTCTGCTGACTGAAACACAACAGAGCAATTTCTGAAAGACAGCTTACAGCACATTATGATTGCTGATTTGGAAGACAGCCTGTAGTACTGGGACCAAAAAGCAAAAAAAGGGAGAGGCACGGGGCGGGGGGAAAATGGGTATGTTCTCATACAGTGACTGTTGCTGGACAGACACTGTGGCTAATTAATTGTGGGAATGAGACTCATCTTTATTTTTGTAGTTCAGACACCAAAATGCCTATCAGACATACTTCCAAATTCTGGCACTGCCTTCAAATCCCTGAAGGATGTGAGTTCTGATAGACCCCTACGGTTTTGCATACAAAAACAACAGGGCTACAACAACCCTGCTCAGAGATGTGCCCAATTTGCACACTGAAACAGGTAGTGTGATCACTGACCCCTTTCTAACTGTCAGCTCCTTCTAAAGCTTTCATCAGGACAACACACAAGAATTTCTTTGCAGGATCTCCAACTGGAATGTCAGAAAGGAGCAAGTCAGATGAAGTCCCTGGCCTCCCTGGGAAATCCGAGGGACAATTTTAATAGTGACTGCAAGCTCAGATTGCTCCCATGTTTAAATTACTTGCTCCCACAGTCACTTTTTTTCCCCACATAATTATAGGGGAAAAAGTGTATTTTATATTAATCAATAAATTATTATAAATACTAATGTTTTCTACTATGTCTATTTCAATCAGTAACAGCCAAAGACACCAAATACTAGGATCAGTTAGATGAAAATAGAATAATAGTGCACATGTTGCTCCTTTTAAGCATCTGTGAGGCAGAGCTGCATGCATTTCTGTGGAGGAGGTATTTGCCAAGGACAAAAACTACAGGAGGAGTGAAAATTTAACCTCAACTGTTCTTGCAGGAAAATTCACCTTTGTCTGCACCATCAATTTCTGAAAAATCAGGGAAGGGCAAAACCTGGCTCAAATGAAAAGTTTCTGGACTTTTCTCACATGCAACATTCATCTCCTCTTGCAAATTCCATGACCTGTTTCACCTTTCTTACCTGTACAAAGACTTTCTGTAGTAGCGCTCGGCGCTCTGCGAGAGGTAGTTCATTCTGTGCTCCTCCAACTACCTCAGGCACATGTGGAAGGTCAAAAAACAGATACAGACATTTAACAAGTGTGGAAGGCACTGACATTGTAGTCATGCAGTCCACAGTTTTCTGAGGAAGAAAACAGATTAAAAAAAAAAAAAGTTCAGCGTATTGCTCTCTTTAAAAAGTCACACTCCTATAATGCAGTTGATTGAAATGCTGCTTTTTCTTTCTCACACCTTTGATGAGGTGTTCATATGACAGTACAGATTCACCACCTACTTTTGAATGCCTACCTAAACAGTAACTTTAAAAATAGGATAATTTATTTACATGACAACAGTATCCAATAGCCACAGCTGGAAGCAGTCACTGCACAGGACAGAAACAAAACCTGTCAGTCTGTGCCAACAGAAGCTTACAAGTTAATTACAAGACCTTCAACCAAGCCCTCATCAGTTATCTGTTCTTTGTACCAGTGGAAATGGGAGTGGGAGGAGGACTATTCAATTTATGCTTTCACTTGGCATGAAGGAATGAGCAGGCATAAGAAGCAAGGCAGTAAAAAATATGAAAGCATCAGTGGAAAGAAAAGACAAATTGGAGTGGAGGCTGCTGACACACTAAAACACAGATAAGATGATGTGCTGAATTATAAAGGCAGATTAGAGCAGTAGTAGCAAACCAGGCAGCTGTCCAGCACATTGCCAGAGAGCGGCTCCCTGGGAGGGCAGCACCAGAAGCAGAGGCAGTAATGATTCACGGCACCACCCACTCATCATTGCCGCTGGCTTTGCTTTTTGCAGCTGCTTTTGCCCTCCTTCAAGGAGGTGTCCAAAGTTCAAAGTCTGAACTATTTAGGTGCAGCATGTGACACGCATCTCATGGGGTGCTCAGCAGTGGCAGCATGCAACAGAAGCCTTTAGGAAGCAATAGTTGCATGCATAATTCAAAAGAACATTATAAATTAAAGTTCCAAAATTATTATTTTTTTTTAGGCAACTGAAACCACAAGGAGGTAAAGCAGAAGTTCTGTGGAAGTATAAGAGAAAAAGGATTTTAACACAGTAAGCAGAATATGGTTACATCTTTCAGTGAGTGTTGATGCAGTTCATTATATTGCTACTTTTGCCTCTCCCACCCCACAATTTATTTTCAGGTTTGCTGTTTCAGACTAACCTGTCCCGATGAAGCTAGTAAATTGATTGTGGTGAGCAGCATCCAACCTCTACTTGCTTCTTCACTTTGATTGACCTCCAGAAACTGGACTATGGCACGACTTGCAGCCTCTGTAGGGGGCAATTAGAAAGGTGCTGTAAGAATTCAGTCCCACAGCCTACAGGAGGGAACACATCCTCTCTCAGCAGTCCTGAGCACTGAGCATAAGTTCACCTCTACAGCACTACTTGAAAAAAGGACTAGGCTTAGGCCTACACTTTCCAGACACACATTCCAGTCTTCCACACGCGCTTGGCTTTGACACCAGCAAGGCTGCAAAAAGCACATTAGGTCACACATCACCCTTTAACCAGCAGATAGATTTCAGTAACATGCTGCAACTATTGTTTGAATATTTTGGCTTTATCCAATACAACATACTCTTTCCTAAAATATGAAGTCACCCTCATTTAGTGGTCTCAGTGGAAAAAGCTGATATTCAATGTCTGAAAAAAACCACCACTGAAACAACAGCATGGAGGATAATGGGAAAAGATTGGAGGCAAGGAAAGGTGCAGAAAGACAAATGGAATATAAAACGGGAAAAAAAGTAAAATTAAGACTAAGATCAGCAATTACAACATCCCCATCCTATATTTTTTTGAAAATAAAAACCCTAACAAGACTAATTCTTATGATCCAGGGACCACTTCTGGAATCAGATGCTATTCTGTATCAGTCAGAGCCATAGACAAATATTCATCCAAGTAAACAAGTTATCAGCCTCAATAAATAAATGAACAGAAAACGCAATCCTATTTCACTGCTGTCTGAATACACACTTATGTCTATAATGCCAGTTGTGATGACTGCCCATTACCTTTAAGGGAAATCTAAAACCATTTTTCATTAATAACTGTGCTTCAATCATCTTCAATGCTTTTAGTGTCAACTGGGACAGAAAAGGAAGGTGAATAATACCACTTAAAAAAGAAATTACAAAGGAATTACTAATGGAGGAATAAACCCACAACTGAAGAAAAATACAGTTTTAATATTGGTTTGTTTGCTTCATCTGCTGTCAAGATTTCCTAGCACACACCTGTGAAGGAGTTTATTCAAAAGTAAACACATTTCATATGGCAAAGTACTTAAACTTTTAGCACTGACTACACTGAGAAGATAATTTCCTGAAGCACCAGACTCTAAGTTGTGTTGGACTGTGAAGTAGATCATCCTAGAAGATGTCTACAGTTGTTTGATTTACATTCCTAACATTAACTTTGCACAAGATCGACTACCACCATATGGAGCCAACGTCATCAGCCATCATCACTGGTGAATCCTCATAACAAAAATCAAGGTGTAAAGAAACCCTTTTATCAACAGGAGGGGAAGCAGTAGATGAAGTGGCTAAACACTTCTGCACAACAGCCTTTAGATCACGTGTGGAATGCTGCATTCAGTTTTGGTCCCTGGTCCTGTCTCACAGTTGGTTTGGCTGCAACCAGGAAGGCAGGCAACAGACCTCTCTATGATTTTCTCTCACACAGAAAAGGGTCTATTTGATGTTTCATTCAGGGAGTTTTCACATCACCCATGCTGGTGAGTTTCATTCTCTTCCAGTGCAAAGAGGATCTATTTTTCCCTAAAGCCCAGAAGTCCTTCTATAATCATAATCTTAGGGGGGAAAAGAACAAAAAAAAAAACACAAAGAAAGAGAGACATTTAAGGTAAAAATCCAGATTTAGTTCATTTGTGCAATGGCTCTTCTCCCATGTTTTTATTGTGCAAACTTACTCCCGTACCAGAATTTTGTACAAACCACTGGCTTTTCCAATTGTAGTGCTGAAGTAAGGTGAGGTCCCTACCACTTCCCTGCAGGAGACTGACTGTTCCCAGTTGGAGAGAAAGCAAAGCTTGAAATACCAAGGTGAAAGGTAAGGCAATTTTTAAAACTCACACAAATGCAGACAGGCAGCAATTTCCCAGCATGCTGACCTGAAATACCTGGTGGGCACTTTGTTTTCTCAAACTACCAGTGCAAAACATTGCTCAGGTGGCTGCGTGTGTGAGCAGACTGACTCAGAAAGCACAACAACCATGCCACAAGTCATATTTCCTACACTAAAGGCGTGGGCAAAATGCCAGAATTCCTGACAAAAGCCATTTTTCCTAAATTCTGAGAGTCAAGCGTGCCTAAAGCACACACTGCTTCTTCCACCAGCCCAGCATTCAGCGTGTTTCTGTAGGCTTGTTCTCTCCCTGACCACAAACAGAGCCAGGCCATCAGTCTCTGACTTCAGGCAGGCACAACTGGTGCCAAGCAGCCTCCTTTGGGCACCGTCTCCAAAAGCCACCTGTGGAACTGGGTCTCCTTTAGTCATCTTTGAAAGTCAGACTTGGGTTAAGTCCATGCTTCTGAAAAAGTTGTCACGCTGGTGGCATCCTAAATGGCATAGCAGTTGAATGCTATAAATAGCAGTTTCAAAACTGTCAGTCTTAATTAAGCACTACCTAAAACACAGACAGCATTTTAAGTGCTGGAAGATGTTCTCTTGTCATCTGCTCTGAGCAAATTTGATAGCACTATCATTTAAGATTAATTTCTATCATCAGCACTAGTCTTAATTTATTTCTTGTACCTTTTCCCTGGTTTTGAATTGCCCAAGTCAGCTTTTATAACACTCCCTATGTGCACCACTCTGATGTTCTTAGCCCTTCAACTTCTGCTGCAGAAGAAACCAATCTAGGATTGGGATATGCTAACTAGTAAAAACAGCAAAAAGGCAAAGAGAAAAACCTATCAAATAATACGTACACATACCTACTGTGACAACTGTGCAAGCAGGTATGCATGAGTATGACCATGATTATCTGGTTGCATGGTTAATACACAAGAGTCAGATTTTTCAGCATGGATTGAGCATGTATGGGATGGAGGCTTAGCAGAATACAACACCAGAATTTGTTTCATATGTATTAGATGACGCAGGTGCTTTGCCTTCTGGACTTCAGAAAAGTAGGTAGAAAGCAACAGGATTAGACCCATTCAGATTGCTAGCAAAAATTAGTGGTGCACTACACGCAACATTATTGCCTATAGTGATAGCACTAAGGACAATTTCAGTACATGAAGCTTTTAGTTAGATGTTCTAGTACCTTAAACAGCATATAATAGTGTCATCAGACTTCTGTATAGCTTATTCTTATTCTAGAGTGGAGTATTAATGAAAAAAATACCTGAGCATGCCTCAAGGAGGGGGAAGGTGGAATGGGAGGTATGGGTGGGTGTGTTGGGGGGTGGTGAAGCTGAAGTCAGGGATCCCTTCTCTAATTGAACCTTCAAGAAATCTGTACTACTTCTTGTGGAGAATGCCTGCAAACACAGTCAGATACCTGGAGTTACAGAATACAAATCATTCCAACTACCTCCATAGTAAGAGAGAAGTATCAACCTAAATAAAATGGGATGGCAAAAAGTCTGCCTTCAATCAGCAGGAACAGTGCAGGGCTGTCATCATAAGTCGCAGATATGAAGTGGCTGATGCCTTTGCAGTGTGCAGAAATGGAGGGCTGCTCATCCAAAGATAAACAACTCAACTGTGCCAGCATTTAGCCTCACTGACTCAGATCATAAAAGAACAGGCTTTCTAGGATCTCTTGGAAAGGCTCTATACTGCACTACACTTGCCTTCCCTAAGATCTGGTTAAAAGCATCAAAAGTAAACAGGGAGTTAACCAAAAGTAGTAAGATACAGAAGTCATTGATCAGAACTGACTCCTGATAGGACACTTCTTTGTCCCTTTCAGAGCAATTTGAATAAATTCAAAGCAGAACCACCTTGTAAAGCAAAATCAACCACAAGATAGGAAAAACCTACATGCATAATGAAAAAAAACCAAGACGTGTAGTCACAAGCATATGAGATTTCCAACCTAAGTTTCTTCGCAGCAGAAGAAAAGTCAAGATACCAAAAAAAGTCTGCAAGCCACCCCTAGGCCCACTTATTTTGTTGAGAAAGATCTTCAACTCTTCAAAAAGAAGGAGACATTAAGAGTAACACTATCAGGAAAACTTCAGACTGTGTTAAGGGAGGAGCCTGAAAGACTGCTTAGCAAGTAGAAGATAAGAAGAGTCCTTTAACTATCATCTGTAATTCACCCAAATGCAAGATGCACTTGAACAAATTACACCAACTTTTGTGTATTCAGGACAAAAATAAAATGAGTTTTGCTGATGTGATAAACTGCAATAAAAACAAACAACAAAAACAGAGCGTGCAGATCAATGGAGTTTTAAGAAGAAGAAAGGTAGGTATTGTCAGAGGCCAGACACAAACCACTGATGTGATTTTCTGCAATGGTTAAACACCATGATGATGAATGTTTATCAATTTGATCTCCCTGAGTGGTTTGAAGATGAGATAATGACAGTCTTTCAGCAGATCTGTTAGAGAAGTGCCTAAAGAGGTTTAAAGCATATTCAGTGGTGAAACTGTTTGACTAAATCCATGAAATTAAGAGGAAAAGAAAGAAAGCAGGGGGTAGAACCACAAAAACCATAAAAACCAAAACAAAAATAAATTTTAAAAAGGGCAAAAAACCCCAAACAAACTAAAAAAAAAAACCCAAAAACACCACAACGTTCAGAGGGTATAAACAGCAACTGAAACTGTTGCTTCTGGAGGTAGGAAGCATTAGCTGAAGAATCTAGAAGTATAGTAAAAATAAATTTAAGCATTAAATATTAAGTACTGAGACAAATACATACAGAAAATGTTGTAAATATGAAACACTAACTGAAATTAATGAAAACACATTAAATTGACTTTAAGAGGTGCATAAAACAGTGATGTACACAGACTAGCACACATAAAATCATAAAAAAAACCCCAACCAACCACCAAACTTCTGAAATTGACCTTGGAAGGAGACTAAAAAAGTTCCAGCTCCGTGATGTACCATTTTGTTTTCTTATTCTTCAATTTTCTACCCTTCTGCACAGTTTCACAGATTGTCCTCCCAACCACTTATTCATATTCTGATTGGAGTATGACCTTCTGGGTTGCAGGACTGCCCATCACTAAGGGAATCATTCTGAACATCCCTGTGATATATGCTAATGCATTAAATAATGGGAGCTGACTGTATATCCTTTGGTGTGCTTCAAATGCAGACAGCGTAGGACTGAGAAACTAATTTTAGTAAACATGGAATAACCACTACAAGGTACCAAATGACAGGTTTGCACACATTCAACTGATGAAATATGAGAACCTGTTAAGAGTGAAAAAGAAGCGTACTTTGTAACTGTCCCACTTCTTGCTTTCTATTTGTTTGCGATGGCAGCCGAGAAAATCACCACTTGGTTATGGAGGTTCAGAGTTTGATCTGGGCAGGAATGCTTTATTTACCTACTTTTAGGTTTGCAACGTGAAATTATTCAGTAGTTGGGATTTTTCCATGCACAAGGTATAGGCACTCACCAGGATGATAAACCAAAAGGTCCCAGGCTATTCAAGTCATGGAACCTGAAGCACAGAGCCTATGCTGACTTCCTCTTTGCTGGGATGCATCGCTCCTGAGCTTAGAGGAGGTGATCCCTGAATATTAACCAGCTTTCTCGGGCCCCTCTTCCCTCCAGGGCTTTATATCATGGTATTCCAGCTAGTGGATCTCTGAAGAGGTTTAAGCTTAGCCTCACAAAGTCCAGGGTACTGAGTTTGCTGTGAACCCTCCTCACTGCCTTAAGGATATGGAACTCCATCTCCTCATGGCCACAGTAGCCAAGGCTGGCCTTGAGCTTCACATTCCACACAAGCCCCTCCTTGTTGGTGAGGACAAGGTCCAGCATAGGACCTCTCCTCGCTGGTTCCTCTATCACTTAGAGAAGGAAGTTATCAATGTATTCCAGGAACCTCCTGCATTGCTTATGCCCTACTCTGTTGTCCCTCCAACAGATACTGGGGTGGTGGAAGTCCCCCATGAGGACCAGGGTTTGTGAACATGAGGTTGGTCCTTTCTATCTACAGGGAGCCTCATCCACTAGGTCTTCCCAGTCAAGCAGCCTGTCACAGATCTCCACTATAACATTACCTGTCCCTGCTCTCCCTTTAATCCTGACCCCTCAGCTCTTGGTTAGCTTGTCCATCCCCAGGAAGAGCTTCATGCACTCCAGCTGGTCACTGACAGAGGGGATGACACCTTCCTCTCATCTTCCCTGCATGCCCTTCCAATCCAACATTCCAATCACAGGAGCCATCCCACCATGTCTCCGTGATGCCAATATCATCACAGCCCTGCAGGTGTGTGCAGTCTCTTAATTTCTCCTGTTAATTCCCCATGCTACGTGCATTTGCATAGAGACATTTAAACTGTGTCCCTGATGAAGCTGAGCTACTGGCTGGTGTGACTGCAATCCCTTTGTGCTGCCCTTCAGGTGCTCTCCTGCTGACCTGTGATCCCTTCTCCAGGCTCTGGGTATCTCTTGCTGACACTGGCATCAAACTAATAGGAGTGGGATGGACTGAGGCTCCCTTTCCCCAGTAATTTTAGTTTAAAGACATGTTGTTGGAATATCTGCAAAATCACACAGGAACCAACTGCATACAGGATATGTCTTTTCAAAAACACATTAAATGAAAGTGTTGCTTCCCCTCCAGCCAAAGTAGCCATTAGTAACCACATTTATTCAAGATTCCACCTCTCATTTTCCCTTTTTTCTGAAGTCTACCTTTTTCATCTCTGAGCCAGATGTACTTGCTGCCAAAAGAAAAGTTAATTTCAGAACTGAGACTACCCTAGAAACAGATATTTGAACATATATTTTACATAGCATTACCATAACTTTTTGATCAATTCAGACACAAAATTGGACTTATTTGTGGAAAATGTGGCAGCTAAAACTCTTGAGTACATAGAAATATCTCAACCATGACCCTACCATCTTCTAAAACAGACTAAATATCCCATGGCAAGGGAAACTGTTCCCTATTCCTCATGGATATGGTTATTGCTGTCACCTGAAAATCACCACTGTTGTACACCAAAGACTTAAACATGCAAGATAACATAACTGCTGTATTTTCCTTACTCTAAGATTACATCCATACTAGAGAAATAAGACAGTTGAAACTGTAGTTGAACACAAAACTACAATGGCAATATTCAGAGACCACCTGAGATAAGGTACTGGCACAGTTACTACTGAATCACAAAACACTGTTCTGAGAAGACTTCTACAGTCTGCCAAGAATAACTGAGATATGCCTCCACGATGGCAGGCATTACTCACACAGCTATTAGCATAAATATTCAAAAGCCTGATGAAAATAATTGCTCTGTGTTCCATTATGAGATGGAGGAGGGGAAAAAAAAAGATAAACAAAAAGAGAAGGAAAAAACCCCTAACCATAACACACTGACAGGTAACATTCAACCGTGCCACATTCCCAGCTGTAAAATACTGCCAACACATTTACAGAAATCAAGTTCTTGTAAAATTTATTCCCTTTCATTAACTATCTAAAGTTGACTTTTGATTATGTTTGTATGGAAAGCTTGTCTCTAAAACAAGCTCAGCAATTTTGTTGACTTAAATGGAGCCCTTCACACCATGAGGAATTTGCACTTGTACATTACCAGTAACATTTCCTGCACGTAGTTGTTTCTGAAGTTTTTTCACTTTAAAAACACACTAGGAGATATAAATACCTGTCAACAGCTACTAAGATATGCTCTATCATTTTGTTTGGAACACAGAAAGAATGAAAGTTTAAAAAAAAACACAAGAGACTTCACAATTCACAGACACAATGTTATGCCTTTAACATAAAACATATTTCAAACAGACAAATTTTTTTTAATCAGTATCACAAAAAGTGTGTATCTAGCTCTAACCTGTTTAAAACAAGTGTACGAACTATGAGTTTTAACAGCTTGTTAAATGGCTATTTGTGGAGAGGAAGATGCAACTCCAAGGTCCCACCAAGAGTCACAATGCAATCGCAGAACATGGATTTACCAGGCTTTTTTACATGAGGTATAAAAAGACTTTACCAACCACAATAAAAGCAATCCAGGTAAGAGGGAAAATGACTGCTTTCTGTTTTAATAGAAACATTGGCACTCATTACATTATAGCTTAGAAGAGCACCAAACTCTCTTTTAAGTCATTGCAGTGGGGCAGAAAACAAGAAAAAACCCCAAACCCATCACCATCAATGAAAATCTACATCTGACTTATGAGGTTTAAGGATAACAACTGAAGGAATAAACACACAAGAACGGTTATTCCCAGCAGAAACCCACTGACTAGCGGGCATAACAGATGTTCCCCAGGAAAAAAGGTCAAGTAAACACCACCATTCTGCCAGCATGGCTGTTGGACATTTATTTCTCCTAAATACCCAAAGAAAAGACATTTTGCGCCTGTTTACCCATAGAGAACAGGTTTTGTCTATGATATCTGTTTAGCCATCTGGAATGTTTCACTGTTAGTCACTCTACTTAAAATGGAAATATATTGTAATTGGCACAGTTTGTGACTCCTGACTTCCTGCATAGTAATTTTCACAGCCTTTTCCAGTCCTTATTTACCACCAAATTCAAACTGAGAACTCAGCACAGATTTTGAAATTATCTAATAGGCAAAGACTTGATACTTCTTGGAAGTGTTCCTCTTCAGAAGAGGAAATCAAAGAGGAAAGCTAATGAACCATGGCTTCTTCATGCACTGTCCTCAGTTATGGAACTCCCAATATGAGGTCAGGTTCTGACACACTCAGGGTTCAAGACAATGAAATTTCACCCTGACATCAATAATCAGAGCAAAAGAGGAGTCCACTAACATTTTTCTAGGGCTGGCAGCGTTGATCATAATGTACTTGCTGTACTTTCACATCTTATTAGCTTCCAGGCTGGCAACTAATTTAAAATGCATGGTTTTGGAATGTTAACACATCCAAAGGACACAACACACCACCAACAAGCACCTCAGGCAAGATACAGCAGCTGTCCACATGCATGTTCTTGGCCTCCTTCTCCTAGTAGGTCATGTAACTGAGCTCCCTCCTCTCTCTTTGATCTAAGATTTTTGGAACTCAGCCTTTTCATAACCCAGGGAGGAAACCTTTAACTTCCTCCTCCTGCTTTCCTTCTCAGTCCAAAGAAACAGAAGACAGCACATTTTCATTGTGAAGACATCAATTTCTGAGTCTACACAGTTGCTGTGAACAGCAGCTCACAGTATTCCGACTGATCTGAAAATCAAGATGCACAGATGTGAAAAGCCCAGACTTGTGCCCCCCGCGGTAAATACCTGTGGATTTATTCGATGCTCTCCGTCGAATTTCAGTCACCATCAATCGTGACACTTGAGTAGTAAACTGCAGGAGGTCAGAAAATTTTTCAGTCATTGTACTTGGAGGAGCATTTCCAAACACCTAAAAGAGAGAAATGCAAGCATTAAAAAGTCATTCAGTGTACAAGGATCACTACAAACTACCATGTTTCTTTCCGAGGAAGTATTCCTATGGAGATCACAAGTTTTTGTTTTCATGCTGCAGCATTCATCGCTGTACTGGTTTTCACAGTGCACAATGTAAGATATATTCATAGTTGGAATTAAGACATCATTCAGGGAGCCAAGATCTGATGAATGAAGAGGAAAAAGAGAATCATAAATTTTCTTGCAAGAAGAAAACCCCACAGAACCTTAAAAGACTGAGATTGCACATAACGGGGTAAAGATTAGATAACAGATCAAATTCTTCAACAGGACTTCTGTTTTTAAGATCAACTCCTTTACTCTCTGTTGGACCTAAACATCCCACAGGGGTGCACTGCATGTACAGAAGTACATGTGCAAAATCTTTTAAAAGGGACTAGGAATTAGAACTGCCCTGTTAAGTCTTTCCTCAATAAACTGATGATACCAGGAAGCCTCCCACATTGCTGATATCCCAAGGACTAATTCTCATCTTCTGAGATCCTCCTGAACATACCAGCAGGGTTTTGGTTTTTTTTTTTTTGAATTGTCACTTAGTTCTAGTAACTTATTCTTCAAGATTAAGCATTTATTTGGTCATTAAATCATGTATAAAATCACATTTAAAAGGGAGAAATTGTGTTAACACTATGATATTGCACTAGGCTATGGAACACAACAGTATCTCAAAATGGATTAGCTAGTTGCTGCAGTAATTTACTTTTCATTCAAGACTGCACAAAAAGGAATCTCCATCCACACTTCCCATGTAAAACTTGCACTAAAATGGTCACCATAAAACCACAATATTCATTATCAAACAAAGCATGCAATCCAAATTCTGCTATCACCTCATGTCAGTGCTGAACAGACAGAATAGCCTGCTCAATGCCTGAACAGTCTTTGCTCATTTACATTTTTCTTGCTTGTAGCCATTTAAGTAAACTTCAGGAGTGTCACCAGATGACAGTACTTTTCTAGTAAAACCTTTGTTCCACAGGTTATATTGGCCCCTCAGAAAGAGGACGCAATCTACAACAGTACAACTGATTTGGACTCAACAGTTACTTCACCCTCCTCTCTTTTCTCTGGGTGACCCACTTAAACTCTTAGAGCTGAGCTGCTGACATACTTGGCTGAGGTCACTCTCATGTCCAGGGACATGCAGTGAAATCTGTGATTACAGCCAACAGGGATGTGATAATCGTGGTGCCAACTTACCTTGGAACCCCTAACTTACTGAGGAAAACTCAAAAGGCAGAAAATGGAATGACCTTTGCCTAAGTTTGACTTCTTACTCCCCTTAGTATCAGTTGTTCTGGCACATCACAAAACAGCCAAAAATATTTTTCCTGCCTACTTGCATTGCAAAGTCACGATGAAATAGAGACAGAAATACAACATTGAAATCGAACACTCTGTTTCCTCAAAACAAAAATAATTTTCATCAAAGGCTTAAGTATTTCTCACACAGGAAATTTCAACCACCACTGTCAATAAAGCAAGCAAATGGGAGCACAGACATTATAGGCAGACATTATCTGTTCTCAGCAGATCAAGAAAAGCACCCCTCATTTGGATCACACAGTATGCAATATTCCCAGCACAGACAACCCAAACTTCTCTAAATCTTTCACAAAACCTCCTTTTGCCATTGCCTGCATAAGCTCCCAGTTCATCCAAGAGCCTCTAACTTCCACTAGCCTGTAAGGGAAGAGGGCCTTGAGGTTTCCAGATTCACTGATAGAACATAAACAAGATTATCTAGACTAGAATGCATATTAGCAGAGCATCTTCTCATCACTAATTGTTTAAAGGTCTTTCACTCAGACCAAGGAAAGAGGAAAAACTACCAGCCCTATTACCTGTCTGAGCTTGCCCAGATTTGTCAGCAGATCCCAGGAAACAGAGAGCTCAAAGTTACAGTAAAAGATAACTGAAGTCAACTGAATTTTGATTAGTTGCCCCATAACCAAGTTTGCACCAGGCAGGATAAGCATTTCCAGCAGATATTTATATCTGCTTTGAGTAAAAGTACTAATAAAAAACAGGAACAGGATATTACACATTTTACCAGTAAAACATCTTTTTAATAAGTAAAAGCAAGGCTCTTTCAAGACAATGTAAACAATGTACCACTTATTCAAAACCAGCCTCTTGATCGTTCCATCCACTTTTTCATATACTGCAAAAGTGTTATTACCACATCAGTGGAGCAATGTTTCCACAAACTCATAGAACTCTGAAGGAGCCTTTTGAGTCCTCTTCCACAGGGCCAATCTTTTGTTAATTATGCACCAATTTAGCTTTTCATTACTATGTGATTCATTATTTCACAAGCCTCCCTGAACAATGAAGAAACAGAAATGGTCTGTAAACCCATTCATTACCAGAACCAGCAAGATGGTTTTATCTACAGCACGTTTGAGACATTCTCTGTCTATAAACCAAAGTTAAGAATGCTTTATCTCTGCTGGATTTACTGATTAATAATCCTCAAAATATCAGTAAGAAAATGAAACACAAAACTTGAGATACCACTGAAGAGAGGAAAAAATCCAATGCCATGGCTAAACAAGAAGGCCTTGAAAGAGCTCCTGGATGCACTGGTTATTTAAGTGGCTGCCTGCTGCCAGCCACTTGGATGCCTGTGGGGAGCAGACTTACCTTCCTCACTCTAGATCCCTGCACTCAGGAAAAATAATGCTTCTTCCAGAGCTATTTACTGGATTTCATGCACACACACACCCCTCCCCTGTTCCCAGCCAAGCACAAGCAGTTCCCACTTCCATCAGCTCACTACTGCAGTATAAGAGATATTCAGAATACACACCAAGTTATGGCACAAGTTTTGATCTGAGCATCACAATTTATTTGGAGTCTTCTCCTAACACAGGCATCCCAGTCCTTTAACAGATAATGCTTTTATGGTACACAATCACTGTGTTTGCTTAAGGCAATTAACTCAAAAGTACTCAATCTCTCTTAAAAATCTTCAACAGAATAAAGATAACTATGCAAAGTAACTGAGGGATTCAGAGTCTGAATTTGAATTAAGTTATTAACTGATCACTTAAAACATTTGCAGCTAAGTACTATGTTTGAGAAGCATTTTTAGAAGGAACTTATAGCAATGTTTTTCCTGTCAGCAAGTTTCCTTTCTCAGAGACAAGTCATCTCAGAATTTATAGTGAACCAAGATTTACTGTATCTGCCACAAAAAATCTCCTCCAAGACTCCTCAGAAAATTAAATTTCTGCAGTACTATTTTTTATTCTCATCAATTTCAGTGTTTGTCTTGTTATGACTTGCAGAGTTACTAAGCTAGAAAGATTGTTCCAAAGAAAGCTGTACCCTCAACAGTCGACACTCCAGAAGACAAAAAACTAAGGAAGCCAAGGAAACCACAGCAGACTCTACATGTGAGTATCAAAAGAAGGTGGCATTAACCAGGAATCTAAAATGGTAAACTGTGGAAGTAGAAATAGATGACATCACAACTGCTCAGCCTCTTGAACACAGGACAAGAAGAAGACATTCAAATGAAATGCAAGGAAAAAAACCAAACAACCTGTAACAGCAACAGATGAGACCTGACTGACCAAGAAAAATCAGTTTTGTTTGGGATACACTAACAGTTTTTTGACAACTGATAAAGGTTATCAAGGACAGAGAGAAACAAAGTTAAAGAGCACAAGCCATGCCTGTTTCCCTCAGCGTGCCAGGCTGTGATCCAGATTTTAGAGACCGAAAACTGAAGTGACATCATCTGGCAACAGGCTGTGTTTGTGGCACGAAGGACAATTTCAAAAAGGTCACAAGTTCAAAACCACTAGAGATTAAGGATAGCAATGTTAAAACCAAACAAGGAAAAAGAGGAAGAAAACAACCAGAGATAATACTGAAAAGCAAAATATCTGGCAAACATATAACAATGTGTGTCTTCAACATCAAGTTCACTTCATTAAAGAAGGGTACAAAATTGTCTCTAGGACTTGGAGGAAAGAGCCCATCCACAAAATCACATGGATTCTGTAATAATAGAATAGAAAAGAGACATGGGGAATCTGGAGAAGGAAAAACTACTATAAACAAGGGAAAAACTAGGAACTAGGGGAAAGAGTAGCTGAGATGTATTCACTCAGAAATCACATAAACCATTAATCTTTTCATGAATCTGAATAGCACCCGAGACTACCTAGGCAAGATTTTGACAAAGCAAGAAGAAAACTTGGGGCTACTGATTTGTTTTTCAGAATACTTCAGCACAGGAGCTGAATGAAGGCAGTGAGATGGTGCAAAGACGTGAGGCAACTATTACTAGGCTTCGATGGTGTCCAGTGGAGGGACTGAGAATTAGGACAAAGCTGGCAAGTGGTGTAAAAGAGCTGGGGAAAGTGTAGTAAGAAAGAAAATAGGAAAAGAGAAAAGGAAGAAGCAATGGAAAAATTAAAACTGTTCTTTTTCATCTCTGAAATCTAATTACAGTCTTTCCTTAGACTGCTGTACAGAAATAGGAAGTGCATTGCTACACTAATTTCATAATCCAGTTATATCATCAAGTGCAATTTCCAGAGGTACAATGCTACTGCCCATAGATACCATAAAGGCCAAGGGGAAAAAAGGCTCCACTTGCAGATCACAGCTAAATGCTGAAGCAGCTCTAGTGGGGGATCCCCTTTT
Source organism: Margarornis squamiger (assembly GCA_035222235.1). Lineage (NCBI taxonomy): Eukaryota > Metazoa > Chordata > Aves > Passeriformes > Furnariidae > Margarornis > Margarornis squamiger. The sequence continues at coordinate 12,737,832 of JAWWTY010000123.1, read as the reverse complement.
CCAGAAGCATCAGCCATCTGCAACCACCAGAGGGAGATTTCTAAGCATAACTGCATCAAAATAACCTTCATGGGCTAAAGGCAAGATTAAGATTCCACTGTGCTAATTTGTAAAAACAAATTAAGAAAGTCCATAACTAAAGGGCATATAATCCAAGTAGATAAATTAAAGAGGAAGCAGATGAACTGAGTTTACTTCTCCCAAACTCACACAACAGGTTAACTCGTAGAAATAAGACCTAGGGCAACAGAATGACATTTAGGTGATCTATCCACTAAAGCATACAACCTATTAGACTGAAAATCCTATTGATCCTGTGTCTTGACTAGGATTAATTTTTCTACACAACACTGTCATAGTTCAACCTCAGCTGGCAGCTAAGCACCACATGGCCACCTGCTCACTCCTCTCAGGGAGAACTGGGGAGAGAATCAGAAAGGCAAAAGTGAGAAAACTCATGAGGTCAGATAAAGACAGTTTAAGAGGAAAAACAAAAAGCCATGTAGGCAAACAAAGCAAAACAAGGAATTCATTCACTGCTTCCCATGGGCAGGCAAGTGTTCAGTCATTTTCAGGAAAGGTCCATCATGCTGAACAGTGACTTGGGAAGACAAATCACCTTGGACATTCTCCCACTTCTTCCCTGTTTTATATGCCGAGCAAGGCACCATATGTATGGGATATCCCTTGGGTCAGTCAGGGTCAGTGTCCCCTCCCAATTCCATGCGCATCTCCAGGCTCTTCGCTGCTGGGATGAGGTGAGGAGCCAAAAAGGCCTTGACTCCGTGTAAGCACTGCTCAGCAATAACTAAAATATCCCTGTATTATCAATATTATTTCCAGCAGAAATCCAAAACACAGCCCATATTTGCTACTGTGAAGAAAATTAACTCTATTCCAGCCAAAACCATCACAAGCATGCAAGCAGATCAGTGTCTAACACCAACATAAGCCATACTTTCAACAAAACATCAACATCAATTTAAAAAAGAGAAAGCTGCATTGATCTTCCTATGGAGCTTTTGCATTTCAGTTTTTACATTATTCCAGTTGTCTGTGGTAGCACATACAAGCACAAATCCATCACCCAACAAGAACTTCAGGAGTAAGGGCTCAGGTCACAGCAGGGGAGGAAAGAAAAGGAAGCTAGATCTGTACTTACTGCTCTTTCATGACCCTGAAACTACCATCAAAATTATTGTTCACAATAAAGTGGTAGCATAACAGAGATATAAGACATCAGGAGGATTACTAATTAATTCCAGTGACAGTTGTCACAGTCCTGTCTCCAAACAAAATCTCAGTTCCTGAGCACATGGGAATACTGAAATGCCACTGTACAAGTAGCTATTATATCTTGCCTACACACTGCTTGTTCAAAATCTCCCTTTTCCAGGAAGGGGGTTTCAAACTCAATACACAGAAAAAGGGATACAAGGGTGATGAGAATATAGAGAATATATCACATGAGGAGATTAAGATTGTTCAGCCCACGTAGCCCAGCAAAACCAAGTTGACAGGAGATATTACGATTGTTATCTCAAAATATGCATTGGTACAATAAATGCAAAGAAGGGAGCAGAGTTATTTAGACTCTATGGCAGTGCTGTCACACAAAAAATGCAGGTATAAATTTGCTACCAAAGTTTAGGTTGGAAATCAGATCACTGTAATAATTGAGCTCTGCAGAAAAGCACTGTGTCAGTCTACATGCATCCATGGATTACATTTGAAAAAAAGTGATAATGTAAGAAAATCTCCAAAGACAAGTTCATCCACTAACACAACACTATGTGAGGAGAAGGGGAAAGCTGAAAAGATGACAATGGAATTTTGAAAACCTTCTGCTGTGCTAGAACCAAAAAGGTCTTGGGAATACAAAACACGAGCAGTCAATTCAAATAAAGAAAACAGCCCTTGCAGATTCTCTAGCTTACCCTGTTGAACACTGGTAACATCATGTAAAGTTTTTCTTCCTGCTCTTTCTGGGTCATGTGCCGTGGAGGGTGACAGAGCTCCGTGAAGAGGCGCCGCAGATGCATCAGGCCCAGCGCGTTATCCTGGGGGCTACACTCTTCCTGCCGCGGCCGGCCCATGATCCTCTTCACCATATTCATCTTGACTGACTTCTGGAAGCTCCCTTGTAGCCTGTTCAGAAAGGAAAATGAACTTACTGAGTACAAGAGATCGAGGCATTATTCCATCAAAGCCTTTAAATATACAGCACCCTCTCTCAAAGTAAGTGCCACGCTGCAGTTAAGAGCATTAGCTAATTTTATATGCTAGGCATTGATTAGTATGTGCCTGGAGGATTTAAAGCCAACAGCTTGAAAGAGAAAAAAAATCCAATACTCTTCAGCAGAAAGCATGGCTGGCCAGACTTGGAACACTGCAAAAACCTTTGGCACTTTTTATTAGGACAACTTTACAATTCTTTGGTGCACATTCCGCAGCATTTACAGCAGTGTTACCCATATATTGAAAGAACTCTCCAATTAATTCTAGAATAAAATCAGTACCAGTTATGCACTTTAAAATCTAATCACACTGGACCTTCAAACTCTCTCAGACATTGGCTTTATCATAGAGAGGCATGTTTAATTTTTTTCCTGACTTTCCTATGGCAAACAGACAAAGCTATTCAATGGAGCTGTCATTCATCTTGCGTGTCAGCTTTTGGGGGTCCTCAATCTTCTCCCTCCTGAAGCACAAGAAACTTGTTTTGCAATCACAGAACAGTTTGGGTTGGAAGGGACCTTCAAAGACCATCTTCTCCAGCAGATGTCAAGATGGCCAAAGTCCCCTATAAGATTCTCTTTCCTCTATAAGCATGTGAATCCCATCTCTCCCCAGCAGTCTGCATTCTTTGAAGAATGTCCTGTGATCACAGAAACTAAAGCTCTGGGCCTGTACCCAAATCTCTGACTGGAAAGATCAAGTAGAAGATCACTTGAACCCCTGGCCCCTTCACTCATGCCCCCAGGGCTCTGAAGTTTTGCTTGATCTTGCCCAGGCTTTGCTTTATCACATCATGGGCACCCATGTTTCCAAACATCCCACTGATATAACACAGCATCTGTATTTAGTCCTGTATTAGTGTTCAAAACAACACAGATCAAATCTTCCAAATGTGAGACTAAAGTCTATCGGGCAGGACCCTGCACAACAGTTGTGAGGGTCAGAGCAGACAAATCCCCCAGGAGATGCAGCCAACTGGAAACTGCAGTGAAAGGGACTATTCTGACAATGAGGTCCAAGAAAGTGAAAGAGTAAGGCAAGCCAAGGGGAATGGTTTCAGCTCCACACACAAAGTGAAGACTACCAACAATGAAATACTCCACAGAATTGTAATGCATACATTTCATTGCTTAAAGGCAGTTGAAAAAATAAAGGTCAGCAGTAGCTATAAAAATTATTAAAGACTAGAAAATGCCTCCCAGCAAGAAACTTAAAGAACTTAATTATTTAAATTATCAGAAAGAGATGTTACTATGAAGGGTCAATTATTAAAAGAAGTGATGATTCCAAAGGTGCCATGATTAAAGTAACTGAGGCAAGAAGAACCCACACCCAGAGATTAAATTGTGATGAAAGATGATAGCTGGGTACTAAAGCCAGGAAAATAACACCAAAACCAGATTGGAGCTATGCTTGTAAAGTGAAGCTAATCAACTACTAGTAAGAAGCATTAATAAAAGAAAAATATTCTCTCTCTAACCCAAGAAAGAGATACCTTTCTGGAATATGTTCATAAAACAGCATTTTACAAACATGCAAGAAAAATTAAGAAACAATTGCTAACGAACATTTTAGTACTATGCAAAAAAAGAGTTTATAAAATGAGGATTCACCAAAAAACCTACGCTAATGTACAAGTCAGCAACTGCCAGCCCATGCTGGAGATGTGCATTGGCTTTTCACATTTGAAGAAAAATGAGACAGAACTGCATGTTGTCTTTTAGTGTATCATCCCTAAGAAACAACACAGGTAAGACTTCAAATCAGCACGAATCACACAGCTAAAAGTGAAACAGAACCATTTCTGGAGGTGTTTCGTCCAGAAACCCATAGCTTTTTCCCAGCCCTTCAGTTTGGGAACTCTTGCTGTAATGACATGTAAACTAACAGAATACCGCATGTGAACTCAAAAAGCCAAAACTTCACTGCCTAAACAGCAGGAAAAAAGGTGGTATTTTCTTTTCCATAGAATCTTTTAAAGATAATATTTTATATTTCTTTTTATGATTCACAAAGTGACAAGAACTCTAAATCAAACACCCCAAACAATGTTGTCATTGAATTCACCACTGCTGCAGACTTTTGCTTGCGGGGCCAGTTTTTCTTTTAAATCCTCCTGCTTTCTTCAGACAATTTTCTTATAGTCAGAGAAATCCAAATAAATGTTACACGTTATTTTCTTCACCTCATGGGAGCCTACTGGGAGAGCATCACCAAGATGAGATCTTTTTACCTCCACTGGGGCAGTTTTAACCCAGAGGGATGACAAATGCAGAGAACAGTCAAAGTACTCCTCAATTTCTTAACACAGCCTTGGTCCCTTCCTGTCTAGTCCCCAGTATGGTCAGGTATTAAGCCTCAATGTAAAAGATGGAGCAGAGAGGAGGGGAGAATGGACGTAACATAGTACAAATAACACCCACATTCATTTCAATTCCTTTTTTTCCTCAGAAGTAACCAAAAAACACTACAAAAATCAATATATTTCATGTGTGTATTTAATCAGTTAGAACTCCACACCCTACCCATCCCAAAAAAAACCCTAACCCAAAAACCAAACACCACACCAACGCCAAGGAATTACAGATTTCTGATCCAAAAGACAGCCCTGCAACCCTCAAAAAAATATTCCTAGAAGGCACTGCTTTGGGAACATCCTTTACCATAAAATATTCACTTCCCTGAAGTTTTTAAGAGGTAGAGAGTCCATGTTGCACTGTACAAAGTGAAGACAATGTAATAAAACTGATATTTACAGATGGAGATCTTTACAATATATGATGCTTTTCTTTAACAATGCCCTCTGGACCTGCTTTATCTGGCAGTATTTTCTGCTCAGTTTTCAGAATCATGGACAGTCTACCCTCAGTTCCAGTGCAGATCAACTCAAATGCACACAACACATAAATTTCAGAGCAGACACCACCTGTGGAACTGTTCCAGAGTTGAATCCTACTATGTTTCTGTCCTATTAGAAAAAAGGCAAGGGTGGGGGCCATGCTTCGTCATCAGCTGAAAGAACTTCTATGATTTATTTCTGTCAGGTCAAATACAGTGATATTTTCTCTGATTATCATAGCACAGATTATCAATGGAAATACAAGGAAGAGAGCTGTGGGCTCTGGGAGCTCCAGCATTAGGCCAAATCTTAGATATGTGAAAGTGAACAGTGGAAGAACAGTGCTATATTGCTACTTTGTCCTGTATACATATATTGACTGAGGTTTTCTTTGTTTAGCCTTAGGCCTGCAAAACAGAAAGCAGTATACCTAAATCTTTTCCTACAAACAAAAAAGATGTACAAGAAAGGGCTTTCTTATTTTACTAAGTGAAAGCATCTGCACCGTCTTCACAGCCTGTTGTAACCACCACACATGATTTGAATTCAGCACTAAGACCTGGCAGTCTCCTTAATGCCAAAAATGAAAGGATTCCAGTATTTTCAGTAAGTCAAGTCACCTGTTCACAATTGCTTGTTTATAGCACATGACAATCAAGCACCCTGCGCAGCAATTAAGAGAAGCAAACTCACAAGTTAAGAAACACCTGTCTTGTTATTGCTTGTAGAGCTTGGATTTGGCCTGGCTCTGCATGTGCATTACGGTACAGTCTTAAATTGCACACTCACTTTCTACAGTCCCCAAAGGGCCTCCTGCCTCTCTGAGCAGATGCTTCATAAGCAGCTGTTCAGTATTTTGTTACCCCATCTCTCTGATACACCTGGGTTACTGAAGCATGGACTGAAAGGCTGCTCTGCACACCCAGCAATGCATTTCCTCATAGGTTCTTCTGTCCCACTCATCACTGCCAGATCAGAATGAATCACAACTAATAAACCTACTTCTTTTCACAAGCCTGCCCCACAGCACATGCAATGAACACACACACACCCACCCCTTATGCCAAAAATCGGTGATGTCTAATAATCTGGGTCTCTAGTTGAGGGTACTTTGGAGAGCAGCTCATCCTACATGTTGTCTTCCAATGCTTGAATCCTTCTACTTGCTTGCCTTGTGTCCCTTAGAGAACACAGCCTTCTTGTCTCAGCTTGTGATCTCAAAGGCAAATGCCCAGTACAAGAAGGATGCAATGAGAGGGCAACCCCAAAAATCTCGAGAGGACTTTTGTGGAAGAGGCAAGGACAGAAACCAGTTCTCAGGACAGGAGATTCTTCCCTGCCTCATGTTCCCTCTTTCGGCGTGTTCAGCCCACTGCAGCCACGCATTCTTTACAACATGGCCCTGATGAGCTACTTCCCCCAGCAGGTCCAAGCAGGCCCACTCTTCATAGTGAACCTGTGAGCTGGACATTCCAGCTATTGAGTCTTTGGCTTTTTTAAGCTGAGAAAGAAGTTAGAAGTTATTTTGAAACAGCAGACTAAGTGGAAGTTCTGTAATGCAGCCTCACTGTGACAGGCACCTGGTTTATCAGGAGGGTTGAAGCAGTTCAATCCACTGCACTTATCTTCTGCTACTGGAGATAAAAATGTGAATTAATGGTAGTTGTGCTCTGTATTAACCAAAAGTAAAATAATTCACTCAATGAAAAGATTTCAGGCATGCACAAAGGCAATAACAATAAAAACACTGCTCTTGTAACAAATATTAGTTTTCTCTTAGTGGTAGAAGCAGAAGTGTCTCCATGGGAAGAGCAATGAAGCAAGCAGTGAAGGCAAGGCACAAGCATCCTTACTTAAAAACCCTTTGTTTTCTTCCACTGGCTGTCAGATGGCTGCACATTTCCCCATGAGCATAAATGAAGCTGACCTATTTCAGCATCTCTGATATAAAGCCATTCCCCAAGGTCTTTGCTTTTCTGTTAAACTTATATGAGAATCCCACAAGATGAACCCAAGAGATTCTGAAGTAGCTTCACTGGAGTTAGTGCAAAGAGGTAACTTCTACCGTTCAAAATATTTTAAGTTAGTTAGTTAGTGACTGTTAGTGTGTCAGTGGAAAAATGATCACAAATTATGTTACAGAAAATATCAACAACTTACAAAGCTCAAAAACAGCCACTTAAGGAAAACACAACACCACACTAATCATTAACACAAGTCAGGGTATGATAATGTATGGGTAGTACTACTAGAGCTATCAAAACATTTGTGAAGAAAAAAAAGTAGACAGGCAGAAGCTGCTTGACATACTCATTTTCACAATAACTATTACAAGGTCCAAGCTGTGCATCCAGTTCCAAAAGGGTGTTATTTAAATAAGCAGCTAGGTAATTATCTGCTTTGTAATTACAGTCACAAGTGTCTCTCCAGGCACTGAACTGGTATTACCTCAGCAGCTTAGCAGCAAAACAGGGATCGACTTCTTTCTTTGCAGATTATAATGGGACACCAGCACATACTACCACCCCAACTATCCCAGAAAAATGAAATTTAAGTCTTCTTGTTATAATGAATCATAGAAGTCCATACTATCAGTAAATTCCACACTTGCTATTTCCCTCCACACTAGTTTTCCTTAATTTCAGATTCCCTAGGCATGTAGTTAACACTAACATTTTGAAGATGATCATCAATATGCACTATTCAAAAGGACATTGTCTGGCCTTCAAAGGAAACAACAAAGAGCTGTTACAGGCTAGATACACATTCATTTGTGCTTAGAACTGAGCAGAAATAAAACATTCTCTTTGTAGACAAAAAAATCAGCAGGAGGGGAGGTGAAGAACACAACTACTTCCTGCCATTCCACCACCAAACACAAAACAGCTACTTACACACAATCATACCCAGGGAAGCTGTGCTGCTGCAAAGGATGCCATGAGCTCTCCCTGACAGACTGAACTAGCACACCCTCATTTGGGGAATATCATCTGGTCCCTGTAAGACAGGGCCTGAAACAAATCCAGAGTGTTGCCCTAGTAATTAAAGTGCCTATTCCCATGCTATGTTTCCCTTTTGTTAAGCAGCTGGTCATCTGGCTACAACAGGAACTACTTCATTGAGAAATCATCCCAACAGGAAAACACCAAACTCCCACTCCAACCTTTATATTGCAAAATATTATTAATAAAGGAAGGTGTGCAGGCAAAGATTTGCAAGGTCACACTATTATTTCAGGGTCATGACTTTTGCCTGTGTGCTTTTCTTTCGCACTGCAATAATTTAACACTTATCTCAAGGAACCTTATGTTATCACTTAAAAGCTTAAACTTCCCTTTTTCAAATGAATATTAGAGTGCAAGCGCCAACCTAATGAAATACTGGTTTGTTTCCACAGGTTGAAGAGATGCTTACAGAGGTGTCTCAGTTTACAAGCAATGTCCAAACTTGAGAATTCAATGCAGTTTTTTGCTGTAATACCTCTAAGAAAAAAAAAAAAGGTTTGCTATCCTAATTCAGGACATGTTTTTCCGTTCTCTAAACTCAAATGAGATGACAGTTACAGATACAACTCCTTTGTTATTTGCAACATTAGAAATGCTATTCTTATGCTCCATCTGACCTTAATGCCTTGAAATTGCTGCAAATAAAAATTCTTTATGCTTCAACAAATATGAAGAACTTCAGTAACTAGTTAGTGAGAAAGATGAAGATATAAAACATGGACTATCAGTCATCTTTGCAGGTCCATTTCCCACAAATTATTCATGATAATGACACATAATAGCAAGTGCTGATAGAGTAGATTTCCTGTGGTTTGTACCCTCCTGAAGGTTAATGTTTTATATTCAGTGTAAAAGGACAACAATTAAATAAGTGATACTTTTGACCTATGCTGCAGGGGTGGAGGAAAGTTGCACATATTTCTTAATTAGTATTAAACAAAAATGACCTTTAGTTATATCAACTTTTTGAACTTCATTTTGTTCAAATAAGGAAACAAAGTACTGTTTTTGACTTCTGCAAATAGCCTATTCTTTTCCTGACTTACTAGTGTAGCGCTTATGTCTAGAAGATAACCCTGATGAATTTTCTAATGCTTTAATTAATAACCACAAAATTTCCACAAATTACTTGCAGTACTATAACTAAGCATTTCCAAGGTACAAACATTTCATCTTCCACCTCCAAAAAAATAAAGCCTGTAAACCAAAATATTAAATCCTACCACAGCTGAAAATACTATGTGGTGCTTCTCTAAACCACCATTCAAGTTGCATCAACTTTTTTTTCTATTTCCATACTCAAAAAGCACAGAAAACTTCAATATCTCCAGTGCAGACCCACCATCCATTTTGCCCTTGGGACTGAAGAGCCTACTCCAACATTACTCTTTAGTGTAATAGCACAGAACAACAGTTACTCAACAGGGAGGTCCCCGATGCACATGTGGAGGCAAAGGATGTGATTACAGATATCTGGGAATGGTGTTCAAAACTCCTAACCTGATGAAACACAAAGAAGCAACAAGTTAATTTTACAGAGAGCAGGGATGAGACAGTGCTCAGGGAAGCAAACGTGAGGGTCACTTTCTCCTCCAAAGAACAAATCTGTCCACACTGCATCTAGAATGGGATTTCTGGTTGGATGACGATAAGTTTGCTTCCTACATCTTTATTTAGCACACATTATGATCTGCCACCATCACCAACCCAGTTCTCAGTACTGCTTTTCTTTAAGGAAGCCTTTAACAAGACTTCAGGACTTCCATCTTTTCAGCTCATTAATAAACTGATAACCAAGCTACAGAATTGCAAATGCCCACAAAGCAAACTGCCAGAAAGCTCAAATATAGGCTCTTGAGACTGGCCAAACATTTAAGGTTTCCGCCTTTGTATATTTTACTCTACATCTTTTTCAACTAAAATGAAAGATGAATTCTTATTTTGTCTTGAACTACCACACGCAACTGTGAGAACCAAAATGTAAATCTGCTATCGTAAGTATTTGAATAGGTACATCCACCACTTGTTTAAAAGCAGCTTTTGAAAAAGGTCAGGGAAATTGAATGAGTAAATTTCACTTTTCAGAAGCCAAAGAGCATGTAATAAATATTGCATCAACATCCACCTAGATGGTGCAGAAAAACTCACCTTTGAAGTTCCTCTAACAGTATAGACATCATCTCCTCAAAAAATAAGACCAAGAAATACAGTCCAACCCTAAGGCTACCCGAAATCCACATTTAACTGCTGGGTTCTACACAGCTTCAACTCTGAATTTCAATGCAAAGTCTTAAGCCACCTCATCTGCATATAAGCATAGATCTGATTTCCAAAAAACCATTTTGAATTTGGGTTTGCTAGCCACCAAGGAAGTCTAAAATTTCATACCTCAAACTGTTTTCACTCCATGGCATCTCCTTAGGTTGGAGAAAGAAGGTAATATTTGTACCAAGAAGAGGTTGTAAATGATTTGTGCAAGGCAAAATATATTGCCATTGCAGGGCTGAGGACCAAAAAAGAACTCTTCATGTGTAAAAGAAGCCTTTCTGTTGACAAGACGAGGAATGGTCACTCCAGAAGATAAATAAATCTTGCCATGTTTCATTAACCCTAACCATAGGTTACAGTAGAGATCAAAGTACTGGCTCTATACAGGCATTGTGTTGGAGAGGAGACACCTGCATTAGCATGTTCAGGTGGTTCAGTCATAGACATTCAGGCTCCAAGGAACTATTTGCTCATGCTTGTGCAATCACACCACTGTGGCATTTTTTCCACTCCTCAGACTTGTTCCAATGTGGTCTCAAAGCTGACAATCCAGCCCTGACTACCATAAAGTCTGCACCAGCTTTGGACACATAGTTCCTCCTCTCCTTCAAGGAACACAAAGGATGTTATTTGCCAGAAAAATGTGGTAACTGAGGAGACAAAAACATGTGTAACATAAAAATCCTGATAGGCAGAAGCAAAGTCCAACTTGGCTGGAACAGAGAAAAAAGATGACAAAAATAGGAGAAATTTCTCCACCGACGTGTATTTTTGGAACACTCGCTTAGAGGAAAATCATGCCTGGTAAATTAAAAGATTTAGGACTGAGGGAATAAAAATTCTGTTTTTCAATGTTACATGTCACATACATTACAAACACAGCAGATTACTTTCAGAAATTAGAATTTACCAAAGTGGTGTTGATCCGTAACTCATCAAGTGGACACTTGTGTGATGGGGATGATCCCCATTCACACCTGGTAGCTGTCAAGACAGCAGATAAGCAAACTCATATTATCCTGCAAACCTCAATACTGCTACAAACACCCACAGCTGAAAAATGTATTGAGCAAAAGCAAGGAGTAAAATATTGTTCTGGTTTTGAATACAGCCTGGAAGAACTGAAACATCTCAGAAACATTTGCATCTCAGCAAAATCATCCAAAATGGAGGAATTAATCAGAACATTATACCAGAAGCTTATAAACCAACTAACCTATGCAGTGTCAGGAAAAATATACAAAATACTATAAAGATGAGTAACAAATGGCTAAAAACCCCAAACCAGAACAGGCTGTTTACTTCCCCAATATTCTTGGAGAGCAAATTCTAATTGAATTCTTGATATGTTCTGTGGCAAAATATCTTGAGCATCTCTGAATGCTGGTTTTCTTGTTTTATTTTGGTTTTGTCTTGTTTTCAAAAGGCCTAAACAAACTGATTTGCATTAATTGGACAGACAGAATACTAGTTACAGCCCGTTGGGAATAGAGCAGAACTGAAATTTTAGTTTGCCAACCTGACCTGCATGGCAACAACCAAACCATGTAATTCAGGAGAGGAAATGCTGCTAAGAAGCTCCTGATAAACACAAAAAAGGGGTGAGAGGGGAGCAGACACATGCTGAGAAAAACAAAAAAGAAGAAAACCTGGGATCTGAAGAGACAAGCATGTGTGCTTGGTTGGCAGTCAGACATCAATAAATGTGTAGGAAAAAAGCACTGTTCCAAAGGGTGGCTCATGCATTCGCAGTAAACAAGTGAAGCAAAAAAAGCCTTCCTAGAAAAGTTACTGCATTAGAATCAATAATGAAACACTAAGCTGTTATTAGGAATGGGGAGGAGTGCTTTGGTTGGTTTGCCTTTCCAAGCAGTGGGGCATGGGGGTGAAGATGGGGAAGGAAACCTGTGAACTTGGAACAGGAGAGAGCCTGTACATCGCAGCAGTCAGGCCATACACAAAGCACTCCAGCCCCAAACAGCACGTTCAGGAATGACAACAGTCTAAGCCCAGTTCTGATATTTAGCTAAAAAAGCCACCAAATTTTCTTTAAAAGAGCCCTGGAACTACACAAAGCAGGTCCCCATTTGTGGTCATGATTTTTCTTCTCAACAGCAACCTACAGCATGAACTTCCTTCAGCCATGTAAAACAGGCATTTATATACCCAAAAGAACTTTTCTTCTGCCTTTAGGAAATTTGCATATGAAAGAGCAGTAAGCAGAAGCCTATTACCTGTAAAATTTGTCTCCATAGAGCTGCCCTTGTTTCTAACAACATGGATAAGAAAAACAACAAAGTGATCCCACCAGCACATGTTTGGCTGATGTAATAAAATTCCTTTCTCTGCTACCATCTAGTCAGAAAGACTGCAACAAAACCAGCAGCGTATCAGCATTTAAATCAGCATTAAACCCTGGGCACAATGCTTGTTTATTTCTGAAGCAACAGGAAGTAAATTAATGTCTTAAGCTGCATGTTCATAGTATTCCTAAGTGCAAAACAAAGCAAAACAGCCCAAGACCTTATAATTAGCATTTCAGGGCAGAGATGAATGGAGAAGCAACAGAAATACTTGCACACACATCTCTACAGCATTTTAGACAGTAACAGATCTCTTCCAAATACTACATTATACCATTGTCTCTTTGCACCCAACAGGAACCTGCTGAACTTGACCATTCCCTGCACACCCCTAGGAAAGGCCCCTCTATAAACACCATGGGGAAGTTTGGCACCATGGACAATGGCATTTAATGGACTCTCTTGAGCTGACTTTTCCTAGATGAGGTTCCCCTATATGGAAACTAGGATACTTCAAAGACATCCACGGGGCTCCACTGGAATCAACTGCTGCATACCATACAGCATAGAACCACTTAGGTTGAAAAAGACCCTTAAGATCATCAAAAGTCCAACCATTAACCCAGCACTGCCAAGCCCACCACCAAACCATGTCCCCAAGTGCCACATCTACAGGTCTTTTAAATACCTTCAGGGATGGTGATTGAGGTCACCATCTGGTGACTGACCACTTCTCCAGGCTCCCTCTTCCAATGCTAGAGAAACTTCTACATGAATAAATTTTTCCTAATATCCAATCTAAACCTCTCCTGGCACAACTTGAAGCCATTTAATGGCTGATAGGATACTGGGATGAGCGGCTGGTACACCTGAAGGTTGTGCTGCCATTAAGTGGGGCCTTGATAGGCTGGACAACTGGGTAGAGATAAACCTAATGAGATTCAACAGGGGCAAGTGTGGGGTGCTGCTCCTGGGGAGGAATAACCCCAAGCACCAGCACAACTTGGGAGCTAGCCCACCAGAGACCAGCTCTGCAGAGAAGGACCTGGGAGTCTTGGTATGTGACTGTGAGCTGGCAGTGTGCCCTTGCAGCCCAAAGGGCCAATGGGATCCTGGGGTGCATTGGGAAGAGCGTGGCCAGCAGGCTGAGGGAGGTGATCCTCCACCTCTACTCAGCCCTAGTAAGGCCACATCTGGAGTACCATGCCCAGTTTTGGGCTCCTCAGCACAGGAAAGATGAGGAGTTACTGGAGAGAATCTAGTAGAGGCCACAAAGATAATGAGGGGTCTGGAGCATCTCTTATGAGGAGAGACTGTGGGAGCTGGGCCTTTTAAGTATGGAGATGAGAAGACAGAGAGAGGGGATCTCATCAATGCATATAAATATCTCAAAGATGGGTGCCAAGAGGATGATGCCAGACCATTTTCAGTGGTGCCCAGTGACAGAATGAGGAGCAATGGCTATAATTGTAAAACACAAAAAATTCCACCTCAACATGAGAAAGAACTTTACACTGAGGTGGCAGAGCACTGGAACAGGTTGCCCAGGGATGTCATGGTCACCCTAAACAAACAAACAAATACCACAAATACAAACACACAAAGCAAAGCAAACTAAAATTGCAAGCTTTTAAAGCAATATTAATTGCTTAAGTGAATGCATTCTTCCAGTTCTCTCTAGTTCTCCAGTCAAAATTTTTTTCTGATGTTCACTAGCATACTTATTAAATGACCGGAGTGGGTGTAGATATTCTTGGACATTAAAATTGGTGTGTCTCATACAGGGACAAAACTGCAACATTTTTAAAAATTCATGCTTATTCAGCTTACTTTTTATTGCCAGTAAAGGGGCTGGTGTATTTGTTATTTACCATAACTACTTTCAAAAATATTTTTGTTTTTCTCTTCATTACACATGTTCTACTCCTGCTTGGCAATAATGCCAAAATAAAAGTTGTATTTCAAAGTGAATATATGCCTTCTCAATAAAAGTTTGCAATATACTACAAGATTAAATAGGATGGCTAAAAATCCCCCAAGAAGTGAGCTTCTCTTATTCCAAGAGAAAAACTGGAACCTATAGCACTCAGAGATGGAGAAAATAGTATTTTAATATGATCAGTTCTTCTCTAACTTTGTTCAATTTCTAAGAATGTTGTCTAACAAATGGATAATACACTTGCTTCACAGCAGACCTACTGCAGTTGAGAACAGGCTTATATTAGCGGTATTTCAAAATCTACACACGTGTCAAACTAAAATCAATTATTTTCTTCCTTAGGTAAATTACATTTGTCATTCCACCTATTTTTGACTTATTTCTGTGCAGCCAACAACCTAAATACAGCAAATTGTGCAGTTACATTACTTATATTATTCAAAATATCACTATTTTTGACTAAATCTCAGCTTATTTGATTCAGTTTCTCCTGTAACATCCAGTACAACTCCAAAAGAGCCTGACAAGAAAAAGTACAACTTCACACAAGCCAGCCATGTAATTAAATGCTAGTCTAGGGGGAGAAAAAGTATCATGCAAAGAAGTAAGAGTAGTTGGATTCATTCAGGTCTCATCCTACCTTGAATTCTTGAAGTTCAACGTGAGCATCTTAGTTTTCAAATCCTCTCCTTGTAAGATACTACTAATAGGAGAGAGCAAGTTCCTCTGCCCATGAGCCACTGCCAGCCCTTCATTAGTAAACATCCTTCTGGCAGTCAGCTGGACCTCCCGAGCTTTGCGCCGACATCCCCCAGCGCCAACTGTACCAGTGCCCAGGCAGTGTGATTGTCAGCAAGGAGCAGCTGGTCCCTCCCAGTGGATGAAGGGAAGGGATCCCTCCCCCTGCCTTGCAATGCCCAGGCCACAGTAACTGATACAGCTGCTTTACAAAGAAGAAATCAAAAAAAGAAAAAATCGCACAAGCAGCACCACAGGATGAAAAATGGTATACTTGAGTAAGAAGACATCTGGTCTGCAACACAGTCACTGCAAATGAGAGTGATGTATTGTGGCTTTACAAGTGAATTTGTAAGATGACATGTTCCTGCTTTACTTATCTCATAGAAAAGTAAATATGTTTCCATTTCCATTACAACAGAACTAATTATTCTAGAAAAAAAAAATAAAAGTAGAAGAGACACTCCTTATTAGAATCTGTATCAAATACAATGTGGATTTTTTTTAACTTTTCTGCTTTTGGGTGGTTTGTTGTCAGGTTTTTTTGGGTTTTTTATTTCCCTCCACCCCCTCCCCCCAGTGTCTACCATTGTAGCTTGCAATGCTATTTTCATGCACAGCACCAGACAATCTAGAATTGCCAGGTGTTTTATCTTAATAAAAACAACTATTCAGAAGTGGTAACATTTTCCAAGGAGATCCATTATTAATAACTACGGGTGCTCACATGTTATGTCCTGCCACTAAGCCCCTTTCCCCAGTAATAACCAAAGGTACAGAAAATAAATTAGGATTTAAGTTGTTGCTCTCTGAAAAGAATTCTCACAGTGCCACAGAAGGCTCCTCAAATGACTACAGTGGACACTGCTTTTAACTAAATTTATTCTGGGAAAGAGCCTGAACAACCACTTACCAAAAGCACAACTACTCAAGTGGAGTTTACTCACATTCTCCCCTTGGATTCATCTACACATACACACAATACACAAACTATGGGCACACCTGGACAACCTGCACAGTGCTTGGCTGTTTCTGGACACAAAGAACATGGGGACAGAACTCTCCAGAAGGGAGAAAAAAAGGCTTTTTCTATGCTATACTTTTCTCTAATTTTGTGTCCCTTTGAGGCTTTCACAGTATGGACTGGCAGTGCACAGAATGAGAGTAATTTGTTTATTAAGACAAACACAATGCAATAAACAGAATGAAACCCAGCAGTATGTTGACAAAGACACGTTAAGGAATTAGGTAAATAAATATTCAATACTAGGATTTAATTGCAACAATAGTACCACAGCAAAGGCTCCTTCTCTTATACATCCATATAGTCCTTTACATTTTTATCATACATTCCTCTCTTTAATTTGGTTTTACTTCTCTGTCACAATTCTCAGATACTGCCTCAAATACACACTCCAGAGGTTGCTCCATCTGGGAGTGGAAGAAAGAGGAAGGTGTTTGGGATTTTGACATTCACTTGTTAGATAACAGCTGTTATCCGAACAAAGAAAGGATGCTCTAAGAGTTGAGTAATTTGCACAGAGCTGAGAGGGGTAGCAATGTTCAGGTACCTGAAGTAAAGGGATTTATTGATGCATCATTATGTATTACATAAAATACATACAAAAAGACATGCACATTCCCACAAGCCATCCAGGTTAACAGTAGCCTTCAGCATTAGAGCATCCTGCATGCTGAAAAGCAAACATAGTCACAGTGACAACTCCACTTTCATTACCACATTCAAGAGATGGCATCACTCAAAAATGCAACCAGTTCAACTCTGACAAACTGCACAGAAGCAACAAAGTCAACTGACTAGCAAAGAGCCCTTGGGTGTGCCTCTTGTAGCTGCCTTTTAGAGAGTATTTTTGCAAGGCTTCCATGTTAGAGGACTAAACAGAAGGCGTAGTAAGATATCCGTGTTTATCACAGGAAAAAGTTCCATCATCCTGAAGCACGGAGCAAAGAAGAGAGTAATAGTCTCTTGCTAGCACTTCTCTCATGCAGGTATTACAGCAGTGACTTTTTTGCCTTCCCCTAAGGTGACCTTTTAGCAACACTGAGGAGTAAACAGCTCTAACATACTCACTGCAATACAGCCAGATGGCAGCCCACTTCTCCACTATTATTTCCTCACTTATAAAAATTGCTGCACATCAGTTTCATCTCCCAGCTTTGAACAGATATTCCTGCATCTACAGGACCTTGCCTTTGAGATTTCTCCCAGTCAGTTTTTTAAGTTACAAGCAAATGAGGAAGAGCTCTGAAACTAGGTTTACTGTGCCTCCAGTTTGTTTCAGTTCATGGGACTTAAGGGTCTTTCCAAGGGACTGCCTAAGGCTTGCCTTTCTCAGGCTATCACTTATCAGTAGTGGCTCTTCCAACACTCTGTTTGGGACAGAAGATGGGCACAAAACATTCACAGCATTCTTGTTATTCTGATTACACCACTGGTGCACTGGGTCTCTGTGGCTAAGGTCTATCTACTATCAACTTAAGTTGTAGTTTTGCTAGAAAATATTTACTAGGATACCAAAGAGAAAAAGCCATACTCCAAGAAGTCAGGAAAACAGTGGCAGGGACCACAAAACAGAGAGCAGCATCTCCACAGAAATAACCTCAGTAATTCTTTCCCCTTGCTATGCTTCATATCCATAAGAGACTATGGCACCACCAGCAGATGGGAACATGTCAAAGGGAGTTTCAGGCATTAATCTATCTAGCAAAAATTACTGACCCAGTGTGAAATATTGGTGTTTACCTCTAAGGGAGCCAGGAAATTAATCTTTCATGATAACCTGACAACTATGGGAAGTGTACAGTGTATACAAAAGCATGGCACACAAACATCCCTTTCTATCACCGGGAATTTAAAACAAAGCAGTATGTCAGACTTCCCTAACACCATCCCAGATGATAATTATTTCCACATTTCTTATCTTATTCTACAAAAACTCTTTAAAAATATAGTCACTCCTCCCTACTCATGCACCTTCTCTCTGTGGTAGACAAAAGGAACTACTATAAATAAACAAACATTAGGGCAAAGTCCTGCAAGGAAAAAGGCTTGAGGTGCTGAGGGAAGCTGTTAACTCCTCCAGCAACCTAGCAAAAACAATAAAGAAGTTATTTTTCCCTCATGTACATCTTCAGCAAGCCAAACAATAATCCACAGCATGAACACCTCAAGAACTGCTTCTCTCCATCCCTGCCTCTCCATCCTTCCTGAATCTCACCCACCCACTGGGACAGCAGTGTGTGTTCTGCATGGTGCACACAGCAATGCAGGAAGAGAAGAAGCGCTGCAGGAGCACCTACTTTTAGTCCAGCCAGCTGCTTTAGTCACATCATGGAGACCAGGCAGACGAAGGCAGCCCCAGTGTCAGGTTCCCAGCTGGGTCTGTTGCTATGCCATGGGTGGAAATGCAGGGAGGTGGCACTGCCAGAAGCCTGCAAGAGCAGCTGTGTACTCTATAGTGCCCAGCCTTCCACTCCTCTCTGGCACAAGAGAAAAATCCTGGGACTTTCCAAGAGTGTTTCTTACCTTCCACATGTATAATTCAGTGACGTGCCAAGACCCCAAATCCAGATACACTATTTTTTGGATGGTAACAACCACTTCCACTCAAGTTCTAGGTTTCAGTGCTGTAAGTTTAACTAAACAATAGCAAAGTACCACAAACTGTGTTGTGAGTGTTGGAAGAGGCTATCCAACTCAGTAAATTCAACATAGTTACGTTATACACACTGACTGAGCTACTGTAGTATAACAAATGCACATTTGGTGAGCCAGGCCAAACAAACACACAAAAAGACTTGGCTTACCCCAATTACAAACCCCTTCATATAAACCCTTTGAGGTGCCCATACCTCCTACTCCCAAACTGACATCATCTGCTCATTTTGTAAGTAGACTCTACTCCACGATCTAAATCATGGATGCCATTATTGACAAATCCATGCATGGCAAGCTGCTATGGAAGCCTACTTCAAATGCCTTTCCAAGTGATCCTGAATCCCTGTTAACTGCTCCAATGGACCATTTTTAATATATTTCCTCTTGCCATATAGTAATTTAAGGAAGATCACATTAAAAAACCAAACAAAAAACCCACAAACACTACACATACTACATTCAAAAGAACATCCTTCAAAATCACATACACTTCTATTTGTATCACTTCTATCCCTTCCCTCCCTTATGCACTAATCTAATTCATCTGTCAAAGAGGCAAACTAATCAGTTTGACACAATTTTCTCTCTGGCAAATTCATGTTGGTTGGCTGTCTTCCTCTATCTCATTATCTTCTATGTGCTCATAAACTGCATCAAATGTTTTACTATTATCCATGTAGCTGCAGGTAAGTCATGCAACAGCTGGAAAAAAACTCAACGCAGCCCCATGGAGAGTTCAAACAAATCAAATATAGCAGGCTCAATCCTCAAAGGGATAAAACCACAGCAAGTGCTATACCCAAGCTGTTAAGCTCTGCCAGTTCTTGCATGTCCTCAGAACTGGAAGAACAGGATGCATTAAGTTCCGAGGAAGTATTTCCTACATAAGTATCTGAACAGCAGATCACGATACTAATAAGACAATCTTCACAGAGTCACAAAATAGTCTGCATTCAACAGTCTGCTTGAAATTTTTACTAAGTCAAGAGGGAGACTAACAAGAAAGGACATGAGCCTTTCATCTTTTTTATTCTCCCTAAAGTAGAATATATACATATAAAAATGAATCTAAACACAATAGGTTGAAGGGAGCAAGGTATTTTCTATGGAAGTTCAAAAAAGGCATATTTCTATCAGACCCCCTTGGGGACAGGTGGGGGTTTTTTTGTTCTGTTTTTTTGGGGGAGTTTTTTGGGTTTTTTGTTAATGAATAAAACATTGGAAACAAAAGCAGGAGCACAGAGCTAGAATGAAAGCATTGATGTTGGAATGCAGGATTTCGGATGGAAGGATTTGTTTTGGGATTTTTTGTCCTTCTGTATGCTTTTGTTAAATGAGAAGGCATAACTCCCCTTGAACACTTTACAACTCTCAGTTTTATATGAAGTTAAGAATGGTGAGAACACAGGAATAACTAAAGCTTTCAATAAGAAATGACACCACTTACAAGAGTAGTTGTTGAGCTCTACACACCTCAAAGAGCACTGCCAACTAGCATTTCCTTGTACTACTGTCTTTTCCCACTGGAGTCACCTCTTCACTTTCTGTATCTGTGATGTGCTGCAGCCCTTTTTCTACTGTGTTGTTTTTCTTTTTGCTCCAGAAGGATCTATATGTTAAAGAGTGTCCTAGCAAAGCTTTGACATTACTCTTCACTAGCCACACCACACACATCTATGCTTTTAAAGTAAGCTCACAAAGATTAGAATCCTTTAAAGTAACAATACAGATTTAATAGATTTTACCCAACTGTTCCTATGGAAATTCATCTCTTTGCTTAGAAACACTTCACCAGGCCTACCCCTTCCACTCCCTCTCCCACTACTTCATCAAATTTTACTTGCTACATTTATTTTTCATCAGCAAAACCAAGCACTACTGGATTTGATAGTTACACAAGCTTTTTTTGACTTCACTGGTTAAGAAGAAATCCATCGGGTGATAAATCCACTTAATCCTCTTTAGCTTCCCAAAAAACGTGAAAGCAAACTAAATTGAATATTCTATTTGCAAGAGGAAGTCTCTTGTAGCCATAGTACTTGTAGCAGCACTATACAGCTATTGGGAAAGACACAGCAATCAATCTAAACAGCTTGTACGTAACCCAAGAAAACTAGGATATAATACTGAAATCAAGTCACTTGAGGCAGAAGTAGAGATAACATTACCTTTGTGTGGATACAGAATGGACCTTTTCTAGCCTGTCAATTCTAGTGAAGAGCAACAGCATGCTTCTCTCAAAAGTAAAAATGGGAGACTTGACAAACTCAAAAAGCAATCATGCATTACCATCTCAGGTATTATGATCATTCTCACCCTGTTTTTTTAACCTATCAGTTAAAACCTCCAAGCTTGTCTCTGAGCATGCATTGCACCCACACAACTTTCTGTGGCCACCCAGCTATGTATTTCCACAACATCTACACAGATAAACAGAATCCTAAATTTTGTTTGGGTTGAGCAATTTTAAGCTGACTGCATTCTGACAGTGCCTGAATTAACTCTCTTTCTGTGACAGGCAAATGAACTGCTTCACACAGAATTTATTGAAGAGTGTGCCAATTACAAATCAAAAGGCAATTCCCACAAAAGCTCTTCAGCATTCACGTCACTAACCTCTACAGCATTCCTGGGATCAGGGCAAACAGCTTCAAGAGAACAGGGCCCATTCCTTTCCGAGGTTTCTCTTCAACACCAAAGCTGCTCTCTCACTAGGTAAAAGAGAAAAAGGTTAGAATATAAATGTGACAATAAAATCACAGAGCTTTGCTGCTCTGAAATAGAAGAGCAGTCATTCCTATGACAAATGGACTTTCACAAACCTAAGAAGTCTTTTAAATAGCTCCTGCAAAAGGAACTGTAGCAAACTAGAAACTGACACACAGCAGTAAGCTTAAATAAGCATTATCTCCCCGATTAAATGGTACTCACTGAGAGCATGTGAACTGCTAAAAGAGTTAATACAAAGTGCAAGCCCAGTAATTAACGCCGGTGATCAGCAAGAGCATCCCTCCAGGAACTAAGTGATTTCTCATCATTACAGCAGAATAGGAACTAAGCTGCATTGAACCCAACCCAGCTGAGCAACTGGGAAGCTCCTGAATGCGCCCAGCTTTCCCTGGCCTCTCCCCTACTTTGTCTGACTCTTTCTTCAGAGTTATAAAATATTCCTCTCAGAACTTGCAAGTGGACACACACAAGCCAGTAAGTCTGAGCTCACTTCAGCACGACTCCATGAATCCATCATGGTGACATTCTCCAGCTAACCCAGTGCAGGTGGAAGAGGAAGGAAAACCAGCACTATTCACGGTAGGACCTGGTAAACAACGAGGAGAAATGCTGCACCTTGGTTTATTAGCCATGAGATGGCAGACCTCTGATTATTTTACCTCTGATTCCCAGTCAGCCCCATGTGGCACTAGTAGTACAGGTGCTCCTAACTGCATTGCACTACACAGTACAGACCTAAAGTAACTGGGGAAACTTTATAATACAATTCACAACATGTGTTGTTTTATTTTGTACATTAAAAGGAGCAGGGAAGATATTGCAGGGGCAGGGTGGAATCGGCATGGATTAAAAAAAAAAAACCAGCGCAGCATCAGGTACCTTTGAAAGGTTTTGTGAGAGAGATGGCACTAATATGAAAATCTTGCTCAGAGAGGTGTTGCAGAGCATTAGAAAGAATATTCCTATTTTAGTCTAGGAAACTGGTAAAAACATCCAAGCAACAAAAATAAAATACACCAATGCCCACCAGTACACAGGATGATGGGCTCATTTCCAGTTCAGTTTCTAGAGGGATCCATCCACTCAGACACTTAATGTGTTCCCCTCACTAGCACTCTCAAGTACCTTTGCTACTTTAGCTCACCTACCCCTCCTACTCACCCAGCACCTGCTTGCAATTATTTTCTCAGGAGATTAGCTCCAGAAACCCAGCTGCAGTGGTCAGCACAGATAAAATAAACCAGATCAACTCAGACCAGCAGATATTGTAGAATCCAGGCACAGAGTGTCACTGCACCAACCCCATGATCTATGCAGTATCAGAGATGCTTCTCTGCCAGTGTGAAAGTCCACGCGCATATCAGGCCCAGGCTGCCACACAGAACCATCAAGCCCAGAGAACCACCCTACAGTATCCTCACCTTATTCAGCACAGTGTGTCCGTGGAAAGCTTTTATATTCTGCTACCTGTTCACCTCCCCTCATTTTCATCTGTTCACGGGGAAAAACAAGGCATCACCAGCCAGTACCAAGTACTACGTGTGCACAGCATGCGAAACAGTAGAAACTGGACTATGGAACTCAGAAATGCAAGAAGTAGGGTGAGCACTTTTATTTTATCTCTACAGAAGCAAGTAAATATTTAAACTGAGAGGATAAACAAATGGTCCTTTTGTCATAGAAACAGTTACTGGGACGAGTTTGGCAGCAAACCTTTACACAAAGAGGGAACTGCAGACTTAGCTACCTTCAACTACATTTTACTCTATTAAGAACTTTATTATATAACCAACAACCTCTCAGGTTCAAAATAATAGACTTTTATTTTTAAATACAGACAGTGGAGGTCTTGGGTATGGGCTCAAAATCAGATCAGCTTGTGATTGTTTCAAACTTAATTAACATTTACTATATTTGCAAAGCTCAAACGACCAGTTACACTACAAGAACTCAAAACCCCAAGCTTACTTGAGCAGAAATTAAATGGTAGTATCAGCATCTTCTCCAGCTAAAACTGTAAAAAACAACATGAGGAAGTACAACCCTGAAGACAGCTTGCAACCCTCTTTCATATGCGTTACTTATTTGGTCCTGAACCAAAAGTTTATAGTTCATCTAGTTTATCTATACTCCCACAGTACATTTGGAATGCCTTGTCTCTTTAAGTATTGATTCCCTTACATTTATCCTACTTTCATATTTTTTCAGGGTCGCAATAGCTGGAGAAATACTTTATCAAAAGCATCTGCACAAAATGAGTTGTTTTGACTTGCAGTCTCAAAACCAATAAACACAGGGGAGCAGAAGGTAATGTTTAAACACAGTTAACAAGAATTAAATGCCTTCCTTCGTGCCAAAAATAAAGCAGTCCTACTTTACTTACATAAACCAATCTTCAGTATTGCTGAAGCTTTAATTCTCCCTGTGGTCATCAGCTGAGTTAGCAAAAGTGACTACAAAGCCAACAACACATCCCACCTACACTACAGCAACAAGAAAAAGGACGATTTAAACCTTGAATGTCCCAAAAGGCAGACATCTTCCAAAGAAATGTAACTAAACTAAGCAGAAAATAGGTTCGTTTTGAACCCACTGGTCACACCCAGCAAAACTCTGGAAGCACCCAAGACAATTCAAGGAACACCAGTCTTCTCACATCCCCATGACTAGTGAAGGCTCAGAAGCATCCCAAGCAGAAATGGCAGGTGGTGTGTGTCCTCCAGCTATACTACTCTCCTACAAAACCCCTGCTGCAAGTTCTAGGAAAGGAGAACCCTTTCTGGTCAGTGCCAAGGGGGGCAGCATAGCTTGGTCATCTCCCACTTAGTTGAGTCTCTGCTGTACAGAAGAAACGCCTCTGGGAAATACGCTGACTGGTGTTAAACACTGAAAACAAAACCCTTCTTCTTTATGCTCAAAGCAAGAATCTATGTTTTCTAAATAATCAGTGCTCAAATGTACCTTTCCTAGAAGATTTCTTTGGGCCTTCACCCTCTCTCCTGACTCTCCAAAGAGACAATATGGTACACAGGCACATACAGTACTCCATGGCTGCACTGCCTACAGGCTGCCTTACCCATCCCCGTCCACTGAAAGGGTACAGAAAGAAATCTAAGTTCCCCCTGAATCAGACAGCACCTTGCTCTCTGGCTAATGGCTTTCCCATTAGCACATTATCCAGAGGCTGCTGAAACCCATAATGGAAGAGCAGGACAGCGAAGAACCAAACTGCCCGTTTCATATCCGGTGTCTTCTCCTGCCTGTTTCAAAAGCATATCAAGTGGCAATTACCTCATGAAAAAATAAAGGATCAGCAACAACTATAACAGAGAGCGGTTCCCTGTGCAGTGCAGAGCAAATGCCTCTGATTTCCCATGCCCAGGACACTGCACGGCTGCACACACGGGCGGCGTGTGATTCAGCAGATGGCAGCACAAGGGAGCAGCCACGCTGCCGGCTCCCAGCTCTGCGTCACCTCATCTCCATGACCCACCACTGAACCCTGGCAGCAGCCACAGCTATTATTTTCCAGAAATCAAGTGTCACTCAGAAAACGTTTCACTCACCAAAAACATCCCCCACCCAGGGCTTACATAAAGCTCCCTGCTGCACTGAAGGGCTTTCCTTCGGTTCAAAGAGTTAGAACGCGTCATTTGCAACTACCTTCTCAAAACATAATATAAGGGTGGCCAGCTTGAGCATGACCAGTAAAAATAAAAGTGACACATTTGCTTTTCCAGACAAGTCCCAATCTACAGCCATTCCTTGAAGTGCTTATTTATGTAGTTTGCATAATTACATAAGATTATAGAAAATATTTTTCCATCATATGAACAAAAACTTTTGGGCTCTTTTAACTGTAAAATACATTGGGTCAACATGTATTTTATAATAAATGCATTTTTTATTATAAACATATTTTTGTTAAGATGAAGGATAAAAACTGGACTTTGACTACTGCTTATCCAAACACCACTCTTCAGAACTGATGCTGATAAATCAATTTCTAATAACACATATGTACAACTTGAATAATTTCTCTTAGTTGCCATTACTTCTCTGTCCTTGTCCCTGAAACAATTTGCTTGCTGTAACAAACATTTGCAGTCCTGCATCCCACTAGGTGTTCAACCAGAAGCTCAGTTAGGCCTCTATTTTTGACTGAATAGAGCTAAACAAGTCCAATACAAGTTGATCACTACCCTCCACCAGACATCATACAAAAAGTGCTGAATAACAAGTGTCAGCAATTGCAAACCCCTTGGTTCCTGCAAAGAAGAAAATTTATAAAGTAACACCATAAAAATCTGCTTTTATGTACCCCTCATATCTGAAAAAGAAATACAAATGTTTTGCAGACTTCCATCTTAGCTGCTTTCCCCTTATTTAAGATATTTGCAAGTATTCCTCTGTGGATAAACTATGTTTATCAAGTTTATGCATGCGGTACCGGTGGCATCAGAATATTAAAAAATGAAAGCCCTAAAACAGCATCGGGTTTCTTCTGTGCCACACTCCACAGGTGTTCAACAGAAACCTATTCAGACCTAACCAGCCATTTTCCTATCTTCTTCCACGTTTTGCAAAGTTACAAAACTCGCCTACATATTTTACCTAAGAGAGACCAAGGAAGACATTACATACAAACTAAACACACATCAGCGAGAGCTGAACAAGGCATTGATGTTGAAGCCCAAAACGATGTTGTTGCTAGGAATTATAGTAATTGAGTGCTAGCACTCACTCCACATCTGATAGAGATAAAATTCTGCCTCTAACTGAAAGAATTCAAAGGGATCATAAACATTATGTGATCCAAGTACATTTTCTGCCTTTTCTAGTAGAGATGTGTGCTTAGCATGCATTCTCTAGCTCACTGGGGCATTTCAGATGCACTACAAAGGGACATGATGACAAAGCCTGTCTTTAGCCAGATGAGGTGAGAGGTCAGGACCAGATACCAGCAGGAGCCAATACCTGAATTCATACTGCCTACAATGATGAGAAATAAGTTTGATAACAATGTATTTCTGCTATACATAAAATTTGAGACAAGAAATACAAATGTGGGCAATATGTTGTCTAAGTACATCCAGCTGTTTTAAGAGTAGGATCAAGATGAAAGAGCCAGATGCTTCCCTCTGACAAAGATGAGAGTTTAAAAGCCAACAGAAGGGTCAGGTTCATTTGTAAGAAATGAACAAATAAAAACCCCAAACAGGTAGAGAACTTTAGTGTCTGGCTCCATCCAGAACCCTCTTTTGTCACAGCTTCTAACACACTGCTTCTGCTAAAACAAACTTCAGCACTGTAAAACTGCATGCAGGAACAAGTAAAGAAACCACACAATAAAGTTCACAACTCCAGCAACCTGGGTGCTTTCTTCTCACAGGCATTACTGGATTCTTTAGCTTTTTGTTTTTAAATCCTAGTCTGGGCATTCTTGTCATACTTCCAAATGAATGCCTACTTCCTACTGAAGAATCCATTAACCTCCTCATGCTCAAGAAAGACAAAAGAAATGCATTAAGGCAACACTTCACCTTCTCATAGATCAACCCCAGAGGTTCACAGTAAAAACCAGCAAAAATGACACAGAAGTCTAGACACTTGTCACCACAGAACACTCAATTTTCACCAACTTTTACTCCATCCATCTTCTTAGAATATCCAGCTTAGAATATGATCAGCCATAAAATGGTGTTCTTGCTGTCCCCAAAACCCAGTATAACACAGCTTGGAAACACCAGAAAGGTGCTAACAGCAGTGACCAGGGAGGAAACACCACCACACCTTAGACACAACATTCTGGAGGGGGAATATATAATCCAAACAGCTAATCGTTTTTAGAGGTGAAGGAAAAGACACGTTGGAAAAAAAAAATTCAGATATCGCACTCTGCGCAGCAACATGCCAAGCCCCATGCCAACCCCCAAAACACAGACACTTGCAAACTCAACAGCAAAGGGGAGGACCCTCATGCAATGGTTCTTAATGACAGACCATTAAACCTACCCTACAACATACAACTCTTAAATGTTGCTGCTCTTCACTGAAATCATCCAAGAGCTCAACACAGCCAAACTACAGACCCTTTGACAGATACCTCGAGCACCCGGCACTCCTGTGTCTTTCAAACGATGTCTCCTCCCCTTACCTAAAGATTTCTAGTCTTGCACTTCAGCCAGATTCTTTCCAACACAGCAAAGCCTGATAAGATATATATGCGAAGTGCCAACCAGATACAATAAAAGGAGACATCACCCTAAAGGAACTGCTTGAGCTTCATTCACATCTTCTCCAAGAAGCACAGAGAGCAGAACACAAAAATAGAACTTCAACAATTTGGCAGCAGGTAGAATTCAAAAGCAAGGGAAGTTTAACAACTCAAGTTTTTTTAAAGACATGCAATGAAAGTTAAGGAAATAAATCCACTCTCATTTATTGCAGGCAAGCTCTGTTGGACAGCCCAAGTCTTGCTTCAGTGTAACTGGAGTCATTCTGGAAAAGTCAGGAAGACTCAAAGCAGCCCCTGATTTCTGAGCCACTGGAAAGAAGAAATGCTCCATAAACTGTGCATTTATGTTAAGTCACAGCCAAAATTAGTCTGAAAAAGGAACAAGAAAATTGTCATACACGCTTCATGTTCCTTCACCTTTTAATTACTCCCTAATTAAATTTGCAAGCTTTGATAATATCTACTACTATAAGCTGATGCTCCAAATGGAAATAAATGCTAATTCCCCCTCCAAATGAACTATCAAACCCATGTGCATTTAAATAGATTAGTAAAATTTATTTCAAGTTCTCTTCAGAATACTCTCATGTACCGTACTCAATCCTCAATTTACAAAAGTCTTTGCCAAGGATGCATTAATCCACAGTCACCCATAAACACTCTTCTGCCCTTTACAGCAAAGCAAAGCGCTTCTTGTAGAAGTGAATCACAACATGTCATGTTAAACTCCAGATGCACCCTATGTAGATATGCTGAAATGACTTGCAGGTCACCTGTGACATAAAATGTCATCAATTATATTGCTTGATAAGGAGCATTATGTTTTTAGATAAAGGTTTTCAAATTAAGTAACTGGGTCTTAATGTTATAGCACCATGATTTCTGTCAAGGAAATACTGGATGCTGTCTACATGTGTGTACAGAATGGTACAGGATACAGGGCATCTAGGAAATTTCTACAGCGGTCACCTCTTCTAAAATAAAGGTTAGTGACCATATAAATACTTTATAAGTTGATCAAACATCAAAAGACAGGGCCCTTAATCAGATCAGTCAAATACACATCCAAATAGTGAGTGTATTTTTTAATACAAGCTATTATTTTATTTATGAAGGAATAAACCTTACTGAGCACACATAACATTTTGCTTCATCAAACCAGAAACAAAAGCCAGAGTAATAGAGAGGGGTTCTCTGTTTATTTCAGGAAGCTAATGCCTGGCTAGTCCTTTAGCTTTCTACGGGAATGAATAAAACTCTCTGAATACAGAGACAAACCCTGATTATCTAAATCACTGGTATCTAAAATTCTGAAATCCAAAGGTCAGATACCTGCCTTGAGGGCAGATGCTCCGGCATTCCTAAGAACAGATCAGTTACTTTGATGATATTTGGAGGCTTGCAACACAATTTTAAGTACTATGGTCAATTGCCTTGCTGGTGGGGGGTGGTTATTTGTTTCTTTTACATAGAGAAGTGTGTAAGTGGTTCCAAGCAATACACTCAAAAGTAAATAAAGATTTTTCCCTCTCAATTAGTGTTTACATGCTAGCTTGCTCAATATAGCTACACTCACTGATGTTATATTGCATAATGTAATCAATATATCACTATGTTATCCCTGCCATTAATTCCAAGCTCATATTCATTTTTATTTACTTTAATTAATCACAAAGTTACAATTTCCTAACAAGGACTGAAGGCTGACCTATATTAAAAGGTGCCACAGGCTATTGGCAAACCAAAGACGAAGCCAGGCTTTTCACAGCACTGCATGGTGGGAGGACGAGGGACAACAGGCATAAACTGATATATGAGAGGTTCAGACTGCATGTAAAAGAGACTTTTTCCGCCCCACCAAGGACAGAGAGGCACCAGAATGGGGCCCAGAGAGGCTGTGCTGTCTCCAGCCTTGGAGGTTTCCAAGACACAACAGGATCAAGGCCAGTGCAACTTGGTCCCACCTCACAGCTGGTCCAGCTGCAAGAGGTTGGACTACAGGCCTGCCAAGGTTTCTTCCAACCCAAGACACCTCAAGAGGTTCTTTCCCCTGCTGTCATGTATATACTCAGTCTTAATTTTAGTGTCCCAATCTAACATTTCATGTGCAAAGCTGCTTGACTTACTACTCTGCTTTCCCAAATCTCCCAATTGCATGGATTCTTTTCCCTCTGAAGCCTTCAGCTTCTTGCCTATTCTGCTACTTTACAACAGGGGAGGCAACCTTTCACTAGTGGATGTAATTTTCTCTTCAGGCATCTACTTGGAGGCCAGAAAATCAGTCAAGTCTGCAGTAAATGAAAAACAGGAGGAAAAGAACAGAAAGCAGACATACTATAGACCATAGTGTGCAGAGGACAGGCCCTCCCAAGCATACAGACCTCCTGACCACTGCCTAGCAGAGTCTTCTGTATTTGACTCGTACACAGCCCTACAAATCCCAAGCAGGTTCCTAAAGAGCTCTACCAGCCATCTACTACAGCACCTGAGTCCTATGACAAGTTTTCCTCCAGCACTGCCAGGGTAGGGGCAACATTTTGACCTGTGGTAACAGCGCTTCCTTAACAAGGATCACAGAGAATCATGGCATGGCAACATTTTGGTGGTCCTACCTGGAGTCAAGTTGAGACCAGGGTATTACCCAAAGGCAGCTGTCCTGGTGAGATGCCTTTGATACCAGCAGAGCTATTTGCATGGTGCTGTACTACAGGTAACATGTTCATAAAGGAAAGAGCTGATCTTGTACCAAGTTAACTCTTGCATATGTGAGTCTCATCTTTTGTCCATCTGCAACCTGGAGAAATTGTCCCAGAGATAATGGCAATGTAGCTGTGTTTCCCAGACAGCAGCTTTAGCCCACATGCATCTCCTCAACAGTGTCCTCCCCCAAATCCCTAGGACAAAGCTTCACAGCAGGCACAGCACTGAGCCTCTTGCTCCGTGTGTGTTGAGTGAAAGGAAAATTAGGGCACCAGGCAAAGAGGAAGCACACTTCCAGGGATCTGGCCAGCCAGGCTGCGCACAGTTCCCACCAGTCCTCCTGCCCTGGGCTAACCACATTGTTCCTAGGCTCCGTGCTGCACAGCTGGTGTCCAGGTATATCCAGGGATCAGAAGAAACAATTTGCAGAGGAGCTTTCCAGCCACCTATTTCTGTCCTACAAGAACTCTTTTCTGGTCAGTGACCTCGGATTCCAAGCCTTGAACTGGACATATTTTAAGAAACTGTTTCCTTGCTGTTAAATGTTACTGTTCTGAAAAGGTCTCTGGGTCACATCTCATTTTGCTACAGAATTCTGCCAGCTCAGATGGAGATAAAGCAATACCCATCCTGACCACCAAAGGATCTTCAACATTGCAACTGAACAAGTCAAAGTTGATGACATACATAAATTCTAATAATAAAGATTTACTTATTCTATCACACACTACACCAGGAATCTTCAGCTCTCAGAATCTGTTTCCAAAGCACATATACAGCTATAAAATGTTTTGTAGCTATTGTGGTGCTGGTCATCTCACCGCAATTTGTCAACCTTCATCTCTCAAGAGTTCTGCAGAACTTGGATTCTCGTCTCACAGAAGTGTCTTTTTACTCAGCTCCTTGAATTCCCATCTGTAACCAGCTTTTGTCCTCTGTGAGTTTGCAAGACTCGTATATATTCAGACAGCTCTCTCCAAATCCAACTTGTTTCTAACTTAAATGAAGTAACAAGTGATGTTAGAAAAGGAACATTAAGAAAACAACTTCCCTAAATGCCTGTTTTACTGCATAGTTTACCAGAATCTGATGGTAAATGAGATGATGCCCTATTCCAGTAGCTACCTGGAAACAAAGAAATCCCCTAAACTATTACTACAATCCTGATGCAAGACAGACCCTGTGAACACTGTCCAAGATTATTTATTCTGTTCCTGGGAGAGCTTCTTCTGCAGACTGCCTGCAAAGTCCTCACAGCTTTGGGTTCTGCCTTCTTGGCAGCTGAGAGGTATCTCGTTCTGACTCAAATTCTTTCTGTTTTGACCAGCTAATACAAGTGTTAGAACCAAAATTTAACAAAAATCCCAACAACCACCATCAGACTAAAGTGGTACTGAAGATCCCAACAGTCTGCAATGTGAAATAGAGCGTCCAAAGCCACCTTTTCATATAGTGACCCCCAAGTTGAACAGACCCCCAAAAGACACATGGGGGGACAGACCTCCCCATGGGGCTCATCACTGGCACTTAACAAACTAAGCTAATTGATTTTTCTTTGTTCTTGAACCAAAGCAAAACTAAGGTACTGCAGAACAAATCCTACAAAAAAAAAAAGTGTCTAATGGAGTCACTCTTAAAATCATCTGCAAAAATTATGACCATGTACTTCTTTCAGAAAGCAGCACTCAGCACTTGAAACATGTTAGTCTGTTTCTCGAAAGTGTCTCCCTAGACAATCACTTCATTCCTCAGTTCATTTCATTCATTCATTTTTTCTGAGATGGTACATCCGAGAGAGAGAGAGATCACAGGCCAAAAAGATATCTCGTAATACAAACTCCTGAGCATGATTAACTTAAATCAGACTCCAATCACTAAGTAATACACATTTTTATTCTCCAATTAACAGTGCAACTTGATGTATTGCCTAGCAATCCTAAGAACTTGAAAGTGTAAGAATGCAGATAACAGATTTAGTTTTCCATGCTTTTTTTCTGTCCAAGCATGTGCTCTGCACAAAAAGTGTCATGCTAAGACTTCAGAATTGATGTCTACACAGAAGAACAGGGGTACAAAGATCTGTAAAAAGACACGGATGCAAATTTAAGATACAGACCATTTCTAATGGATAAGTTTTAATACACACGGGGAAAAACGTTAAAGACAGTGAGTGGCTTAAGTTAAGGAAATGTCACTTGCCAATATCAAATTACAATGTCTCTTCAGTTATCCATGCTTCTGGAGGATCACAACACAAAGTCAGGATGAATCAACTGGAAAAAACATATCTATAAAGTAGAGACATGGAGGCAAAAAAACAAATAGTCCAGAAACACATTGGGATTAGGACCACAGAATATCTCACTAAGGAGGTCTGAAGAGCGATTTCAAAAAGCCCAGTGAAGTTTTGGGTCTTAGACAAGCATTACTTCTGTGAACTCTGTGTTAGACCAGGGCGTTCCCACCACCATGCTGACAAAGAGCCAGACATGGTATCTAGTCTTGATTTTTGTTTTGATGTGTTTTTCCAGAAAAAGTTTTGCAAACCTTCCCTTCTCATCATTACTTTCTGAGCTTCCCCAGTACCAGGGTGCTCTGCTGAAGCACAACTGCAATTCTAGTGTTAGCTCTGTAGGGCTGAGGTAGGAACTCTCACAGAATTCTTACTAATAAAGGAAATAATCAAATAACTCAGTGACAAACATGGTTAGAGTATACAACATCATCTAAGCAGAACTCAATGTCCCTGTCATGAGAATCTTGGAGGGCAGAGGTATGAATAGATAGGATTGAAATATACATGCTATGCATCCAGTCGGCTGTAAAAGAGAACATCTGTATGCCTGGTCTGTCAAAAACAGAGGCATGTTGTCACTGAAGGAAAAGAAATTTCAACAATAGGTCAGAAAAAAAGGACCACAGGTTTATACAAATGACAGCACCTTGCCATCTCCCCAAATACCTGATCTACAGTACAGACACTGTGAGCAAGAAAATACATCCCCTGTATTCTCTATAATTTGTTTAGCAGAAGACTTACAAACTAAATAAGGACCTTAAACCCTTAACCCCAATTTCTTTCCTGATATAGGACACTAAGCACTAGAGCCTATTTATGACTGATGCAGATCACATTTGACATGAAACACAAGCAGTGTAGCAAACAGTGTGGCATCACAGATCAACCATTATTTCTCCTCTACTGGGACTTGTATATGGTGTACTCAGTTTATCTGTACGCAGGAAGAGCACAGCAGTGTAGACTAAAAGACTACCATCTCTTGTCCCATCACACACCACTGTACAGGCAGGCTTCCAAATGTTTACTGTGGATCAAAACAGCTTGCCTTGGTCACTTAAGCTCACAGGAAGCCAACAAGACATAAAACTGTGAACTGAAAATGAAGTGTGAATAGGGCAAGCATTTTTACAATATATTGACTGCCTTTATTATACTGCAGTGAGATCACTTGGCTCTAAAAGCATGAGATTTACAACTACCTCATCTTATACACAGGAGTATTATATTTTATTAGGTGATCCTGGGGCAAGGCCAGGGAGGAGAATTCAAATTTTTCTCAGGCCCACCCTTTGAAGGAAGGAAAAAGAAAAAAAAAAAACAAATCAAACAAACACCAGTTATTTACATGTTTCTAATATAATAAGAACATGAACTTGTAACTTTTGACCTTTGCTTCAACAAAGGTCATTTGCAGTATTTTGTTTAGATCCAAGCAAATGTCTTTTCTTATATTCCCACAAAATATCCAGCAATTCTACTTCTCCATGCATTTAATACTTCCCACAATATACAAGGGCAGTTTGATTTTGCAGCGTACTGAATTGAAGAATAAACCTAAATGAGCTACTGTCTCATTGGCACTGGAAAGAGAAGGAAACAGCAACATGGGAAAGAAAATAGTTTGTTCACAAAGCAGGGAGGCAGGGAGGAAGAAAGAAAAAGGAAAAAAGCAGCAACCAGAACACAAGCAGCTGGTGCTCAGGGACTAGGAAGGACTTTGGCTCCACAATAACAAGATCAGTTGCATAATCGCTGCTGCCTGTGAAGTTATACAATGTCTGCCCTTCTCATCATAAAGAAAACAAATAATCAACAAAAAAAAGTCCTTTCAGGGCCCAGCATCTAAAAATTAAATACTACATGTTAAATCCTACTAAAGAGAAGGAGTTCTGTAATCTCAAACATTACTTTTTAGCTGAAACATTAAACATCGAATTCTATGTTGATCCTTAATAAAAACATCTTGTTTCCCGAAAAGCAACATGTCCTAACACCAGTGCCAAGCCACAAGAATTTACCACCTGGCTTTTCCAGCCCTGCTCTCAGAAGACATGTATGCACCAGAGAAAGATGTCCCTAAGGCCAAGTTGCATGAAATGTGACCTCTCTTGTTGCTGTAGAACATTACAACTTCCGTGGCTATCATGACATTTGAACCAAAATCGTAAACTACAAAAGAATCCCAAGTACTAACACAAGTCTAGTTCTAGAACTGGGTATTTTGCAGGTACTTACAGCAGAACTGGCATAATATTCCTAAGAGGAATGAAGACAAATTAACCTACAAGGAATGACACATCACTGAGGAGTGAACAGGAAAGAGGTTTCCCTGAGTGGTCATGTATTGTGCAGACCTGTAGGCTGTGGCATTGCACAGAGTGAAAGTGAGGTC
This sequence comes from Margarornis squamiger, assembly GCA_035222235.1. NCBI lineage: Eukaryota > Metazoa > Chordata > Aves > Passeriformes > Furnariidae > Margarornis > Margarornis squamiger. The sequence continues at coordinate 12,702,461 of JAWWTY010000123.1, read as the reverse complement.
TGATTCAGGCATCGAAGACCACAAAGATATTGCATGCAGATTAAGAGGCAGCTGAATTTTAGTTTGCCAGCACTGAATCCATAAAGATAATTCTAGTCTAATTATAGCCCTCTTATTAAAGACTTGGACCAAAAGAACAAAAGCTTTATCTCCTCATCTAAAATTTGCACTTCTCTACGATTATCTCTCCTCTCTGTAAGTCTTGTCCATTTGGTTCTTCCTACCTCTGGGTCAGAAGTTTTATATCTTCTCACCGTGATTTGGGCTCACAGCCCAATGCTACTGCAATGCAGAGTCAGCAAAGACATGATGCAGCAATATTTCTCAATTTCTTTGGATGTGGAGGTACATGTCATTGCTGCCAATCCCTGAAAGCCATCCAGACAAAAACAGAGACCCATGGCATTTCAGAAAAAAATAAAAAACCCCCACAACAACGACACTGAGATGGCCATTCTGACACCTTACATCCTGTTATTTTCTAGCTAGTGTCTGAAACATTGCCAAATTCACTGATTGTGCAAGACAGAACAAACATTCACTCTTCTACTCACTGCTAGAATTCAAAGCATTCCCCCTTGTGCTCAGCACAGACCACTTCCAGAAACAATTGCAGGAATCCAAAGCTCCCTTTGAAGGGAAGTGGAAATGCCAGGATCTGTTTCGCAGTGGAAGCACAGATCAATTTCAGAAGGAAGGGAGACACCTAACCTATACTCCCCTCGCCATCACTCAGCCTGTCAGCTCCTGGGTAAGTAGACAGATAAGAACAGCACCATCTCTAGTCAAAGGAAAGAGAGAAGCTGCTAACCTGACAGCCTGCAGCAAGGAATATACTGGCCACACACTGGTTCTGTACATCCAAGATATTCAGGGACCAGTGATTAGAGAAAGGCTCACTCCTCTCTGCTTAACTCATCAGCCCTGAACCTGCCTCAGGAAAGTGATGAAGATGCTGTTCTGCCACACCATCCTCACTACACTGCACCAGACTGTCTTGGCCAGTTACAATTTCAGAAGCAGTGGCCAGGTCACAGCAGCATTTCATGAGCAATCACCTTAACAGGAGAGCAGCGCATTGCAACTCCACCTTTCTGGTTTTTTGGTGATTTTTTCATATCTGGGATTGCTGCAGATGGCAATAATCCAATCCTTAAAGCCCCTTATTGTGAATATGCTACAAAGCAGCATAGCTTTATCCGTAATGTCTCAGTTCTGAATTAAGTAAGCCACTTACCTTTTCTAATGCTTCTGCAACAACTCAGAATTTTGATTAATGACCTGCTCTGCAACAAGCGCCCTTTACACCAACTTCATCAGCAGTCCCCTCACTCCCCTCCTGGCTCTCTGGCTAACGCTTTGAACAGTTCTCATGTTCAGGACTCAGGGGAGCCATTTTACCTGTTCAAAGAGTAAAGCAACTCCAGTCAGCTCTCAAGACACTACTGTACACTAATCCAAGTGCAACTGGAAAAGCTCTTGTGGATAAAACGTGTGATGCCCTTTCCTGTGGAAAAGACAAGATCTGAAAATCCCCCCCCTTGCCCATTCCTTTTGGGTTTGGTGCTAAGGAAGGAGCAGAAAGAGAAAAAAAACACAAATGTAAAGTGCTCCAGGACTCAACAAGCAAAATCTGGCACTGTAATAAATTTACTTACAGGACAGATACCTAAATGCTAAAAATTAAGCAAGTCATAAAGCTCATAGTTAAGATTCCAATGCTTCTTACTCTGCTACCCACTGTCTAATGCACAGGTAAACGGTTTACATAAAAATGTGTCTTATTAGTAAATTTACACATATAAAATACAATCAAGTGTCTCACTTCTTAGATGTCTAGGGTTGCTCTATAGTTGATAACTTCTGATTAAACACCTCTCTGGAAGTATAATCTTCAAACCAGTATCTAAGGTAATGGGAATTAAGTACCTGCAAAAGGCAATTATTTCCTCCCAAGGCTATAAGGGTATTCTGCACTCTATCTTGATTTTGGACAGTTTGGTCCGCACACTTATGAGAGGTGAACTCTGCCCTCTGTGCAGCTCAGTTGATGAGCAGTTTCTTCTAACTCAACCACCCACTATCTAATATCAAATACTTCAAGTCTATAATGACCTTTTTTTCAATGAAGAATGGACAGACAACTAACTCAGACTCACTGAAAAGCCCCTCCTAAGACACTCAGCTTTTTACATCCAAGTAAATTGCCTTTAGGCTTTTCAAATATAATTGAGACTCATTCTGGGTCCTGAGAAGTTTTCCCCGTTAAATTAAATCTTACCTCTTTCTTCAAAGGGGAGAGAGAGAAAAGAAAAAATTAGAAGGAAAGAGGAAAAAAAAAGGCAATTATCAGTGACTTGGAAAAAAATGACAAAATTGAGCAGGCAAGTTCTGGATGGAGGAGACAAAATGGATATGCATCCAGAAGACATGAAGGAGATGCAAAATAGAACAGAGTGCAGTTTCTTGGACACATAAGGCCTGAAAATCTATTTACTTAAACCACTAGAAGCTCAAATGCAGATGTTCAAATCTGATTACTCCTGCTTTATAACCCTAAAACTTAGTTTGGGAAGAGGTCAAAAAATGAAAGCGACAATAGCATAAACCAATGAAAATAATTGTTATTTGCTTTCCCTTTAAACCATTAAAAGGCTTTTGCCTGCTTTGTCGGAAGCATAATCTAGGAAATCCTACAGCTTATTGTGTTTTAGCCCAAAAAGAACACAAACATGAACATACCACTTCCTAAACTTGTCAAGTCTCAGCAACTACTCTCCTGCCCAGCAAAAGAGAGAAACAAAACTTTCATCCCTATATCATCCCAAAAAACCATGAAATGAACACAAAGCAACAAAATTAGCATTTACCTATCTTGTATAAAACTGAAGTAAACTCACTGATGACCAATCCTGTGGAAAAAAGATTCTTTTAATCAGAAACAATCATGCTGATCCCACATTATATGTGCATTTATATCCTAAAATGAAAGTAACAGCAAATGATTTTCTAAAAAGGGCAATAACATTTAGAACATCAATGATATTCTGGATGTAGATTAAGTGAAATTATTAGAAGAAAGTGGGGAGGAGGTGGGATAATAAATAAGATCTTCATATCAAAAAAAAAAAAAAAAAAAAAGCAAGGAGGAGGGGCAAGCTTTGAGAATAGTCTGAGTGGATCAGTCCCATGCTGCTATCTGTGGTTTCTCCCCTGCTCTGATGCATTTCCAGGAGGACACTGGAGGAATGCTCTGTAGCAATCCTTTTCCAAGCAATATTTTGGCATAAATCCAAAGCATTTCTTTTAAACAGAAGCCCAGCAGACTAGATCAGCAGTAGACCTGTTGAAAGTCCACACAACAAAATTTTCTTTCAAGGGCACATCAGGAAGGGCATAGAATTGAGATTGTGATACAAAAAAAAAAGACTCCAAAAATCCCTCAGACCACCTGAAAGGATAAATGACTGCTTTGACAAACCTGCACACACACACACGCTTTTGATCGCTCACATAAGCGGTGTTTTTTCAAGAGCAAAATATGAAAAAAATAAATGCAAAAAAACCTCAACCAAACAGGAAAGCAAATTACTGCATTTGTTTCATTTAAAGCACTCCCAGGAGCTTGCCAGACTTACAAGAACAAACACTGCAAGAGAAACACTAACTATGAAACAGAGATGGGTCACTAACCTGGGTTCTCTTACTTATGGCAAGCTGACACATTCCTTCCGTCTGCCTGTCCAGACTTGTCAGCACAGCGCCTGGAAGCAGCTGAAAAACTTATAACCATGTTGATAACGTGAAGTGTAATTCAGACAGCACCTCCTCCCCTATCAAGAACTCCACCATCCAGCAGGAGGTGCCCAAAAGGGAGTGGTAACTGCCGTCACCTCACTACAGTGAGATGAAGAAAGGAAGGAAACAGAGCAGAAATAAAAACTCAGGGTGACTGAAGAGCAAACGGTGTCAGAGACAGAAAAGAAATATTCCCTACTCAAATCCTCAGAGTTTTTCTTCCAATTAAAGAGCAGGGACAAATCTCTCTATGTCCAAGTGAGACTGACTAGTGCTATTTCCTAAACTGAAAGAGGATGAGAAAAAGAGTTTTGCATGATGACTGCAACAAAATTTTCTTAGGCTTGCAGATCTATTAAGATAACTTCTCTAGAAAGTTCAGAGGAGAAACTGTCTTCCAAGAACTACTGTGGCACAAATGGCACTGCTTTGTCTCCACCTCCATCTCCCTGACCTGTTGACAACGCAACTAGCATGCTGGAAGCCAAAAAGAAGCAAACTGGTTTAGTACTGGAGGACCTCAAATTCTGAAATCATCTGACATGCTTAAACTATTGGGGGAAAATAACAAAACAGAAAAACCCAAAAAACCCCCAAAACAACAAAACCCCACAAAACAAATAAAAAGACTCAAAAAAACCAACTCCCCCCAAGCCCTCCCTACTGAGTTGAGTAATGAAATTTTGATCATTTTAAGACTGAATTCTAAGTGACAACAGTAATGTTGTTTATACAAGCTATAGTAGTTCAGATTTTCCAGACATCTCTCTATATTTGATGTCTATATTAGATGTCTATATTTGCTATCTCACCCACATTATTAAATGGATCATTTTGAGATAAACGTGGTATCCTCACATGAATACATTCACTTACTACCAAAGCTGCCACGGGCTGCTCAGCATCATTAAACTGATACCTTCAGCTCAGCAACTTCACTTTAATCACATTAAAGGTACACCAGCTAATACAACAAATATATTAACAGTAGCCAATAATTCATGCACCTGGATGAGCACACTGAGGGGGTATGTGGAAATTGCTAACTGATACAATTATTTGGCTTTCTTTGCAGACAGGGCACCTTCCAACAACATCCATTTAGTACAGTGAAATGCACAGCTACACGCTAGGAACCAGAATGAAAAGAAGGGATCCAAGTACATAGAACACAAATCCCAAAATGACAACCACAAAGCCTATGGCAACATGAATTATGTGACCCTTGGATGCAGCAGGAGGCATCACCAAACTGGGGAAGGAGGAAAGGGTTTCAAAGCAGGCAAGAAATAGTACTCTGTATACCAGGATGCCAACAGACAACCCTGAAACATTTAAAGGTCATTCCTCTTATAGCTCCAGAGGACAACCAGAATACAAATAATGACTACCAAACACTTAAATGTATTTTATTTTTCACTGAAAGCTGAATTTATTATTGAAAGCTAGAAAGAGACTGGATCATCTTCTCTGCATGCAGATCATATTTACACAGCACAGGGCTCTTTGACCAAGCAGATAATGGCATTACAACATGTACTGGAAAGTGAGCAAACTCACTTTCAGTATGAGAATAAAAACTTCTTAGACGAATGGTAATTGGCCAAGAGAACTGATTACTAACCATGCAAGATTCTCCCTCTAACTAGGAGACATTAATTGCACAGGACATCTTTTTAAGAGACACCTTCATTCAAATAGAAGATGTTGCAACCAATGTAACACTGCTTTTGTGGATAATCACGTCTTACTGTAAAAATAAAAAAAAAAATAATCATAATCATCCAAAGATTACTACTGATGTACCAGATTCTTCAAAAGGCAGTTGTTTTTAACTAAGAAAAGGCACCACAGAGAGTGAAATGATGTCAGGCACTGTAATTACACTGCTTCACTACACACAATTTTCAGACACTGCTCTGGAACATCCACGTTCTTGGTCCTTTCCTCTTTCTCTCTTCCTCCTTTTCCCTGACTTCTTATTAAAAAAAAAAAATAATTTAGACTGGCTAGCTATTCTTCAACAGAATACTGCAAAACAAACATCAGGAAATAAGAGTAACCTATTAAGAGGTATAAATTTTGAGACAATACTCTGTATTTAGTACAAGGCTTCATCCCATGATGTTTTGCCATCTTCCTCCCAGCCCGGTTTAACATACTTTTGTTAGGTCTTAGGAGTCCCATCTCAGAGTACTCATTACAAATGGTATAATGAAATGTGAGAAGCTTACTTACTAACATCAAAATGCTTTGGCATAGCAATGAAAAACAGAAAGGGAAGGCAAGAACACCACTTTCATTTTATCAGAGAGAAATAAGGAACAGCATTAACACAATACATATAAGCACAGAGGCGCCACACAGCTCAGCCTCAGCATTATTCTAACAGTATCTGATGGGAGAACTGGAGTGAAAGAAAAGAATTATTTTTTACCCTAACACTCAGTCACAGTAAACTGGTCAAAACAAAATCCTCATGTTTTGTTCACTAGATCTTTTTTTTTTTCCTACTTAAATGTTGTTAGTGAAGAAACCAGGGGAGGAAGGAAGGGGATCTACTTTGCTTTTTGTTGTTGTTTTTTTTTTGCACTTTTTATTGGTAGATTTTTGCTTGTTAACTGGCAAATTGGATGAGGCCATATTAGTTATTAACAAAAATGGGAAAAGAATTCTATAAAATTCAAGGTATCTTCAGACAAACACCTCTTGTCCAGCATAAAGAAATAGCAAGAATACTCCTATCAATTTGAAAATAACATAGAAAAAATAAGTCTTCATAAGGCCTCCATTTTCCACTCATGCAGACAAAGCTATGTTCCTGAAAACTACTCAAGAAGTCTTCCTATGCTAACAAAAAACACAGTACTGTGTGCGTACTTTTCTTCTTTAAATATCAAGACCATTCATCAATCCAAAACAATGCAGATCTTTTAAAAACCTGGGTATTCAGAGACTTCTTTCACAAACATTATTTAATGCTTTAACAAGAAAGTATGACTTCTGACCAATGTTCTTTCCATGTCCCAAGTTAATACCAAACCTTCAGTCAAGTCAGAGTGTTCCTGATAGAGCTCCTGTCCCTCTACCCCTTAACTACAGGTCATTTCCTTGAACATACACCCTAAGCAAAGTAAAAGGGCCAAAGGACACTTATTGTTTATAATTAATTTGTTTAAATTCACAAAAGCAGTTTGCTTTCTCCTCAGCAGAGGTAAGAGCCTTCCACATGCTGTGGTAGCTTTTTCACTGCCAGTACCTTTCAGTGCTGCTCTCCACTCCAAGAGCAAACACAGAATAAATCTAATCTTATAACAGACTGGTTATAAGCCTGACATTGAAAAAAAAAAAACACATTAAAATACTCATTAAAATACTTTCATAGCCCATTAAATTAAAAATTATCTTAAAGATTTGCATGTTTTCACTTGCTGCTTAAAGCACACAAAAGTTCATCCCACACCTTTCTCTCTTCCTCCTGCTGCAAGGCCTCTAAACTCCACACTCCCAACTAAAACACTCCAGCTCAAGCATGATCAGATGCTGCTCCCAACCAAAATTTCTCTGTTCTGTTTAAACTGTCCTAGGTGAACTTAAAATTTAAGAGGAGTCCTTCCTCACATCATGCAATAGTACTCAAAGGCAGCATCGGTTATTATGTTGAACCCAAGTTTTGCCCCATCATTAACGCCAAAATAAACCCCTCAACATGTTCCTGATACATAATGGATAGATACTGGAGAGCCTTTCTCAGAGCATTAGAGAAATTAATGCCTCTTTAAGCACACTGGTAAGGATAAGTTTGCAGAAGCAGGCTGCGAAAGTAAGAAACCTGACATCCATCCATCCATCCATCCCTTCCTCTCTCTCCACACACACACACCAGAACAGTCTCAAACCACAGCTGAATCCTGTGTAACAGTATTAACTATTCACAGAAATAGTTATAAAGCACCATATTTCAAGGAAGTTTCTATAAATAAACTTTATCCTGTTACAAACAACAGAGAGGAAAAGATACTAGTGTTTTCTGGACACAGAACATTTGGCCCTTCATCATACGGATTCACAAGCTGGTTAACTTCTCTGGTAACAATATGGTACTACCAGGAACTTAACCAAAATCAAGACACGTACTTCAAGTTACTGTGACCCTGCAGTTTGCAGTGCTCCACTTTCCTACTCAAAGGCAGCGCAGTGAGGACTACTTGGAAAGCAGACAACAAGCAGGTCTAGGGATTTCCACTTCACCACCACAACCCTCAGCTTAATGCAACAAGACAAATCTAAACTGAGCTTCACACAACATGAACATCTAGTAATGATGGTATCTTTTTTTTTCTTTAAGTAAGCTTATTCTTGTACCCTGTACTATTATGTTTTCATTTGAAATATTTGTCCTTACTCAGGCAGCAAGTTCAACTTCATTCTGCAAGGAATGATGAAAAAGAGGATAGACAGGAAAGAGGAGAGTTTTCATCTTTCAAATTTATTCAGTCTGTGCCAGAGGATGCTAAACCCTCACTTTGGTATATTCTCTACCTGACCTGAGCTACTTCAGAAAAACATTAACTATACTGATCTCCTTCTATAAAGAAAGATCACAATTCAAAGCCACATAGCTAGATGAAAAAGATTTTTCTAAGTACATTATTTGCAATACACACATCTGCTTCCTTTCATGAAAAAAACCCAACCAAACAAAAAAAAAAGACAAAAAACTCCTAAACATTCGTATCATCATGTGTATTTGAAGCACATATATATACACATATGTGCTTTACTGAAATAAGAGAGGTTATAGCTTTAGGTGCTTTAACTCATCAGTAGGCTATCCCAATTCACGCCAGGAAACTGCATGTGCTGGTTTTGGCTGGGGTACAGTTAATTTTCTACAGAGTGGCTGGTATGGGGCTGAATTCTGGATCTGTGCTGAACACAGGGTTGATAATGTAGAGATGTTTCCGTTATTGCTGAGCAGGGCTTACACAGGGCCAAGGCCTCTTCATGCTGTCATGCTGGTGAGAAGACTGGGAAGCTGGGAGGAGACACATCCAGGACAGGTGACACAAACTGACCAAAGGAATATTCCATACCATATGACACCAAGCTCAGTATATACAGTTCTCTCCTCAATCCCACTGGTGGAGGACTGAGCGAGTGACTGTATGGGGCTTGGTTGTTGGCTGGGGTTAAAACACAACACTGTACAAGTAACTAAGAAAAAAGAATCCAGCTACTAACGTAGCACTTGCAGAGTCCTGTCTGTACAGCAACATCACCAGAGAAACTGTAAGGGATTTCAAAGACACACCAAGGAAGCCTTTTGGCGCTGTGTGCATCCTGTGTTGTGTCCTCCATTGTCCCTGCACCCTGATCCAACACTGCTGGCAACACGTTTACGTTCCTGGTAAGAAACTGAAAGCAAAGTATTTCTGTCTCCAGAAATTACTACAGTCAAAGTAAGACATGTTGCTACTCTGCCTTTACACGCTCTAATAATGAAAAGCTTGAAGAGATACTCCCTGGTTACTTCATGACCCACTCAGAACTAAATTAAATATTCTTCACTAGCTCAGCTTCACTGCTCAGAACTGTGAAAAAGAAACTTTTGCAAACCTAATTAACAAGCCAATTAGCATTCTCTTAGATCATATCCACAGAGACTTTGTTTTCATATTTCTAGTGTGGCTCACTGCTCAACTGCTACTGACTCAAGTATTAGCATTTAATTTGTGATGCAATACCAAAACTTTCTGTGCCTATTCCACATCACTGCTTATAAAGAATGTTTACTTCTGCCTGTTCAGAGTGGCATCCTTTCTTCTGCAAGTGAAAAGAAACTCCCAAATAAAATGAATTTCACTCTTCTTCAGGCACTTTATCAGACAGGAAACCAGTGACTACTATGAGCTCCGATTACTGCTTTCTCAATCTCATCATATCAAGGGCTCCTCATCTCTGAGCATTTTGCCATTTGAAGATTCCAAAAATGTTGTCCCCCTCATAGTTGTGGGGAAAAAAAATCAACAACTGCCTGATCAACACTCCAAATCAAAAAGAAAATCCATTTCTTTTGTGCCTTTAATGCTTTAAAAGCCATAACTTGAGTCAATCTCACAACTGAGGGCCGACACCATGACATTTCACCTCTTAGGTTAGCCATTCCAAGAATATCAAAAGGCTCAACTTTTACATTAAGAAATGTTACCTGCTTTGTCTGTCATTCTGCCATGCGATACATTCTGTACCCTGTGCACTCATGCAAATACAAAGCAAGGCCTTGACCTCATCCCTGGCTCTCACATGAAGATACAAGGACCTCCATAAAACCCCATTAGAAGTAAATAGGTCTTGGCAAGCATACAACTGCAGAGCCAAATCCTAAAACCATCAATAGCACTATGAATGCTATAAAGGTGGTGAATTCCTGTCTCCTGATTCCCACTACTCCTTTGGTAGTCCTTCAGACAACTGCTTTGCTCCTTTTTTCTTTTTCATTTTTTTTTTTTGTTTTTGTGTGTGTAGGTTTCTTTGGTTTATCCCCTAAAATGTAGTATAATTTCTGAACTTGTTTCCACAAAACATCTGTCCCCTGCTCCACGCAGTCTGGATGCTGGAATCACTTGAACTAGTACTGCCACTGATGCCTTCACTTCATAAAAAAAAAAAAAAAATATTACCCTTAGTACAGCTCACCTACAAAGAAAAAGCCAAAGGCCAATACTCTGCACCAGTCTAATAAACCCCAGACAAAAGCTGAGGCTGATTATGCCAAGCACACTTACATCTGATTAACCTTCTTAATGATCTTTACCCTCCCTAAGGCATTCTGAACAGTCCTTCTCCTTTTTGGGATTGTCCACCATCCAAGTACTGGAAAAGTCTTTTAAAAGTTTTGTTACCTAGCCAAGTTGATATTTTGTCATATTTTATCTATGCTTTTTTTTTTTTCCTTTAAGCAGCATACCTTCTGGATAGCCTAAGCATTTTCCTAGCCCTGCATTTTTTTTTTCTATTCCCCTAATCTCAAATTATATAAAAAAGGATGTGCTTACAATGCCGAATAACCACACACAAACTTTAGGACATCCCTGCTGTAGAAACCCCCTCTTTCCTGTTACAGCCCACCCGTAAGCTAAGATTTTGGTTCTCAGCAAGAACTAGGGGTAACAAACACTACTTATCACCATGGCAGTCAAACACATTCCACTTTCTGAAGCAACATCCTATCACCTACTACTTTGCATTAATCAAACCATCCCGCTTTCAATTACACAGAGATTTTTACCATGTCCTCATTTGAAAATAATAAATCCTCTGGTAATATAAGAACACAAAGCATGGTTCACTTGCACGCACACTCCACCTGGTAGAATGATACTGAGAATAAGTAACACCAAGACAACCCAGGTAGTGCTACCCTCTAACACCCAATACTTGGTGATAACTCTGACAAAACCTGCAGTGATATAGAAAGCCAGATGCATATTTCTCTCAAGAGCTTTTGATCCACATTATCACACCATTCAAAAAATGAAGGATCTCCAAAAAAACTCCTAAGGAACATGTGGGAGTGTCTTCCCTTTCTAGCCACGTGTCTATCTCATCATACCAGACTGTCAGCTCTGAAGGTTTTGCTTTCTTTTACAACTGCTTATTGACATAGCTGCTTTAACTTAATGATCAATTTTGATAACTCCTCCTCTGCTCTGAAACCCTTCACTACAAGGCCTCAAATGCACATTCACAACCAAAGCTGGCATGGCCACTAGTAAGAAAATGTATGATTCAGCTGAGGGACCAGCTTTATAGTTAAAAGGGTCTGATTTCTCTAAGGTAGGTGTCTTAGAATTACCCATGTTACCGGTGAATATCCACTCAACCTGAAAAAGTAGTTTACCTCTTACATGCTTTCAGTGTAATATAAAATTTCTCTAAAGTAAGAGATAAAACAAGCCACCTGGAAAATCCACTTCTTCCATGTGTTTTCAAATTTATTATTGTCTGTACATTAAGTTAGCCAACCTGATCAAAGCTTTTTCCTTGTTGTATTGTAATAAAAATGCATGACATGGAAATAACAATATTTGTGAAGATATAAGAACTAAACATTCTATTAATGCATATCTGATTGCTATAATTCAGATGCATCCATCTTATCTTCCTCTGGCATTTCTTAATATTTGCACAAAAATGTGAAGCTATCTGCTTTCCTACCACTGAACACCCCTTATTGCTTATTTCTCCCACACAATTCCCTCTTTCCTAGCACAACAATGTTCCATTGCTTTTGAAATTTCAGAAGATATTTTTTTAACATGTGCTGCAGTAAGTTCTGCAAATCTGTTCCTATTCTGTGGTACGACAGAAGCATGAGAAGTCACATGTTTAAGACAGGCAGAAATCCATCACAGGATAATGATGAAACACCAAAACCACCAAGGCAATCAAAACCTTTTTCCCTCAAAAGAGAAAGATCCCAGAACATGACATGTAGCTCTCACTGGAACAATCCAATTCCAAAGAAGCAGCAAACTTTTCATTTCCCCAAATCTAAATACAGATAGGTTTACTTCCACAGTCACAGCTTTGCTCAACAGGTAGGGAGAGAGAGAGAGAGAGAGAGAGGAAAAAAAAAAATTACACCATAAAAAAAAGCTAAAAAATCCTGCTGTATTCAAAATTTCAAAAACATCTGCACAATGGTGAAAAATTATGCCAATTGCACATTTTCACACAGAACAAAAATCAGAAAATTTTGCCCCAGAGCTGTTGATGGGAAAAAACAAAGGATGTAGGTCATCTTCACTCACAAAAAAATATGTCCTGCACGTATAGAGCAAAGCAAATAAAATAGGAACAAGACCTACTCTTCCTTCTTTGGACTGGACAAAGCTGCACTTGGCACCTGTTTTGAAAGCCTCAGTCCCAGCCAAGAGCTCCAAGCAGGTGTAATGCAGCTCCTCCAGTAGTGACACCAGTACCTAAGACCAAAGCCACCGCCTCTTCACCCAGATGTTGCTATCAGGTCCTCACAGCAGCCACCAAGTCCCTGTTTGTATCAACTTCGAGAGAGAGAAGAAAAAGGCAATCAGTGTGTGAAAGAAACCCTATTTCAGCCGAGCAACTACTGTTTGCTACTTTCTAACTAACTCTCATGAAAAAGGAGGTATGTTTTGCTGGGCAAGGGACATAGGAATAACCAAGAACTTCCCCTACCTTCAGTCTCACTAAGGAGCAAGCAGAAAAGCCAAGTTCCCTCAGTCCTTAGTTACACATTTGAAAACTTCACAGGCATGTGTAGCACAATCTAATTACCACCATCCCTACAAAAATCTCCTTTTGTATCAGATCAACATACAGGCTTTCAATAAGCATAGTCTGAAAATGCTACACTAACTCAAGAGTTTTACACAGTATTTCCTATTCTTTCTTCACTTGCTAAGCTCTGATACAGTATTAGCATAAAGATTGAGTGAGATATGCAACAATTAGACTACAGGTCTTTAATTATTTAACTTCTGCTTAAATAATTATCCCTATCATCTGGCAGGTGACCCAAACGCAGAGAGTCTGTAAGTCCTGTGTTATCTTTGCTTAAAAAAAAAAAAAAAAGGAAGGTGCTGTACACACTTATCTGTAATGTCACAGAAGAATAGGGGATGTGACCAACAAGCAAAACCTCGCATCACCAAACATGGCTGGCTTGCCAAACAGATGCTCTCAAGGCTGGATCACCAATAATGCATACTCAGTCTTGCAAAGCTTTCAGTGCTCTCACCTGAGCCAAGGAGCTGCTCTCACGCCCACACCAGTGACTTCAGTCAAAATGTTACAAGCTACCAGCAGCATTTTGTACTCAACATCAGCAGCTTTGGCAATGAGAGCACAAACAAGAATACAGGACATGGCAACATTTTCCATACGCTCTGTGGGGCAGCAGGTTAAAACAAATGTGTCCAGGAGCATTAAATAATTACATCCTGTCCTCTCCTACCCAGCCTGGACAAGGTGTGAACAGCCCAGTAGCTGAATGTAGTCTCCAAGGGAAGATGACAGGAGCTACACAAGAGTGAAACTGTTCATTAGAAGATGAAAATTATAAATCAAATCACAAAGTGAGCTGTTCCAGAAGACGTGACAATCTTACATCAGCGCACCTTGGTCCTACAACACTGAAGGTGCACAAAGCCTTGTAGTTCTAACCCCCAGCTGCTGCTCACTCAGGATAGGTAAGTAACAAAAAAGTACTTTTTAAAACAATCAGAATTGCAAATACCTCAAAGAAACTACTACTGTTAAGTATGTGTCAGAACTTCAGCATTTTAAATAGTGTACTACTGCAATTAGCAACACCATCAGCAAAAGAGAATCAAGAAGGAAACTAGTGAAGTTAAAAGTTTCTGTATTAAAGCCATGAAGAAATAATTTGTTTTCCCCCTACACACATATCCAAAAATTGTATTGTGGACCAACAAAAAAAAAAAATCTATTTCCCATTGCCAAATGCAAGTTTCATTCTAGTAGCATACCATAAGAATAGACTTCCAATGGTTCTAATTATCAGAAAAACAAGCAAGCACTAGGGGGTAAATTGTGAGTTAGATGTATGGTTCTCACAGCATACTTTATCTGCCCTCTCAAAAATCTGTTTATTTTGGACAATGACATAAGACTTCCTCATGGCAGGAAGTCCTGCAAGTCAAAGGCCACTGCTGAAACAGTATTTCCACTATTTTGCAACAGTAACTTAAAAATCACTTACAAACATGAGTAAAACTGCTAATTAACAAGAGATTTGCCCTTTGGCAATTTACCCAACAGAAAGGGAATTACTGGCCTCTTTTTTTTTTACATTCTTCAGCTTAGCACAGCTTCAGAAACCCAACAGAATCCCCAGAACCCAATGCCACAAAACAGTTAACCACAACATTTAGGAAGTGAAACACCATGTTCCAATACCAAAGTTTCCAAACAATCTCATGACAGTCCTGAGCATTTCAAAGGGCAAGCAGAACATCTGCCCACACTCACCCCCTTTCCCTGCACATAAAGCACCACAGAAGTTTTCTGTATGCTAAAAAATCCCACTGAACACTTGTAGAAAATTACAAAATAGTTAATATAATGCTGGTGGATGTGAAATATGTTGCTAAATTCCTCTAACAGCAACACAGATCAATATATCCTGAAGACCTGCTTGCCTTGCATACTTCTGGCCATTTGGGCTCCAGTAAACCAGAGCTAAACACCAAGGTTTTCATATCCACAGATGGCTGTTGGCTTAACTTCTCATACAACTCATGTAGCCAGATGCAACAAGGTAATATAGCCTTTCTGATCTAAAATTCTTATCTCCAGGTTGAAAATATTTAGAATTATAATTATGTTGTTATTTAGCATCTTTCTGTTACTGTTTTGAAGGAAAGAAATGAGTTCCTTTCCCATAGTACTATGTTTTATCGCTACTATCAAGCAGCTGATACTGATGCACTGAACTGCAAATAAACAATTGACCAGATACACTAGCCCTGACTTAAACCTTGATACAGATATGTTGTAATGCATTTTTAAGTGAGTGCTGAAGATATTAAAAGTCACAGCAGCACTCTGCTTAACTTGCTTCAATTAGATAATCAGCTGGCTAAGAGATGCAATATGACCATAGAACCCAAAACATACTACATTTTTTATTCCTAGCCTAGCAGCCTAAAACTGCCCAGCAAATTGGAAGAGCAAACATATCAGTTCCTAGCAAACACATATCAAACTGAACAACACCATTCACAAACCTCTGGTCTACCCCACCACTGATACTTGAGGGGTTCTTCTACCCAAAACATCTTGCTATCAACAGCATTGAGAATTCCAGAGCTGGCTCCAATTGAGCTCAACAGACCCACACCACGTAATGAGGAGATACAGTCCAAACAAGCAGCCAAAGTTAGATTGCCAGCACTTCTTGACCAGGATCACAGAGCAAAGGCACAATGCCACATTAACAGACACACGTTTCCAGCACCTGATGAGCCCTGCACCATAAAAATGTCTGTCTATTACCTAAAAACACAAAAAGGCATTTGCTGCCTTACTGCAACTGACCTGTTCCCACAGCAGGTAAGTTTCGGATTTGCAAATGCTGCAAGTCTACCAAGAGTGCACAGGGTGAGTGAAACACTGCAGAAACACCAGTTCATGCAAACCGTACAGTTTGTTCATAGCCTACTTCAACATACTGCTAGCTTGTCACCAAATGTGCCAAGGATGCAATCAAGCTGGCTCTCTGCAGAGCCTGACTGAATCCATAGGAGTCTGTGAGCTCAGGAACATCCTACAGCTGTACAGCCATAACTGGGCACAGGGGCAAACACAGCTCTGGCATAGAAAAATAATTCCTGTTTCCTACAACATGCAAAATCTACTTTCCTTAACAGGAAACCTACCATTTGTTTTTACAGTAAAATTTCATGGTCCAATACATGGACACATGCAGACCTTGTCACAAACACTGCCAAGAAGCCAACATTCAATCATTAAAATTAAGGCCAGGACTCACAGGTCTGTAATGAAATCTTGCGAGTTACTCGAGTCAGCTGAGAAATTTCAGATCATTCACGAAACTACAGGTCAAAATAAACACATCTAGTCCTCTGCACTATTGCTTCTGTCTTTCCCTGTGCAGGCACAGCTAGAAATTATGGTCCTAATCTTTCAAGGTGAACATCGCACTGTGCTCTCAGCACCGGGCACCACTGCCTGGTCTCTGGGAAAGCCTCCCCGTGGACGAGTATCCCCTGGCAGACCTGCAGGGCAACAACCCCAGCGAGGGGGGCCGAGCAGCAGGAAAGGCACCTCGGCAGGGCCGCGAACCCCGCCAGGAGCGCCCACCTCCCGCTCCCCGGGGACGGACAGCCCTGCCGGCTCCCACAGCTCCCACGGCCCCGCCGCACCGCGGGGGTCGCGCACACCGGCGCTGCCGCCGAAACAAACCGACCAACAAAAATAGAACAAAAGGGGGGGCGGGGGATGGGGGGGAGAAACCCGAGGCGACCCCCGGGGGCGAAGGGCGGCCCCGGCGGGCGGTGGGGGGGCCGCCCC
>JAWWTY010000123.1:12613531-12685156 GCA_035222235.1 Margarornis squamiger | reverse complement strand
GGGCTCCGCCGGCGGCGCAACAAAGCGGCGGGCCCCGGGGCGGGGGGGCGGCGGCGGGCACTCACCGCGGGGCTGGCGGGGTCCCCGGCCGCGCCGCTGTGCCGGGCCCCGGGAGGGGGCGGCGGGCGGCTCCTCTCGCTGCGCTGTGCTCGCTGTCCCCGCTCGGCTCGGGTTCCGCGGCACGGCGGCCGCGGCCGGGCGGTGCGGGCCGGGCTGTGAGGGCGGCTCCCCCGGGCGGGCTCCGCCGCCGCTGCTGCTGCACCGACCGGGCGCCGGGGTCGTCCCGGCCCCATCAAGGCCGGGCCGGGCCGAGGGGGCCGCGGAGGGAGCGGGGCCGCTCCCCGCGGCGGCTGGTGGCCATCTTAGTCCTCCTCCTCCTCCTCCTCCTCCCCGGCGCCGAGTGCCCCCTCCCCGCCCGGCTGCCAGCGCTGCCTCCTCCCTCCGCTCCTCCTCCTCCTCCTCCTCCTCCCGCTCCCGGCTGGCTGCGGTCGCTCCCGCGGCCCGGGCAGAGCCCTGCTATCCTGGCAGGCCTGGGGTCGCTCTCTTCATTCTGGGGGTTTTTACCACCATCTCACCTCCTGCAGCGGCGGGTTTGGCCGCCAGCAGGGCCGCTCCCCGGCGCTGACCGCCCGTGTCCCCTCTGCCCCCTGTGCCGCGGCCACAGGCCCAGCGGCTGGCACGGCACGGGAACCACCCCGGGGCTGGGATGGGAGAGGGAATGCGGGCCAGTGCCGGACCAAATGAGCCACGCTCGGGTCGGGGTTGAGGTGCTTTCCCTTCGCTTTTAGTCAGGCGTACATCTAGGGAAAGTCCACTGGGTATCCCTTGTGCTGGCCATGTCTGTGCTGGCCGACCAGGCTCTTTTGTACAATCCCGATGTCTAAACACAGAAATGACCTTTTTCCTATTTAATCCAGAAGCTCAGTTAAATTCCCAACAGCTAAAGGGCTCCTTTTTTTGTCAGCAGGACAAAGCATCAGTTCAGCCACAGGCTGGGCACACAGCAATCCCAAGGCAAGCTTCATCCACTTGGATAGACCCGAGGAACAGTGCAAAGGTGTGTCCACACGTGTGTGACCAGATACCCTTCTGCCTTTTTTCCAGTCACTTATAAACTTACGTCCTTCGAGAAATCAGCTGCTAACAGCCACTCACCCCCTAGCAGTTTTGTTGGGAGTATCTTTTTCATTTACAAAATTCCCTCTGAAGTCTTCAATGAAAAAACAAAGTAGCAGTTGGGAGAATCTGGCTGCAGGGGGAAAAGCTGCAATAAACAATGCACAAACCATGCAAGACCTCTGTGTTTCACTGGCAAATTATCACAGGCACCAAGAACCAGGACCATTGCCTCTGCTAGAGGGGTTTATTAAACAGAGCTGTGTACTCTGTTGTGCTTGAGGACAAATGGAGTAAACACCATTTATCCATTCTTCCTTTTCTGGCCGTTGGCACCAAACATGTAAATCCACTTAATGTTTTTACTGGCTGGTGTACTGCTGTTCAGCTGGCAGTAGAAATCATCCTGCTCCCATTCAGGTGGTGAAAACTCTCTGCTTAAGACTTACAGGTGTCTTGAATGAGGCTAACTTTAATTTAGCTGCTAAGGGGCACTCACTGAAGTCAAAAGTGTAACTCCAAACAAACAAAGCCTACTTCTCTGAACTGAAAAACAAAATAAGCAAGGACAAGTGTATAACTTCCTTGCCTACACAGAACAATGCCGCCTTTGCTAGTTAAAGGCATCTTCAGACATCCTAAATTCACTGTGTTAACAGGAGCAATATCTAACCCAACTCAGGAGAGCAGCCCAGGCTATAGTTTGGGTTGGAATGGGGCTGACTGTCCCTTTAAAATACCTGTATTTTTTCCTATGTAGGATAATTACTGAAGAACAGGCATTGAGAGAGAAATCAAGTGCAGTGTGTCAGCCATAGTCCTGTCACAGCTATTGTGCAAATTATCAGTGGCAGGAGCTCTTAGATAGCTGGTATTCTCATATCCCTGGAGAAAAACTTAAATTTTATGCCATGTGTATCTTATGTTCTCCTCCCTAATGAAATGCTTACTTCTGCCTACTTTTTGGACACAGAGCATTTTAACAGCTTCTTCCCAAGCACCCTTTGCAGCCTCCTCTTCCCCATCACATGCTAACATAAGTAATTGCCACTGTCTCTTATGGAAAAAAAAATATGGTTTTCTATGGCTAAGGTCATATGAGAAATACTAGAAGAATAGGAAGGGAAAATGAGAACGTTCAAAACATGAAACTACAGATTTGCTTTCAGGGGATGCCTTTTTGGGGGCACTCGCTATGTTTTGTGTACATCATGAAATAAAGTATACACAGAAGGAAAACTATGTGTGTTGAGTTGTATGCTATCACATACCAGACTGAAATAATTTGCCCCTGGAGTGAACGCTAAGCTCAGAGTCAGTGGAGAGCATGTTTCTGCCACAAAGCAGCCAAGGTCTGTATCTCAGCCCATTCAGAGCTAACATTTTTACAGGTGCATTCTCCCTAACCTGTAAGCCATGCCAGTCTAGGAGTATGAATGAAATGCACTTTACTAGGAGGCATTTGGCCCTGCTTGGTCTGTTTTCATGCTGGACTGCAGCAAAGGGAAGCACTGATTTCATCAGCTTGTTCCGACAGTTATTTCCCTTACTGTGCAAGATGCAGTCTGTGAATGGTACATGGCAGTTACACTTCACAAAACAAACAATCTTCCCTCTGTAATTTATGTGTAGGAGGGTACTTGCATCTTTCATATGTAAAGGATTAACAAGATCTCTCTTAGCCAGCTCTACTGAGTAAGAACCAAAGCTAACAGACATGGTGCTGTTCCTTATTCCTTATCAGTAGTGAGAAATCAGAAAAATCCCCCAGGATGGCAGTGGGAGTTGCACTCCAGCTGTGTGCCAGATACATGTTTTGCTGCATACCAGCTTATATGGCTTTTTTCTTCTTGCACAGCTACTGCTCCTTTCATTCCTATTTATAGTTCCCATCTTTCGGTCAGTTGTCACAGTTCCAAAATAAATAATGGCAAGCTGTTACGTTCCATACTGAGTGACACCAGACACTCGTTTTACTTTCCCAACATCTCTCCTCTTGCAAAGCTCATCACAGGTACCTGCCTGTCTTTCTCAGAAAAGATGGAAGATAGTAATTACAGTGCTATAGTTAGACAAAAGGAAGTATTTACAATTAATCTTTCTTCCACTTTGCAAAGCAGCTGTGCACAAGGGATTGCATCATTCATTAAATACTGTGGAGATGTATTTAAATTTCTTCACCTCCTTTATTAGAAGGCAAGGTGAAACCAACACCATTGTCTTTCAGTGGTGCAATGCTTTCATGTGAGATGCTCACATATTTCCATTGCTTTTATTTCACATGTCTTGGGCAATAAAACTCCATGTGTCCTGTTAGCATATATCAGCTAACACCAAAGTACAGGTAAATCCAGAATTGGAAAGAAATTGCTGTAAGAAAGTGAAATAAGATTGAGAGAATGTTGGCCTTTTTTTCTTAACATTTTTTTTCCTACAGAAGAAAATAGCACCATTTTCCAAATTTGCACAAGCCTAACATTTTCATCATACAAGATTCTTATGACTTCCTTTGAGAAATGCTCTTCCCTCCCTCCTTGCTTGTTTACAGATAACTTTTGGTATTAAATAACAGGAAGGGTGGAGCTGTGGAGGGTCTAGGGCTCCTGTCCTGTGACAGTCCTGTTGAATTTGGCTGAAATTTGAAAAATTTAAAAAAAAAAAATTAAATTCCCTTGTCACTTATGTTCTTCAGAAAAATAATGGCCTGCTTGTCAGAAGCTAATAAATTCAACAATCCCCAAATAGTCTACTGTTGAGCTCATAGCATTTGTAAAGCATTAAACCAGTCACCACAGCAGAAACACCAGCAACCTGATGGAGTAATAGTCAAATAAAGCAGCGGCTGGGGCTACTCCTCCTTCCCCCTCTGGGGCCCAGGAATCCAACCCCACTCTGGATAAACAGCTGTCTGTACATGTTAGTCACACAGTTCAAATAAAGAAATAAATATTTGCATCCCAGTGCTGCAGAATCGGAGCTCACAGGTGGATGATTTGTGAGTAGTTTGTTACAGCTGGACATAATGTGTGGGGGTTTTTTAGTTCTATCAAAAAAAACCACTGATGAAGCAGCATTGAAAGCAACAATATGAGGATTAGGGGAAGAAGCAGGACAGAGGAGAGTGCCACAATTCCCAGCCACAAAGGTTTAGGCAACGTTTGTAACTGTAAAAGAAAGCATAGCTTCCAGTTAAGTTCTCAAAAATCCCTGCCCTGCCTCTGATTATTTGTGCAGAACAGAGTTCTTGCTACAGAGGTTACTCATCATACATAACTCGTGTACAATGAAATATTTTTAGAAGATTGAAAGAATAAAGCATTGATAGAAAAGGACACATGCCAAACTTGCTTGTAAACAAGAGTTACATTGTGCGTGTGTGTATATGGGAAAGTGGATGTTGTTAAAAAGAATGTCAAACTGCATGCTACTTAATATTTAGAGGATATTGAAAATGTAGAAGTCAGAGCTGTATTAAGTGGGTCTAAATTTTTACGTGCCTGTATACTAATGATTCTCATGGACCCTCAGATCTGCACAGGCAAACGACAACCACAATTTCAAGTGCCTGGATTGCATTCGGGCCACTGGAATGTGACTCCAACATCCAATGAAAGTAGGAAAAAAGAGCAGGTGGCAACAGAGAAGGTGCAGTTCAGTTGAGGTCATGGTGGCTTACGCAGCCTCAAAGCCTGATGATCCCAGGAGTGAATCCGAGAGGATGAGATCACACTCGGAGTGAGGGAAAAATGCTGCCATCTGGTGCCTCTGGAAAAAAAAAAAAAAAAATTAAAAAAAAAGGGATTATGTTGATGGTTTGCTTCACCTGCTGTGATGTCAGTGCTGCTGGTTCAGCCCTACAGACCTCCAGTTGTCTTTTTGTTGTTTGGCATATGAAAACTATCTTGTGAAGGCTGATGATGAATCTCAAAACAAACAGGCTGAAAAAGTGCATTTTACAGTGTTTTTCCCAGAAGAGGAATATCTGTAAGTATTAATGTAGCCTTTAAGGCAATTTTAGGAAAGGTGGTTTTAAACAAAGCCACTTCTGTCTGGGAATAACATAGGCCTTATTTATTTTGGTGAATTTACGCATATTCACACTAAGAGACTGCAAAATGTTCTCCTATCACAAATCCTCTATATACTTATTTTACTACTGTGTAACATCTGAAAAAAAATGAAGAAACTGCTTTTTGCTATCAGGTTTTATGAAAAAGTTTAGGAGAACAAGAATTCAATGCATTTCCTTTGTAAAACAGACTTCAACCTTGACCATCACTGCACAACCTCTAATGGCCACTATTTTATCCTATGAGCATTGTAGATTATACTTAGTGCATGTCAGAACCCTCAGAGGATACAGGACTAGACACTAAACACCACTTATTTTTATGATTCGCCTTTTACATCGGCCTATTTTGGATTGTTGTTGATACAGCCTCAGAGGATGTGCCAAATGTGTACTGAGACACTCCACAGTGTTAGAATGAGGGAGTGTTATTTTTGTCTAAGATATTTTTATTTTTACAGGCTTTCACAGAAAGCCATAATGGTAGCTTGGAGGGATTGAAAAGACTGATCAAATAAAACCCCATACATTGCTCTATTTTAGATGTTCCAGTAATAAAGATAGCTCTTTCTGGGAACTTGAATTTGTTTGTCCCTTGACCAAGGGAAAATCTGAGGGCCACAGGTCAGCTTCCCACTGGAAGAAAACTGAGTAAAGTGGGTTACGTACCTTATTTATTTTTAGACACATCATTTTTGTAACAAAGTGGTCACAAAACCTCAGGCATGAAATCCACTCTTGCAGATAAACTAACTCCCACAGCACCATCGATTTCCCAGGAAGATACTCTAATCCAAGAACAGCTTCAAAGTCATGGAGTAATCCAAGGACCAGAGAGTCTTCCAAGGGATTTATTGTACAACTTTGCAGAGCAAAGAGAAGGAACATGTTTGCCAGCAAAGAAAAGAGACTTGTGAAGTTATAATTAAAGGGCCTTTCTTGTAACTGCCTTAACATGTACTGTCCTACTTCAGCCTCAGTATTTGATTTATCAGGATGCAAATTCAGTGCTAACTCCCTCTCTTTCAATGAGTGACTGATGTAGCCAGGCAAAGTCTTTGCCACCACAGGTTTCTGTTGTGCATACCTGCAGACAGCCTGAGGCTGTCATGGCACAGACTTCAGTAAGTACGGAAAATTGTGAGACCGAATACATTGAGAACACCCTCATTTCCTAAACCACTAGGGGACTGCTTTTATTCCAGCTTTCAAAGAGTGGACAAGTAATTATCAAGGAACATGTTAGTTAAAAGTATTTATTATTTCTCACTGTTTGTTGTTATTTACCATGCCCCTTGAAAACAATAAGCCAGGTTAACCCTTTGACTAAATTCCTAAAGTTCTCTGAAAAAAGGAGGGTTACTAAACAAGCTGTATGAAGCTTAATGTCACTTCAGAAAGGCTGTTCCAAAAACTTACTCTTTCCATGGTACTGTAATTCTTTCACTTAGTTCTTAGTCTTAGTGTATTGATAGCCATTTTATACACATTTGTTCCTAAAACCCCCCACATTTTCATTCAAAACAGAGCTAGATCCTCATATGACTAATGCTGCACTGGAAGAACTTGGAGTTCCTTCCTCTCCAACGGCATTAGAATTGCTTGTGGGTACACAGAGGGATTCTGGAGCTTTTAGATGTGTATGTAGCTTATGGTAGAGGAGTAATTTCTTTGACAGTCCCTTGCCTTGAATAAATCAAACGACTTGAAGCCCTTCTAACATTGTTAGCCATGTCATATAAAACTAGTTTTAAGAAACAACAAAATAAATTTCTCAGTGCTTTGGCAGCCTTTGTAACAGCAACCTCCATTACCAATCTCCCTTCAAGTTATGGTTTGGGAAGGGCATTTCATTTCACTTCACTCATAAAAGCATTTTTGGTGCATCCTCCACCTCCAAGTAGAGCAACTGTATCACATCACCCAGCTGATTCAAAGAGATTTCTTATTAGCCAAACGTTTGATTATTCCCAAAGGAGATGATAAGAGTTTTCTGTAGTAGATTCCTAGGTGGCTAGGAGGGTAATTCTGAGCAAGTCATGCAAAACAGGGCTGGAAAGAGTCTGTGCCTTGTCAGGTTTATATTAACCCAATAACAGGGTTCATTCACATCTCCACTGGATCGATCAGTAGATGTCTGCCTGTTGAGGAAAATGGAAAAACACCAGGTTAAGATAAACATAACATCCAGTGTGCAGAGAAGTGAAACTGTAGTAGAAATAAGCTACAGCCTTTTTGTGTTTGTGTGGTCTTGAGGATAACAAAACACAGTTCATGCTATCTACAATCACCCAATGCTTTTCAAATTACTAGGTGTTAGTCTCTGGGCCCATGTTACCACTTTACCTTGCTATTTCCTTACGATCCCAATTAGTTTCTTGGAATATCCTAGTGATGGGACCATTGCTCTGTGCACTCCTGCACTGCAAAACATTGTCAATTGCAAAGTTAAGAGAAAGATTTAAACTTTTCCTAGATTTATGCAGATGGGTACACAGTCATCTATACATTAACATATGCTACTTTAAACATGTAAAAATACACTTTACCTTGAATCACAACAAGAAAGAAGTGACTCCTGGCTTTTTTATGGTTTCACCACTTTAGCCAAACAGCGTTTGCAAGTAAGCTTTTTTTTGATAGGCAAAATGAATGCTTAACCAGTTCTGGAAGAGGCCATGCATGAATGTCCCAAGGCAAAACTACCACCAGCTTGGTACTTGGCCATCAGCTTCTTTATTCTTTTCAGTTCAATTTTTCACACATAAATACTGCCTAAAAGAACGGGTTCTTCTCTAAACACCCAATTGCCACTATCAAATGTACAATGTAGCTTCTGAAAGCGAACCAGACCCCCAGCTGCACATTCTGTAACTTTATCTCCTGAGGCAGAAAAGGAGGTTGCAGCTTGAAGTAAGTTCAAGCCAGCCATGTGGGTTGATCACACACAGGACAGGCTTTGAACACTGCCTCGTGGGATGTACATTCACCCCAACAATGTTTGCAGCTAACATGTGAAATTATTTTATTGCTGATGGATAACACGTGTGAAAATAAGACTCGAGTTTGAAAGGCAGCAGTGTCCCTGCTTCTAACTGATTTTTTTCCCCTGATTTTAAACTTACTTCCCCCCCCCCATTAAATCAGCTGACCGAAAAGCACACATACAATCTTGCATATCCATTTTAATCCTCCTATCTATTTTCCTCCATCATGTGATCCTTTCTTCCTCAAAACACCCAACAGTTTTTTTACATTGTCAGCAGTAAGAAACAAGTGCAGGACTCTCCAGAATTTGATTGCAGAAGACAGTCCTAAGTGTTATTGCACACTTGCTGTCTCTGCATGAGCCACCCCACTCTCTCAAAACATCCTGTGAAGGCTCCTGGAAGACAGTCCCTTCCCACAAGCTCTTCCTGAGGGTGTTCCTTCATTTGGAGTGCAAATCTTTCCTCTCAACAGATTAGCTTTCTCTCCTCATCATTTCCTCTCGTGCCCTCTGAAGAGATAAACTGCAAACCCTGCAACTGGCTTTTATTTCCTCATTCAGGCACTGATCAGAAACGCACAGGGATATACTCTTGTCGAGTCATCAGCAGAAAATGCTGACTGTCACAACTGAGAAACAAGACAGCAGTTCCTGCAAAATCTGTGTTCTGGGAAGTGGCCAACAGAGCTTGAATAACCTCTCTCAGCTCGTTAGTGGGAATATCCACTAGTATGTCTGAAGCATTACATTTTCCATCAGAGGCTACAGGAAGGCAAGCAAGGTAAAGAAGTGGTATCTAAAAGGAAAATAAAGAACTTCATATTCAATTGCTTCTAAATATTACAGAGATGGACCTGTGCAGACCACAATTCAGCTTTTCCTTCTCCATGTTACCTAATGAGAAATCAAGCAAGGACATTTTTCTTTGAAAGAAAGCCACAAACCACATTTTTAGGAGAAGAGTACTAATCTGCTTAGCTCTTCTTGTTAAAGCCAAAGACATACAAGGCAATGCTTGTAGAAACAGTCCTTGCAGTAATTCCCTTCTCCAGCAACCTCAAGACATGCCAATCTTTTGGCCACCCAAAGGCTCGGTTATCCCTCCTAAGGAAGTCATTGATCTGGTCATTTCTATGATTTGTGACACAATATTGAATTATTACCAAAATAACTCATCTTCAGTGAGACTGCAGGAGAAAACCTGCTGGCCTTCAGCCTGTGGGATACAGACTCACTGATTATGCATGCTTGTCTTCTCATTCCCCTCACCTGGGAATCACAGCTGGTTCTCAAACACAACATTGCAAGTTTGACGATAAGACTCCAATGGAAGTCGCCTTCAGTCCAGATTCTATTAGTACAATGACTGCAAAGGAAAAATTAAGCAAATTTAAACAAATATGAGAACTAAGGCAGAGAACATCCTGAGTTCACAGCAGAATTCATGGTAAGAACAGAATTCATGGTAGACTCATAGTATTGGATTAATTTAGGAGACTTTAACCCTTACATGCAATCTTAAACAGGAAATATTAACTGGGAAGAAAATCAATATAAATTTGTTACATGATTTGTCTTTTCCTCCATGACTGTCCAAAGACTAAGTGAAGACAAGGAAAAACAAAAAAACCTCAAATTATGTTGGCTTACATGCCTCCTAATACTCTGAGAAAGGAATCACATTTCTGTGATAATTTTCCAGTAGTAAAATAGTTTCTAAATTCAAGGTGAGGTTGCTTTGTCATCAGGACTTGATGGTGTAGCTGTACCTGCTGTAGGGGATTGTATTACCTGATCTATGATTGCCATTCTGTTCCTATTTCTCTGTTGCACAAACTGCCCATCAGATTTCCTAAAACTGAAAGGTGACTCAATCTCCCTATCCAGAAATAACGCTGATATTTTTTGCATGAGTGTAAGCTCTATCTTGCACTGTGATGATAAAATCCTTCCTGAGGCACCCAAGGAAGATCTCTACCACGTAGGAGTTTCCATCACTGTTCCTAGAGGCTTTCTGAGCAATTCACATGCTTCCCACGTACCACATTTCCACCATCTGCAGCTTTCACGTGGTTTCCAGATGTCCTATTGCCACTAGCAGCCGTTTGTAAAGCAGCCTCCAGAGCAGGGCTTTCTCACTGCTTCCAGGGCAATGCAACGTGGCCCCAGCTCACCAAAACACCATCTCCAGCCTAGGCAACATCCCAGCACCTTCTCACCACCAGCCAGAAGGCTAAACTCAGGCCACACTCACCTTACCTCAATTGCACAAAGCTGCTTGGTTTCGGATTTACAGTCATGCCCTGCTTTTCTGCCTTTTGCCAGTCCGCTTGGCAAATCTGGCCTTTCCTGGTGCCCCAGCAGGATTTCCAGAGCTGAGGCTGCCCTGCCCCAGGCAGCAGCAAACACTCACACACACCACACCTGGAGAGGCTTGCCCTAAGTGCCTTCCTGCAGGTGCCCATCGCTGCACACACATGCCAGCTTGTTTCTGTCTGCATGGAAGCAAGAGGAATTGTGTCTAACAGGCTGCAGAGGGGATTTTTTGAAGGTGGTATGGAGGGGGACAGAGCTGCTTGAAAGAGCTAGGTGCCAGACCTTTGGGGGGAACAAGAATGTTTTATAAGCTGAGGGGAAAAAAAAGGAGATGTCCTGAAGAGAATCATTTGTGTGCTTGAGCAGGTCCAACTGGGCTGGCCAGCTTTGGTCGGGAAATGCTGTGTGCTCCTTCCCAGGGAGGCCAGACACAGCACTCTCTGGTGCATGTGAGCAGCATCAAGCAGGGGAACAGAGTTCTGAGTTGGCTATTTTGAACAACTATAATTTTGGGTCTCCTCAGTCCATGTAGAAAAACCTTCATTTGCTTCTTCTATCATTCACTTTCCAAAATACAGAAAAGGCTTTTTGTGTGCGTGTGTGTGGGTTTTGGGTTGGCTTCTTTTTTTTTTTGCTCAATGAGTGGGTGAGAAGCAGAAGTGGCCAGTTCAGAAAGATAGTCTGCCCTGACATTGCAGGAGACATTTGCATGCTATTGTGAAAAAGATGTGGCACCTCAATAGATTACTTGATTTTCAAGTTGTTGCACCTAGACGAGTCATAAGTTGGAAACTCACTTGGTGTTTTAAATAGCTAATTCTGGGAAAGTATATCTTTCCCTCAGGTTTGGGGAGTTTGGTCTGTGAGTGCAGCTAATTTAGGCATTATATTGCATTTTCTCGACTGGGTGGGTGTTGGATCAGGTGCTCACAACGCTGTGGAACCACCAGCTGGGTGCACTCTGCATCCTCAGTGCCAAGGGCTACAGGCTTGCCATCAGCGTGGCTGGAACCTGAGAATGGCACTTCCAGCACCTAACAGCCTAAAATAAAGAAATAAAAAATTAAAGGCCTTTTCAAGCTTCTGTCTTTGCTTTGAGGTTTTTTTTCACAATGCCTTGCAGAGGAGATGCCTGGCACAGTCTGTGTTTCACAGCTGAACAGGTGGATCCAGCAGGAGGGCTGTAGGTTGCAGGCGGGGGGAATTGGTATCTGCTCTGAAGCTGCAAGGAGCTTCTTCTGGGGGAAGGTGCACAACCAAACTTCCTCCTCATTGCACTTGACAAATCAGTGATCAGGGTTCAAAAAAACTAGGCAGCTTGTGTGGAATGAAGGGCTGTTTTCCAAAGACATTGGGAGGAGGTATAGCATTTAGCTTGGTGTTTTTAGTCAGTCTAAAGGAGACAGGTTTCATTTGAATTACCCAAATATATTCTAATCCTTTAGTCCAGGGCAAAAGTAGTGTTTTTCAAAATACTGCACTCAGCTGTCAGTCTCTGAGAATCCATGTGAATGCACTTCATTTCCAAGTTTCTCCTCTACTGGTCTCTCAAAAGTCTTGCTGTAGGGATTTTTGCTTTAGTGTTTTGTGTTTGTTTTAAAATAAAAATAATGAAAACCCCTCAACAGACATCTATCTTTACAGCCTATCTAAAAAGGCATACAAGTATAAAATAACCTGTTTACTAGTAGTTAGATAGAGAACAAACCTTAATGCTGACCAGGTTGATTTAGAATCAAGTATTAAACCAAAAAACAATTATTGAAGCAAGAATGTGAGAACTAGGCTTCAGCAATGTAGAAGTTGCACACCATTTATTAAAAAAATAGTTATTATATTAATCTTCAATTTAATCCTTCTCTATCTAAAAGTCTGAGCAAACATCATATTATTCACCCAACTGTATTCTCACTTAGGTCAAGTTTAATTAAGACTTGTCTTAATTCAAACAGTAATATCACATCCCTGATAAAGAGCAAGTTAAAATTCCCCTTGCATTGAACACCACCATGCTCCCAAGAGTGTCAGTGTTAGCTCAAGTTAATTATGTTTAAATTATTTCCTTTTGTGTGCCGATGTAAAGATCATCATCTGACCCCTCAGAGCGGGAGCAGCGAATTAAA
This sequence comes from Margarornis squamiger, assembly GCA_035222235.1. Taxonomy (NCBI): domain Eukaryota; kingdom Metazoa; phylum Chordata; class Aves; order Passeriformes; family Furnariidae; genus Margarornis; species Margarornis squamiger. The sequence goes on along the minus strand of JAWWTY010000123.1, from coordinate 12,672,543 downwards.
GCTTTCTGACGCTTGCAGCAAAGCCTGCCTTACCACTGCACCCTCGTGGTGGTTTGCCTGCCTTAAATTTTAACACAGAAGGACTACATCATTTAAGAAATATCATTGCTTAGTGGCACTGCTTGGCTTCCTATCTCTTACAATTCTTCCAGGGAGGTTTTTGAAGTTCTCACCTTCCAAATATCATTGTCTGGCAACGGCATGAAAACAAAAATCACTGAACATAAACACTCACCTATGTGAGTTTTCAAGCATAGGAGTAAGTGTGTAAATTGGAAGCAATTTCTGTCTTACAGCACACTTAAAGAGCAATAACTTCTACGTGAGGCAGTTAAGAAAAATTCCATGTTTCTTAGGCAGCATTTTTTTTGTTTTTAAATGAGCCCTTCAAACAGGGAAGGGGCAGCAGTGGAAAAGACTGAACAAAACTGCTCTCAATTAAATCTGTTTTACACCAAATTTTCAACATTTTTATCCCAGGAACATTCAACTTATCAGGCAATTGGGACCTTTGTCACATACTGTGAATATACAGACGCTCTGGCCACAAAACCAAACCAAACAACCATGAACCAGAAGAATTTGTTTGCAGTTAGTGTTATCAAGTCACTGTGAATAAGCCATCCTTTTGTTAAAGACATGCCAAATCTCTACACAAATTAAAAAGCAACCATGAAGTACACAAAGGGACCTTGTCTGATTCTGACAAATGCTTTCTTCTGACCTTTTGTGGTACAGACTGTAAACAAACAAAAATAATTTCAAGCTTTCTTCTAGAGACTTTGTGATCTGGTGGCTAGAGATGATGCCACCGGCAGCAGACAGGCCAGTTTTTTTGTCCTGCTGTACACAGCTCTTCACAGAAAAAAAGCTTAAAAGTAGCCAAAATCTACAAGCTATTTTTTTTCTGACTTGCAGCCTCTGTTTGAAAAGGGTGGCATTGCATTTGCTGCATACCAGATGAATAAACATGATAACCTCAACACTGACGAATTATTTAAGAGAACGTACAAGGCAAATACTATGTTGTCTTCTAGCCAAAGCTTCAGAGGACTTTGTCCTTGGTTTAAAGAGAGGTCAAATACATCAACTCACTCTTTTCAATGCCACCCTAGCAGAAGCAAAATTATCTACCAAGTCTTACAGTGGTTAATTAGCTTACCAAAGATCATTTGGTTTACTGTTTGGTAGAGTGGAGGCTTGTGTCCCTGCTCAGTGACATTCTTGACCTTAATTGCTGCTAGAATGATCAGTATGGCTGGGATTGGAAAGGGCCTTAACGATCATCTTGTTCCAAACCCCCTTCAATGGGCAGGGAACCTTCCCTAGGCCAGGTTGCTCAAAGCCCCATCCAACCTAGCCTTGAACACTTCCAGGTGTGGGAAGGTTAAAGCCATTCCCCCTTTCTTTTCACTACATGGCCTTGTAACATGTCCCTCTCCATCTCTCTTGTAGCCCTTTTGGGCACTGGAAGGCTGCTAGAAGGTCTCCTCAGGGCCTTCTCTTCTCCAGACTGAACAACCCCAGTTTTCTCAGCCTGTTTTCATAGGAGAGGTGCTCCAGCCCCACTGTGACTTCATCTGGACTCCCTCCAACAGATCCACGTCCTTCTCATGTTGGGAGTCCCAGAGCCAGACATAGTACTCTAGCTGGGATCTTACCAGAGCAGAGTAGAGGGCAGGATCTCCTCCCCTGACCCACTGCCCACACTGCTTTGAATGCAGCCCAGGACACACGTGGCTTTCTGGGCTGCCAGCACAGATTGCTGGATCATGCCAAGCTTCTCATTCACCAAAGCCTTCTTCTCAGAGCTGCTCTCCACCTGTTCTCCTCCCAGCCAATATATGTGCTTGGGAATTGCCCTGACCCAGGTGCAGGACCTTACACTTTACCTTGTTGAGCTTCATGAGGTTCACATGGGTCCACCTCTCTCAAGGTCCCTCTGGATTGCATCCCATCTCTCCAGTGTGTCCACCACACCCCACAGTTTGGTGTCATTGGCAGAGTTGCTAAGGGTACACTCAATCCCCCTGTCCACATCTCCAATAAAGATTTTAAACGACTTCTTGTATAGCTATGCATTCTGTTTCCCTTTGTGTAGGAAGTGTTTGTAAACATGTATTTTTGTACTGTGAAATTACTTTGGTTGCATAATGACTATAATTTGTCAGTTTGCAGCAGAGCAGGCTAAGGTCAAATTTACATGCTGCTTTTGAAAGTACATCTGGCATTAGAAGAGCTGAGGATGCTGCAAGGGGAAGAAAAAGCTTCCCCTCACCTCCTTCACTTTGCTGAGTGGCATCCCTGGGTTTTACTAGAAGTTGAAATTAGCGATCCTAGGACTGGTTTGGAAATTCAGTTCTGCTGGAGAGAGGAGGGCCATTCAAGCATGGGAAAAACTGTTTAATAACAAGGTGTCAGATAGCTTTGAGCCCAAGCTGAAAACCTAAATTTTTCCTTTCTCTTTACTAACTATGCTTAGCCTTGAAGTACTACTGATTGCATGGGGTGGGAACAATTCGGTCACTTTGCTCAAGTGCCTGGGTGTAAAAGCCCTTAGGAGAAAATCCATCTAGATAAAAGAAGTCTTTCAGGCCAACACAATATGTTTTGATCAAGCCTGCTCCAGTTAATGTGAAATCTGAAGTTAGCAGCCTTTGCTCCGTGTTTGGGAAGCTGTAATATCAAAATACATTTGAAGTTATTTTTGCTCAGACAAACAGAAAGGGCAGGGGAGATTTAAATACCCAAATCCAGATTTGTGCTCTGCAGGATTCCTGCTTGGCTGCTAACTGATCATGAAGGGTTTTGGAAACATAAATGCCCACAAGCTTTCAAATTAAACCTTCCCAGGCTCACCAATTTCTGCTACTGGGACAACTCAAAGCATGGGTCTCCTTCAGCCTGAGGATTAGCCTGCACATCTATGCTTATCCTGAATACACCAAGCCTGGATCACAACCTTCCACATCCTCCCCTCTAAAGGTGCTTGCTTGGCATGCAGCATCTGCCAGGGATCAGAAAAACATGTTTGCTTCCCAAGAGAGAAACAGCACTGGGAGTTGGGACCTGCCCCTTTGGAGCCCTTTAGGATAACTGAACATGCAGTTTACTTGCCAGACAAGCTCTGCACCACAGAATTCCACTACAAACAGCTACTGTGGGAGATAGGGAAGGTCTCATTCCTCACATAGTACAGAGGTGCTCCCAGAGACAGGCAGGAGACTGAAACTGAGCTGGCCACTGTTGCGCACTGGAGTAGACAAGGAGGGGTGGTGGCTGCACCTCTGCACTTGTCCTGGGTGTGGTAGGAATGATGGTCCTTGCTTGGATCTCAAGAGAGAAGAGCTTGTTCTCTCTCTTCAGCAGCAGGACATACCTCACCATAAATCACAGAACCAAGAGAGACTGTGTTCTGACCAGAAACTTAAGGGGTTCTAAGCTGTACTGTAAGTTTTCTGCAGCTGACTCTGCCAGCTCCCCATTCTGAAACACCTAATTCCTATAACCATTTTAAACATTTCCTGTTGCCAAGATCATCCCGCTCTCCGCCCGCCGCTGGGGAGCCTCCAGGGCGGTCCTCCGTGGGATGAGACGGGATGCAGCGGGATGTGCGGGCAGCGGGGACCCCTAGTGGCATCGCGGCCCGGCCGGGAGAGGTTTGAGGTCCTGCTGCTCGGCGCAGGTACCTGGTTAAATGCTTGTGGAGGAAGAAAAGTCCGTTTCTCTGGAGCAAGCGGTCTGCTTTGTTCAAAAGAGAGAAAAAAACAAGTTCAGTGGGAGTTACAGCCAAAAACCAGGGTCTACAAAGCGATCCTGTTTGCAGGTGACACATGCTTGTTAGTTAGCCTGACCATGTGAGTCTTACAAACTGGGACTAAAAAGGGAGACCAAGGCTTAGAGGGAAAAAGGTAAATGAAGGAACACGATGCATTCAATCTGACAAAACCCTCACCTGAGTATCCTGTGTCCAATACTGACATTAAGCAGTTGCCAACAAAAGCACAAGGCCAGAACCTTACTTAAGAGGCTCCAAATACTCTTCTGGCCTCATAATTTTCAGCTCATCCTAGGCTATATATTGACCCACAAGCAGTGGCAGATGAAATCACAATTCTTGCAGAGGAACATAAACTGAAGACTTGTACCCCTTTTTGGAAATACTAGTATTCCTACCTGAGCATGTCTAATGTACTATTAGGTTTCCTACCATGTGTCCTAAGAAGATATTTTAACCTTACCTCACTTCTTTTATTTATGCTAATCAATGTGATAACTAGAGTGCATTCTGCACTACACATGCTTCTTGGTTGTGGGTACAGATTGCTGTGACAGCAGTTGTGGAGGAATGTGAGAAGGGCAATTTGCCCACTAAAAGCTACCTGGGATAATACAACTAAATTTGAAAGGGATAAGAATTTCATTTATGACCCCACCAATAATAAAGCCACAGTTTCTGTTTGTGTGTCAAGATTAAATTACAATGGAGCTATAATCTAGCTCCTAGAGAATAAAGTATGGCCTGATGTAAGGATGTGTTTGCATAAGGACATTTTGCATGAAAACATGGTTGTATCTTGCATGAGAATTTTGCACACTAAAAGTTATTTTTTTCATGGTGTATAGAATTACCCAGCAGAATTGGAGCATTACTTATAAAATTCTTCCAACTCTATGTGAATGGGATTGAGAGAGAACCCTGTGAACACACCTTCTCAGTAAACTCATTCACACTTGTTCCAGTGTGTGAAAGTAATCAGTTTTACTACGGGACCTGAAGATCCCCTTGAGTTTTGGCTAATTGATGCATATATGTGTATCTGATAGGGATACCCCTCTGTGGGACTTAAAAATCAGGATCCAGTGTGTGATTCTATGGCTAATTTCAAACTATTTTGGGCCCACATCCAACAGACACAGTATTGTGGAATGCCTCGCAGCCACTACCTATTAAAGAACACTGATCCTTGGGACTCACAGGGTGGGGGCAGTAACAAATGAGAATTGGGTTAATAACTGAAATTGGGTTTGCATTTTTAATGATTGGGATAGTTATTTTATGCTTTATGATTACTCATTTTATTGCTTCTTCTGTTTCTGTCTTTTCTCTCTGTCTCTCTCTATCTTCATCACCTTCATGGACAGCTTGTAAACTGAGGAGGCGCTCCAAGGAAAGAAAAAATTTGTTGCAATGCTTAAGCCGGTGGGCAGTGTGAGAGACTGAAATGTTATGGTTAATGGCTTATACACTGTTAAAATCACCAAAGGACTTTTGTCCACTCTACCAAACTATGCAAAGAAGCAATTGCTCATCTGTGAGCACCAAGGCCCACCCATTCCCAAATATGCCTCCTGAGGGAAACTGGACTGTGAGTTAAGCCACCTCATGGGAACTTAAGTGTCCAAATATCTCGGGTCTAAAGAGAAGTACACAAGCCTGGGGAGAGAGGAATATATCCAGTCTCAGCAGCTGTGTTGAAAATCAGCTCTGGTTGAGTTTGGCAGGCAGGGGGAGACTCAAAACCTGCAAAGACAGGATGGTGCTCCTTCTGATGGTAATTGTCCTCTGCTCAGTTGTAAAACTCTCCTTCTCCTCCCAGGAAAGGTCTGATGGGGCATTACTGGCTCAGCTGCACTGGTGACATGAGAGGCAGCTGAACAGGGGCCATAAACCATCAAAGACTCCCAAAGTGCCACCCAGACCCATTCCTGAGACTTCCACCAGAAGCATTCCTGCGATCCAAAAGTGTTGCAACAGATCCGTTCAAAAAGACAGGGTAAACCCCCCTGCAGGGAAGATGCCAGGCCATTCCCACCTGAACTTAAAGGTATTTTAACCCACTGGACTTCGTGTTTTGTGAGTTTCTTCCCCCTCCACCCAATAGATCCAGACTGCAACCATCACTTCAACCACTGGACAACTAAATTGCAACAGTCAAGTCTCATCACTGATCTGTGGGTGGTGATTGTGAGGTCTTTTCTCTCTCTTTCTTTCTTTCTTTTCCATGATACCTTTTCTTGAGTAACAATTTTGTGCTTTCATATTGCTATATTCCTATAAATAATAATAACCAGAGGCTCCATACCTGCTTTCTGTTGCAACCAAATTGCTCTAAAATATATCCTATGTATATATATTTACAAACACCGATCATTCAGTGTCGTTTCACTCTAATCCTTCCCAAGGGATCTGTTAAGAAGACCCTGAGTTACTCTCTCCCTCGTGGAGCAGGTCATAGCTGGCAGGACTGCAGGAGATGATGGGGCTGCAGCAGAGTGGTGCAGTGGTTGATCCAAGGCAGAGGGAGGCTCATTTCCCTGTCCAGTCCTTTCCCATGCTATCCCATCCTGTCCTTGGCACTCACCTGACTGGCTGTATCACTGAGCAGCTGAGACCATGTCAAGGCTGCAAGCTGCTCCTCACACTCCTGCTCCATGAGTTCTCCTCCAAGGTGCCCTGCTGCCACCACAGGAAGGCATTCCTCCCTGGAGCCCTGGGCTTGGGGCAAGCTCAGCCTCTCCTTTCCAGCCCCTGTGGAGGTGCCTCCCAGCATCCTGAAAGTCCCATGGGCAGGGAAGGAGTGGCAGGCTGTTCCCATGGAGGGACAGGGCCTGGCACTGGCTGACCTGAAGTGCTAAATGTTGCTGCCTGTGGTCCATCTGTGGGAAGGAAGAAGAGGAGGAGGCGTGGGATGGAGGCGGCTGCCTCGGCACAGTGTCCCCCAGGCTGGCTCCCAGGCAGTTCTGTGTGGTCCTGTCCCACCACCAGCCTCTCCCTCCTGCCTTGTCACACACCTGGCACCTCCTCTGCAGGCTCAGCAGCCCCTTGGGAGTTTAGGATTCTTCAAAAGATTCTCCATGTCTGTCTTTGGCGTTTGGGGCAAAAGGCCTGCCAAAGCAGTCATGGAAGATGCTGCCTCCTGTGGGAGGTGCTCTCCTGGAGTGCAAACTCCAGGGCTCCATCAATCCTCCCACAGCCAGGGTGGCTTACCACGGTGTCACGATGGTCTCTGGACACAACACAGACCCACATCCCATAATCCTGACAGCTGACCCCAGACCCCAGTCCCAGTGCAGGCGTTCCATGGCAGATATGAGAAACTTCGTAAAGTTTATGCCTTAGTTCTTATATCTTAACCAGATATAAGAACTACAAGAAAGTTCTCATACCTGCAGTAGCTTTTGCCTGCTCAGAAGAAATAAAAACATCCTCTGAAATTTAAAACTGGACTCTATCTCACCTTTTTGTGTTTGAATCCTTTTTTTCTGTGCACACAGCTGTGCTGGTTCTGGCCATGACAGGGTTAATTCTTTTGCATTAGCCACGAAGTGGCATGGTTGAGGAGACAAGGCCAGACAATATCACTCGATACCACCTCGCTGTCATTGCCAGCACTGGTGGCAAGTGACTCTGCCAACTTCCAAGACTAAGGACATGGCTTCTGACTGAAAAACATGGAGCTGAGGAAAGCCATCCCTTTATGTTTGCATTTTTACATGTGAATCACTCTCCCTTTTTTATAAATATTGTTGCTTTTACAGTTTGTTTTCTTATCTCACTGCAGTTTCCAGCAAATTGTTCTTATCTCAATCCATGATCTCTTTTTGTGCTCCCAGTTTGGAAATCAATCCTGCTGCAGAGGGAAGGGGGAGGAGAAATGAGAGCAGTGTGGTTAAGGAGAGTCTCAGTGGGGACACTGAATTGGGGAGTACCATTTCTAAACCACAATAACACAGTTAATTGGGCTAAGTTGAAGCTTTTATTAAAATAGTCTGACAGTTTGATGGTCTCTGAGCACAATTTGGCCCCACATCACAAAGCCCTGGCAGATGACCTCAACAAGTTCTCCCAGAGCGGGTGTTCCAGGGCAGACATAAGAAACTTATACGAAAACATTACAGTTCTTCTATCTTGAACAGATATAAGGACTATAAAAAAGACAGCCCTTATACCTGCAGTAGCTGTCATCTGCTTAGAGGCAATAAAAATGCCCACTGAAATTTAAAACTGGACTTTATCTCAGCGTTTTGTATTTGAATCCATTTTTTCATAAGAACACACCACAGTAATTTGGTTGAAAGTTTTATTGCAGATATATCTATCTATCTATCTATCTATCTATCTATCTATCTATCTGTCTATCTATCTTCTGCTGCTGCTGCTGTGCCCTCCTCATCTTCACCTTGGATCAGCTCTTGCTCTCTTTTTCTGACACATCTTGGGACAGCTGGAATTTACTGTGGTCTTCCCGCATGTCCAAGGGCACTTGTCATCTGTGGTCCTCTTCCCACACATCACAAGACAGCCCTTTGTCAATGCTAGAGTCCGAGTCATCCCCCTCCTTGGCCAAGGTTCCCATCTCACTGAGCAAATGGGCTTCAAGCCACTCCAGCACCTTCTGCTGGCTTGGGATGGCCTCCAGTCCCTCTGGGCCTATGGGCTCTGGCTTCCCAATGTCCAAACTTGTGTTCCTCTGGCAGATGAGAAAGGAAAGAGGAGCATTTCTTGAGGAAATCTCCTTCAATTTGAGGAAGAACATTGTTAAATATTGTCACACAAGTGTTCCATGCCAGATACAAGAAACGATAGAAAACCATTATATTTTATAATTCTTATATATTAAAGAGATACAAGGATGATAAGAAAGATAGCTCTTATACTTGCAGTAGCTTTCACCTACTTAAAGGTAATAAAAATACCCTCATAAACTTAAAACTTGCATTTTCTGTGAGTTTTGTTTTTGAATCTGTTTCTGGTATGGACAGAACTCAGTTAATCAGGCTAAATTGATATTTTTATTGCAGGAAAAGGATAGAGAGGCATTTCTTGAGGAGTTTTCCCTCAACATGCAGAACTTCTTAACACTGAGGGTGGCAGAGCACTGGAACAGGCTGTCTGGGAGGTTGTGGAGTCCCCCTGTCTGGAGACATTCCAAAACAATCTTGATGCATTCCTGTGTGACCTGCTCCAGGTGACCCTGCCTTGATAGCTGCATTGAACTAGATGATCTCCAGAGTTCTCTTCCAACCCCAATGACTCCGTGATTCCTTCTAGGTGGTTCTTTTTTTGAAAAATTCTGTTTTTCTTTCAATTGGCTGATGCTTTGAGAAAGTTGCTGCCTGGTCACATGGCATGGGGATTGTGGTTCACATCCTCTCAGCACAGGCCATGGTCTCTCATGTATCCTCTGCACTGTTTTGGTGTCTCCCTAAGCAAACTCAGTTTTTAGGGTTTCACTCCTGTCCCGGCCAAGGACTTGCTTAGAACAGCAGCATTTCCTGCTGCTCATTTTCTCCTCCATTTTCTGCTTATGTGCCTCTTAGAGTTGGTCTCTCTGTGGTGTGTTCAAGATAAACATGTTTTTCTCCTCCAGCACATAAAAATCAAGTTAATTTACCTGATGAGTGCTACAAGCTCCCCAGGTGCAACAGTTCCACTAGTAAAAGTTGTTTATACTCCTTGACTGAGGTCCAGCTAGGCTTAGAGACTGGTCACTTACTCAGGTGGGGTCTTAGGAAGACACATACCAAGGGAAAGCCTTGACTTCTCCTGTGACCCCACAGAGACAGCTGCTCACAGCCAGACTCACGCCAACACAAGGCTTCTGCAAGACAGGCCATGAGAGGGATCACTTTAAATATTTTGCTCAGCAGGTCAGACACTGCTGAGCTCAGGTATGATTCAGGTGGATTGAAACGTGGTGGACAAGATACCCTGAAGCATCACTAGTGCTGGTTGTCCAGTGGTTGAAAGTTAGCCTAAAGAATGCTGTACAAATAAAAGCTTGTGTACAATTAGAATAAATGCAGATCTGTTGCTTTTCAGAACAAATACAAGGCAATTGTCCACAGGCTTGCCAGTGTCTCAGTTGCTACAGGAAGGAAGGACCTGGCCTGTAATTTTACAGAGCTTCTGTTTGAAGCCAGAAACTTGTCTTTGTGCAGCTGGACATGGCACAGCATGGAGTCTGGCAGATCTTGCTTCTCACTGTTCTGGGATAGGCTATGTTTGTATCGTAGTTTGTCCCATCAGAAACAAGGTCAAAGTATGCAGAGCTAAATACACCCTTCTAGTACATACAACCCTCAATGATAAGCCACAGTTCAGCAGGTAATATAAGCCACTATTGGGCAATTAAGGCTCTTGGTATGTTTTCTTTAGAGGTGTGCATGATTTCTGCCAGATAGCACAAGTGTTTAATTTCCTGCAATCAAAGAGGAGGGTCCTAACAGCAGAAGTGAAAACCCAGCCTTTTGCTCAGAAAGCTGTGTGTGAGATTAGCTAAAAACTCGAGTCCCTGCTGAGTTGGGGGGGCAGCTGGCTCAGTCACTTCACACAGGAGCAGCAACTGCTTGAGGGAGCAAACTGCTGCTGTTGCATCTCGACACAGGCAAGTGGCAAGTCAACTAGTGGCAATTAAACAGCACTGAGGCTTTATTCCTTGGCTTACCTAGAAAGATATGTTGTCTTTTCACACTCACTTGCAAAGGACATGCTCGTGCTAATGAAATCCCAATACCAAGGTCTTTCTCCCCTCTTCCTTTAGGGAGTAAAACACGACCCTGTAATTCACAGTGCAAGCATCGGCATTGGGTAGTCAGGGTGCAATATGTATGCCACGACCAAATCACAGTGTCTTTAGCATTCTGTGGTACATTAATGGAGGACTTGGAGTGCTGGCTTTATGGCTAGACTCTATGATCTCAAAGGTATTTTCCAACCTAAATGATTCTTTAGGGGTGAACATACCTGTTTCTGGAATCCTGTCACATAGAGGACTTACACCTAAGTTCATGCAACTTGAAATTGCTAAACAAGGAACTGAATATGCATTTTATATTTGGAAAACTATTTGTAAGACAAAGATCAATGGTAACTTAGCTACGTGCAGGTATTAGTGCAAGTAGGACAAAGGGACTCTATGCAAGTCAGAGTCCAAAATGTTATCTGTCTAGTATGAGAAAAGTCACTGCTAACTTCCCAGTTCCTTTCCTCAGAGGACCATTAGGAAGGGGCTGCAGACCATAGGAAAGCTCTGTGTTTCTCCACAAGTTCTCTAAAATCCAGGGAGGTGCGCAGCACACACAGGATTTGCTGATGGTGAGTTTAACATATGTTTAACATATGTTACAGCCTTCTTTGTAATTTAGAAATGAGATGCATTTCTTACCTGGCTTGTTTGATGCTGCAGGAAGTGAAGGGCCTCAGATCCAAAAATTAAAAGGACCAGGAAAGCAGGGGAGAGGTAGTTGCCAGCTGCCACCTCATCATCACCACACAGTGTCAATATTTACCTGTGTCTGAAGAGAGTACCTTTTGGAAAAGATGGAAAAGCTTGCACGTCTTGGGACATGAGACACATTATACAAGTTGCAGCAACAAACAAGGATGGCCTGAAGCCTTGAAGGGCAAAAGGTAGGAAAAAATTAGCAGGCTTTTCTCTTAAGGATACAAATTTAAGGAATAGTATAAAGGACTATAAATTCTTCTTAAGAAATCTCCACCCACTGTGTGCATGTTATAGGAAATACAAGACTGGAGGATTCCTGTCCCAGTTTTATTTATTTAATTTTTTTTACAATGCCTGCTTCAACGAAAGATTGAAACAGTCAAACTAAAACAGACATTATTTGCTCATACCATTTACAATATTTACATAATATACATTTTTCTTTTTTGCTTAGTGGGTAATTACAGCAACTTGGGACAAAAGTGCAAGTGAAAAGAATCACTGGTGTAAAAAGTTAAACTTTCCTGTTGATCGTGTTGCAGCGCTTCAACAGAAGAGGCAAGTGGGGTAAATGCTCTTTGTAGTAACCAAGTGTAGTTGTCACTTCACAGTGACAGGTCCTGCTAAGCTTTATTTACAACAAGCCTAAGCCAGCAGGAAGCATTACTCTATCTAGAAAATTGATAAGTGAGTTCACACGTGATCCCTTCTTCATTTTAACAGTGAAAAGCAGAATTGCAGTGTTGAATTTTCTATTGTGCACATAGATAATTTATTTCATATGCTCTGTGGTATTAAATACTAAAATATATTTTAACTTCCTTATGATACATGCTATAAAATTACACTAAAAAATTCAAGTTTCTGAAGTAACAATTACCTTTCTAGATATATATTCTCTATTTAATTTTTAAATATTTAGATTTATTTTTTTTTAATAGATAAAGAGATACTAGCTCCAGTATGGCTGCGTTTTACCATAACATCTACCAAAGTTCCATACATAACCAAAGCCTCATCTAAAAGCTAGTTTTGCAGGTATTCTACTTTGGTCACCATCTCATTTTCCCTTCCCTTCTTTTAAAAGCACCTTTCCAAAGGCAGCTGTGCTACCTTTTAACTTCAGGTTGTGCCCTATCCAGAGTAAGGGCTGAACCTCAGCCCCCTCCAATTAACAAGCCAAGTTGCACAGCCACTGATGGACAAGCAGCAGGTGACATTTTTCACCTCTTGGAGTGTTCCTTGAATACAGTACTGCAATCTCCAGGTCAGGCAATATTTAATTCTGTCAAATACCTGACATCACCAGGAATTACTTTAGACCTGGATTTTGTTTAATGTACAGGGGTGCTTTCCCATACACAAGCCGTACACATGGCCCAAGTGCAAAACAAAGTGCACGGTGGTCTCAGCTACATGGTGTTCAACAAAAGTCAGTTTGAATTTTATAGATACAGTTTATGACCCACCCAAGTGATTTTTCTCCATGGTTGTATCCTCAAGTAGCACCAACCATTAAAAATTTTAATCTTTAATATATATATACACATACATCTTTTAATAATTTATATACACACACACACACATAGATGTGGCCTCGGTAGGTTCACCGGAGAAACTTATTTACAGTTAGTTGGAAAAATGAAATTGTATCAAGTTACAGTATATGAAAACAAAATTGGCATTTGTGCTTTCTCTTTGTACAGGCGTAATTTCTGTCATTTCAAAAAAAGTTCATGTTTTTATTTGCATCAAGACATGTCACATGATGAAAAAAATTATAAAACAACTAGGATTGAGAATTATAGAGCATTAATTCTCCTCATATACACTCTAAGTCTACAGAATAGCTGCTTTCAATAAAAAATTCTCCATTCAAACACATCTGTGGTTACCCAAGCTTGCTTGAGGATCTTCTCAGTAAATAACACACAGCAGAAGAACCATGCATCCTGTCTTGCACTGTGCACATTCATAAGATAAAAGTTTCTGCCTTCACTGAGTAACACACTAATACACAGCACTTCAACTTCACTTTTTACTCAGGACCTCAAAGTGCTTTTAAAAAAGAAGGAAATACCCCAACTCTACACAGCAATTAAGAGGCACAAGGAATAAGGCTTGAATTACTGTCTTCAGACACTGACCAGGCTGTGGAAACCAAGGACTTAAAACTCCAGATTCTCCCTTTTTACTGTGTAGGAGAATTCCATTTTCTCAGGCAATCTCTACTCCTGGATGTACACACTTGTTTATCATTTGTAACATTAACAAAAAAAAAATAATATAAAATAGCAGCTCCACAGCCCAAACTGCCCAGCTGTATTTCAATGATTACACTTTTCCCTTGAAAGCATGAAATGGTTTCATAAAAAAGCTGTCAGATTAAAAGCAGAGCTAGGTTTAATCTTCATAAAAGTTTAGAAGGCTGTAAGTCCATCTTTGAACAGGCTAACAAATGTTTTCTGGCCAATAGTCTTTTCAGCACCAGGCTACATAAAAGTTACTGCCTGCCTCATGTGTTCACACTTCAGCAACCACTGGAGACCAAAAAGATATTGCCAAGATGTACAGTTTGAAATAACTCATTAAAAATATACGGTGAATTTCATTATTCTTTCCATAAATACAAATACTGTGGGGCTGGGTGCTGGAGGAAGACTGCTGCCATCCACCTCAGGAATTAAAATACACAGCATGTGTACTGCTATTTTGTAAGCATTTGAATTATTTTAGGAGTAAGAGCTCTTTAGTGTCCTAGTAGGAAGTCATGGCATTCACATTCATTTCAGGAAACATTTACCTCTTCCAGACCACAAAGTACTCTTCCTATAGCTATTATTTATGTGCACATTTGCAGTGCTTTTCCACAGGCTTCTTGTAAATGGAGTTTTCTTCTAGTCCTCTGTTTTGACAAACTATCCTCTCAGAGATGGCTGAAGGATCCCTTTTTCAACGAGGTGAGATTTCAGGGTTTTATACACACTTAATTGTTGCTCAGGCTGAAGTATCAACAGCTGTTTCAGTAATTTGCTGGGATTTGGACCTCTGTCAATGAAAAAAAAGAATTTTTTTTTGTGACTACAGCTCTAAAGAATCGTTTTAGATAGCTTTCCATTTTTCTCTTGCTGCACAAACAATGCCTTCCCTTTTTTTCAGGACACCAAGTTATGAATTTCTTCCAGTCTATCTCCTCAGGATGCATGGGCCACCATTTCTAGCAAAGCACACTATTAGCTCAACGTGAACAGAAACTAAAAAACATTTCTATTTGCTGTCAAATGGGGATACTAAGAAGGCTTATGACAAATAAGATTCACTGACTCCTCTTTAATCACTGTCATCGACGTTTTCCATCAACAGGTCTTTTTTGGTTAGTATCTGTTGCCTGCCAGATAAGCTGTATACTACTGAACTAAATGGGAAGTTGGCCACATCAGTAAAGAAAACTGCCAATTAAACCAAGCTTTTCTAAATATCAGCCTCATTTTCAGCTAGCCAAATATGAGCCAAATATAAGGCAAAAATCTGTTGCTGATATGCATTTATATGTTGCCATATGCACTTACAAAACTAAGGGCATGTATGAGTTTGGCCCCTTGACCCACACCTGCCCTAGAAACTAAACTGACTACTGTAAGAGGTTTATGATTCCCATGATTTCTTCTTGGTGTGGTTCAGGAAAGACGAGCAGAATTTTTGAGAAGTTGTCTCCTATCTTTAGCCACTGCATTTTCCTCTTAAACATTCCTAGCCAAGAAACTGAGAAATGCTGAAACTTACAGGAAGAACTGCAGTCTTGCAACCTACAGGCTCTTCAGGAACCACACAGGGAGAGCAGATGCTGCACAACCTTCTTGCCTGAAACTCCATCCTACACCTCCCTGTAATCAGTAAATTCTAATAAAATGTCTAATAAGCTGCTACACAAAACTTTCTGGTATTTTGGGTACACAGATTACCTTTTAGAGCAGTCACAGAAACATTAGAGCACAGCTCGAACCTGACACAAATCCTAGGCAGTGACATATGCTTTCCTAACAGTTCTGTACTTGAAATCATTCCACAGATCATATTTAGAAACCTGCAATCTCTGCTATGCTAACATAACTCCTCTGAATTCATCATGGTACAGCTCCTATCCATGCTTAAGGAGTTAATATTGTAAAAATCCCATACCTTATGAAACTGGTGATATAGACATGAACAAAAGTGGCCATCAAGTACTGACAATCAAAACGATCCATGATTCCACCATGTCCAGGGATTGTGTCTGCAAAATCCTTTTGGGTGTGAAGGATGAGGAGGGGAGGGGAAAAAGAAAAAAAGACAGTCAGTGGTGCCGACGAAACACGCTTGTGATGTATCACTTGGCAGCAGCACATTAAGGCTGCAAGTAAGCTATGGCTTCACTGCACTGAGCCAGAAGTTAGCAAGAGGCTCCTTTGCTAAAGGAGTTTTGAACTGCAAAGGTGAGTCAAGGGGTGAGGAAAAAAAAAAGAGATGAAGCAACTTGTCCACAGTATCGCACAAGAGGACAGCAGTAGGTCAGGTGCAGGTGTGGCAGTACTGAGAACATTTGGGTGCCTGTATATACTTCATTTTGTGGCGAGCCTCTTAAGCTAATGGGTGTTGTTTCTTGCCTCTTCAGAATCTAATTCTCCTCTTTAAGACCTTTATTGCTTTCTCCTCTACAGGTAGGTATTGCTGAAACACTTGTTACCAGGTAACATATATTTGCTGCAAGAGAAGCAGTAACTGGAGGACTCTCCAGTCCTGCCAAGTCACCTGCCCTTTTTCTCACTGGCTTCTTGGTTAAAAGCCATAATGTGTGCCCACAATATAAATGTATTCAACAGAATCAAAAAACCCGGTTTAAAAAAATTATTGCTACCTAAAAAAATGTATTTCTGGTGCAAGCAAAACACAATACACTACCTTTGTGTTACCTGATCTTGCCTGTAGAACAGCTTTATCAATCAAAATACCCTCATACATCCTTTCTCTCATCCATACTCACGTGCTGGGTGAAACCCCTGACCTTAGTCATGTGGGGTGACTGGCAGCAAGTTAAATTGATGCTGTGCTGCTGACACACCAGCCCCCCAGTGCTGGGCAGGCACGGAGTGTCTAACCCCACCTACACACTGCCCTCAGCAGCAATTCCACAATAACCCTGACTTCCCAACAGTCCTTGGGTCATCACCTCGGGGCCCAGAAGTTTTAAAATGATCTACTTTTTAATGTTCTACCTTTAAGAATACGTGCTGTTTTTCAGCAGTGTTATTTTACCCCTGAGCCCCTTCTTCACACAGAGTCTTTTGCTCCCTCAGTGCACAGATAGGAGAGCACACAAGGCTGTGGCTCTCAAAGTGCCCGGCAAGATGCTCAGACCAGCACAAGAAAAGAGGGGTAAGTACAAGCACATGTACAGGAGTTGAGCACAAACAGAGAGGTTTATATGCCTCTGTGCAAAGCACATGCCAGTTTGGTGGACATACGGAACAACAAGAACGACAACAAGCAACAGGATAAGAATTACAGCGGTCCTACCAAGACATAAAGAAGGTCGGGAGAAAATTTGGGGCTGCCCTCTTCCCATACTCCTGCTGCCACTTAAAACCAGCCAGGGACAACACTGCCACAAGCGACAGCGCACACCTTGCAATAAACAGAGGTTAGCACATCACATAATTTGCCAATACACACTCTTGTTACAAGGCAGCATCGTATTGGCAAAGGCAGCCAAACATCTCATGCTTTGGTGAAACCTGACATGCCAGCATCTGCATACAACACAAATACCATTGGTAAAACATAGCCAGCCACAATCTGAAGGGTAAAACACTGTTGGCACTTCTTAGGCCTCTACAGGTTGTCTTTCATGTCAAGTATATCTCACAACTTGCTTGTCTAAGACACTTCTGCAATGTGACTTGGAAGAGTAATTATCAACCAAACTATGAAACCACATTATTTGTAGATTTCCATCCTTAAAGTCACATTAAAGTTTGAATAACACACACACACAGATATATATATATATATCTGATAAAACTAAATCCTGCTTCTGATGCTAAAAACCAGCTCAAACATAATTGTAACTTAGTAGAAACACTAATTACTACAATGAATGATTTAAGAAAAAAAACCACAACCAAACCCTACACCACCAATTTGTCTAATTCAAAGAGAAAACCAAAACAAAACTATCTTACAGGGTTCATTACACACCTTGATCTTGAAAGCTCTTTTAAATCCACTGGCAAAGAATCCTCCAAATGGCCCAATTAATGAGGCAAATGTTGACAGTGCAAAGCTGTGCATCTGAAATGGGTACATATTCACCGTTTCCTACAAGAAAAATAATTAACAATTTATTTCAGTATGTTTGATTGTAGGCATTTTAACCTTACACATTTTAAAGGGTACATTACATGGAACTATTACTGGTAGCCCTTCTAAACTCAGCATGGAAATAATGGCACCAACACACAAGGTGCTATGTGGTAAAGGTAAAAGTCCAATCCTAACGGCAAATACACAAAAGCTGAAAACAGAATGAAGTTCTACAAGCTTACTCAAGATTGCCACTAATGTGGGCCTTAACAAGCCTGCTTTCCATGAAAATTCAATGGCTGCTCTTCAAAACTAAGGTTTGTCTGCAAAATTCTTGAGTGTCCACTCCAGCACAAAGAGGATACAGGCCACAAGAGCACAGGTGGGCTCCATCAGTGACTCCAAGCAGTGCATCTCAATTCCACTTGGGTGACCACCTCCCCTGCATAACCAATGGAGAGGCTCATGGTATCAAGTCACAAGCCTTACCTGAATTCAGAAACCCTTCCAAAATGGTTTAGAAACCCATCTAAGCCGGGAAGTTCGATTTCAGTTTTAACCAAAGCCTTTTGTTTTTCCTTACCCATCCCAACACAGCCTGAAGCAATGGTGGCACAGAGTACTTCTTCATTTGAAACAGCTCTGAAGGTTCACACTCTGTCACAAATCTGTTGGTTTCACTGTTGTATTCCACAGGGCAGACAAAGTACTGATGCTGAGCCAAAAAGTAGGAAAACTGAAAAGCAAAACAAGGACCCCTGAATTAAGTGTTGTTACACTCAAAAATCATATTTTAATGAGTGGTTTTGTCACCACAAGATCAGGATAATAAAAGCCTTTCTAATAAGAAAAAGACCCAGAATGGAGTAAAATCAGCCTGTTTAAACTGGAGAATGCCTCAACAAGGCAGATGTTCAATGATCTTAGTGATGACTTCCCAAATTGTTTTCCTTTATCTCTCAGATTCATATCTACTAGATATTTGTGAATTATAAAATCACAAAATGTTAGCCAGTCATAATTTTTTGCAGTCCACTTCTCCATTAAAACTTGAATTATCTCTTCAACCAAGCTTGGTCGTTACGAGTTCTGCTGAATTTGGTGATAAATTACTTATCACAACAGTTACTTATGCTGTTACTATCTTCTATGCATATCATCAGTGTGAACTGTTTTCCAGGAGAAAGTATGTAATACAAAAGTACTACTTTGCAAAGCATAAATAATACTATCAACAAACTTTAATTTCAAAATACGAATGCAATTAATACATAAAACCATTCCAGCTATAGTAACAGTAATGGCAAAACTTGGTCAATATAATCTGTTTAGGAGAGGTGCAAGCCTTGTCTACCCTTTCCAACTAGTTATGAATTGGCAGAATTCTCTAACCAAAAAAAAACCCCAGCTCCTAGGCTTTCAGTGGTTTGAGATGACCGAATTTATGAGTGATTTGCAAATATGAAGACTGCATCTATACCAGGAAATTCCCATCCCCAGAAGTGGTCAAGGCCAGGTTGGACAGGTATCTGAGCAACCTGGGTTAGTGGAAAGTGACCCTGCCCATGTCAAGGGAGTTGGAACGAGATGATCATTAAGGTCCCTTCCAACCACAACCATTCTATGGTTCTATGAAAGTCCTCAATACTCACAATAAATCCAAATACAACAGTGGAAAAGAAGCCTCCAATGAACCCTTCCCAGGTCTTCTTGGGAGACAGCTAGGCACAAAAGAGATAGCATTAGTGCATCAGTTGCATCACTGAACCCTTTTTCACTCTATTTTTTGACCTTGCTTGTGAAGATTACACTCCTACTTGGTTTTAAAAAAAGGTATGTGTGAAATATTGAATGTCAGCAGCTGCAGCCACTGAAAGTGATAAATAGAGGAGTATGGCTGGGATCTGTCCCAGGCAAGGAAGGAAAGAGCCACAGTTTGGCTGGTGCCACTGGGCAGCTTGTGGGAATGGAGAGCTCCCATCCCATCTGCTGCTGCCCATTTAGACAGTGCCAGAAGCCTGACACAGCTACTGCTGGGGACACTCCTCAGGACACACCAGCTTCCTGCATACAGACTGGCTAATTAAAACAGCAAATAACTAGAGAGACCAGTGTAGCAAGCTATTCTTCACTGAATTTTATTGCATGTTCAATTTAGGAGCAGTTTAATTTCAGAATCAAATAAACACCCTAAAGTTAACATGACAATATCATCAAAATAATAATTCATAGCTTTCCGTGGGGTCTTGCATATCCTGCCAAATGAGGAATAGGTATATAATTTCAGATTACAGTTTCTATGCAGTAAGCATGCAATTAAATCTGCATATGAAAAGAATGTGATTATAAATGATGATGCAATAGACTAGAACTGTATTACCTGTAGTGCCAATATTACATTCACATTAATCTCAGTTTTCATTTAAAAATTTTCAGGAAGACGGTAGTAAATTTGGGCTTTTTTAGCAAAGATGTGCATCATCCAGTACAGTATAAAGTACTAACATGTTTTTGAACAAGTAACAAAATTGCTATTAAATGTAAAAACTTATTAGTGAGGAAGTGCCTAAGTACCTACCTTAATTAATGGAGTTCTGCCAAAGAAGAATCCGAAAATGTAAGCAGTAATATCATTGCAGATAACACTTGAAATCGGAACCAGAAACCTAGAGAAAGGCATTAAAAGTTTTATGGAGAAAAAGAAAAGCTGCCTGAACCTAAACATAGAACACAAATTGAAACAACAGAATTTCTTTCTGGGAAATCTTACTGTAGTATTTAGAAAGAATTAGGTTTCACAACGAGTTCACCTTGTTCCCCCATGAGCAGCATATTTAGCTATACTGGTTTTAGTCTTCAGCCAAACAAGATCATTACAGATCCATGTTAGTTCGAGTTAAAATATTATTTTGATGCATGAGCTAAAACATGAACAGGCTGGCTTTTTCCTGTCAGGCTTGAAGACTGGTACCACAGTTAAGAAAAAAATCAACAGATGTAAACATGTTAATGTTTTTGGTAACATCAAAACAAGCAAATTCATTGAAAAGTTTAAATTACAGCTAAAATTTAAAAAAAATAGTTTTCTTTTCTTCCCCTCCCCACCCCTTGTCAGTTTGGAGCAGCCTGCGTTAGCTTTTTAACTGTTCTCTGCAGCCAGACTGCATCTGGATTTGTTGTTCAAGCCTGTTATGCTTTCTTTTTTTCCCTTTTCAAAGCAGGGATGTATTAATAACCTAAAAGTCAGATTTTGTGATCATCTGCCAAACTATCTAGCAAGAGTACCAATAAGAAATAGTAGGCTAGCGAGGCAACTGTTCAGTTTTTGGCACAGGAACACGATCACTCTGAAAAGAATTTCTACCTACTAACTTTGTCAAAGGCTACCAGCTTTCTTTCTAACTACAAGTATGCCTTGTCTGCAATAATCTCCCCAGATGTACATATATCAGGAAAAGGAAAAGGAGAACATACAGCATTATGTACTTGGAAGAACAACTCCCATGTGCTTCTTCCTTGTTTCTCAACTTGAAATGTATCCTGTCCCTGAAGAAGTGAGGGATAGGAAAACATGCCCTCTTTTTGAGGAGTGGTTTTAAGTAATAAAGTTTAGCTGCAGTGCCAAAATTTAAGGTAACACTGGAAATGGGGCACTAAGATTATCCAGCAATAACCAAGATTAAAATTCTTAAAATAATTTAAGTACTCTGAATTTTTTTTGAAATTGGAAGGTGGCCAGATTGGGGCTTTCAAGTTAAATGATCCATCTTCAATAGCTCTGAGCAACCTGAAGCTCCCAAGTAATTGAAAAAGAATTGCTGGATATTCATCCATTCAGCAAAATGCTATGGAAACCAAGCATGCAATCAATACTATTTCTTGCAAGTAAATGAAGTGGCTGTTCAAAATTATCATACTTGTGTCTGTCAATCCAGTTAAAGAGGTTTCAGCTTCCTCTCCTGTATCCTTTACCTCATTGCTCCCAATTCTTCCGACTCTCAAGTAGGTATTAATGCTCCTTTAATTTGTACTGCTTTAACTGTTCCCATGATTACTCCCTAACCAGATCTACTTAAAAGAACCAACCTTCCAAAGCAACAGAGTTACAAATCAGTTTATTACTGTCCCCTTACCAGATCATGCCTTCAAAGAGATTTTGGATGACAAGATGAGATTGAGTTACAGTGATCAGCAAAGTGACATGAGTCCATGCGAACTGTTAACAATGCAACAACACAACAGTTAGTGAAAACACCGACCCGTACACCTGGATAAATACTGGTGTGTCAGCTAGAGGAGCTATTTAGGAGCTCACAGGGAAGACCAGTTCTAGTGATAATGCAAGAGATGTGTGCATACAGTATATCACAAGTTAGCTGGCTTTCTGAAGCAAGTACTGAAACTTTAGCAGGTTTCCCCATCACTTACCTCCACCCAGAATTTTTTACCATGCAGTTTAACACCTGATTTAATACGACGCACACCTTCAGCATGAAAGCAGCAAAGAAATATAAGCAATGTGATATTCTGTATATACATATAACAGACATGTTAGAACTGTAACAATAAAATGGCAATGAATTACTCATGAAAGAGTCATGTTACACAGATGTGGATATCTCTCATAACAGAATACTCTTACAAAACATGAAAATTCTCAGGATTAGCGAAAATGAAGTGTTAGTTTTTAAGTGCATGGTCATTTAAACAGTCATTTTCCTCAGTATTATTGAATATGCTGGGTGTTTAATCTGTAGCACCAGTACACAACATAGTAGTTTCCAAACAGTTCACCACTAAAGATGATACAGTAGATTTTACTCTCCAAACACTTAAATCAAGTAGCAGTAGTTTTCCTATGATACACAAAATTTAAGCACTCTTAGTATCTGGGCCATTTAATACTCAAAATGTCCTTCTTTAATTCTCTTATCACACATGTTTTCCTATGGCAGACAGACTGTACTTCCAGATGAGACAACTTGAGAAGGCTCAAAGGAGGGTACAAGAAATGACTAAAGGTTTCTAAGAATATTACCTGCTGGTTAAAAGCAAAATTTTTAGTATTTATACAGTGATATTGAAACACCACCTAAAACCAAGTGGCTGATCCATGAGAATCACAGAATGATTTGAGCTGGAAGGGACCTTAGAGATCACCCAGTTCCAAAGCCACACCATGGGCAGGGACACCTTCCACTAGACCAGGTTGCTCAGGGCTGCATCCATCCTGTCTTGAACACTTCCAGGAGTGGGATAGATTCTCCTTGTCTGTCCAAACACTGTGTTGCCACACCACGGATACCTGCCTTCCCTCTGTTTTATTGCAATTCTTCTGTAGTCACATTTTAATGTTTCCTGGGCAGACACCAAGTCGTATGACTGACACCACGCTTTTCCCACCTTCTTTCCAGAGGAAAACCCATGGAAAATTAACATATCTACCTTGTGCCAATCTGAATATGAGGATTTATTATTTTAATTAAAATATAAGGACAACCTCTCCTAGAAAAGCTGTATCTCCCTGTCAGGTAACTTTTCCCACAAACAAGGTACATTATTTTGAGTAAAAGATTTTTTTTTACGTGTTCATACAGGGCTCAGTTAAGCCCTAGCCAAGGATTAGGGATCCTCAGTGGTTAAGTGCTACCTAAAGCAGTACAGAAACAGAGGGGTTAACTGCATCCCCAGAGTTTCAAGAAATCTTTAAGGTTGTGCAATGCCCTGATTGCTCAAGTTAGTTAAAGACAGGAGGAGCTGTACTGCATTAATATTTCACTGTAGCTCCCTGTCATTCCAACAGAGAAACGGAAGTGGGGGTGGTGTCAGTGGAGTGTTTCGGGTTCATTTTGGGCTGTTTTTGTTTGCTTGTTTGTTTTTAACCTGTAATGTTATAAAATTAATTTTTGACCTATAAGATACATTAAGGTTCATGCTCTTGATTAGCTACTATGTCATTTATTAGGTGGACAAACACAAGAGATGAGAATGCTGGTTTCTTTTAACAGATCAATGATCTATTGAGGTACAGCAGAGCAGAAGACCAGAAGAGCTGTGAAGTGTCACAGAATAAGCCTTCCACATAGGGGTTAAGATCAAATTCCCTTCACAGTACTTCAGCAGGGCCTCTGGAAAGTAACACTTGAGTCACAAGAACCACTTCCCACACTGCCCAGAACTGTTTGGCTTCAGATTTGGGAGGAAGATGCACACCCCCTTCTCCAGGAGTCTCTTTCATATCAGACTCTCACTAAGGAAAGCTTATCATGTTGTACATGCACAAAAGACCTCACCAAGGACAGCTTGTACTGACTGAAAGGCCACATCCCATTATACAGCAATAACAATCTGCAAGGTGAACAGCTACCAAACATTCCAACACCACTTGATTTCATGGTACTGTTAATTTAAGCACATTTTCCACACCTCTCCTCCAAACTAGTTTATGACCATAGGGACATGACTGTTTCTAGTGACATTCATAACGTGAATGACCACAGCAAAGTGGGTAATACACACCATGTAAAACTGCAGACGATAATGTTTCTTCACTAAACTCAAAACAAACATGCAGAATCCTGTAAAACAAAGCAAGTGTAGTTTGTACCATCTTATATTCAATGACACTGAACTGTGATATACCAGTAATTTTCCTCCTTTGAAGCAGTTTTTAATCCCTCTGCTGCTAGGAGCATTTGCTTATATTCAGTTAAGTGCACATATAGAATTATTCTCATATAAGATTATGATTTAGTTAACATCAGTAAAGAATATCCATATCAGCACATACAAGGTCTCATCATGGACACCAATTTTTAGCAGATGAAGTCATCGGTTTTAAAAACCACTCGAAAGCCAGGTCAACAAACTGGTTTTGAATAATTAACAAAAATAAATGAAAGGAAAAGAACCAGCTTGCCTCTTTCCCCCAGACAGGCATATGGCCACATGCAACACAGGCGTGAAGTGCAGGTATTGGAGAATTCAGCTCATCAAAAGAAACTTTCTGGGTGGCTAATAGAGCACCTCTTCTCTCCTACGGCAACTTCCTGCACCAGTGAGGGTCAGAGGCTCTCAGAAGACCCTGAGCCCTGGGGACAGCCCTTCAGTGACCCCACAATCCCTGTGTGCCAAGGGGCTTTGATACTCTCTGCCTCCTCCTTTTGCTCACCACTGGCTGGTCTCATCTCTTCCCTCACTGGGTCATGAGGCATTAGCTAAATTAGTTTCCTCAAGCTAAAGTGAGATGAAAAAAGTCAGGTCCTGCAAAGCTGGTTTCAAGTTTGTGATCTAAGCACTGACTAGCATATTCCTTTAGTTTTTAAAAAAGTGACAGTAGGCAGACTGACAGTTCATCACAAAGATCAGGTTTCTCAGTACAATTTACAAGTATTTATACCACAGCAGTCTCCTGTCCCTTAAGTCAATCTGAGTCTTCAATTGATTTAATTTTATGTTAAGGTAATAGTAACTGCATTGCTGAAAACACTGTGGACTGTATTTACATGTTCACAAACCAACACCCCCCAAGAGTTCCAGTTTGTGCCTCTTCTTCCTAGAGCAGAGGCTTTTAAAAGGCTTTCTTTGGACAGGGAGGAAATCTATCCATAAGGCAAGTATCTGAATATATTGCAGACAAAATGAAGACTCAGGCATTTTGACTAATCAGTTTAAAATATATTAGTAAATCCTATTACTGTAGCCCTAGCAGAACACTTGCATCAGCCCAGCACAGCAGTTACACATACAAGTCATCTCCACAGACTGCTGAAATAGTGTTCATGTACTCAGGTACTGAGCCCCACTCCTTCAGGAATCAAAATTACTGATTGCCAACTTCTCTTGAGCACTATTAGCTCAACTTTCTAAAGATCATCTATTTGTTTAAGCTGCTTTCTTCTTCTTGGTGAACACAAAATCTGTATTCATCTTTTCACAAAAAAACGGAACCACAAACACATAATTTCCTTGGACATTAAAGGGGAAAAAGAACTAAAAGTTCATAAAGATGGGGAGCAACTATACATATTGTTAAATTAAATAAGTACAGAAACAAGCATAGCCCAAATTTCCTTCATTTTTGTGGGTGCCCACACTTACCTGTCAAATACAGTGCAAAAGATATAAACCTGTGGTAACGAATGAGGAATTGAAGCTGTTCTCTTCTTTGCACAAATGTAGCGAAGTAATCAGCTACTGTCTCTCCATAAAAGAAGTAGTTCACACACAGCAAAAAGTACCTACAATACGCAACAGCTAGCAGTTATTTTAATAATATGTATCAAGTGCAGTCCTTAAAAGCAAAACAATCAAAAAACCCACATCAAAAAAGATTACACAAAACGAAAATTAGAAGGGTAAAAAGGACGTGATAAAAACAAAATACAAGTATAAATTCAGTCTCAGGAGTTGGTGTCTCCTCTGGCAAGCCAATTTTTGTCATTTACTTCTTCTAAAGCAGCAACACTAGAAAAACACATTTTGCAGAATGCAGTTTGATGTTAACTAGTGTGGCAATGCAGAGCAGTTGATTTTGAGTTCCATGTATGAAAGGGACATTGGCCAAGTGCCTAAGTAGAATAAGGGGCAGAGTGCACATTTCCCCCTCTAAAAATGTTGGCAACAGGACAGAATAATTCACTTGTGATTGCAAAATAAAGTTGCTTCTAGAAGAGAAGAAAGAACACGACAAGAGACAGGGAATAACCTAGATATTTCAATTCTTTAAAAAAAACCAGACACAACACCAAACCAAAGCAACATAACATAGGTAATGTCTAAGGAATTATCTCCTTAAGCACCTAGAAGTGCCCAACACATTCCCATAACATTGACTAAGAAAAGCCCTTATTTTTCCTCACTGAACTCAGAAGGAGAGTTGATTTTCCCATTTCTATCCAGCTCTGTACAAGCTGGACATTTCACAGGTATTCAGGATTTGCCAGAAAAATTAATCTCACCTTCTAGCTTTCAGAAGATTCCCCCCAGCACTATGTTTATGTGGTCCTGTGATTAAGTGCATGACTGGAAAGGTTTTAGAACTTGTGTGCAATTATTTTACACTGAGGAGCCTTTAACATACTCGTTCTGTTTATTTCTTGTGCAAGGTTACCAGTCAAAAAAAAAAATAAAAAATCAAAGCAGTTCAGGTAATGCACATCAGGGCTTTTTTCGCTTTTAGATAGTTTACACAAGCCCAGTTCTGACTTAAAGGATATATGCATGCAAACATATATATGTACATATATACATATTTATAAAAAGGAAAAAAATTGGAAGTTGTAAAAGCCATCTGACTTGTCCAAGTTCACAGGTGGAACACAACTACAGAACTCTGTCTTAGAGACAGATGTCAAGTTTTATGTCCACACATGACCCACAAAGCTATCATTCCACCAAAACCAGACATGAAGAAGATGAAGATTTAAGTTTCACATCCCAACTTACTGATGTTCTGGCTTGTTACTCACCAGCTGAGGGATCTAAACCATGGTAAATCATATGAGTGGTAGACTCTGTAACCAATAGTAATGATTTCGTGGTAACACTTCACTTGGATGCTTAAGACCTAAGGTAAGAGAAATAAAAAGCTATGTAAATGTGCTGCAGTGAGTAGCACTGCAGTCTGCATAAAGGAGAGACATCATTCTGAATTCAAATTACACTCAGAAAACAGCTTCAAAGCAAATCCAAGAAAAACCAAAGCTCTGTTTAAAATAAATAAATAAATTTAAATCTCCGTGCACGATGAGGAAAAAATCCACATTGGGCTAGCTGCAAGAATGTACTTGTGAAACAAGGGAAGGCTCCTGACTTTTTTGGCATTCAAACAGTTTGACAGCAGCAGATCAGAAATGGTGTCTGTAAAGAAGGCTCTCTTGTTTCTTTTGGCTACGTTTTATCTTCACATTTAATTAGAAAAATATTTTCTAGGCCCAGTGGAAAAAACTAGCTGTGCAACACACCTTGGGCAGCCAGGTCTTTCACTTGCAAGCATCTCATTAAGGGCAATTAGCATTTATGATCAGAGGCAAAGCTCATCTAAGCCAGGTCTGAATGTCACACCCTCCACAGCCCTCCTTTTGTTTTGCTGACCTCACTAGTTCCGCGCTTCGCCTGCGTGGCTCTGGCAATATGTTCTGTCATGTCTTTGGGCTTCAGAGGATCTGCCAGTTTTGTCCAATCCACAGTCACCCAGCAGATCACCCTACCCAGCTACGTGGCATTGCCAAACACAGGCCGTCGGCAATCCCGTGCAGGGCAGGAGCGAGAACCTTCCCACGCCGCCGGCGCGTGTCGGCACGCAAGGCTTCCCCACGTTCCCTTACCACCTACACTCATCAATGCATTTCATCTTGCTCAAGGGCTGAGCACAGATTTAAAACAGCCTCACGCCACCTCAGTGGGTGAATTTTGAAGCTCCCCGGTCTCGGGCTTGCTCTTTCTTCGGCTTGGCTTACATTATAAAGCTTAAATGCTGTATGCAAGAGCAACACTAAAGGATTGCACCTTAGTGTGGAAGAGGACACTGTGGTCCAAAGGCATGGAAGCCTTGTGCCAGCTACCCCAGTAGCAGCCAAATGTAAAACATGCCCCCCAACTTTTTAGAGCAGTCTTGGATTTGTCCTCCAAACCTCACCTGATTACTCTTCCTACAAGTCTCTGGGCATTTTCAGTCCCAGTATTAAGATTCAGTTTTAGAATGACAACTCTTACCTAAATATAAGCTATTTGATTCCCGTGAATTAAATATTTCATGAACTAAACTGGTTTTTTCCCCTCCAGACTCCTTTTTATGTAGTCTCAAACATCTACGTTATGAACAATTCATTTTATCAGAAGACAGAGTTTTTGCTTTATGGTATAACAGAGGAAGAATTCTATTCCAATTCTATACTAACTTTAGTTACCTTTTGGTTGACAAAAACCAAATTCCTTTGTCTTGATAGCTTTGCCTATGATTGCAATCCCAGAGTATACCATGAATACACCAAATCACTCTGCAAATTGTTTAGTTTCTTTTCGTTCATAATCATCACTATCAAATGTAACAGGCTACTAAAGGAAGGATTGTGAAAAAAACATCTCTCTACAATGAACTATGCCTTAAAAGGGCTTTTTTTGTTGTTTCTTCACACACAAAAAGGAAAATCCTCCATTAATGAACCAATGAGTTACAAGTTTGTTATGTCCTTCATCTGAAAACAGGAAATATAAACCAGACTAATTCAGGTGTAGAGACTGCAACACAGACCATAATGCTGGTGAAACAGCATTCCAGTCTCTCAAGACAATAGATTTTATGACCTTTGGAAGAAGGGTAAGGTGACTCAGGATGACTACAAGGATGTTGAGAGATTATGCAGGGAGAAAATCAGAAGGGCCAAAGCCCAACAAGCACTTAATCTGGCTACTGCCATAACAGACAATAAAAAACTGCCTCTGTAAATCTATCAGAAGCAAAGGGAGGGCTAAGGAGAATCTCCATCCTTTGCTGAATGACAAAGGATGAGGAAAGGGCTGAGGTGCTTAGTGCCTGCTTTGCCTTAGTCTTTAATGGTGAGACCATTAAAGTTGTTTTCCAGTTGTTTTCTGAGTACCCAGTCTCCTGAGCTGGAAGACAAGGACAGGGAGAAGAACAAACCACCCATAATCCAAGGGGAAATGGTCAGTGACCTACTACACCACATGGACACACACCAGTCTATGGTGCTGGACAGGATGCACCCAAGGGTGCTGAGGGAGCTGCTGTAAGTGCTCACTGAACCACTGTCCATCATTTGTCAGCAGTCCTGGATAATGAGGAAGGTCCCAGTTGACTGGAGATTAGCCAGTGTGATGTCCATCTACAAGACTGACTTGAAAGAGGATCCAAGGAGCTACAAGCCTGTCAGTCTGACCTTGATACCAGGGAAGGTCACAGAGCAGATCATCTTGAGTGCCATCCTGTGCCACATACAGGACAATCAGGGGATCAGACCCAGCCAGCATGGCTTTATAAAAGGAAAATCCTGCTTGGCTAACCTGATCTCCTCTGACATTGTGACCCTCTTAGTTGGCAAGAGAAAGGCTGTGGATGTTGTCTACCTGGACATCAGTTAAACCTTTGCCAGTTTCCCTCAGCATTCTCCTGGAGAAACTGGCTGCAGGTGAAACTTGGGTGATTTCCTGGGTTAAAAACTGGCTGGATGGCCAGGCCCAGAGCTGTAAATACAGATTCAGGAAGGTGAAGTGCCAAGTCCTGCACTTTGGTCACAACCATGCAGTGCTACAGGCTGGAAATCTGCCCAGCAGAAAAGGACCTGAGTGTTCTGCTCATCAACAGCAGCTGAAGAACATGAGGCAGCAATGTGCTCAGATGGCCAACAAGGCCAGTGACATCCTGGCTTTTGTCACCAAAGGTGTGGCCAGCAGCACCAGGGCAGTGATTGGCCCCCTGTACTCGGCACTGGTGAGGCTGCACCTCAAGTGCTGTGCTCAGTTTTGGCCCTTTCACTGCAAGAAGGATACTGAGGTGCTGGAGTGTGTCCAGAGAAGGGCAACAGAGCTGGGGAAGGGACTGGAGCTCAAGTCTGATGAGGAGCAGCTGAGGGATCTGGGGGTGTTCAGCCTGGAGAAAATGAGGCTCAGGGGGAACCTTATTGCTCTCTACAGCTACCTGAGAGGAGGCTGTAGGGAGGTGGGAGTCGTTCTCTTAAGTAACAACTGAGAGAAAATGGCCTCAGTTGGTGCCAGGGGAGGTTTAGATAGGATATTAGGAAAAGTTCTTCACAAAAATGGGTGTCAAGCATTGAAAGATGCTTTTCAGGGCAGTGGTTGAGTCACCATCCCTGTAGGTATTTAAAAGACATGTAGAGTGGCACCTAGGGACATGCTTAATGGTAGCTTGGCAGTGCTGGGTTAGTGGTTGGACTCAATGATCTTAAAGGTCTTTCCCAACCCAAATGACTAGAAATACAATCCAAAAATTGTTTCACAGGAGAATATGAAACAAAGTAAAAGCACATTTTGACAGTTAAACAATCTTAGAGTCAAAAATCAAAGCAGTTACCTGGAAGTACCAATTCCAGTGTTTTAAAAGCCAAATTCCTGCCTGTTACTTGCCATGACTGGGAAAGATAATTAAACCATTATTCAATAAAAATACCAGCAATAAACATTATGGCAAGAAGCAGTAAAGGCTGACCTGCTATGCAGCATGTATGAAGAATATTATAATTACTGTTATTCTTATCATCATCAGTATTTTACTTCAGGAAATGCAGTGAAATAAAATGCACTTTATCTCTGTACCTTGCAAAGGGATCTAGCTCTAATCTACAGATAAATCCAAGGCCACAAGGCAGCCCTACAGAGAAATACGGAATTAATGGAGTATGCCTGAGGAAAGCCTTGCAGTGCTGGTCACAGACAGCAGAGCAGAGTTGTTTGCTTTCCTTAGCCTCAAATTCAAAACTGTCTCTTCTTTTTTTCTTTTTTTTTTTTGGGGGGGCTGTGTGTGGTGGTTTTGTTTTGATTTTTGTTTGTTGTTTAAAACAAGCTCAAAGTACGCAATAGTAAGTGATAGAAACAAATCAATAGTAGTTTGGTGAGGCAACAGTAATTCAACTTCTTAGAGTTACTTTAAAAAAAATTAGAGTGTGTATATATATACACACACACACACAAAATTCTTAATACACAAGGTCTGGTTGTGAATCTGTCCAGTGTTTTCCAAAAATATTTACACTTATACAAATAAGAGACAAATTGCTCTGAACTGTCTGTGCAGTTTGTTTGCAGCTGTCTCAGGCATGATGAAGAGATCAAGTAACTCTTGCACAGAAGAATGTATTTAAAACAAACTTACCAGAAGCATCAGCATAAATGATCCCAGATATATGATCAGAAAAAACCCAGAAATCATAGCTAGAGTGAGAATTCCACGAATCCACCAATTTTTCCATCTATTTAAAAAAAAAAAAAAAGCAAGCAGTTATAAATGAAAATAAAGGCCATTTCCTTTGCTAACTAGAGATGAAAGTGTATTAGAAACAGTGGGAGTAGCACAAATGTTTGTGTTTAATCAAACACATAGCAAGAAATGCAGAATCAACCAACTATCCAACTAAACAGGATACACAGTAAAAGAAAATAAAATCAGCCCCCTTTCTTCTTCCCCCACACTGTCCACATTGTGCCAAAAGTCATTTGCAATTAAATGGCAAAACCCCCTATTGAAGCTGCTCTGAAAATACATCAGGATCCTCAAAACCCCATCACACTCTGCAAGACTGATGGAGGGCCAGCCATGTAAAGGCTTGTGTATGAAAAAGGGCTGCCAGGTAAAAAGTATACAATTCTTTGAGGAGTAACACACACACACACACACACACACACACACAAATCCCAAACAAGCAATCACCGGTTTTCCAGAGAGGCAAAGTAGCTCTTTTGCCAGGCAGAGAGTTATCTATTGGAAACTGTCCTGTGCTCTTGTGAGCACTGGAACCAGAACAGGAGAATATGTGACAATGGGGGATGATGGGTCAAATGAGCAGGACTCTTTTACCCTTGTAGATGTTGGCAGATGTTAATTTCTGTTACCATCAAATCATAGAATCATTTAGGTTGGAAAAAACTAAGATTCCTGAATCCAACCATTAACCTGGCACTGCCAAGTCCATCACCAAACCATGTTTCCAAGTGCCACATCTACACACCTTTTAAATACCTCCAGGTTTCCACCACTTCCCTAGGCAGCCTGTTCCAATGCTTGACAAACCCTTTCCCTAAATAAAAGGGGTGCCTAAACCTCCCCTGGCACAACTTGAAGCCATTTCCTCTAAATGTACACTGAACCAATTAATCACAAGTTACTGCTAAACACAAAGACCCCCTACTATAGCCCAAAGAAATTCTTTCTAGTGGTTTGCTTTGTGTCAGTCTTGTGTCTCATCACTGCATCAGGAGATACACCTGATGCACGGGATAGTGTTGTATCACAGCACAGTTGTAATGTAAACTTCAGCTTTATTAAATTGATTTTCAAGGGCGTTACTCAGTGACAGGTTAATGTCAGCTACAGCCACCAACTGGATTTGCCTTAAGTATCAGAACAGAGGCACGACAGGTTTCATCACAATGTGTTTTATGTTCCTCTCTGATGTGGGCTACACGGTAACAGCTTGCTCCTCGTGACATATCCATGGGGAGAAAAGCTCCTTTAGAAGAATTCAGCTTCCTTTAAGAATAATGTTAAAATACCACATGGTGTCTTGAGGGTGTTGGCAAGTGCGGCACTGGAAAGACAGCTTCAGTAAGACAACAAGCTGCAGAACCTAGGAAGTCACCTGACAAGTTTATTTTTTTTCCTAACTCTCTGCTAGAAAGCTACAGATATTTCTTTTAAAGTTCAAATACAAAGAAAAGCCATATTTCTGAGAGTTACAGTGCAACTCACTCATGTTGCATGTGATGACAACAGCTCTGGTGGCACTGCCAGCTGCTAAACTAGTGGGTAATTTTGAATTTCACATTCAAAAAGCAACAAGAATTTAATTTTTCACTCAAAGCGCTTTTGTAGACCTTTGTGCAAACACTCCAATAAAGACTTTCAAACAATTGAAACAGGAAAGTTTTCACGTGTCCCTCTTAGTTGCAGCTTTGAGGTATCACCATGCCCTTTGCAACAAGTCTAATCTGGAGGCCTAAGACTTCCACAACATTTAACGTGATGAGAGAACTCTGAAACTAGACAATCCTTGCAGTGTGATGGCAATAGAGAACAACACTTTCTGCTCACAACTGGTGCGGTTTAGAAACATGCTTTCTGAAAACTGAAATGTTACATCTGTTGTTACATCACAACAGAAACAGACAACAGATTAGAAAAGGAACAAGGTGAAAAACCTATCATTTCACACATTGGAGATATCTATTGGAGATCAACTTTCTTACAAGGACTGGAAATTTTTAATCGCAGTGTGGATTGGAGATTCTTCTTGTGACTCTTGCAAGACCTAAGTTGCACCTGAAATATACACTGTATATTGCTTTGTTTGTTATGTTGAGCATAAGCTATAAATGATACACACATTCATTTTACTAGGTAGTTTTTTGGTATGTGATCTATCACTTAAATGCTCTTTCATTGCATTAATGAAAAAAATGTAATGCAACTTGCTAGCTCCAAAAGGGTTTGACTGATCAAGTGTTGTAAAGGGACTGTATAAAAAAAATTATACAAGGAACTTTATCTGACAGCCTTCATGAATATGCAGGACCATTATCTGCCTATCTACACCCATACACATTTCCCCCATATTTCCTGGCCATTAAGCTGCTGAGAGGTTGGAGGTGGAAACCTAGGTTTTAAAAGAAACAGCAGAAAAAAAATAAACATTGCTTTAAAAACTATGGAAATAGAAGCTAAGTTGTATTTCACCATAAAGAAAATTATTTAGAAGTGGAAAATCTTACAAAAAAAACTAGCAAACCTCATCTTGAGAATTTACACATATTTTCATTTATACACAAATACCACCCCCACCCATAGCCTTGGATGTAGGAAATCAGTTTATTATGACCCCCAGAAATAGTTATTCTGTAGTTCAAACCCAATGACTATTCTTTAGCCCATTTTATTGCACCGTTCAGACTGAACAATGAAAAATATTTATGTGAACTGTGTTTACTCAGAAAAGTGTGCAATGGGCAATCTAGAGCTATACGCAAAAAATCTTACACTGAAGGTACTATCAAAGCACAAATAAATCAACCATATCAGTAAAATATTTTCCTTGAATTTTCATGTCTATCATATGAAATTTATAACTGTGTACAATCTGTAAGAATTTTAGCCACCAGCTATTAAATTTGAGAGCTTTTTTTTTTACTATACCTGGCAGATAAGCCTGACAAAGCCTTCTTGAGGATTTCTGGAGTGCTGTCTGTTGGTGGAGGAAGATCAGGAATATCTGAATCACTTCTAAGATCCAACTCGCACAGTCTTTCTTCCAAATCCACTTCCTACCACAAAAAAAATATAAGAATAAAAACCCAAAACCCCAACACAACGTGAAAGATTATTTATTAACTATTGTGTCAGAAAACAGTATTGAGAGTCATAACCACTATTTTAGGAACTGATAATATCTGCATTACCTTCTGAAAGACAACAGTGCTGCATTAGCAAAACTGCAGATGTTGTAGGAGACAAATGTATGCCAATAAATGTTTATAAGGTGGCCTGTTCTCAGATGTTGTGACATTGCCTGCTGTGCTCAAGAAACTTTACATTCCAGGCACCACTTTTTCTAGTGTATGTGTTTCCAGAAATACTACAGCTGAAATGCAACACACGAGTTCAACAGAAATCACCAATCCTCTAATATATTCCCTCATCTGCACCTCAAACTAACCTTTTATGGAATAAAAGGGGAAGGGTCTTCTGGTGGTTTATTAACCATTAAAAAAACAAACAAACAAACAAAAAAAGAAATGTAATGCGTGAAAAAACACTCCATTTGTCCAATGAGAAGAGGTTGCTGGCATGGTCTCATACATGTTCTGACTTGAACTCTCAGACTTGAAAAGAACAATCCAAACACAACTTGTGAAGTGACCAAGTGTCTCATGGACACAGTATTACTCAAATTAATTTCCTGTATGACTGTAACACTGCAATCGTTTCTTCGGTGCTCACTAGTGACCGACAGGAAAGACATCATCTAGACAGACTGTGTGTTTAACCCAAATGCAACACAGGCAATACATATTTTGGTGACGAAGTACAAATTGTCACCAATGCTCAGAGTAGACTGTCAGGACTGTTTTTCCCTCAGCTAAAGCTAACACTGAGGGTGACCTGACTTGTTCGGATGTTGCAAACACCACAGCTCCAGGGAGCTGGAAAGCTGCACTCAGTCCTGGCACAGCAGTCACACAGAGAGCAGTCTTTAGCAGTCTCTTCAGCCCTGAACTTCCTCCTGACCTTCTTGACTTGCCTCACATCCTTACAATCCCAAGCAGCTTCCAGTCTGCCCTGCTGCCTCAGGTTTAGTTCTTAACAGCTCTGGGGATTGTTAAGTAACCGTGCCTGAAAACTTTCTTCTCCACCACTATATGCTATTTCTCTGCCTCCCTCTCTTTCCAGCTTCCTGATCTCAGTTCTTTTTCCTAATCTATTTTCAGTAATAAGAAACTTCGGCTTTTCTTTCCTACTTTTTCTTACTATTACCATTTTCTCCCCTTATACTGCATATTTTTGTCACTTTGGAAGCCAGTAGAGGTATATCCCCCCTCTCTCCCCCTCCATAAGACATGCCAGAATTAAGGCACCAGCAACCCTAGGCATGGATTGCATGGTTATTCAGTGCAATCTCTGCCTCACTGACTGGCCCCTGCAAACAACACATGGGAGAAGTTCAGGCTTTCCAAAACTGGCCGCTCAAAGCCAAAGGCTGAGCACATACCCAGGGGCAGGGCAGAGGTGGCCGTGGAGGGGCCAGGGGCTGGGAGCTGACCAGGGTGCTGCAGGCAGGCTCCAACCTCAGACCCTCCCCTGGGGACACCATCCTTTCCACGTAAAAACCGGTTTTAACCTTTCAGAACATGACACGGTGAGCTGGCACCATACAAGTGCACCAGGAAAACAGGTAACAACAGGAAGAATATCTTTTTTTTTTTTTTTTTTTTTTAAATGTTAGGCCCGGATTTTTCTCATTCACTTTCTGTACCACACACGTGCCCAAGATGAGATTCTCGATTTTACACCATTTACTTCTTAAAAACACATGATCAATGCATCCCTATTCCTTGAAATCCCACAGCTGAATAACTATTAAACAGACACCGTCTATAATTACTATAAGCAAGAAGAGCAAATTAGCTGTGGTCCAGATTTCTGAAAATCAGTAAAAAAAGCCATAAAAAGCACACAAATAAATAAATAAATAAATAAATAAATAAATAAATAGATAAATAAATAACTGTGACTGCAACCTTGTACTTCAAAGTTGTTTCTCATAACATTGTACCATAGCTTAAGAAATCAGCTATAGATGCAATTAGGGGGATCACAGCTCTACCCCAAAGCCATGTTCCAACTCCTGCGACCTGCCCTGGAATGCAGCAAGCTATCTGTACACTTCCAGGAGACACTACTCACTGCACAGAGGAGAGCAGACAGTAATCCTGGCCCTAAGACCATGACTTAGCGTCTTTAATATTAATCCCTGCTTGCAGATGGCAGGGACGTTCCCTCTTTTAAGCACTCAGAACTAAGAATACCCTCAAATTCTCTTGTACCATTTTGTTATTGCAGAGAACATTTCCATATTCCACTGGTGTTTAAACAATTTTGAAACAAGAAAAAATTCACACTTAGCTTTATCCCTCTGGTCATTAACACACAACTATAATTTTTACACCTCATTATAAGCAATGCTTTAAATTTTCTACTTCCAGCATCTGAATTCCATTTCAACATCTGAATGCCAGGTGCATGGCATTTTTCAGAGTATCTAAACTTCCTGAAGAAGGAGTCTGTGTTTGTCCAATGTGTTTTTCAGTAGTTCATGACTCATACTGCTGCTACTGAGAACTTGGCTACTGCAACCTGCAAGTTGTACAGAACTTGGTGAACTTTTTTAGCCTTATGTTGCTACTATAACCAGTGGAAATCAACTATCTTCAACTTCCCTTTGTAACATACCTCAAAATTATCTTGAATACTTTATTTCCCAGTTAACTGCTGTCACTGCCACAACAGTTTCCTGAATAAGACATTTAATTTGTAAAGCCAGAAGCCAAAAAGGAAGTTTGTCACTAAAAGCTAGTTAACTGTCTTCTGTATCATTAAGTGCTTGGAGAACCCCATCACTGGGGGACAAGAATTTCTTGCTAATTGTTTTCTAAATTATTTTACATGATTGATTATAAACATATCAGTTTATAGCCACAAATAACAGCAATCATTACAGAAGGAAACACTAAGTTAATCATTATCAAAGCACTAAAAAAAAAAAAAATAATTCAAGACTCTTGCTACTGCAGCTTGACCTTGTAGAAGCAGTTTTGAAGTTCAGTGCAAACCCAAGCAGCCCTTCCTTCTCCTGCTCTTTAGGTTTGAGATCTGGCCAAGCTGAATACTCAGTAACATCAAGGACCTGCAAAGGTCCATGGGAAATGCCATGGGTTTCATACTGTGAGCAGGTCTCGACAGATTTTCAAAGGCTAATTGAAAACAGCAGAGGTTGTACTGTCCTAAGTGACTAAGACACCTTTCAACCCGAGCTGCAAATTAAATGTTTTATCCAAAGTGTTTTCCTTTTTTCCTAGAGTTCTCAAACTGCAGGTGACAGAGCCTTTTATTTGCAGAAAGTGTGCCACTCCCGTCTGCTTGATTCACATCCCAAGTGTCTGTTATGGGTAGATGTTGCAATGATATCACTGCCTTGCTTCGCTTCATTTGAAGGCACACGTTCCTTCAAGAGAACCTATCTGATCAGTTCACAGAATACAAGTCCAACAAGACTGAGATGATACAAGATGAACAAGAACAGGGAAGGAGGCCAACGTAACAGTTATTCACACGCTACAAAGAGCTTGGTGCATAAGAAACACACCTATCTGACACACTATGACACTCATCAGTTTTCATCATTTCCAAAGCGCCCTGAGACAAAGGCTTATTTAGTAGGGGTTTGATTTGCTTTCATTTTTGTATTCTTAAAAGACAAGACTTTTATCCCTAAGCTAAAACTTCTGTACAAACCACAAATACTTGGCCACACAAAAGAGGAACTCAACCAATCAAGAGCCTGAGCCTCCATAACAAGAATTCAAAACATGTGACATCTTGCCATTAAAAAAAAAACAAAAATATTAAGCTTCCATGTGGATTTCTGCTTGCAGATTATTTCACAACAGCTCAAAAAATACCGCCATGTGTCATCCATAAAAAAATAGACATGTCAGTCTTTCATCACCTAAAAGGCCCTGTGCTTCTGAACTACTGTTTTGTACCACATGCCCTCCACTACAATTAACACATGCCAAGGGAACCACGCACCAGGATTATTCTAGTTACAAAGGCCCTGGCAACGTTTCCCTGGTACTGCTTTTTTCCCAGGACACAATAAGGAACTCCCCAGTAGACAACAAATATGTTTTTCTTGGAGGATGCAACATCTCCATGAAGATTAACTGAGAAAATCAAGACATTGTACAACTTACATGAAGAAGTTAGCAAGCAAAATAATTACTGTCATTTTATAAGTTTGTGTAACTGCTACTTAAAGTAAGTTTTCTCCTCCATCTTTGACTTTTCTGCAATCTCTCTCTCAAGTTTTACAGTGAAGCCAAAAGTTCACTTAGAACACATTGTGGCATATTTAATTAGATGTACCTTGATACCCTTCTCTGAAGTCAAGACACCAAAGTATCAGAAAATCCTGAATAATGAAAACTTTTCTCTCCAAACTGTGAAAGCCTGACACATGCAGAAACACACGTGAGAGACCTGCACAAACTGAATCCGAGACTGAAACTTACAGACCCTTTACTTCCTCATTAGTACTAATTCACCACCATTTCCAAGAAAACAGAGGTTTGCAAGTAGTCTGTCCTTATTATTATTATTATTATTACCACCATGATTGTAGCAGACACCATGGAGGTCAGACTTCTCTGTGAAAATTAAACTGATCCATTTTCTGGATATTCAAAAAGAAGCAAGTCAAATGAAGTGACTAAGTGATCCATGGCAGACAGATCCACCATAATCCATCCTGCCATCAGGAATTTCATTTATCTCCCAGCAGGTTTGCAACATTTTGGACATCAAAGATCCAAATCCCAAACTAAGCTTCACAGATCTGAGCAACTTATCTAGCAATTGATTCCCTAGAAGGGCTGTCCCATGGAACAGAAACAGCTCTTTCGATACCATAGGAGAAAGAGTGGTCAGTGATTCCAGTCTTGGTGAAGTTACAAATAATTAACAACAACTCTAGGCAAACAGGCACTTGTTCTCACAGCCAGCAATGCAATATGATTCCACTTCCTTTTCCCTGTTCCGCTCCACCAACTCAGCACACTAGAAAGAAGAATAACTGTGTGATTACTTCCAAGACACACTACTTTTTTTGGAAACATTTGAAAGCAGTGTCACTTGCTCTCTAGTAAAGAATGCAAACAACTGAAATTTTAAAAGAAGCATGAACACATGTAGATCAATCTGTAAAAGTTTAACTGATTTACACATAGTAAGTATTTGAATGCCAAGTCATTCCTCTTGCTCCCAAGGGGTGCAAAGTATTTATGAAGGCACTTTGACCAGATATTCTTAGGCAAAAAACACCCAGGGCAAGCAGCAGGAAGTAAGAAAGTGACAACCAAGAAAAAACCACTCCTGCCACAGGACAACACAAAAGAAATGGCAAACCTGTGAAATTGCAAAGCCCTACAAGGCAAAGGCATGTTCATGGGAATTTTGAAAAATGCCATCTGCTCA
The DNA here is from genome assembly GCA_035222235.1 of Margarornis squamiger. Classification (NCBI taxonomy): domain Eukaryota; kingdom Metazoa; phylum Chordata; class Aves; order Passeriformes; family Furnariidae; genus Margarornis; species Margarornis squamiger. The sequence goes on along the minus strand of JAWWTY010000123.1, from coordinate 12,632,475 downwards.
ATGAGCTAGTGAGCCACTGGAGACATGGAGACTCACAGAGCTTGGGAACTTCGAGAAGAAATATCACAAAAGGCACATTATTCTCCTTCCTACAAAGCTAAGGAAGTTAACATTCCTTTGAACTCATAAGGACATAAAAATAGCTACCAGTTGTTTCCAGTTAGTGTTAAAAAAGACATACAAATGAGACCTCCCCTCCCAAAAAAAAACGCAACTCCACAAAAAACCCCCACAAACAAACACCAGCTTCACCTAAATTCAGTAGGAAATGAGCATCTATGACATAGTAAGTGTAACATGAAAAGTACCAGATAGCATCCTGAAAACAGGACTAGAAGTAGAATATAAAAAATCCTCCAGAAATATTTAGTGTTTCTGGAGTTCTTCAACAAACACAGAGCGCTTCTCTCTACTTGGGCAAACAAGGTGCCTTAAAGCATGTTGCCTCTATATACCTAGAAATCTGAATTAGGATAATGAGCAGAAGCAGCATAAAGCAGACACCACATGAATGGAGGAAAACAAGTTTTCTCCTTCATTACAAGTGAGGAAGAGGGTATTTCTGAACTGCATACTAGAAAGCAGTGTAAATCCACTGCATCATGGCCATCCTGAGTAGTTATGACCCAAAAACCAGTTTTGAGTCCAAATATGCAATTACCACACCAGATCAGTCATCTCAAAATAGCCACAGGACAGTAAGTTATCCACTTGCTGTAAAGGTCAGGCAAGAGATAGAGCACAATGATAACCATCTAAGAAGAGACAGAGCACAATGATAACCATCTAAGAAGATGTATAATGTGACATCTGTGAATTCCAATGGCCAGATGCTTCTCATCAAATCACCTACAGCAGACATTACCTGTGCACTGATACTTAACACAGAGTCCCAAATTGTGACCCACTAATGGAAAACTCAATCCAAAATACTGGTTTACCCCTACAGTTACCAATGGCACTAATACAGCTTAATATGTAAAATCAATCCTTACTGTCAATTGTGAGCCATGACAACGGTCTCCGGTGAACAACTCTAGAGGGAACACGGAGGGTTCCCAAATAATCCATCACAAAGTCGTCTGTGCAGTGGAAAAGGCTTTCCATATCTTTTATTCAGGAGACCAACACAAATGCATGCACATTGAAATTTATCTCCTGTACCCAACATCTTAGCTGCATCCACAGCACCAGAGTCCTTTCTGTTCAACATCTTCCGAAACTGGATGAAACACTAGACTGTTGAGCAGTTCAAGTCAAAACATACTAGGCCTATAGGCAAGAACAGCATTTTCCTCTCTGAAAATCACACAGATAAACCAAGAATAATATTAGAAAGTTTTAGGGGCACCCTTTTGAGATCCAGAGAGCGGAGGCTTTGAACAGGGAGAATTCTTTGAAGGCAGCTCACTGAGTACCTCAGAAATGAACTTAGTCTGCAAAATGAAGCAAACCTGAACTGCTTCACAGAAAACCAGTTTTTTGAGCACACTGCTACAAGAAACAATGCGTAAAAGTCAATTCTCATCTACAAATGAGAAATACTCTCTGCACAGCTATACCTTATGTGATCACAGGCCTCAATGCAACATAGCATTATAAATGTTCAAGTTCACTGGCTTTGAGTTAAAGCAACCAAGGCACAGAATAAAAACTATTTTCACTTTCCAGTTCCTTGCCACAACGCCTAAGGCAGGCTGCACGCTCTGCAAAATCGACATCCATGCAGGTTTAAACAGTTACTGATGGAAGTAAACATACCATGTATTGCTACCTCAATTTAGCAATCAGAAAGCTTTTTTTTTTTTCTCTTTAATTCCAGTTACCAAATTGAGACCTCCTCTTTCATTTTGTTCAGACAATTAGCAACTGTGATGTGCTTAGCTTTTGTAGAGATAAGCCTTAACTCCACAGCAAACAAAAGAACAGCACTGTGGCTGTTTTGCCACTGTAATGAACCTGATGCATAGACTTAGTATTTCGAAAACCTCTTGCCTTAGCAGAAACGTCATACTGCAAGTCCTTTCCAGGCCAGAGGTCAATGCCTATCACTTAAAAGGCCATAAAACAGAAACAGTTTCTGGGGAAATACTGACACAGCCTTTAACTCTAGTAGAACACCATGTTAGTTTCAGTACTACTGTACCGGTCCGGCCACAATGCAGCCTGGTCCAGTGTCCTGGTTTCATCTGGGACAGAGTTAATTTTCTTCCTACTAGCTGGTACAGTGCTGTGTTTTGGATTTAATAGGAGAATAATGTTGATAACACACTGATGTGTTGGCTGTAGCTGAGCAGTGCTTACCCCAAGTCAAGGACTTTTCAGTTTCCCATGCTCTGCCAGTGAGGAGGTGCATAAGAAGTCAGGAGAGAGCACAGGCAGAACAGCTGATCTGAACTGGCCAAAGGCTCTACCAGAAAGTGTCATGCCCAGTATATAAACTGAGGGGAATTAGCTGAGAGGGACTGATCACTGCTCAATGCCGAGGTGGGCATCAGTTAGCAGGGGATGAGCAATTGCATTGTGCATCGCTTGTGCTTTCTTGGGGTTTATATGTCTTTTTGTTGTCTCCCATTTTAAACAATAATAATAATAATAATAATAGTAATGTTCTTATCTCAACCCACGGGTTTTACCCCTTTTTCCCGACTCTCCTCCCCATCCCGCCGGGCGGGGGGCAGTGCGGGGGTGTGAGCCAGCGGTCGGGCTGTGCTCAGCTGCCGGCTGGGGTTACACCACGACATCAGCTCCTTTTCCAAGGGGTGAACTACGACACGCATCCCGGCAGCTCAGCGGCGCTGAGCTTTCGCTGCGGGCCCGGAGAGAGCCCCGGACGCTGCCATTTCAGCGGGAGGGGTGGCAGTGGGGCAGAACACCCGTGGGCCCCAACCCTGCGGCCCCTCGGCCGTCCCCACTCCGTGCCCGGAGCGCTGCAGCCGGGCAGGGACCGGGAAGCATCCCTTATGCCGGGGCCGGGGCGCAGCGGCCCGGTGGAGGCACCGCCGGCCCCCTGCCCCAAAAGCCGCCCGTGCCGGCCCCTCACGGGCGTCCTCACCTTGTCGCTACCCGCTTCTTCTTCCTCCTCCTCCTCCTCCTCCTCCTCCTCCTCCCGCTCGGCAGCCGCCCTCCGCCGCCGCCGCGCCGACATCGCGCCCGGGCGCGGGGAGCGATCGGCACGGGGAGGGCCGCGGAGCCCGCCCGCCTCCTCTTCCTCCTCCTCCTGCTCCTGCTGCTGCTCCCGGTGCTGCTCCGCGCAGCCCGGCGCTGTCCCCGCCACGGGGGAGGCGGCGCTCGGGCTGCGGTGGCCGCCGCGGGTCGTGGGGCGCGGCCGGACGGGGCGCCCCGGAGCGGGAGAAGCGCCGCGTCCCCACGGCTGGGGCGGGCCGGTGTCGCCCAGGTGTGCCCGGCGCTCCGCCCCCGCCCTGGCACCGCCCCGGGGCGGGGGGACCCGGCCGGGACCGCCGTGGGGCCGCCACGGTGCCCGCCCGGGGGTGCGGGGGATGCGGCGCTGGGCACCGCAAACCCCCGCAACGCGGTGGGTAAAGACCTACCTGTGGGTTGTTCCCTCCCGGAACGGCCGCGGTCACACTGCGTGCCTGCAATCAGGCACATCGGTGAAACCCCCTGGGAGACCGGGGCAGGCATCTCCACGCAGCCCTGGTATCAGCTCCTTGTCAGCGCCCGTGCTGCAGCCCGTGCGGGCATCGCTGTGTGTCTTTGCTTCCTTCTGCGGTGCTCCTGCCCACCTACTCTATGCCCATTTATAAGGGCAGGTGCGGTGCTTGGCTCGTTCCTGCCCCACCGTACCATGCACCCCTGCCGGGTATGGTGCCACCAGCCCGCACAGGAACGAAACACACCTGCCTAGGAACTCACAGCCAAGGAAAATGCCCTGCAAGGCCAGTTACACGTCCTGAATTCCTACAGCCGCCCTGTTACGGTGCTTGTGCCTACTCTCAGCCTGGCCATGGCAACAGCTGGCTGCCCCGGAGGATTCCTATAAAGACATTCAGTCTAGATCTCATTTCAGTGCCCACACACTGGTTTACTGTGCCTCCAAACACAGGGGCAGCACCTCTTCCAAGGCATTGTCTAGCCGCTCCTTCTGTCATTTACGTTATCCGTATGGTGACCGGTTTCACCAAGCTTGATTGACTTTATTTCATTATTTAGCTTTATTATGTAAACAACTTTATTATTATGTCCCTCCAAAGTATGCTTGGCATGTTTTTAATGTAAATGCCATGGTTCAGGAAGTTAGAGTGAGATGCTGTGAGTGGACACAGATTACGGCATTGGTAAACCGACTGCAATCTTGCTGCCAAAAAGAGTGGACCCTCTGGTATTCAGGAAGAACAGCCACCTCTGTGAAAGGTTTTGCCTGTGCACTGCTGACAGTGCCAGTAGGCAGCACGCCTGCAGCATTCCCAGCACAAGGCAAATCAGAGACCCAGCGCCAGGCCAAACAGGTCACAGAGGCACAGCCTTTGACACTGGGTCCCTTATGGACACTGATGACAGCACCAGCCCACTGCAGTTCAATGGTATGGACATATGGCCTGAACTGTCCAGCACTTGACTATTGCTAAGTATAAATGTAATGTATTTCTTCATAAGCAAAATATTGTTGGGGGGAAATTTTGTTGGAAAAGCTCAGCTCTTCTTCCTCTGAATATGAGAGGGTGGGAAACAGTACTCCAGCAGGTAAGAAACCTAAACCATACAAGGTGAGCAGAGTGGACCCCAATGGATAATGAGGCATCATTTCCACTCTCTCCTCCTTCAGTATGTTACTCCTATCAAGTTTTCCCTTGGGAAGGTTTCTCCAGCAAAGCTCTCAGAAGAAACCAGTTTCCCTTATTTCGAGCACAAGATATGGGTTTACCTGGTTGGTCCTGCAAATGGGAGGAGCTGCCTAAGGGAAAGCATAAACACTTATTTTCTCTGTGTGGAGAAAATAAGAGGTGGTTTCTCTGGTCTCTGCAGCTTTGCCACCCATGGTGGAGCAGACATCCAGGCTGTTTCCCCTGGCATGCAGGTCCCACACATGGGTCAGTAGTCTGGGTTAGGGTGGACACCAACTCATCCATATTCACCATGGAGCAGCTGTCTGGATGAAGAAGTACATGCCATGTTGTAGCCCTTCTTGGTAAACCTGGCCTGAAAAATACAGGGCTGAGAATAACTAGATTCTATGCTTTTGCCACAGGAAAGATTTTACTGTGGTGGACAGGACAGAGACAGTGCTTCATAAAGTGCCTGCATAAAGATCATTAAGCATATCTTTACATCCCATGAGGAGAGGAGTAAGAGCCTCCATTTCTCCTACATCTTTGCTCCATCCTTAACCTAAAGAATGAAGGGGTAAAGAATTAACCTAGAAAATCTCAGAGAAAAAAATAGTGGAAGAAAGTAGCAATAGTGGCAAAGAAGGAAAAGGTGAAGTAGTCAAAACATATTAATGAGCAGAGGCAAGGCAAGTGCAAGAAGATGAGTCACTGCATTTCGGGAATAATAGAGGCAGCAAGCAATGAACAATGGTGACAGCGGGGTGAGGGAGTAAGCAATCTTCTGGGCAGGGCCACTGGGAGGGAGAGAATTTAAAACAAGGACCAGGCCCCAGCAGGATCAGGTGGCAATCCAGCCCTAGCTTCACTCCTCTCTCCTGGCTGGGTAATCCTGCTGTGGTTATGCACCTTTTCACCCACGGAGCACTCAGAAAAATGAGGAGGGACAGCAAAAGTAGCTGTATCCCAGCAAAGTTTTTCAAGCCCCTCCAGCTCAGAGGAAAGAGACAAGGGGCTCCCAGGACAGCTCCCTCCCCTGTGGGGCAGGGGTCTTAGGGATCCAGCAGATGGTGGGAGTGTGGTTGTCATGCTTCTCAGCTGCAGCACCTTGCAGTCATGGGAGCCCAGTAGGTCTCTTGAATTGCAGCTGGTTAGACTGGTTGGATGGGAATTTTTCAAGTCAACACCCTGTTACTCAGGTTCCTTTGGGGCAAGTAACTACACTGTCTGGAATGTAATATCACTTCTCAAAACGTTGTGACCATGTGTAGTTTCACAACATGTGGGAGAAACCTTCACATTCTCTGTGGACAAAGGTATCAGCTTGTCAGCCGCTGACTTTTATGATATGCAAATATTGTCACCTCTCTTGCACGGATTTCAGTATCTTGACACGTGAGACCTCAGAGGTTTTTGCTACTCTGTCTTGCCTTTGCTTTCTCCTTGTATTCCCACATGAATTTAGTGGCTCAAAGCTACCAGTAAGCAACCCGAACCTCAGCTACCTACACAACATTATCTGCACAGGACAGCCCCTAACAAGCACATCCCTGCACTTCCCCCGGCTGCCCAGAGTTAAGACATCACCTGCCCTGGCCATGCTGCCCCCTGCCCTGCACTCCAGTTATCCACAGCAGGCAGATCTGCCTTGCCTGCTGAGCCAGGAGCTGCCTCTCTGCTCTGTGCCTCGACCTACGTACAGGAGGAGGAGTTCTCTGCAGGCAGACGCAAAACTAGAGCCCTGACATTAAAACAGTTATATAAGCCCTTACACAAGCTGCACACAGCCTCCAGACAGAAAGGCAGCCGGCATGGGGCTGCTGCTGTCTCCACTGACTGACAGAAAAGCCCTTGCATGGGAGAGAAGCAGGGCAGGGCTGCTTCGTAGCTGCTGCAGCAGAAGGGAATGTAAAAAACTGGTTCCCTGTCTGCTCAGATGCTGAGGAACAGAAAATATCCAACTCAGAATGTGTTGGAAAGAATGGCACATCTGCAGCTGTAACACTGAGGATCCCTATTGCTGGCAGTCTCAGAAACAGAAGTGGCTTGCAGGTTTGGGGGCTTTTTAAAATGAATTACTACCAATGAACAGGAATGAGACAAGTGAAAATTGTCGATACTGGCTGGTCAGCATAGACAGTAGTGTCAAGCCATGTCAACAACAGTTCAGTATCCCCTTAGCAAATATTAATTATGAATGACATTGTAATGTGCTGCTTTTAATAAATTTATAATCTTTTTTGCATCCTTAGAGCATTATAAAATGGATAACACCAAGCCAGAAAGAACAGAAGGAACAGTGATACAACAGCCTCCAATCAGGCTGTGTGTTTGTTCTCCAAAGCACAAGACTAGCTATTAATAAATACCCTGTGCTCCCCTGACAAAACAAAGAGCTGCAAAACACTGCCTGGTGCTGCCTTGAGACGGCGTATGGGAGCAGGGCATGGGAGCCCAGGTGCTCGGGATATGCTCAAAGCTGAAATTCCAGGTCAGAAGCTCATTATTACACAGCCTGTGCACTCTGAGATGAATCCTCCTCCAGCTTGAAGCACTAGACTCAGTTTCTGAAAAAAAACCAAAAAGGAAAGCTGCCCTGGAATATAGGCTTGTATAAGTAAATAAAGAGGCTACTTTTCCCCTTTTAAATGAAAACAGCATGAGCTCTAATGCTGTCTTGGTGAGTTTAACACAGGTCAAAAGCCAGTGATGCTTTGGCAAGGCATCCTGAATGAAGCATACATATCTATATTTTAGTAATTTAAATCCACTGACAGCACTGAGTTGTTCTTTTATGTTTAGCTAACATGTCATGTAATCTGTTTATATTTGCTAGTCTGGCATAAAACTATCCTAGTCTGTGGTATTTGTGGTTGAATATTTGCTTATTAGTTGTATATTTGAACTTTATAAAATAGGCCACTTGTATGCCAGAAAAAACAAAACAACATGACCTCATTATTTCCAAGTTATGCATAAAGTCTGAGGAGCATAATCTAGTGACCGCTGTGAAAGCTCTGGCAGCAGAAACCTTTGCCCCAGGCTGCTGTCACCTTCTGTTTGGTCCAAGTGACTGAATATTGCACAGCTCCTTAGTTATTCTTGATCCTTCCTTCCTACCACAATCCCAGGGATGCTTCTGCTTTTTCCAAAAATAAAGAAGGAAGTTTTCATATGCAATGGTTGCTTGGCAAGCTGCTGCTGTTTTCGTATTAGATGTGAAATTAATTCTTGAACTTGTTGAGGCTGCCTGAACTTGCCGTGAATCTGCAACACACCCTTCCCGTGCGATTTCACATGCACTGTGTGCTATATTATCCATACAAAGCCTTTCTTTTCATATAAGCCCCATTTGGAATACTGTAATTTAACAGCTTGCAACTCCTCACTGCTGGCAGGGGTGCCTTTTGCAAGGAGCTGTGGGCACAGGAAAAGGTGGAGACAAGCTTGATGAGGAAACAGACTGGCTGATGCCAGGGGTAGAGACTATACATTTACAACTGCAGCTGTGAAAGGGTGAAGGGGTAATCACTGGATTGTTTAAAGGGACTAATGGCACCACTCTGTCAAAACACAAGTGACTGCCAGAGAGAAAGGAGGAGCTGGCTCCATTCTAGACAAGTCCCATGAAATGTAGCACGGACAGAATCAGCTGTTCTTCTACAAATTCAGTCAAAGGTATTTGGAAAAACTAGATTACTCTGTGTGTGCTTTGAGCAGGACTGAAAAACAAACCACTCTTCATAAAGTTTTATAAGATGCTTTTAAAAAGGCCTCACTAGATACACAATAGTTTCTTCAGGTGACCCCACAGATGGGGCTGCTGCACAGTAGCTCACCAGCACCTTCAGACTGGTGGAGACTGAGGGGGTACTGGAACACCTGGTCCCTCACAGGACAAGGCTGAGAGCCCTAACCCAGAGGCTGCAGCAGGCAAGGCAGGAGAGAGGAAGAGGAGATCAGTTGCCTCCTACACAGCTTCCATCACTCTTTCTGGCAAAACCTCCTTGACAGGAGAAACTTGCCCAAACAAACTCACTGTGCCCAGTGCACTTCCCAGCAGTTTCAGTGGAGGTGGAGACCATTTATGTTAACATATATATTGTTGGCACCAGCCTCAACACTGCAAGTCCCTGTGGCTTACAGCCAGCTGTAAGAGAGAATCCCTTCTGTATGATGTCAAGGGAACTGTGCTTGTGCCCAAACTCTACTTCTCTCTTCAGTATCAGGTTATTCTGGTTATTTCTATGTAATTGAGCAGGCCACAAAGCTCTCTGACAGCTAGGCTCTCAGGGAATGGGCTTTCCTACCACACTACAAGCAATCCCCGTTTTGTCCTGTGGCAACTCTCATGTGCTCCCCCATATGCCAAATATGGGGCTGAGCCCTGGTCCCATCAGTGGGTATTTGGCATCTTCTTATGTCAAGACAAAACTGTTAGGCAGTTTCAGCAACATCGTCCATTCTCAGGCCATAGCAATGCTTCCATGTGAAGTATTTACTGTTTACTTGATTTGTGGTGCACAGAGCACAGCTTGCACTTGTCTCTGTTTTCTGTCAGTGGATTTGCTCCCCCCTCCCCCCTTTTTATGCTGCTTTCAATAAGTTTTATGTCATTTCATTTAATTGAACTCTAGTATTACCCACCCTATTACATTTGAGTTCATAAGAAAAGTTCATCTAAGGTATAAGCAGTCATATCACCATTGATTTTTAGCAGTTTATGAAATATCACTCTGTTTTGCCAGCAATACCATCTTACTATCTTATCTCAAGGGACAGGAAGAGCATTATGGCATACTTGGAGTGTATTTTATAAGTGGTGAGCAGCCGACAGGGTGCAATTAAGCCAAGTATTGCAGTCACGATCTGGGAAGGTTACCCTGTAAAGTCTTGGTTTGCTGCCATTTTGTTGTGGTCATCTTCAGATTGAAGTACATCCTGTACTTTAAAAAGGTGTTCCTGCATACCCACTTAGGTGAATTCTCTGAAAGTTGTCTTCCCGGGATATAGTCATAAAGATACACTAGAAATTACTGGTTATACCTTTCACATCTTTGCTATCTTTCTCCAAATCCTGTGGACTGGAACTTTGCTACACAAGATCCTGAGCTCTTTACTGGGGGTAGCATGTTCAGAGAAGTGTCTTCCCCTTACCTAAAGAGCTAAGAAAATGTGAACTTCAAAAGACAGAGACTTGTGGCCTCTACTCTTTTTTAAGATTCCAGGCTTGTGGTTGAAAACCTCTCAGCAAATCTTGACTAGAGATTTCTGGATGTATGCCACAACACTCCTTTCTCCTCCCTAAGTCACCAGCATATGCGGGGGCAGCTCTCAGCAAATTCTACTTATGCCTCTTTTTCTTACCTGAAGGTGCCAAATTTATTGGGAAAGCACTTGATCCTGGACAGCTTCTTCTAGAGACTTGCTCTCTGTGCTAAAAGGGCTAAGGCATCTGGGGTCAATTAGGCTATTCACCAATCCCCCAAACCCCTCAGCTGGCTGCCTGCCTCAATCACGGTGAAGGAGGGATCTGCAGTACCAGAAGGATTGGGTTCTGGTTGCCCAAAAGAGGCACCAGTTCTGCTTCTTAGCATTTTTAGCTCTCTCTGGGGCTCTGACCAAACTGTCTGGTCCCCAGACAGGTACTGCAAGAAAAGCAGGATCCAAAATGGTAATAGAAAGCGACCACAGCAAGTGGCTTTCTAGTGCTTCTACTGTATGCCAGACAGGTGCCTGCTTACCTGGAGCCTTCAGTGCAAAGGCAAAATGAGAGAAAGAAGTACAGAACTGTATCTTCAGGCTCAGTCACTCTTTGATCCAGGGTTTTTTACATGTAATTGCAAAACAAAGAAATTCCTTGTTTGCTATACAAGACTCATTTTCAGCCAGCTGCTGTACCAACATGGTGCTTTCTGAACAGCATCCTTCATGCCCTTATGACAGCTAACCAAAGCTAGTACTGGAAGAAATTACCTGGGTGTCTTACTGCAGCCAAGCATTCCCTGCTGCCCTGTCCCTACTGCCACTAGAGTTTCATGCAAGCTGCAGAAGATGACTTGGCTTCACTGGTTATGAGATATGAAAAGGAAAACCCGAAAGTGAACAGAGCAGGAGCTAGTAGAGGTGACTGAGAAACCTATAGAAGAACTGCAGTTTCCTCTGTGGGGCAAGAAATGGCAGTATGCTTTATCCCAGGAGTCTTTGGCAATGCCACTGCAAACTGAGGTGAGAAATGGGGTTCAAACTGTCACAATAGGAAATTGCCCCTTCTGGATGCAGGTGTTTTAGTGTCTACATCTCCTATCCTTTGCTAGAGAAAGGAAAGCCTGGGGGAAACCCCAAAACCTTGAACAGTCCTCTTTGCCTAAGGATTCAGCTTATTACAGGAAAATCAGACACTTGGTCTTCTTGCTTCCTCAGTAGCTCCCAGGCCCCTCAGCATTTTCCCCACCTTCTCCCTCACACCTCTGGAGAGCAGGTCCAACCACTCTTTGCTTCCCTGCAAAGAGCCAGCATGTGAGGCCCTTCATCCTCTTGCCTGGAGAATGGGGTTGAGCCTGGCAGAAACTCTGAAGGTGCCACTCAGCCTATGGCATAGTGCTCACAATCCCTGTGACAAAACCGCATGGTTTTGCTGAGGCAAGTAAGGTGACCTGGAGTTTGCAGGGCTGGAAGCTGCCACACATTGATGGGATAGAGGGTAGTAATTTTTTCCTGCTGCTCAGTGTGCTGCCAGACTGCTCTGCTCCAGAAAATCCAAAAGAAAGGCATGGTTCACACCAAAATAAATTGTGAAGGCTCCAGCCCTGGCCCCATCCAAGGAGATGCTCTTGCCCCTTCCATTACAGCACAGCAGCCTCTGCTGACACATGGCAGACAGAAGCATCATGTCCTTCACGATAATACAAATAGGTTTGTGTCTTCCTTTACTATATTGTAAAACAGTTACAAAGCAAACAACCAAACTCTGTGCAGGTCGTGAGGTGTTAAGGTTTTGTAGTGGTGGGAAGGAGAGGGGAGGGTCTGCCCTAGTGACTCCCCTCGATATTTACCTGTGCACTGAGACTAACCAGCCACTTGTTCTCTTGTCACTGGTTGTGCCAGGCCAGAACCAGCATGGATGAGGCAGCAGGGAATTGCTGAGCCCGCCTGGGTTCAGAGAAGTGAGGCAAGGAGCTTGGAGCAAGGGAAGATCAGTGTGACCCCAGTGCATTACACTGAATGACAAGCAAAGACCTTAGGGGTAACAATTCAAATAAAACCCATTGTTGCGATAAAAACCTCGTAGACAAGTCCAGCTGTATTTTTCGGCAGCCTGTAAGAGGAAAGCCGAAATCATCAAGCTTCCACATTGTTTCTTATGCCCTTCCCAGGAGAGCCGGGAGCTTCAGATGGTCCTTGCCTCTACTAGGGAAGACACGGAGGTCCTGCCTTGCCCTGCGGACACAGCGCTGTGGTTTCCAGCCGCCGGCCGGGGAGCTCCCCTCGCTAGGTGGAGCTGCCGGACCGAGCACGGCAGCCCCGGGAACCGGCCCCGGGAACCAGCCCGGGGAACCAGCCCCGGGAACCGGCCCCGGGAACCGGCCCCGGCATCACCGGCGGCTCCCCAAGCCGCACCGCATCCCAGCCCTGCCCCTGGAGCTCTTCGCGCTCCTGACATCTCCAGTGTCCCGCCACTTGATTCGGTTACACTGAAGCTGAAACGGAGCAAGCGAGATCTTTTCTTAAACGAGGTCGTGCTACGAAGTGTAACTCTCTCAGTGATTTCTCAATCATTTGGTCAGCATCTGCTAATCAATGAATCCCTGTCAGCCTTCGATGTGATAAAAAATGCTGAAATAAGTTTTTCTAAAAATCATAAAAATATGCACATAATGATAGTCACTGCCTCCGTTTTCTCCCTCCCACTCCCACTTAGACCATCAATTTAATGATTTCCAGTTCCCTGACACTGGACCACCCTGTGCCAACAATTTCTAAGCTCTCTCTGCTGATTTCCATGGGGGGCTGCTTAAAGATCAATAGCAGTGATGGCCTACCGTACATATATTTGTGAAATACAGAGTGAGAGATGATATAAAAGCTCCAGCTACGCCAGTTAAATTTCCATACATTTTTGCTGTTAATGTGAAACCAAAGTAAATCCAGACATTATTTTTAGCCACACGGCACACATGACTATCCACATCAAGAAAATGCTCACGTGGATGCCAGGGTAGTGCCTGGACCCACACCCCACAATTGCACCTGTGGGGAGAGTCACTGCCCTGCACATGCTTGGGAGGCTCAAGTGGCCAACTGGGGCTGGGGGATGATGGGTGACCTTCTGTTGGATCTAAATTTGTATTTTTATCCACACCTCATATGCACATACACTGCACAGTGAGCAATCTCTATGCAGCAATGAACAATAGAAGAGAAGTGGAAGGTAACTTTGTAAGGATGGCACCATCTCAGCCCTTAGGCAAAGATCAAAGAGGGAGATGGAGCACCGGTGCTTCTTGTCCCTGCTGTTACACATCTGACTGACACATACACTTTGGCATGACTGCTAATAGTAGGTTTCTAAAATAGTTTCCCTGACTACGTCTGATCAACCAGAGGCACCCAGCCTTCACAGAGTTCCCTAAGCCCACCTCAAAATGGAGCAGGACACTCAAAATCAATCACACTGCAGACTGAGGTATGCAGAGACATCAGTCCCCATCGCTGCTGCTCCCATTTCCAGTGGAAAGAAGGGCTACCTCTACCACAAGAACTTCAGTGTTTAGCAAGTACATGGTTAGAGGGAAATGTCTTGTCTAAATTCTGTGTCACATTACGGGCACATCTGTGCTGTCTGCAGCTCTCAGTGGCACCACACAGAAGTAGGCAAACATGGCAATGCTGAGAAATCTGTTGTTCACTAATTAGATAGGATAAAAGGAGAACTGGTAACCAGTAATGCCACAGGGCTATTGTTAGCAGGGCTTTGGAGCTAGGTTGCCAGCAGAGTGGTGGGTGCACCTGCAGCAGACCCCTCAGGCCACATTAAATAGTTTTATGATGTTTCCACACCGTAATGTAACAGCAGAGGTGGTGACAGACTTTGGAGATGTAAGGTGGACAAACTTCAGGTAAGTCTTGTCCTGTCACGAAGGGAGCATGCAGTGAGGGCAGAGCCTGAGCAGGGCACGGGTGTGGGGGTGGGAGAGGGGCCTGGAGCAGGACTGTGCCAGGAATGGTCTCTGGTGAACCTGTGAATCCCGGAGAGGTACTCGGTACTTCTAATCCTCTCCTCGCGGCTTTCCCCCAGCAGGGGTCAGGCTGAACCAACGATCACAAATCAAAAGTAAAAATAACTAATCTGTTTCAGCAGCAAATATTTTCAATACTCCAGAAAGGACAAAAATATTTTGCCTTACTGAGGATACGGAAAATACTTGAATATTTCATTTAAGAAAAGCAAAAGAAATATTGAAATGGGAACGGAGGTTACTGCAAGCAGCAGCCTGCAACACCCTCCTCTTTGCAGCGGTTTTAAAAAGGCAATGACGAGCTCCTGTTTCCAGTCAGTCTCAGCCTCTGTTCCCAGTCACTCTGGATACACTTCAGTGTAAATGGCATGAGAAATTCGGGTAGGATATGTGGACCACAGAGTTAGCGGAGCAAAGTAACAGGAGCGTGTCCTCAGAAGTGACTGGAAGCCCCCGGGGAAGGCAGAGCTCACAACATCCGCCACCGGCTGAAACGGGAAAGCTGTTACCCAAAGAAACAATTCCTGCGGGGTCAGAACAAGTAAGTAACGCAGAGCGGTACCAGTCCTAGGACGACGTCTCCAGTTCACCCCCAGCTCGAGCTGGCAGCATTTCGTAGCCCTTGGCACTCTGAAGAGCAAACCAGGGAGCCTGCGATGGGGTCGCCTGCGAAGTGATGCCTCTGACTTTAGCTGTCGCTAGAGATCTGCAGGCAGACACTCTGGGACAAGAATGCTAAAAAGCAGGTGAGATGTACCCGAAGGCCCAGCTCCTGAAAATTTTTCTGGCCAGCTTTGTCTCAGTTTCTCGCCTAGTGAGAGGACACAGAGGATGGCATATCATGCGTGGAATTTTAATGATAACTTTATTATATTTTGGTGTATTACTGGCGTGGGATTTTGTAGTCTTACAAGAAATTTCCGTTTCCACATCTCCATTAAATGTCTGATTCATTTTCTTGGCTCATGGTAATGCCTCAAGCTACATCACTAAAGAATCAGCGCTCTGTATTAGATAAATATAAGACCAGGTCTGATTAACCTATTAACTATTTTTAATTAGCTTTTAGTGTCCTTCAGATATTCTGTGTTTTTGAGGAAGCAGAAAGAGGATGAGAGCAGTACTACGGAGATGTATAGAGCTAGCATATGGACCGAGATTGTTCATCATCATTGGCAGCAACTCTGCTGTAGGGAATCTTGCAACATCACAATTTTCCTGCTAGAGTGAATGCCATAATGGACACATTTGTGTAGTGAAATATGGTCAAGATAGAAAAAATTTAAATCTTTATAGCGTTTTTATGCTCTGTCTTCCTTTTTGGTAATCAGATCTTGATTAAGAGCTGGAATTAGCACCCAGAAGAACATTAGGCTTTTCTGGCTCAGTTCCTTTCCACCATGTAGGGCAGGCAACAAATGATTCAGAGGCTTTACAGTACTGCTACAACAAAAAGGTGTCTAAATACCTATCCATCACTTTAGGAAAGTAACCGACTGCTTCCTTGCAATGTGGAACATATGGTAATGGCAAAATATTTTATTTGTTAAATAAAGCGACTACTTGATTTAGTTCATACAGACCCTTCTCCCAGTCCCAATGCCTTATCGGGGCAAGAGCCGGGCAGTGTTGGGGTGCCTGTTCCCGCTGCTGGAGGGCTGGAAGAGCTCTGTGTAGGGGAGAGCCAGCGCTTCCTCGCAGGGAGCACCCCGCGCACAGCTGGACCCCGCGGGCGGCGCGGTGCCCTGAACTGCAGCGCGGGTCCTGTCTCATCACCTGAAAGAACAGCTGACCCTGCGATACCAAAGCACTTTGGACCTTTTAATTTTAGGTGTTCTCGTGCGGTTTTTTTGGTTTATTGGAGGTTTTTTCTCCGTTCAGATATACTGCGACCATTCGGGCCAAGGTAAATTTCAGAGGCACAGCTGCTCCAGCACTCGAACGAGCAAACAAATGTACTACAGCTTTTTGTGACAGCTCTTCTGACATCATTCATACCTCCTCTTCGCTTCCGGGGTCCCCACCGCTCCTCAGCCCCTCCCTGCCGCCGGCCCCCGCCCCTCGCTGGCCGGGACCCCTCTGCCGGGGGCTCAGCGAGCTGCCTCCCCGAGGCCCAGCGGGCTTTGGGGGGGAGCTGCCCTTTTCTTCTCGTGGCTTTGCCTCCTCCGAGCTGCTGTTCGCCCCTGCTCCCCGCTGTCCCTGCCCGGCCGTTCGCTCCCCCTCTGCGCCCGCATCCCCTCCGCTCGCCAGGCGGCTTCTCCCTCCTTCATTATTTGACCTGGTACTTGCTTTATCAGCAGCGATTGAAGTGCTTGCGATGAGACCCTGTGAAACGGGCGAAACGCGGCCGGGCACTGGTGAGCAGCGGGTCCGGCCAGCAACCCCGTCTGCTCCAGGAGTAGTTTGGCTGCGGCGTTTTCAGGATGCGGTTTGCTCACCCCGTTAGTGAAGTTTGTTGCCGGGGTGGGTTTCACCCCCACCGCTCCCTGGGGTGCTCACAGTGCCCCCCACCCGCTGCTCAGATATTGAGCGTCACAGCACAGCCCCTGGCTGCCCTCTGAGCAACTTTGCCTGGCTACAGCTTAGGGAAAACAGAAACCTAGTATGGAAAATGAATTAATGAATTAAATATTGATATTTTCGAATATTTCTAAGTGACAGCTACGAAAGACAGAGAGGGGGTAATGCTGACGGCTGCTTTTGGATACGTTCCTCACGCACGGGGAGCCCTATGGGCGCCATCCAATCTAAGATGCTATTTTTAAAAAAAAAGAGTTTGCACGAGGCGACCCCCGAATAAGCACTCGTTTCTCCAAGATGCCGTCCGTTCCTTACAGTAGGAAGGCAGGAGAAGCGTTTGTGCTGGGGGGGCATCGTTTTGTGTTGCTTCCCCTAGAGAACAAGCCCAGAGGTGCCGGGCGACGAACTCCCGCCCGGGCCGGGAAAGAGACGCGGAGCGAGTGGAACGGGCGGCTCCGCTGCCCACGGGCTGAAGTCAAGACTGGTCCCACAGCTCCCGGTTCCCCTCGTCGCCAGAGCAGACCCGCGGCCGGAGCTGCAGCCGCCTGCCCCTGGCAGAGCTCCCTCGGGACGCTCCGAGGAGGGAGGCAGCGGGTCCGTGGCGACCCGGGGGGGGGATCTGTCCCCGCACTTTCGCTGCTGCAGGAGGGAAGAAAAGCAGCTCCCCTGGGTGCTGGACACATAGCGGGACAGCCCCGCGCCTCCCTCGGCACTTCCAAACCCGGTTTAATATTTCCCCCCTCTCCCTAATTCAAATGCAAATCGGTCGCTTTCAGAGGAAGGCTCCCGGCTCTCCACGCCCGCTGCCTGAGCCGGTCCTCGGCGCACCCAGGACTGCGGGGCCGGCCGTGTGGGTCTGCCTTGGCCGAGAGCTCGCTGGCTCCACTGAAACCGGCAGGAAAGGACGTTGTTTGGTTTTATTTTTAGAATAATTGAGAAGTGACCCAAGGACAAAAAAATCCCAACCAACCAACCAACCAACCTATCAAAAAACCTCCCACCAATACAAAACAAAAACCCCAAAAATAAAAATAAAAAAACCAAACACCAAAACCCAGAATTTAAAAAGCACTTCAAACTCGGAGGCTTAACTCGAGCTTCCCGGAGGTGCCCTTCGTGTGGCTGTGCCAAAGTTAAGGCGAGGCAAGGTCCTGCCCTATGCGCCCTTTCTCCAAGTGTCCTTTCCTCGCACCTTTGTGAATCAGCCTAAAAGAATTCCGACCAACAAGGGTTTATTTAGAAATAGAAGGAAAACACCGTCGCAAGCAGAGGATCAACATGCTTCCGCTTCAGCTAAGAAATTTTTTAAAAAAAAAATTGAATTTCCACACGGTCCTCTTTTTCCACGCTCGAGGAAACAGAGTTCCCCACAGGTACAAGCACTGGGGCACAGACAGCACAGGGTAAAAATCTTTTAGGGTGATTTCGCGTCACTCTTCCTTCCATGGAATGCTCTTTAGGAGCCGCATGGTACTTTTTTTTCCCTTCTAGCCCTAGGAGACGGGAAAGCTGGGGACAAGTGTCTAGAGCACTCGTTACAGCTGGCCTCGGGTCTACAACACGGGGCAGGGGCCGGGCAGGAGAGGACGGGGCCCGGCGGGACGAATATGCGGTTCCACCGTGCAGTGGGTTCAGAGAGCACCCCCGCAGGTCCAGAAGGTTCGGGAAGAGTCGGGTCGACCCGCACCACCCGCATCCCAGGGAAAAGCCGGGGCAGGCCCCGGCCGGGACTCGAGCAGCTCTGCTCCCTGCAGTCGTTCCCAGGGCACAGAGACACAGAGAGAGAAAGGGAAAAGGAAGAAAGAAAAGAAGGAAAAGACGAAGGAAGAAGGAAAAGGAAGAAAGAAAAGAAGGAAAAGACGAAGGAAGAAAGAAAAGAACGAAAAGACGGAAGAAAGGAAGGAGGAAAGGAGGGAGGGAAGGAGGGAGGGAGGAAGGGAAGGAGGGAAGGGAGGAAGGGAGGAAGGAAGGGAGGAAGGAAGGAGTGATATGAATAGATAAAAAGAGAGGGGACAGGCAGAAGAATACAGAGCGAAAAATTATACGAGAGATGGGAAAGAAAAAGAAAGGGAAAGAGAAAGGGAAAAAGGAAAACAAAATGAGAGAGAAAACATGAAAGTAATAAAAGAAATAAAAAGTAGAGAAATATAGAAAAATTTAAAAAAAGAAATAAAAGTAAAACATGAAAGGAAAGGGGAAAGGAAAAACCAAAGGCAAGGGGAAAGCAAGAAATAAAATTAAAAAGAAGAGGAAATAAGGGGAAGGAAATAGAAAAAGAAACAGGAGAAGAAAAAGTAGAGGAAAAAAGGTAAGGAAAAGAGAAAGGAAAAACGGAAAGAAAAAGTGAAGGGACAAGAGGAAGGAAAGAGAAGGAAAAGGAGAAGAAAAAAAGCGAGGA
>JAWWTY010000123.1:12537582-12612618 GCA_035222235.1 Margarornis squamiger | reverse complement strand
CGGCGGCGGCGGCGCGGGGATGCTGGCGCTGGGGCAGATGGACGGCGCGCCCCGGCAGGGCGCCTTCCTGCTGGGCAGCCCGCCGCTGGCCGCCCTGCACAGCATGGCCGAGATGAAGGCGCCGCTGTACCCCGCGTACCCCCTGCCCGCCGGGCCCGCCTCCTCCTCCTCCGCCTCCGCCTCGCCCGCCTCCGCCTCGCCCTCGCCGCCGCTCGGCTCTCCCGGCCTCAAGGCGCCCGCCGCGGCCGCGGGCGGGCTCTCGGCGCTGGGCACGGCCCCGCCGCAGCTCTCGGCCGCCACCCCGCACGGCATCAACGACATCCTCAGCCGGCCCTCCATGCCCCTGCCGGGCGCCGCGCTCGCATCCCCATCGCCCTCCGCTTCCTCGGCGGCGCCCGCCGGGCTGCTGGCCGGGCTGCCCCGCTTCGGCAGCCTCAGCCCCCCGCCGCCGCCGCCGCCCGCACTCTACTTCAGTCCTGGGGCCGCCGCCGCCGCCGCCGCCGTGGCCGCCGGGCGATACCCCAAGCCGCTGGCCGAGCTGCCCGGCAGGACGCCCATCTTCTGGCCGGGAGTGATGCAGAGCCCGCCCTGGAGGGACGCCCGCCTTGCCTGCGCCCCCCGTGAGTACCCAGCGCCGCGGGGCAGCGGGGAGCGGGCCTGGGGGGAGCCACACCGGGAATCCAGTCCCGGTGCTGGGCAGGACCCGCGCCGGGCCCGGCCGTGGCCGAGGGGGCTTGGCTTTGCCTCGCTTTCTTTTGTTTTCGTTTCTTAAGTTCTCTTTGCGCTCCCCGTCCCCTCGGTCGGCGCGAAACCCTGTAATATGCCGGTTATCGCCTCCGGGGGAAGGGAGGCTGCCGCCGCCGTCCCCGCAGGGTACTTGGGAGTGGTTTTAGGGGCGCGCACAAACTTTCCCCGAGCTGGACTTTGCGGTGCCGCCCGCTCGCACTGGCTGCGGCTTCTTTAGAAAAGAATATCGTTTGCCCGCTCAGATTTTGGATCCTTAAAGGAAAAATAATAACGGAGAGCCGGGAGGCCAGAGCTGCCGCCTTGCCGAGGCAGCAGTTTCGTTACAGATCCTCCCCCGCGGAGAGACCCTCCCCGTCCCCCGGGGCCGCTTGAGAGCGAAGCGCTTTCCCAAATCCGTAGATTAACGTGTCTGTCCCTGCCTTCCCTTTCTCTCCCCCCTCCCTTCGCCAGATCAAGGCTCAATTTTGCTGGATAAGGACGGAAAGAGAAAACATACCAGACCCACTTTTTCTGGCCAGCAGATTTTCGCTCTGGAAAAGACTTTCGAGCAGACGAAATACCTGGCGGGGCCGGAGCGAGCCCGGCTGGCCTATTCCCTGGGGATGACGGAGAGCCAAGTCAAGGTGAGAGCAGCGGCTCACGCACGAAGCGGTGCGGGGCTGGGGGAGAGGGGAACAAAAGGGGCCCACCGCCGAGATGGGGTCCGTGTGGGTGGGCCACAGATGCTGCGGGCCGGGGCGGCCGAGCCCACAGGAACACGGCGAGGGCTTCCCCGGCAGCTACCTTCGGCCCTTTCTGCCTTACTGCGGGGCCGACGAGATTATTTTAAAACGTATTAAAAACAAAACAAAAAGATGAACCAAATAAACCCAAGCCAGACTGAGAAGCCCGGTGCGTGTAGTCTGAACGCCATGGGGGTGACCAGAGTGCTGGGAAAGCCGGGGGAAGCGTGATGTTGGGGTGTTGGTCTGTCACACCCACGCTATACGTTTTGGTTCAACTCCGGGCTTTGGGCAAAGTGGAGGCGTGAGGGGTCGGGAGACGGGGCTGAGGTCCCCGGGAACATGTGGAAAGGCGTTTGCTCGGCGGACTCGTCTAGAGGGGCCCCTCGGCGGTGCTCACGCTTTCAGTCTGATCCGCAGACCCTCCTTTGTCACTGCAAAAACGTCCCAACGGCTGCGAATAAATTATTGCAGCTTCTACAATGAATATACCTCCCTTCTCTGGCAGCGCCCTGCCCGAGGGTATATTCATCTGGTGGGGCAGGGGGGTTGAGGAAGGAATTAGCCCCAAGTGTGTGTTTCCCCGCCCTAGGCGGGATGGCCGGGAGCGCCCCGGGCCCCCTACGGGCCACGGGGTGGGCTGGGGACGGCTGATGGCCCGCGTCGGGACGGGGGTCTCCGTGTGCCGGGAGCGCGGTGTGGCGGGGCTCCCCTGACTTTAAGTGGTGAGGAAATCGTGTGACAGGCGGCGAAGCGGGAATCGCCACCGAACGCTGGGGATGGGGACGGGGATGGGGACGCGGATGGGCAGCGGGGTGGGAGCGGCGCGGTCCGACCCGACCCGGGTGGCCGTGCCGGTGATGGTGATGGTGGCGGCGGGGGCAGGTCTGGTTCCAGAACCGACGGACCAAGTGGCGGAAGAAGCACGCGGCGGAGATGGCGACGGCAAAGAAGAAGCAGGACTCGGAGACGGAGCGGCTGAAGGGCGCCTCGGAGAACGAGGAGGAGGACGACGATTACAACAAGCCCCTGGACCCCAATTCGGATGACGAGAAGATAACGCAGCTGCTGAAGAAACACAAGCCGGGTGGCGGCGGGCTGCTGCTGCACCCTCCCGAGGGGGAGGCCTCCGTCTAACCCGCTCCGCCCGCCGCCGCTTTCGGAGATGTACAGATCTATTTTTCTAGACTCTACGCGCCCGGGAGGAGGAGAAGCCGGAGGGGGAGCAGAGAGAACTGCGGGAAGCGGGCCCCAGCGGGCACGCCCGCCCCCCGGCGTTGTTGTAGGGTGGCGGGCGGCGGGGAGCGGCGGGGGCCGCCCCGAACCCGGTCTCGCTCCCGGTCCCGCTCCCGCTCCCGGGGGTGCGGCGGCGGCCGCGTCTTGCCGTCCCTTTGTAAATAAACCGTGAGTCACCGCGACCATAGGCGTTCCTTACTGTGAATATTTAAAATGTAAAATACCTTCTTTTTTTTGTACAGCGGGGGCCGGGGGGCGCCGCCGCCCCACCCGCCCCGCGCTCCCCGGCACCGGGGACACCCCCGGAGCCCCAGACGGCGGCAGCGGGGCCGCCGAGGAAAAAGCCGCCGGTCCCTCCCTCGGGCCGAAACTGCAGCGGCCCCGTGTGCTATTTATTAGTATTTTTGAAACACTTTCTGTTGCGGTCGTCGTGCGGGGGAGGGGGAGGGAGGGCGGAGGGACAGAGTTTGCTTTCATTTACACCGTTTCCAATCAACCGCGTGTTGAAAAAGTAGCTGGTGGGAATTGTCACAACCACTGTCAGTCAAAATATAAAATTCATTTAGTTGCTGTATTTGAATTTAAAGTGTGTTTTCTTTTGTATCATACGGAATACTATAGAATGTAAATTGTTTTCTTTTTTTAAAAGCTAATAACGATGATATATCGTGATATAGCATCTTAACATTTATTAATTTATATTAAAAATAATTCGGTTTGTAAAGAGAAGAAAAGCCCTTTGCAAGACCAGTTAAATGTAATGCACTTTCTGTTTAAAAAAAAACAAAAACAAAACAACAAAAAAACCAACAAAACGATAAATCAATTAAACCAGTTTAAAGACGTCTGCTGCATTCACTAAAGGGTACAGATAATCTCATCTCATTAGAGATTAAATAAGGAAACCATGGTACAGTGGGAGGAAAAAAAAGAAGAGAAAATTCTCGAGACCTTTTGTTCAGTCTTAATAGGCTAGTGGGTTGGTCTTTTTGTGGGTTTTTTTTTGTGGGGTTTTTTTTGATTGTTGTTTGGGGTTTTTGGGGGTTGGTTTTTTTGTTTGTTTTTTGTTTCGCTTGTTGAGGGGGTTTTGTTGCTGTTTGGCGTTTTTTTGGGAGGGTTTTTTGTTGTTGTTGGTTTGGGTTTGGTTTTTTTAATTATTTTAGAATAAAAGCTGTCCACTTTGCTGTGGGGGTTCAAGAAGAATACAAATAGAATAAGCCCCGGTTTTTTTAGGGATGTGAGCGGGCAGGCAGTTTCCACCCGGCCACTGGAGCCATTCAGTTCAGCCTAAATTAGACTGTTTAAACTTTTTCAGGGGCGGCCGACGCAGGCTTTTATTAACAGTAGAGTATTACCCTTATTATGGGAAAGAAACCGCTTTCCAAGAAGAAAACAGTGAATAAAATAAGAGCCCCTCTAAGGGTCTAGAACAAATAGACACAATACCAGAACAACCGGTTTAAATTGAAACTCATTATCTGACGCGATCATTTCCATATCTAAACAGTCCAGAAACAATCAGTTTGCTTTTTTTTTTTTTCTTTTTTTCCCCCCCCTCTCCCAAGGATCAGCAGAGCAAACAGATTCGCTAACATGAGAGAGAAAAGGGCTAGCTATTCTGGACTAACTAACTAACTAAATATTATATTTGAGAATAATTTTCGAAATGGGGAAAAGCAAGCAAACAAACCAAAAAAGTGGAGCAGGGTTTTATTCCTCTTTCGGCTTAGACAATGCCGAGGCTGGGAGGACGGATGAGCCCTGCTCTCTGCGGCTGACTCGGCGCTGCTGCCTGGGCTCTCCCGGGCCGAGATGCCAGAGTCTGCCCATCGCCCACCGACCCTCCCGCCCCCACCCCACACCCTTCCTTGCTCGTCGTAAAAGCACGAAGGGAAAGGCCTGGCGTTTTCAAGAGTGCTGGAAGGTCCCTGCCGGCTCTCGCCGCTACGATTTTCTCTGCGGGTTTTGCGGGGCCGCGGGAAAGAAATCAAGGGATCACAGAGGGGGCACCGGCCGCTGCCGGCTGGTGCCCTACTGGGGGTCTTCGCCAGGTTGGGGTCCCCCTCACCCCCACGGCGGCCACCCCACCGTCCCCGCCCGGCCCCCGTCCTGCCCTCCCGTGTTGCCCCCGGGCTGCCGCGAGTGCCGCCCGCCCCGGCGCTCCGCGTCCCCCTTTCCAGCTGACTGCAGCACCAACTGAGGCTTTCCAGTTAATTTACTTCTGCACAGAGACCCAGCTGGCCACCAGTTGCAGTTGGCACCGTCAAAGTGGAATCGCAGGGAAAAGAGCCCAGCGCTGCCCGCTTGGTTAGGCTGGTTTTGTCTGGGGCGCTGGAGGAAAGAGCAGGGGATTCACATGAGCTCACGGCCCCCCCTTTTCGGGGCATGTTTTGGAAGCCAAAGCCGGCTGGGCTCCCTCTCCTCCAGAAAAGGACTTTTTAGGAAGAGATTGAATAGCTAACCTAGGGATCGCTGCCACGGACATCACGGTGAACAATTAGAAGACAAAATGTCAGCGGGTTTCACGGGGCGTGAGGTGCCCCCGTGCGCGGGGGCCCGGCCGAGATCAGCCGCACTTTCTGTAGCTCCTTCAAACAGGCAGGAATTTGTTGCGGGACTCCATAAACTCCTGGATAACGACATTAAAAAAGTACTGCACGACCATGTCTACAGGGAAGGAGGGCTATTCAGAGCCGCTCCCCGGCAGCCTCCTCGCACTCGGGCTCGGGCCGAAACCCCCGCGGGGAGAAAGCGGCCTCGCACACGCGTGGGTAGACGCGGGCTCCGGCTGCGCGGCCGCGCAGCAAGGAGGGCGGTCCCTGCCTAAGTGGTGGGAGACCACCGCAGGCCAGTCCCGACAGCTCCCTTCTCAAACAGCTTTTGGCTTTTCCTTCTTTCTGTCATAGAGCCCTTGGGTTTAAACCCCACTCCCTTCGGCGTGTGTGTGTGTGCGGGATTTTCGGGCTCAGCGGAAATAAAGGCGGCTGTTTCTGGGATTTCCCTGCGCAGGGGAAATAAAGGCGGCTGTTTCTGGGTTTACTCTGCCCCGGTCGCTGCCCTGTGCCTTCTCTGTGGTGCAGAAGGTACCGCGGGAGAAGTTCCTGGCTGTGCAATCACAGGGTGCTCAAAGCATCCCCCCTACTTTTCCAACGCCGCTGCTTTGCCGAGCTACTTCCCAACGGGAACCCTCTGCGGTCCCTCTCCAGCCCCAGTGAGCATCACTGCGGGTGGAGGAAAAACTTTTTTTCCTCCTCGCAGAAGCGCCGCAGGAGCAGGACCAGCTCTGCGCCCTGCAACAGCCGTGGGCACCGGGGGGCTGTGGGGAGGGACTGAGGAAGGGAGACAGGGAAGGCATGGGAAGGAAACGGGGCCCCAGGGACTACTCTGCCTCCCGTACCCCGCTCCCGGCCTGCAGTTGCTGAGTGCGGGAGATATGCGTATGGATGCGGGACATGTGGACACGGGCAGGATCCGCACTGCCGTGCCACAGGGCCCCGAGCCCGCCAGCCCGGGCTTCGCCCCGGGGGATGCGGGTTACAAGGGGAGCGGCCGCAGAAAGCGGGGAAGGAAGAGCTCTCCCCTTGAGGGATAATGAAGTGGCCGCTGGACTCGGGGCGTGTGCCCTGGGGGGTGGGGGGGAATGCCAGTCCGTACGCCACTGTCACCCGGTCCCTGACAGGCCCTACAGCAGCGCTGTCACAGCCCCGAGGCCTTCGGGCTCTCTCATCCCGGCAGCAACTCCCACCCAAAGCCCTCGGAGGAGGTAGCAGGCAAGGCAATGCCTACACCCTGCCAGAGGGATGCTCGGAGCGACAGTCACGCCGGGACAGAGCGACAATTTCAGCTATCAGTGATCTCTCCCACTCTTCCCCTCACACGGGGTCTCCCGAAATCTCGTTATCGCTCATCACTTCCCACTGCTATTAATTTGTAATGCTTCTCCTATCACGCACACGACGTTTCCCCTTCTCTCTCCCTCCGTTTGCCACGCTGATGTTGTTTCGTGCAAGACTTTCGTTGTATCCCTGCCAGTCGCCCCGAGGCTTTGCTTTCGGCACCCTTTCCCTTGGGACACAAGTTGTCCCGCAGGCCAGAAAACCTGGGTTTAATTTAAAATGCGGGTAATGAGCTTTGACTCCTGGGCTGGCTCCCTCGAGTCCCTTCTCCTATCGAGGCCGCTGGGAAAGAGGCACTGGCGCCTGGTGCGGGATCCCCGCGTTCAGAGCTGGCGCCGCTGCCCTCAAATTAAAAAGTAAGATGAACTGCTCCCTCCTAATTGCAGCTCCTCCTTTACCTTCTGCCCCGGTAGGTATTTCCCAGATACGTGTTTCTGGCAGCGTTTGCCAGCTGTCTCCAACAGCGGTTACAAACCTCCAGGAGGGACGCAAACATCTGCCGGGGAGCTGGATGAGGACGGGCGGCGCCGCTGCGGGGGCAGCGCGCATCCCGCACCACATCCCATCCCGCACCGCACCGCATCCCGCACCGCACCCACCGGCGGCCCAGCAGCGGCGCCGCGCTCCAGCAAACGCGATGGATAAGAATAAAGATATTGATACAACGACACAAGCAGGCAGCAGCGCGCCGCTCCGCATCCCCCGCGGGTTTAACCCCTGCCCGGAGTGCCGGGGCTGCGGGAGGCG
The DNA here is from genome assembly GCA_035222235.1 of Margarornis squamiger. NCBI lineage: Eukaryota > Metazoa > Chordata > Aves > Passeriformes > Furnariidae > Margarornis > Margarornis squamiger. The sequence continues at coordinate 12,605,270 of JAWWTY010000123.1, read as the reverse complement.
CCTGGCGGGGCCCGTCGGGGTCCGCGCTGCCCTCCGGGGCCGGCGGGCTGCGGGGAGCGCCTGGCACTGGCCCTGCGGCAATAACCCGCTTCCGCACACCCAAGTGCATCCCTGTAATAACGTCCTCGATCATTTATTAAAAGTCGTGTCAAGCGAGCCCATATAATTCATCTTTATGCAAATACATCAATGTCAAGCCATTAGTGTATTGCTCGGGTTTTTTATTAAAGTGCATTCTTTTTAATTCAGCTCGGTAAAATACGAGCCCTATTGCTCAAGAATTATAGCAACTATTAGAGTAACATATGGGCAACATGCACTCAGAAAATAAAAATCAACAGATAAAGTGGCAGGGTCACAACGGGGAGCAAACACTTAACAAAATGGCAGCGGGGTAATAGATTTTCCGCCCGCGCCCCCGGCGCTGGGGTGTCAGGAGGAGCCCGCCGGCGCGATCATGGGGCGGCCCTGTCCAGAGCCCGGAGCCATCCCCATCCAGCCCCGGCTCCAGCCCCTTCCCCGATCCCTTCCTCGCCGGGGCTGCGGGAGCGCAGCCCTGCCCCACCGACACGCACCTCCGCGCCGCCCCCCCCGCCCCCCTCAACTCCATCCCGGATTTAATGAGAGAGTTGCCCACATCCTCATCACCCCAGCATGGTAATTGAGCAGATCTATTAACTTGTTACACTAGATTTGTTTAAAGAGACTATTACACAGTCATTTAATCAATTTGTTACACTGGAGGTCCTGACTTATGAGACACTTGCCGTATGATTCCTTAATGACTGAATTAATTTGTTTTAATAAAACCAACATTGTGTACAAGCACATTTCGAGAAATGTAATTTTGGAGACGGAACAGTCCAATGCTTCATCTGATTAAGTCTTTTCTATGGTTTATCAAAGTCGGGAGTTGCCGTCATAAACTGCATGTATGGGGTATTTTTCTTTTTTATAGCGTCATTAATTTAATATGGATCATTAGTTCTTTATACACATGCATGTTCTGACAAATGTACCCAATGAATAATGCACCTAATGTGTTTGGGCTCAAATGCATCACGCCATAAACAGAAACTGCCGCAATATAAATAATAATAAACAATAATAACAACAATTAATATCTCAGCCGCCCTGCTCCCTCCCGTCCGGCTGCGCTCCGGGCCGGCTTCGGGGCGGAGGAGCCGGGGCGCTCCCCACGCACCCCCATCAGACCCGGCTCACGCCGCCGGGAGCGCGAGTAGGTTTACGGTGAATTAAGGTTACCCCGAGAGCAGATGTAGGACAAGAAAATCGGTTTTGCTCCTGATGGAAACTGACGTGTGTGGAATAAGTGTAAATAAACACGAGGGTCCCCAAGAAAAGGAACTTGATGGTATCGATTATGTAAAATAATCGCCGCATTACAAATGTTAATGTACTATGGTAATGTACTGCAAACAGCCGGCGTGTTGAGGGCCGGCTTTAGCGCAGGGGAAGGAAGAAGTAGCCTCGAGAAACGCTTCGGGAACCAGGGCGAGAGCAGCAATATCGACTACACTAAGGACAGCAATACCTCTGCAGCGGTGGGGAGAGCCGCGTCCCCGCCGCGTCCCCACGCGGGACACCCACGGGCGCGGCGGGGCCTCCACGCCCAGCCGGGACCCCCACGCCCAGCCGGGACCCCCACACCCAGCCGGGATCAGCGGGGCTGTGATGCTGCTGGTGCTGCTGCGGCCGATGCAGCCACGCGAGTCACACGCGGGGCCGTGCAGGATGCCGAGAGCCAAAACGACTTCTGTCCAGAACGTCCCAGCGCCTTAATATCTATCAGAGGAGGCGCCTGAGCAGGCTGTTTTAGTCTAAATTCTTGTATGTTGCCTTTGAAATTCTTCGCCCTGGCAGTGGTTTGGTTATTTTTTTTGTTTGTTTTCGTATTTTTTCTGTCGTTGTTTGTTTTTTTGTTTGTTTTGTTTGTTTGTTTTTTAAAGTAATTTCCATCAGCGACCTTGTGTTCCAGCAATTCAACGGGGCGTCTACTGCTTCTTAAGGCACTGGACGTGTATTTCTTGGACCCCAGCGGAATGTGAATCTCGGCCCTAAAAGTGACACGCCTGATACACCGCCCACCGGCCCCTGGGTGAGCAGCCTCACACCTTCCTCTGAAAACAGTGACCCCAGATACAGAGCCCGCCCAGCAGCATTATTTTCCACACTGTGAAATTTTGCACATAGCAGAACTTAACAATAATGAAAACTCGAAGACTCACTGTTTGAGAAAGTAAAACAAAATTTTGAAAACACATGTTCTGAGCTGGTTTTCATCCTCCTCACACTGTTTTTCACAGATAAGCTGCCTTTTATCTTCAAAACTACATCTTCTATCCCCTTTATAAATGCAGGCAGCACGTCCACCAGCAATGTGTGCAGTAGGTGTATTTAAGTAAATGGATTCGACCTTTTGCCCATTTTAACAGATGCTGCTCCTGACCACCCCAAAAAGCTTGTTTAAAGTTAACAACATTAAGCATTGGAGGTCACAAGGCCAATTCAAGGTCATTTTAATTCTGGCTAAAGGTTAATTAGATCACTGCATTAAAGCAAAAATAGACTATACTCAACTTTAATGAGGATAGACAGGTTTTTTTATATACCTCTTAACTGCTCCCTTTATGATAAGGATATAGGGTATGTATCAGAGAAGAAATCTTGCTGTCAGTTCCACAAATCAAGTTACAGGAGCTCCTCTGGCTTTACACTGGTAAGACATAAATACAGCACTTGGTCCATTTTCTTTTTTTTTGTTTTGTTTTGTTTGTTTGTGAGATTGGGCATCTGGGTTTCCTGCTACTCTTTCCCCTGGGCTCACAGAGAATCCAGGATTGCTCTGTTCCACTTTGAGGAACGCTGGCCTCAAGGGCCAAATGTGCATGGTGGAGGTGTCATCAGGTCACTAGAACTCATGGATCTGGGGCACTTTCCTGGGAATGATATTGGCAACTCACAGGGCCAGCAAACCTTATTTCAAAAACTTCACAATACTGTGCATTTAAGCATTGAACTAAGTCAGAAGGTAGTTTCCAATTTGGGAAGTGTTACTGAGCTTTCATAGTACTTTGCACTCTGTGCTGTGACAAATCCAAACTTTTTTGAAGAGTTTATTTAAACAATAAATGCGGATAAAAGAGGTCATGGAAGTGAGAGATCCTGGTTCAAGCCTCATTATCTCTTCTGAGGAAAAGCAAAGACCTCTATCTGTGTCTCCTTCCTCAAATGCAACCTCCTGCCAGTGGGCTGCAGGCTGCTCTGGACTTCTCTCTGGATGGAGCTGTTCAGCTTTGAGTCAGTAACAACATCAAAGCTGAGCAATGAGGCCAGACACTCCTTCTTTTTAGGGAAATACCCTTGCTGCTGGGCCTCTAGCTAATCACAACTCTTATCCCTTGTTTCTTCTCAAATTGGGTATATAATTCCAATTTCCTTCAGAGAAATTTTCTAGGGGAGAATGTAATCCAAATTACAGTTTCTAGGTGAGGAAAATTGTGGCTTGGTAGATGTTTGGTTTTTTCCCCAGCAAAAACCTGTATTGTAATTAAAATTCCTAATCAGTTCAACATTTAAAATCTAACCATAACATCAGGCTAGAAATAAGGAAGGGTTTGTATTGATTATTATACTACAGGTATTGGATGAATCACTGACATGCAGAGATAATGGTCTAACTTACATTCCCAATATGATTAGTCCATCAGAACAATTGCTCAGGACTACCAGGGTTGGACATACTCTAAATCCCTGACTTGCCATGGGAGCATGACTGGAGTCACCAGGAAAGGCAAGTCATCCCAGGGCTGAGAGACACAGAGACACATCAAGGTGTTGGAGAACCAGTCAAGTCACTAGAGGTAAAGAAGTGAAGAAGAGCAAGATGTGGAGCTTATTTGCCAGACAGAACAATGAAAAACATGAATTACCAGCTCACAGCACCTGGTCACTAATGCCATTTCATCTTAAAAGCAGAGGCTGTGAATGGTACAATAATACCTAGTGAGGTAAGCCTGAAAACAGCCCCTTTCCCACATACTTCTGGGTGCCAAAGACATCTGAAATTAGGATCAGGTTGTTGGTTATTTATAATCAGTGAAAGGGCTACATTTATGGGATAATTTATTTATAATGAATAATTCAACCAGTTTTATATGGAGGAGCTTCATTTGCTTGGGCTGTTCACTTGGGAGGCAGTGAGGCTGAATCACTTCACATTTTTCAGAGAGCCTTCACTTCCTAAATTTGTTTGTTCTGTTACTTAAGTTACAACACAATCACCAAATTCAAAGCTATTTTATCGCTCTCTTTTTTTTTTTTTTTGGTCTTGATACAGTGATTTCAGACACTCACATCTTCCAGATCACACCATAAAACATCAGTAGGAGAGAGAATCCTCTTGTAGCATATTTCAGATCTGCCCTGTATTTTTAAATGCATTACTTTATTCAAATACTATTATTCTCAGTACATGCTGCTGGTCTCCTGCTACCACTGCATGCTACACCATTTCCTTGTGCTCTCCTCCCACAACCACTCTGAGACTCTCTGAGACTGCCCACACAGACTGCAGGTGCTTTACATATCAGGGTTAGCTCCTGACTGGGCCAGCCAAATTCTTCCTTAATACTCCCATCAGGACTAACGCAAACAAACACTTGCCCCGCCTTCTGTTTTCCCTGTAGCACAGGTGATTCAGACATAAGACTGCATCCTCACTGGACTTTTCCTCCCCAGCCACCTTAGCTTATCAAGAAGCTCATTTCAGTTTTGTTGGGGTTTGTTTGAGGCGGGGGTGTTAAATTTTATTTAAATGATATGATGCCCACAGTCAATGGCTTGCTGGAAGAGGAGCTCTATGGTCCATCTTCTTGACCATGCCCTGAGGAGGTATTTACAGATGAGTGTTGCTTGGTTTGAGGATTTTTCTCACATTACAAGATTTTCCAAACTCTAACTCCCACACTTAAAAAAAAATAAAATTAATGCGTGCAATGGGCAATTATGTAATAAATAAATGAATAATCTAAGCAGTCATGAACTTGATTCTCTGCTAGAAGAAACTATTCTTGCTTTGTCAGGTGACCCTTTGAGGACCTTGTCAAGTGTCTTTCCTCTACACTGACAAGCTCCGGACCGGATACTCTAACAATACCTTCCTGATTCCAAAGAACTGTGTCTTCCATTGGAAAAGAAATGCCCAGGTCTAATATATATATATTATATATATTATTATATAAATATATAAAATAGGTGTGTATGTAAAATAAACCTTTACCTATCTAGGCATATCCCTGTACACATCTTTATTTGAATAGCTGTTAATCGCTGACATTCCCCAAGGAGGCCACCAGAAAGAATGTCAGGGGCCCTGCTCATAACCCAGCTGAATACCTGACTATTTTAAGGTACTCTGGAGCTGCATGAATCAGAAAGAAAACAGCTCCCCCTACCCATTTTATTAGAAGGCAATAAAATCTGGTGGTGTCTCATTAAATTTAATGAGCCTTCATAAAATAACCATTACACTGTGGAGGTAATGAAAAGAATAACTATGATGGTTAGTAAATAAACCAGCAAGGGTGATACTACTAGATGTACAAGACACCTACCAGGTATCAAACAGGTAAAGGACTCTCAGAGTGGATTATGGCACCTTACACCTCTTTGCACACATCGATATATTCTTCTATATCAGATTTGAGGAATTTCTTTCCCCTCTTCCCATATGACATCACCGTGTTCGATGCAATGCCATTTGTTTTTACAGCGCTCGGCTGCACGTGTGAAACCCTGAACAAATCAGTGCGTGGAGAACCTTAAAAACTACACGCAAATTTCCATTAGGGTTCTGTGCCTCTCTGTTTATGAAGCTTCTTTCAAACTAGACATCACTTCTGGGAGTGCAGAAGTCTCTGGGGAAAAAAAATCCTCATTGGATATAAATCACCGCCATCCCATTCTGACATTCCCTAATCATTATGACAGGTGCAGGCATTAAGATTTAAAAGGTGGCCCAAAGTCCAAGTCTTTCTTACCTAGTTCATACATGTCTCAGAAATAAAAGAGTTAAGCTAATTATGGGATCAACCCCACTGTGAGTTTATGACTGCCCATAAAAAGGCAAGAAGAGGGGCTGAGGAGAGGCTAGCATAAAACTCCAGAAGGTTGCTCTCAGAAGTGTGCTTTTCACATTTCCCATTTCACCTGAAATGGCACAAGCAAAGATTTCATCACAGTGGGATTGCTCACAGGAGCAAAGAAGTAGTATCTGACCTGCAGGCTGTTTTTATGCCTGTGCTTCCTTCTAGTATTCCTTTTGCTCCTACTTAGGTTAGCCATAGGATTATTTCTCCTTCAGTTGCTAACACCAGACATTACATGTGGATGTGATGTGTCGGAGATATAGTACAATATCTGCAGTGTTTATTTTTGGATCTAATTGTGGAATACAAATACAAATACTGACATCTAAAAAGGCTGTGAAATAACAGGGCAGAAGTTGTACTCTTGCAAACAGACCATTTATTGAGAGATGACTATTTTCCTGAAAGGCAGAACTTTCACCTCCTGTAGGACTTAAAACATGTGCTTCCCTTTTGGGATGCATCATGTACAAAACTGGACTGTGAGATTCATAATTCTTCTTTATTGCTATATTCTGTTTCCTGAAAAAAATCACAGTGGCCAACCTGTCAGATTTCTCTCCGTCCAGAGATGTCATACTGCACTGTGAAGCTCAGGGGCAACAGGGGCAATTATTGTGGAAGCAATGTTCAAAACACTGTATTAGATCTTATTCCCCACCCTTTCCTGGCTGCTTCTCTGCTGTCCTAGATAAAGGGGATGCAAATCTTCCCTTGCTTGCTGTTTTGCTGCTTCCTTATCTGCAAAATGATGAGCAGAGCTGGACTGCCCCTTGGTCCTGCTCTCTCTGCACTCTTGCATGTGCATTCCACGCTTGCAGACTCAACACAGGAGTACAGAACCATGCTCCTCTGGGAGAGGAGACCTTCTCAAGTGGTCTTGCCAACAAGCCCTTTGGCTCACCCAAAAGCCATTTCTTAGCAATTTGCAGTCATTATTGTTATTTTATGATAGAAGCAGAGCAATTTTTGTTGAATTATAAATATTGCAGATCTATTCCCCCCCACCCCCTGCCCCAGCAGTTCCCAAAGACATGTAAACCCACAGTGTGATTGCTCCCTAATCTAGCTGAGGTGATGAAATGGTGCCAAAACTCTCATTGCAATTTCATTAGCATATTCATGAGTCGCACTTTTGCAGTGTTGCAGAAACAACACAAATTGGTTTGTGAATTGTGAACTCCCCCTTCTTTGCCGTCATCATCGTCTTTTTCTTCAGAATCACAAATTGTGGATTAGCAAGGCAAGTGTGCTTGGGTGACTTTGGGACTCAACTATTGAAGTTTGTTAATGTACCTCACTGGTTTTCACTGAAGTTTTCCCCTTGCATGTTCTCTGTTAAAGGAGGAGTGAGAAAATGAGGGTTTTCTAGATCTGACACCCTGGCCAACGTGCTTCACCTACCGCAGCTCCATTTCCTCACCAAAACCAGGAAGAACCACACTACTCGCAAAAAGAATTAAATGCAACAGGCACAGTCCGTTCCCATTTTCAGAGGAAAGTACTAAAGAACAGCCACTAGGTAGCCTTGGCAGGTGTGGGTGTCTGTACTGGTCACCCACTCACTATATGGGTGGCAGGATGCCACGAGGGGGTTGTGATCTCCCTGAGGCTTGGCAGTAGATTTGGATGCTTTAAGTTAAACCCTGGGGCTTAGAGAGGGGTAAGTGTTTGCAGATGACACCCCAGCCCCTGCCTTGTGCCGAGTGGCTCTGGCAGCGCAGCGACTGAAGCACAGTGCAGTGCAGCACCCACTCCCTGTGCAAATGCACCTGCAGCTGAATTTCACAATAAGCCAGCAGCTCTAAAGTATGTTCCACTTTAACTGAACACCCAAAGAGACCTATTCGCTAACTTAGCACAGGCTGTAATTACATCTCTTACAGGGAAATCACTTTTGTATCCATGAGATATTACTCTGCTGCTGCATTTTGAAATCACGAAGAGCTCCCCAGCTCCACAGTGGGTGCTGGTGGGAAGGGGAGCTGGGAATGCTGCCTCTGGGGGGTTCCTCACAGCTAACAGTCCTCTTCTGTGCAACCCAAACCTCTTAGGAACACAGGATGTGAAATACATTTGAAATGGCAGACTTTCACATGGAACTTGATTTAATTTTTCTGTGGAAAGATCACTTTAGACTAGCATTGTTCACATGAAATAATGAAACATTACTGATTTAATTAGAGCTCAGTTTTTCAGTCTGTGCTTTCTATATTGTTGAAATTGCATTTAGCATGGGACAAAACTATCAATAGATAAAGCAATTTAAAAGACACAGCTATATAATATATTCTCTTCCCCTTTTCTTTTGCTAGTTTCAATTCATTGCTCAATTTAAGTATGGAAATAATGTTTGTCAAAGATTTCCTGACACATGAATTCAAGCAAAAAAAAAAAAAAAAGGCAGAGAAAGAAAGATATAAAAAACCATCAGGGCATCTCCTGCTTGTACTCCTAACCCATTTATGGTACAATATACAGATAATCCAATCTACTGCTGAAAACAAGGTTTGTGCAGTTATGCTCCACTACTTCACAATGCTTCACTTAAAACTTGATAGTTTTCTCATATTTTCTTTCTCCTTGAACTGACAAAGTGGATTGAGCAGGTCCTAGATGACAGAAATAGCTGTTGCCTCCTGAGCACTAGCTCTCTGAGTTTTTACATGAGGGCTTTGAATTCAATTTAGGGAAAACTGGGGGTCAGTTGGTGAGATCACCATATGTCCCTGAGTGCAGGGCAGGGCAGCAAGTCCCACTGCTGGGCCCCAGAGTGGAACAGGCATGGGCCAGGAGCCTGGAAGCCAGGATCCACTCAGAATCACAGGATGGGTCAGGCTGGAAGGGACCACAGTGGGTCATCTGGTCCAACCTCCTGGCTCAAGCAAGGTCATCCTAAACCACATTACACAGGGCTGCATTCAGATGGTTCATGAATATCTCCAGTGAGGGAGATCCCACCATCTCTGGACAATCTGTTCCAATACTTGGTCACTCACACAGTAAAGAAGTTCTTCCTCATAGTCAGGTAGTTATCTCAGTTTTCTAGCACAAAGCATGTTATGTCCCAATTTGAAGCACACAGAATGAAAAGCCCCACGAACTTTATCAGTATAATGTGAATTGTGAAGTGATTCCAAACAATGACTAAAAACACCAGGATGTAAAATCCTTGGAAATTTACACTCTTGATTCAAGAGTATAATCTGGTCATAAAGAATATAATCTATAGTGTCACTGATGGAAAAGTCAGCTTGTTTAGACAAGAATTTATCTCTATACAGATATTTGTGCAAGAATGATGGAGCTGGTTGTGTTTCACTGCTACAGCCACAGGATTTTTCTGTTGCCTCCTACAGGGACTAAGGGGAGCTTTCCCCAGAGTAAGGTTTTTTCATTGTCTTGTTTGCAGTAAAGAAGCCTTTCCAAGCAAGCTGACATCCACCCTTAAATTACTTTCCTGTGTAGAGTGTCTGTGCTGTATAGTAGGAGACTGCTTATTTCTCATATTGATTTACACAAGGCAGGGTAGTGAACATACAATTAATTAATAGTTGACTTCATTGGAAGCCAGCTGTTAGCCCCATAATTTACAATGGGAAGAGTTTCAGAATAAGAATAATTATACTTGTAGAAACTGTATTTCTAGGTTTTAAAGGTCAAATCCAGCTTCTACTAAGGTTCACAGAGACCCTAATGATCTGAAAATGATGCTCTGTGCTGATGCATGCAGCCACGAATGTCACATCTTAGAGCAAGAATGACTTTTATGGGACACATGACCCTTATCATAGGAACAGGCATTTTCCCCAGGCCAAATCAGAAATGGTACTGTAAAATCTGCACATCTCTCTCCTGCTTTGCTCCCAAAATAGCTTGAATCCCACAAAGCTTACTTTCAAAAAAATCACTGATACTTAAGTGCAAATTGTACCAGAGTTCAGCATCTGCCTAGCTGCTTCTGCTTTCCTGCAAGGATGGCATTCAGGAGCACACCAGAGGAATGGTAATAGGAAACTCAGCAGTGCCAACCTCTAGCCAACCTGAGTTTCAAACATGCCTCTTTTTGCAAGAACAAAATTGAAGAGACTTAAAGAAGTGCCATTCTGTTCAGAGACAATGAGCGACTGCAAACAAACAAAGCTGCTTCTTTTAACTTTTGCTTTTACAGGATCTAAGGGAAATATTTTAAAGAATACTCAGGTCTTGATATAAGCTACAGCATCTTCCAGTTCTTCAGCACAGCAGAATGCCCTCTGCCCAGCTCTGGACTCCAAACCAAGGCCTGAGAGTCTGGGATGCAGCAGTGCTCCCTGCACAGCTATTTCCATAGAAAGGAACTGACATATGGGCCAGAAAGGTGCTCATGGGGAGTCCATTCAGACCCCAGTGCAGAGGTTTTTTTGCCCAGAACTATTCTGCCCTATAAAAGCAGCACAGTAATTTTTCAGCTATCTCCTAGAGTTATCTATTTTTGGGTGTAACTGAAATTCCACCCAGATATAAGTACTGTACTTTTGTGAAGGAACATAGTGCTAATTACTGACTTTCCTTAATCTTACCTGTACTTTCCCATATATGCAATGAAATAATTAAATATATTCTATGTACAGCAGAAGCTTTAGGCACATACTTGCACACACGTTTGTATTCTAACAAAGATATTTATGTCCACATACACATACCTACATACATATATGCATAAGAAACAGAGAAAAAACCCCCAGTAAGTTATTAGCAAGCACAATAGAAATACCTAGGTGAACAAAGAATAGTGCCATGTGAACATTGCCATGCTAATCCCAAGCCAAGACACAAGGCCAGACTCAGATTTGCACTTTGTCAATATCAGCTGTTAACTGTAACCTACTACCACAGGTAAACAGTATTGTATTAAGGACAAGAGAGATGCAGGTAGATGAAAAGAGATTAAACACCGTGCTTCCAAAGGTGAAGGCATGCTCCTCCAACCCTTTCTTCAAGCCCTGCTTGCAGAAGGAGGTAAGTCAGAGGCCCTGCTGGAAATATTGGGTATTCCTCTGCTGGCTGCACAATGTAAACAAATATTAAATTCTCCACTATTATACCAGGCTGTGCCGATTTGTTCATTTCTGGGCTACTAAGCTAAAACCATGCATACTTTCTGTTGCTTCTGCTTAGATATAGTTTGTATGTGCCATGAAATAAACCCATGCAACAGAACTTAGCTTTGCAACTGACGAATTAATTTATTGACAGAGCCTTCCTCTATATATTGGGTCGGATATTAAACAGCATTTAATTTGCTGATGCCCTTGAAGCTAAAACATTATATCATGTGTCGTCATACTAGGAATTCATCCTATTTTTTCATGCACTAATACTTCCTGTATGTTTTGAACATGCTTTTCTCAGGCTCTGTGAACATAAGCACTAGGAAGTAAAATGCTCTGCACTGCAAATAAACTGGCCTCTGTTCCCAGGTCTGATAACCTAAAGGGTGGCCATTACTTCACACGTTCTTTTTCCTGGTGTCAAATACACTGTGGGGAATACTGAATCGAAGATAAGAGAAGAATGCACCTTTTGCAGGACCAGATGCCAACACCCTACACCTAGGAAATGAAATCTGGCAGAGTTTCAGGGATTGGCAAAGAAAACTTAATGTTCCCAAGTGACCTACCATACAAGCCTGCTCCTATGCAACTTTGCATTCCATGATTTTTAACATGAATGATAAGATGCCTGCATCTTCCTAAAGGACCTGTGATGCATAGCAGTGAGTTGAGGCCAGAGCTTTGTTGTTCCCTGAAGTAGCTAGTTATTTAAGCAACTTCTTCATGTGGCTATTTCTGAAGGTGGGTGGGGAAGAGGCTGAAGTCCTGCCAAGGAGGACTGAAGGAGCACCCAAAGATTTTTAGCCTTAATGTGGTAGACTCAAAAATCCTGCAGGACATTTGGATCAGTCTGCACTTCATGTCTCAGTTCAGACAGTTCTGAACTGTACCTGTTCCCCCAGGTACACAGGGATGTGATCCAAGCATTCACTAATGCCCCATGGTTTGCACAGGAGAATTATGAACTCATTAGGGAAAATTCCAGCTCAACATCACTTACACAGGATTTATGACAGGTGGTGCCATGATTCGTGGCATCCAAACCTTTAGGGTCAGATTCAAATCGTAGATGCCTACAGTTCCCTTGCCTTCAGGAAGGCTCACCCACAAGCTCTGAACACGCAGCAGCACTGAGCTTTGCAGTGACTGACATGGGGCTGGGAGGGCAACCTGGCCTCACCATTATGCACTAAAAAATACTGAACTAGTAACAGTGGTGCTTATTTTGTCCTTGTCACTTATTCTGGTTTTGTTTTTACAAAAGCAGATCACTCTTCACACAGCACCCAGCCCAAACCACCCAACTCCTTTGCCAGGCAGTGCTGAGTATCGGCAGCAGCCTCAATGGCATCAGTGACCCACGGCAGAGGGAAATGCTGTGTGAGAATGGCTCCTCTCTGTTATGATTCCTGTTTCTGCACAGGACTGAGAAATCTCTCCACTGACTTTAGCCTTCAGTACAGCTCAGGCAGGAGTTTAAAGGCCGAAGGATAACGAACTGGGCAAATCCCCCTTGGCTCTTGGGAGGGGTGACTGGGTGTTTACACGGGTGCTCTCTGCTGCTAACTGCCTGGATCCAGGGAGGCTGTGGGACAGCCAGCAGAGCCAAGTGCAACAGTCAGAATAACAAACAGAGATTCCACATGATTAAAAGAAAAGTTTCTCAGAGTTAATATTAGGATGAGCAGCACACTGGGTCACAGGCTGAATTAACCCAGTAAGAATGGGGTAGGATTTTAAATAACTTTTCCAGTGCCTGACTACAGCTGAATGTCCTTTGAGCAACAAAATGAGAGATGCTGTGGTTTTGTCTCTCCAAGCCAGCTGAAAGACTGATTTATAATAGTAAGGATTATTTTATAATCATTAATCATTATGATCATGATTATTTTATAATCATTAACAGTGAGAATGGGAGGATTAACAAAGGAAAGGAAGTTCTTTGCAAATGAGATTAATAACATCAACTCAAATCAAGAATTCCTGCACTCAAGTTCAAAGTCCGTAGCTCATTCTTTGGATATATTCATCTGGCTAATGTAAAGCAGACTTTTGTTTAGAAAAGTATGAGCCAAAAGCCAATGTTTTGATGTTTATGTTGCTATCCTATATTTGGCAACTAGGTCCTTTTTCTGGTCCTGGAATTACGCTACTTGCTCTTTCAGCTCTTGCTTTAGGTTCTTTACTGGTCTTGCTCCATATCCTGCTTTGGGGATTTTTTTGTAATTTAAACAAACAAGTTATGTAAGACTGCTTCCTCTCAGATGCCCAGCCTCAGGTAGATGCACAGTTCTTTCAGATAAGTCCTGCAAGGGTAAAACTGCCATTTTTCTCTGGAGAGGCAAGGACAATTCACAGCAGCTCATTGCTGCAAGCCTCCCAGGTACACAATACTGACATAAAGAAGTAAAATTGCTCCAGTCACCCTGTTATCTATTCTGAGGACAGGTACACCTCAGCTCCACTAGTGGCTATTAGATTCTAGTGGATAAACTTTACCAGCCTGAAAGTAATTTAAATTTCTGTGGCTGTTACTCAGACAGTTGTGCGATCACCTCCAAGCACTCCCTGATCTTGGCAGTACTGCAAGAACCTTACATGCAACAGACAAACTGGAACAGCTTGTGACCATATTAGGCACAAAATTTGCTTCTATATTGCGCCTGCTAACCCTCATGGAAAGCCCTGTGTGATTTCATCTGGATATGACAGTGAAGTTGCACGAGAACTCTGAAGGACTTCACAGAAAGCACTCAACGAGATGGGATATTCAATTTGTCATCACCTCACAGTATGGTGAAAGGGGAAACACTTCATTCATTTCAACTACCCACACGCTGCATCCTCCTCCACTCCTCCCAGGGCTTCCCTCGCATGTTGGAGAGCAAAGCCCGCAGCCCTGACCACAGACTTGGCAGCTTCACTCATGTGTTCTCCAGACCTACTTTTTCTTGACCAGGCCATGTGAAAGAGGAGCGATATGAAGAAGAAAAAGCAAAGATATCCAACTAAAGCCAAACATTATCGAAGTCAATGTACAGCCTCAGAGGAATCAGAAGAATTCTCTTAGTGTGAAAAGCAAGCAACATGGACTCACCTCACCAGTGGGGAACTTGGTCTAGGAGCCTAGGACAGGGGCAGGGAACCCAACCCCTGGCACAGGGAGAAACAGAAGTGACACAATAGGGGTTCCCACAGACAGAACAGTTCCTAAGCTGGAGTCAGACAGATATCCAAGAGGAATTTCCTTCATGGGACCACAGGAGATTTTGGAGAGCCCCCATGAACAGATGAGAGTTGACAGACACTTGTAGCACCAGGGCCAACCCCTTAGGTATAAAGTGAAAATGTTTCATGATGTTTTGGGTCAAAAATGGGAAGAGGGGCCTGTAGAGCCTGTGGGACCTCCAAGAGTGAAAAGCTACCGGGCAGGATGAGGCCCTGAGCAGCTCAACCTGACTTTGATGGTAGCCCTGCTCTTAGCCCAGGGCTTGACCGGATGACCTCTAAAAATCCCTTTGACTAAATTAGTCCCTGATTCCAGCCAAATATTTCCTGAATCCATATCACACTTACAGAAAAAATTCGTTTACGTTTGGTTAATATTTTCAATGGTCACATTATTTTTTGTATTGGAAACATTTGTTTATTTAAAATGTATTTCATTTGATTAAAAAAACCCCACCCTGATAATGAATGAAAAACTCAGTTTTTGGTCAAGAAAAATATTCTGTTCAATCCCACAAGACTTTGGATGGATCTTTGCTCATCTGGTGAAAAAAAAAGTACCTTTGGTTTTGTCAAATTCCAAATACGCTTTTAAGACCCTACAGTGCAGGGGAATTGAAGAAAGGCCAGGTGCATAGTTTACTTACAATATTTACTCCTGCAAACACCCCTTCTGGAAGAAAAACTGAAGAGTGAAGTATTTTGCTCAGAACTTTGTGTTGCACTGTGTCAGATTCTTTCGGCTTCCTTGAATTATCTTTTAACGTGAATTTGAACTGCTTGCGGGTGTACCCACAGATACACCACCAACACCTTTCACTTGGCCAAAATTATTTCTGCTGTCTCCCTGTGCACATCTGGTAAAGGACTGAATCCAAGTCACCTGCTGGGTAAAGAAAACTAAATGCAAAGAACCTGACAAATGCAAAAATGAGGGCAGAGCATCGGAGGGAAGAGAGATTAGCAAGGTCATCAGCCCCTTCTGGGATCATGCCATAGAGAGACACGGAGTGCTCAGTTCCCTGTCACTGAGACCAAGGGCAGCACGGGCAGGGCCACAGGCAGGACATACTAATGAGAGCAGTAATGACCAGGGAGCTGCTGGCTGCGAACTGAGCCGTGGATCATGCCAACAACGTGGGAGTTTTCCCTGTCTCTCTCTTCCTTTTCAAGATAGATTTTCTTCTGATCGTTCAATTGTTGTTCACATTACAGCATCAATGTTTCCCCTACTGATTTACAATTGATCAGGGAGTATGCTCCCTCCTAACCCACTGTTTTCTTTTTTTCCTCAGCATCCAGCCTTTATCTTTGTGTATCTGAAGAGAAATATCTGAAAAATTTGCTCATGGTTTAGTTAGTCTTGCTTGCTTGTTTTGCTTTCTCCCCCGGCAACAAAAGAGTTGTCAAAAGTAATGTTTATAATAATTTAACGGATTATTTGCTTATTAGATATTAATCATTCTGCTGTGGCTGGGGTCCATGCTGGTGCTCCTCTACTAGAACAGTGATTCTGATCTCAATTAGATTATGTCTCTCTCCTTTACCTCCCCATAAATCATTCCGGCAAACTGAAATTAACAGCTACTGGAGCGCATTAATAATCTGCCTCACACATTGGAAAATGCATTAGCCGGAACCCTCCCATCACTCTGACTGTTAAGCACATCATTTTGTTTATGAAATATAAACATTTCATGGAAGAGCTCTCCCACATTTCTCTGGGCCTTGTGACAGCTAAAATGATTGCCCACAATTGCCAGTCAGTCAAGCGCCCAAATAAAGTTTGTTTAAAGCCATGGCTCTGTGACTGCCCTATTTTCTCAGGCATTAAAAAACCCACGTTTAAAATAAAATTCCTCTTTATCTGGGAAGAAAGGAAAAAGAATAGCTGTGTATCTGTCGGAGTTATACGGAAACAGATGTGCAGTTTGCAAAAGCTCTGTGGTTTCAATATTTGGTTTAGCTTCACATAGGAAGAAGCACTGCCAAATTCTTTGGAAAATAAAGCTCTAGAATAATGATTTTTAGGAGGATCTAATGAAATTGTTTCATTTCTGACAAACTGACATTTCAATCAGCATGCAGAGTAATGTTCCAACTTGCATTTTAAATGCTCAGTATCTTATTGTAAAGCACGTTAAAATAAAATGAAAAAACCTCAAGAGTTTAATTTCAAAATTAAATACGAAAATGCAGCATGCAAAGAACATTGCAGCAGCATGTTGTGACAACACTGGGCTTTCTGGTGGTTTTTGTGCAAAGCAAAAATCAGCCCATAATTAAATTGTTTCCAAGCCACACTGCTCAGGAGCAACACTTCCACTCAGTGCCTCTTCCACCCAGCCCCAATACTCAAATTTGCCACCAGCCAGGACTTTGGGATTTTACGTCTTTCTTACATGTGCATCTGACACTGCGAGAACATGGACAGTCTTGTTTCTCCCTTTATGGAAAGGGACCCAAGTCTTTTTAAGGTCGTAGATTGTTTTCATTTGATCTTGGATTAGTTTGCACATCAATACAGTCGGTATCTTGGATATACTGATAACAACACTAGCTTAACCTCAAAGGTTTGATGCTCATCTGCTGATACGGTGAAGTCCACACAGACTAAATTAAGCAGCAAAACCCAGAGAATCTACCAATGAAACATAACACTAAATCTTACAGGGGTTTTAAATTGGTATATGTAGTTTACAAAGAATTTATGTCCATCTACTTGCAACAACAAAACCAGGATATCACCTTCTGTATAATGTAAAAAGGAAGACCTGTATAAATGAAAACCTCACAGCTGAATTTACACAGAAGTCAGAGGTAGTACTTGAAGATAAGAAAAAGAGTGGTATTGGCATCACCTTCATTTTCACCCTTGCCAAATTCTTGATCTGAAAATGAACATTAATACTGTAATTAAAGCTCTGTATTGAAACACTTAGGCACCTGTGACCATTTTCACTGTCTGGGAGGACTGCTGTCCACATATTTTCTCATCTGTATCCAAGAAAGAAGGCTTGGACTGAGCAGGCTTCTTGAAATGCATACTTGGGCTTCTGGGGGCGTGCTGCCCTCCGGAAAGCGAGCCACATGCTCAAGCCCTTTGCTGGATCAGAGCTCATGTGAGTCCAGCTGTGCAAGTATTGGTATGAGAACAGGGTTTGTGGCAGTAAATTCCTGGGGGTACAGGCTGAGTCGTTCTTGCTGGGCTGTGGTCGTCTGTGCACTGATAAACAATAAATAATTGTAATGAACGGCAGTATTTTTTAAATACAGGAATGAGCCCATTTAAGATTTAGCTGAGTTTTGTTTATTATTCTCAAAATGCATTTGCAGCATATAGAGTAATGTCTCCAGAGGGCTGTTCTACCATAGAATATTATGCGACTCTCTATCAATAAATGACACAGCTTTTTATATGTTTTAAGTAAAAGAAATAATTGCTGCTCCTTGTGGAGTTAGGCAATTAATTACCTAATTATTTTGTTAAGTGTCACTACTAAAAGAAAAACATTATGGGAGCTTTATGGGCAAATTCTCATCTGAACGGAGGTTGAAATTCTGGGAAAGAGCATATATGCTGTATATCTGCACTCTATTGAAGTACTAAACTCCTAATAAAAATGTCTTTGACTTGAGGGAAATTAAATTTGTTTCTTTATCAGTAGCTTGGTTTAATTTTTCCATGCTTATATTTTTGCTGCCTCATAATTTCTGATCTCTCCCCAGCTTCCTCCATGGTGCTGACCTGTATTTAGGCAGAGCCAGGATAGGGGAAACTTCTGCAACTCCCATTGTGCATTGATCTTTATAAAGCACAGGGCCTTGGAGCCCCACAGTCCTCTGCACACACTGTAAAATACGTTTTGTGATAAAAGAAGCAGGAATTGTAGCACCTGCAAAGTATATAAGCAGACAGCATCCTTCCTAGCTGAGATTTAATGCTGAAACCTGGAATTTGGGGATCATATTACTGCTACCACCTATTATACCACTGCTTTGTATTGATGCTGTCCCACAGATCTCTCCCAAGCTGCCAAACTTCCTTTAATTAGGGATGAAAAGGAAAGCATTGTCTGAGTCTTCATGATTTGTGCTGGTGATGGCAGCAGGGGCCCGTCAGCCTCTGGGCACTTAATTACAAGTCCAAGTGAAAACTCCACACTCCTGCTTTTGAGTGTGGCTGTCGTTCCTTCAGAAAGTACAGGTGACCTTGTTCACCCCATAAAAAAGGCTGGGATGAAGGAAAACAGAAGGGAATAGTGCTACCTTGACTTGAAGCTAGAGTCCCAGAGGAACAAGCCATGCCTCTGATGATTGTACAAACCCTGTGAGATGGACACCAACTGGCCCTGCCTGGAGCAGAAACCTGGGCAACAGGACCTCTGGCAGTCCCATCCAGGTATCTCCTCCTGTGGCAGGGTTTTTCAGTTGCTGTGAGAAGGGATTCCAGATGCTTTTGCCACTTCTGTCAGAAATCAGAGTGTCAGGGTCACTTTGCATGGCCATAATTTTATGTGTCTCCCCATGTGCTGAGGAAGACAGAGCTGAGCTGGGTTAACAGGACCATGACCATAAGCCACAGATGCCCATGTGTTTGTCCACCAATGCCTGCATCTATATGCAAGATTACTCCAAGGAATCCATGACGGGCATCTCTTAAGCAAGAAAGGGGAAAAGGAAAGCTGAGAGAAATAGAGATGATCGTGTGGCTTTCCTGGAACCCTACTGTAAAATCCCTTGGGAGCATCAACAGGAATATCACACTTCATCTATAGACCAAATCAATTTTCCCTGCGGGTGTGTGTCAGGCTGGAAGAGGCAGCCAGGTCCAGAAGCCCAGCTTGCAGTTTTCAAGAGGGATGTGGAGGACTCTATCTTATAATTATCTTCATAAACCCATCAAGCTTCATCTTAAAGCTGGCCAGGGCTCAGTTGCTTCTTTTTCTATAAGAACACTCTTCCAGAGCCTGGCTCCTCTTCTCATTAGAAATAATGCAATTGCTCAAATTTATTCACAGTCAGTTCAAAGCCATTTGTTCTTCTGCCAATATTGTCCTTTAGCTCAAACAGCTTTCCTCTGTTGTGCAGTGGGCAGCAAATTTTAGTGTCTAGAAGTCCAGTGTTTGGGACACATAAGGATTAGACAGGGGCCAACTACAGTAGATTTGGAGATTACAGACTGGCAGATCTGGCTTGCTGTACTATTCCTACTCTTAAGCCATGTTTTCATGTGCTACCTCATAACTAAAGCTGGCTTATCTCTATTTCCTAACAACATCCAAGGAAAATAGTTTCACCTGAAGTTCTGTGGGAAATTTTAAGTTCAACATTAGTGCAACAAGAGACTATTTATTCTAACAAGCCCATTGCTCACTTTCAGGAGAAGTGCTGGGGAAAGATAGAATTTCACCTGAAACCCCACACTTTAAAGCAACGTGATATGGTTAGACATGTGAGACATCAGCTTTATTCCATCTCCACCGAAACTGAAGTCAAATGACTTTTTCAATGGCCTCTATGACCTGCTGGATGTAAGACAGGCAGAGGCACAGCTTGCCAAAATCTGTCACCTCTAATGTGCCCATCTACCCATCTACCCCTTCCTACAGTCAGCTTATAGTTGAACAAGTAGTGCTTGAGTTGTATTTATTTTTCTTCTCCTTCCCTGAGATCTGTAGGAAGCTTTTGAGAAATGGGTGGCACTTGATGTTTATCAATGTTTTTCTCTCACTATGTAGGAGAAAGTATGAGGGATATATTTCATGATGAAGTGGGTTTCTAGTTAACAGGACAAAATGAAAGCCAAGCCATAGATCAGCATAATATGTCAAAAGAGAAAAGTGTTCGATTTATTGTAAATTATATCCAAGTTAGAAAAAAGCACAATGCTAGAAATCAAGATCCTGATTTAGGAAAGTACTACAAGATGTGCTTAAAAATCAAGCACATACTTTAGCTACTGAAGCTAAAGGATAAAATTATTTTCTTCCATTAAAAAGATTACAAAAAATCTCTTTTATTTAGGCACTTCTTTGGTGTTGCACTTATCTCTATGCATATTACATTAAAGGAAACAGTGCTACATTTTATCCCCTTTGTAAAATATTGTGGAAACAGCTAGAAAAAATACAACTTTGTAAATATTTTCTGTGCTGCATTAAAATCAGGCTAGTAGGAGATAGGTTGTAGGGCTGCAGCAAGCACAAGGAGCAGGGCTGAAACCCCAGTGTGTAGTCAGGTTTTTATTGCCCGATTTGACCCTGAAAGGTTGAGGAGAGCTTTGTGCTTTCTGAAGTGAGCAAACACCGGGGTCACAGAAGAACCGTGGTCATTGTGTTAGTTTTTACAAGGTAAGGGGTTTTTCCCACAGGAAAAAATTTGCCTGGGAGTTTCGCACGTTATCACTGCTCACGTCATCTTTGTCAACCTGGGTATTTACTGCAGAGCACAATCTTCACAAACTCTGTGCTGCACCACTTCAGCTGTTTTTCACATTTAGTCCACATTTGACTGTGGACTAAAGGTGTAGAAGACTTTGATGACAGTCTCAAATTAAAGACAACAGCAACTGGGAGAAAACAGTAGTTTTTAACCTGCTATTTGTAAACAAAAACAATGATAAACTTATAGACAACAGCTGTAATTTAAAGGGAACCTATTACTAACTGTATATATCAGGCCAGATACATCTGCCATAGGAATACTTAGGATTTGATATAATTGCATGAGGATAGAGAATTCATAGCAGTTTATTTTAATTTACAATAAGAAGATAACTGAAGTAGGAAATAATTCTTCTATCTCTACATAGCACCCAAGCCCAGGAGAGAAAACATTATTTGACATGGGATTTCAAGAAAAAAAAGAAGTTGCAGGCAGCCTTCTCTTGTCAGGCAAGACTAGGCTGTTGGGGTCATGTTTTCTAGAAGGACATAGTTAGTGGATGAAAAAACTGGAATAGGTAAGAGAGAAAGGAAATTACTGACTTATAGCAGTTTCTCAACACAAATATAAATGAAATATTTAAAAATCTATGATTCCTTTCACCTGCTCTGTGGTAGCAGCAAAGTGTATGACTCACACTCACTGATTTTTCAGCCAAGCTAGACCAATATATAGCCATTGCCTACTATCGCCCTATCACAGTAGGATCTCCCCCAAATTAAATACCCTCTTCCTTTAACACTGCTTGAAAGCCTTGGAGCAGAATAGGATGGGAGAGATAATATCTGCACCAAACTTAGATTGGCACGAAAGGATCACATGTGACTGTATCTTCTCCTGCAGCGTGTTAGAGGAGAACAGCCCATGTTCACAGTATAGATGGAAGCATCGCTGTGTTGATTCACATATCTAACACAGACATCTTTCCCCTTCTGGTTTCTGAGCTTTATACAACAGAGAGCTACAAAGCAAGATTTAAAAAAAATAAAAATTTAAAACGTCATACTTGCATCCTCCAAAGTGGATGCTCGAATTTTGTGGGGCTTGTGTCTGGCCCAGGCTTCACTGTGGAGGTGAGTTTAGCCAGGTGTTCATGCAGACATGGCAGAGGTTCTTCCCCAGATGTCAGGGACCTGCACTCCCTCCTGCCCAGCCCCAGGCACTTAGGTGGCCTCTTCCTATAACTGTTTCCCCTAAGTGAGGCACCATCTAAGCCTTCACCTCAGGACAGCTTTAGCAACAGAACAACTTTGAAAGACCTCTCTAAGACTGTGCTTCTTCAGACCTCTCCCACTCCTTCCTCCACAACAGCTGTGATTTATAGGCGTAGGTTGGCCTCAGATGATTTAATGGGATAGATTTTTTTTTTTTAAAATATATAATTTACTGTCTGTGAGTAGGTGTCGCTCGATGTTCAGCCAAACAGTCCACACACAGCCTGGGATAGGGAAAGGAACTTACTAAGCTGGAACCATGCAGGAGCTCATTTAAAGCAAAGCAACAAATCCATATTCCTACAGATGTAATTACACCAGCAATTACAATCATTACCACAGTTGTGACTCAGGGGACCTCCCTGAGACCTGGGAACACAAGAATGTATTTGAGGCTCATGGCTTTGTGCGCAGTCACAAAGGAGACAAGGCAACCCAGGAGCTCCCTCATAGTATTTTCATAAGGAAAGACAATCAGGTATGTTCCATTTAACCTGCAGGCATTAGCTGGTATGGACACAGACAACTTTGCCACTGTATACTGATAAATAACCTGACTTTGCTGTGATCTAATTGCTACAGAATCTACCAGCCCACCTACACCTAGGTCCACCCTTGCTTAGCAGTTGCAGAATTTCAATAGCGTTGGGCAGCCAGAGCTTTGTCACAGGCTGCATGTGTGTGTGTGTGTGTGTGCATGCAGGCATGGTGGGGTGTGCAATGGCACCAGCAGCTGTGCTCTGCGCTGTCCTGCTACGCTTGTTTTGGCTGCCATAAATAAAAACATGAGCGGAACAGCGCCACGGAAGTATTTACAGAATAATTTTCAATTGCTGACACCGCCAGGCTAAGCACTGAATGCTAAAGTTTATGATGTGCAATGCCTCGGGCTACCACGGCCCCAATTTGGACAAACCTGCCATTAACACCGGCGTGGCAGTTATTTTACTGGGGGTGACAGATTGTGAGGTAGGGAGAGTAATTCAGACTATTACCCAGGTGAAGGCATGAAAGCTCAGTGATATATGAAGACCACTTAAATTCATTGTATCTTGTACATCACATCTTTGATAGATTATAGCTGTGGCATTAAAATGGAAATGGTTTCTCTGAGGCCTGACAGGGGCTGGGGTGACCCGTGACCTCCCTCTGAGGAATGTGACTGACCGAATTATCAGTTAAGAGAAAAATCTATGGGGAATAGACTCACAGTGATGGAGAATCCACCATGCATATATATTTTTTTTAACTTTTGCTTTGATTGAAAGCTGTGGTACTTGAGCATCCCCCCCAACCTCCTCCTTTCCTTGTCTCCCTGCTCCCCCCAGCCAATCCCAGACTCCTCCGCTCTGATTCCAGATCAGCCGGGCCCCCGATATTGATTGAAAAATTGTTATTAGAGATAGTAGGTCTTCCTGCATGCTGCCTACTGATTTAATTTGGAAAACACTTAATTTTATGAAGCGGTAAATGATAGTGGCACGCTCTCTCGTGTTAGGGAGCAGCTGGCTCTTTAGCTGTTCGCCGTCACTACTCCCAGGTGTCCTCTTTGCAATCATGTGTTCCCTTCCCCTTTGCTTAACAAGTTATTTCAATTTCTAAACGAATGCTGAACAAGAGAAAGACAACATGCAAATTGAGATCCCAGCCGCCATTCACACATGAAAAAGTTCCCCTGGAATTCCCTCAACTCTGCCCGTCCCTCCCGCCCTCCCTCTGCATCTGTCAGGAAAAAACAGAGCCCTTGTTCTCATCAGATTGTTTTTACCAATGACCTGACACCACCATCTATAATTAATTACATCATTTACATTAGACTATTGACTAAACAAATACATAAATCATAGGCAGAGTCAATAGACGCAGACATATTTAATCATGTTCTAAATAATGATTACTGCTCCCATAATGCAATAATTATTTTCAGCAGCTGACTTGAATTAATCTTCTGTCAAAGTGCCATCTGAAAAAAGAGAGCGGACCACGACGAAGATGAAAGCGGCAGCCCTGGTGATGGAGAAGCTGTCTAGCACTTCACTCTCACTCTCCCTGTCTCCCTGCCTGCCTCTCCATCCCCATGAATTCTGTAGGTCCTGGAGGATGCCCAGCACTGCCCAGTTGGTGTCCTTGGTCTCCACACACACTCACTGCTGGGACCCCAACAGCACACTGAGCATCCCACAGGGTTGCACTGCTCTACTCCCACAAGACTCAAATCTGCTGGCAGGCAAATGATGACCTCCCATTTGCTCCAGTGGGTGCCCATGACTGTCCCTCCACACCTGAAGGGACCTAGGCTCTGCTCAGGCACCCCTGTACCCATCCTCCCTTCTCTCCATACACAGGAGCCTGGTTTTGTAAGGTGCCAAACACGTCTGAAAACCAGACGGATGTGACTCTGAATGGATACTGCTCTCCACAGAGGCTAATGCAATTAGGGAGAATTTAACTCTCATTTACTTAAAAGCATTTCAAAAGGCATTTCATTAATTTGCAAAACACACATCTGGTCCATCGTGCCGATCCGCCTGGCACACTTTGACCATGGCATGTTTTCAAAGGGCCTTGAGAATGGTGCTGCACTCCTCCCCCTCATTTCCACAGTAGCCAAAAGCCTCCTCACAGAGAAGTCCCTATGAGCATGGAGGTGAAGAGTACGAGGACAGAGCCCCATCTCCCCAAAAGATCCCATCCCTAGTGCTTGGCTTATGGTGCCATGATAAATGAAGCACAGTATTTTACTAGAGAGAGGCTTAATCCCTACAGCTCCCAGTAAGTATCCTCAGAGGAGGAGGAAGGAAAATTCCCCATGCAGGGTAAGTAGCATCAGAAAAAGATACCCTGTGTTTAGGGTTGGGAATCCCCCAAGGAGGAGTTGAGCCTGTCTTGACCTGCTAAAAAACTTGCAGGATGACAGCTTGATGTGAGAGGAGCAGGGGAAAAGGTTTCTAGCTGGGAGAAGTTTGAGTAATTTATGGGGCTCTCCACATTGCAGCAAGCACAGGAGTGGATTTGGGAAGGGAGAAGAAACCTCATAGAAACTTTCCTTCTCCTCGACTACTGACGAGAAGAAGAGCCTTTTGGTCAATAAGCTGTTTTGATAAAGTTTAGCTTGACAAAGCAGGATTGTGCTGCAGACGACTCCAGCCACCACTGTCATTTTGCCATATTGCTGTGCATGAGAACAAAAATTACTCTGCACCAGGCTTTGAACAAGGGCTTAATAGTTTTGGAAGAGACAAAATCTCCTGCCTCATATGTTATCCAGCTTCTAACAGCAAGGAGTTAGCATGTCTCTAAACTGCTTACTCCAAAGTTTTTTCTGGTCTTCTTGCATTGTCAAGATTCTACACCCAATAAGTTTCATCCAGTGAAGCCCTTCTGCTTCTGAGCATGAAGGAAGTGCAATAGTGAACACCAGATAATTTAAGGTATGGATCTGTCCAGGAAATCCCATTCTAAAATAACATTTTTTCATTCTTTTCCAAAAATTAAAAGGAAAAAAAAAGAAAAATATTTCAATTCTAAATTAAAAAACTTTCATCATTTTCCTAAAATAGAATAAAATAATAAAAAAAGGCAGACTTCAACTCTCAGGTTTTAATTTCCCAAGGAGGATAAAGTTATATCATAGACTATTCAGTAACACCATCATTATACATGTACAGCTGATTCTTCCTATCAGTACACATTTGCAGTAACACAAATCTAAATCAGCCTGAGGAGATGCAATGCATGGCATTTGGATGTATACTTTGGTATTCATAGGACCTCCCAACACAGGACTTTTGAACACTTTTCTAAAATAGAAGAATTGGGCAGACTACACTGAAATATTCATGAAGGATAATGAAAAAAACAGCTGTAAATGACAGTGTTATAGGCTGGTTAATATTGTATGATTAGTGTGTTATAACCATAAATAAACAATAAGTATAAATGATATTGAATAT
Organism: Margarornis squamiger; assembly: GCA_035222235.1. Taxonomy (NCBI): domain Eukaryota; kingdom Metazoa; phylum Chordata; class Aves; order Passeriformes; family Furnariidae; genus Margarornis; species Margarornis squamiger. The sequence goes on along the minus strand of JAWWTY010000123.1, from coordinate 12,579,162 downwards.
AAATAATCACTAATACAAATAATAAATAATAAAATATAAGCTCAAGTGGGTGATGTGATAGAATCAGGAGAGGCATCAACTACTGAACGATTTTCCCTTCTGCTCCTCAGTCTCTCAAAAAGCTTTCAGAACTGATATTGTTATTCCTTGCTATCAAAACCAGAACAATGCAGTGTGCTGTGCTTCTTTCTCTTTCAACATGCACTAATAGCATTTCAACAATATGCTATTGTAATAAAAAATAGCAGTCTTGACCTTCTAGAGGGTAGAAACCTTAAATGGGCACAAAAGGAATGAACCAGAAGAATGTATTGCCAATAATGTCATTTTATTCCCTGGAACTGAAAGGAACTTGCGTGAGCCATGTAATTGCAGTTTGTTTAAATGCAACCTTCAGCCTCAGACTTTAATCACTGGGGAAAAATGGTAAAACAGTTTGATTGGTTGTACATGTGAAATGCTCAATATGATGATGAGGATGAGAAATCTTCCAAAGAGAAAATACAAAGGAAACAAGAGATAAAAACCTTCATGTTGCTCAGAGCCTGAGCTGGATGGGGACATGAGAGGTGCAGATGCACTTTCTGGTTTGTTTTGCATCTTATGCGACAGAAGGGCCAAGTCAACCCACTCTCCAAATCTCTTTTCCAGCAGTATAACAGGAACAGCAAATTCCTCAATGCCTGTCTTGTCTCTCTGCATTACAAGCTTTAATAAGAAACACTCTAGTGCTGATGAAGAGAGTAAAACCCAGCAGAAATGTTACACAAAGCAGCAGTGGCACAATGCTGGATCAGAATGGGAGAAAATCAGCTTCACTATTGTAACCCGATGAGACCGATCTAACTTCCCCTGCCAAATCTCTCACCCCAGAAACCAGTGTCACTCTTGGGAAACTTTTAGAAGGTGCTCTCTCCTTAAACTAATGCTCAGTATTCACTACAATTCTTGGCATGCAACCTGCAGGACACTAGTGGAAACTCACAAAAAGTTGGAGAGCTTGAATGATTGCCCCAAGACTGTGCAGGTGCCTGCACACAGAAAAACGTGGAATATTCTCATCAAGGAATTCACATTCACTCCCTGTTTACATGATGCCTTCTGAATTTATCTTATCTAAGTAACCTGCTGTGTCTCACCCAAAGGCCATTCTTAATTACCCCATTACAACTAGGTGTTTGAACCCATTTATTATCTTGGCCAATCTTCGGTCCCCCTACCAACATGAACATGTTTGTGAACAGTAGATGGCTGTTGAGAGGCTGCACTGCAGATGGAGACTTTCACAGGGAGATGCCTTGCCTAAACTAGCTGCTTGAAGCCTATTAATCAGAGCCATGACTGAATTCAGATGAGAACTGCCAACTCAGGAGCAAATTTTGCTGTGGCATTCCTGTCCCTCCTCACTATCAGGTTTTCCCTTGCCAGGAGCAGGTAAAGCAGCCAGAAGGCACAGTTTTGTGCAGGTGCCACATTCAAAAAATATTCTGTGCAGAACAGGAATCACAGTTACACAAACTTCAACCAGCTGTATGAGTTCTATACATATTTGTCACTTCCCTTCTTGCATCCCTTTTTTGTGCTATGTCAGGGTTAAAGTACTTGTCTCTGGTTTCCAAGTCTTGTGGAATGGTATTTATTAGAGACCACTTCTCATTGATTTGTTTTTCTTTATTACAACTAGATTTTAAAATGACTCCTCTACTGAGGTTTGGTTTTTTGAAGCCAAAAGAGAAATCGTGGCCAAGCTTCTACTATTGGACATAGAGACCAAGAGTTGGAGAAATCTTCTTGCCTTCCCATCACTTGAATGTGACCCTGGGGGAATGGTTGCCTGCTTGGTGTAAACAGCAGCATGTATATGAGCTCATAGCCAGCTCCAAAATCTTTAATAAAGAAATAAGGTTCACTTATTACGGACAGAGGTAAGTAGCCAAGTGATACGGTTATTTATAAACTTTTGATAAGTCTGTCATTTTTAGCTATGCTTAAAAGCAACCTTTTAAAATGATGTTTCAGGAACACAGTCAACAGCAAAGCGAGCTGGTCTTTGGCTTGATTAGATTTTGCTCCCTTTACCTTGATGAAACGATGGCTTATTAGCATTCCAAAATGAGAGTGCGCTCTAAATGTAAGTGGATTTTAATACAATCTTTTTGAGGAAATGTCAAACTGTATTGGGTACGTCTCCTCCCTGCCCCCCTTCTCTTCCCTGAATAGCAGAGTTCAGCAAGGAACCGTGCCAAAATAATGAGTGAGGGACAGGGGGAATTTCAGAGTCAAGGTAAAAGATGAGAAATAAATTCTGCCAGCAATAATGTCACTGTTCTGCCACCACCTGCTTAGTTCAGTGCCTTTCCTTTGGTTTTGCACTGGTGTAACCAGCAAGGCTTTGGCTCCCCACATTTCTCATAACTAAATCTGCACTTAACACCACATCACAAAAGCTGGAGGCTTTGCTGGTGTAAATTGGTACCGACTGGCACAGTTAATTATATTAAAGTCATGCCAAGCAGTTTTACAGTGTTGTGCGCCCTGATTTATTTGGGATTACTGGAGCTGTGCACGCACGGGCCTTAGGAGGTTAAAAGGCTCTGAAAAATTGTTACTGAAAGTTACTGGGCTGGAGGGAAAAAAAACCCCCAACGAGCCCAAACCTCAAACACCCAAAGTATACCTGCTTAAATTAAATTAAATATTAACATCCTCTGCTTTAGAGATACACCGTGAACGTAATATGTGCACTGTTAATGAACCGCAATTTATTTACACCTCAAACAAAGAGTATCCTCCCTGCCCTAAAGTAGTTAAATTGCCCTCTTCCTAGTGAAATTTATTGCCATTTAAACATGCCAAAAGGCCATTCTGCTGGTCATTACAAAAATCTATCATTTCTGCAACTGCTGGTATCCTGGTCTGTGGTCAAATTCAATCTGAGAAGGGTCAACAGAATTTTTCCACCAAATGCTTCCCTCTTGCCTGTCATCAATTTACTTTTGTCAACAAAAAGGGCATTACTACCGAATGAAATAGAAGATCCTCTTAAGACCTCTGGCAAACAGCGAGAGCTTCTCTGACATATCACATCTCTTCTGCTTGCAGATATGTGTGTGAGTGTGTGTGTGTGTCTCAGGACTGTAATGGTAGTGAATGTGTGAGCAGGAATTCTGTAGTTTGTCAAGCTTCTTTTACTCCAATAATCATTCACATTTCTGACTGGTGTGGATAGTTGCCCAGTAATTTCAAATTTTCTCTGTGAAAAAAATTTTAAGAACGTGTTTTCCATTAGGAAATGATGACTGTGTTTGTAACTCATATTTTTGTCATATGGCTGTTTTCCTTTTTTTATATACACACACACACAAGAGACTTGTTTCACCTCACGTCACATCCATCTGGTAGTGATACAGTTCCAGCTAGACACACAGACAAGGGTAACAGAGCTGCTGCTTAGAAAAGCCATCACACAATATCCAAAATTGCACTCTGCTACTTTTGCTACTCTTCAAGTCAGAGTTGCTGCCATTTCAGCTGATAAGGCAAAGTGATTTACTTGCTGCATGATGCTGAGGCCCCTGAACAGTCACACACATACAAGGGCTTAGGACCATCAGTTCACAAAGAATTCCAACTTAGAACTGCCACTGACTTGTTAAGTTTTAAATGGCCAGTATCCCATGTTGAAAACTGACTTCATTATAGGTGCTGGGGATTCCACTGAGAACACAGCTACATTTTGTTTAGACATGTAAAAATCCTAGGGAAGAGTCTAGTGCCATACAATAAAAATAGTATTACTAATTAAACCACCACAGTGTCCTTAAATGTTTTTCAATATGCCAGTGTCAGGAAACATAAACCCAAATTAAGGCAATTAGCTCACTGCTATTAATCAGCATCCTCTTTGTACAGTTAAAGGACCCCAACACTGCACCCCATTCTTCTAGCATACTGTTAAACACTTATTATTATGCCTAATCCTCGTCACAAAGGGCTAGGAGACTAACTTTTTGCATGCATGTAAAACAGGAAGAAACAAGAGGCAAGGAAGAGAGCCAAGTGCATAGCTTTGAGGTTTCCTTGTAACAGGAATACTGTACTCCCTTGGTCTTCAAGCAGTTTGTCCCAGAACCTGCAGGGACTTGAGCCTGAGAGAGAAAGCAGGGAAAGGGATTGTTGGCTGGCTGGAAGAAAGGAGTTCTGAAAGTGTTTCCCAGTGCATGTAATGGCTGGACGCACAATTAGCAGAATAAGGAAAAACATGAGTGGGTAATCAAAGTAGGAAAGAGAAGAGACACAAAGTTCCTGATAACATGGAATATGCAAAGCATCACCTTTAGCACTTGGCTTCAAGCAAGACTGCTCAACAAGCCATTTTGGGATACATTTCCATTCTTGGGATAATTCCTGAGCATAGCAGCACTGCTGCATTTTCAGCTGGATCCAACTCATTTTCACCATGTGTTCAGTTTGTCACATCTGCTATATCTGCAGATAAATGGCAATGGTTTGTTCACACCACCTCTCTTCTCTGTTCTTTTTCATGGGGACAACAAGCAGGTATCAATCTGGAGTGAGTTTTGGCACTTTCTTCCCATTTTTGACCTCTCCAGGGTGATCCTAGGAGAAATCTTGCAGGTGTTGATCCCTTCCCAGTAGGAAATGGAAAGTTGATTTCATTTTCTATAACATCTGACAGAGCCATATGTTTTGACAAACCACTGTACAGATTCAAAGATACATCTTTTTCAGTGAATCAAGGAGCTAAATTCACAGGTAGCAAAGAACACGGCTTCTATTTCTCTCAGAGCAAAAAATAATTCCTATACTGCATCCTCTGTCTCTCACATAATTTCTGTGTCCAAAGAATAGCAGATTTTACTTGAAAAAGCTCTAACAGATGTAGTACATGGGTTTTCTAAAAGCCAAGTACTCAGATGCAGCATTCAAGCTAATGCCCAAACCAGCTAACAAAAAGGGTTGGTAAAGGCAAGATGCAGAGAGAGAAACAATAACAAGACAACAATTTTGAGTTAAGAACTACCTGAGCTTTGTCCAGTTTTCTTCTTCACTCTTTTTCTGCATGTGAACATACAATGATCAGATGCTCCTCCTCAGGAGTGTCAGTTGGATAATGGTGAGAATACTGCAAAATTTGGAAAACTTGTGCATCTCATCATTTTGGTTTTGTACAGGAAGCCAGAGATCTCGACAGGCACATTCAATTAAAAAAAACCCATCCATGCTCAAAGCCAAAAATTCTTTCAAGCACTCTTGCTTGAGCTTTGAAGCAAAACCACCTCTCAAAGAGTTTCCAAAATAATCGGGTCTAAGTTGTATAAATGCTAACAATTTATTCCAAGAAAAATGAAATCTGCTGAGGTGAGACTGGAAGGTGTTAAAACTTAATGAACATAAAAATATAAAGCCTTCCTTAACAGATGTGAATTTTCTTGAGCTAGCTACAGCCATCAGCGTTCCTTCTTCTGATTTTTATATCACTTGCAGATATCTGTATTATTTTTTCCTGTGCTGGAAAGATGATGGAAATTGTTTCCTTGCTTGACAATGATACAGGTGACGAGAATAGCCCATGACAGCTTATAGCAATTTCTTATCTTGACTTTTCAGGAATGCTGGCCAGCACAACACCACAGAGGAAAAAAAGGGGATGTGAGGTACCCCTTCTCTTCAAATGACTACAAATATCCCTTGTCTCTGTGCTCAGGGAAACAGCTTGCACATGGGCAGAGGAAAGGTGGAACAAGCAGTCCCACCTAGGTCAAGGGAAGCCAGCTGATGTAATCTTTTTGGATTTCAGTAAAGCTTCAATACTGTCTCTCACAGGATCCTTCTAGACAAAATGTCCAGCACACAGCTGAATAAACACATCATGTGTTGGGTGAGCAATTAGCTCATGGGTCAAGCACAGAGGGTAATAGTGAATGGGGTGATGTCGGCCTGGTGACCTGTCACTAGTCGAGTTCCACAGGGCTCCATCTTAGGCACCATGCTCTTCAACATCTTCATAAATGATTTGAACACAGGACTGGAAGGGATACAACCCAATGTACTACCCTTTTTCGCAGAAGAAACTTGCTGTAACTTTCTGTGTCTATGTGGTGAAATAAACTGGCCCCATCTGCTTGCACCCAGGAAAGAGCCAACCCCACAGAACATTGCTCTGCCTGGCCACAGGGCAAAGAGCTACAACCATTTGTTGCTACCTTCTGAAAAGGTCTGCAGCAGGAGGCTCAGCTAGAGCCCAGCATGAGCCAAGTCAGGTTCCAGAGTCAGGAATTCCAGCAAAACCCACCTTCACCTCACTGTTCTGGAGAGCACAGGCTGAAACCTCAAGTCAGCCTCTAGTAACTCAGCTGGGGCAGATGCTCCTGGTGAAAGGGCAGTGACATCTTCAGGTGCTGAGATCAGATCTGTCACAGCCCAGCTGCCAAGGCCAGTGTGAGTTTGCAGGTTTTTCTGTACAGCTTTTCCTCTCAGAACCAGGAATGTACCTTGGTTCTGGCTGGAGCTTTTGCTCAGCTCAGTCTCTGCAGTGGTTTGTATTGCATCTGCATGACAAATTTTGCAAGTTGAATTAATGTGAAAGGCAGAAAATTAAAGATATTATGAGAACTGAAGGCAAGCATAAAGAATTTTGTCTCTGTCAAATAGCAAGACCTCTTGCATGCTCATCTTCGCTTCAGACATGAGGCATGAGATGAATTTGGAAAAGGATTTTCGTGACAGGACAAATTCTCCAGTAAGAGCACTTCATCCAAGAAGCAATTTGCCTCACCAGTAATTTTTCAGTATTTCCTTTGTCATTGTTGAAGATGTTTGTGTCTGAAAGCAAGTTTTTCATGCTGGTTGGATTTCATTTGTAGTTTACAACTCATGTGAGACACTTACCTGTACACATGTGGCATCATTCTTAAGCTAAAAATGAACAGAAACCTCAAAAGATGATACTGAAACAGAGGTTACAGGGTCAGAGCAGGATGGAAAAATAGACTGTGTGGAAGGGGAAAAGCTTACATAAACATGAATATATGTGAAAAGTGTTAGGACAGTTAAAAATCATACAGCTCATGATGACCTTATCCAAAATTTATTGAAATCAGTTGATAATACCCTCATGCCAAGGATTCTGGGTCATGATTTGTTTCAGTGAGCCTCATTTTGCAAATTCTGTGCTTAAATAGATCTTCCATTACTTTTTTTTTTTGCTCCCAAGGAAGGTGGAGCACTGAATAGTGTCTGTCAAATGCAGCTCTTAGGCATTCCAGTTGCAGGACAGATTCCCAGCTGGAAGAATGATCCAGCAGTAGTACTGGGATTTCTTGCATATCAAGAGGAGCCAAGAGAAGGAAGTGAAATAAGTGAAATATTGTCAGTCATGCAGATCACAACAGACTTTTATTTTTAATCCACTGAGCATGTTCAATGCTGCCAGATGACACAGTTCATTGACAATAGCTATTTTACACAAGTCTGCTTGTTTCTCATAAAAAAGCATAAACTCATGGCTTGAAAAAGACAATTCCAGTGTTAGCCAATGGGGGAAATCCTGACCTATGTTTCTCTAATTAATAAGATGCCTGACTTGAAAAACTTAGCCAGACAAACCTATCATATTTTGCAAGAAAATATTTGAAATTATCTATGTTTAATAATTTAAAAGCATCAAACTAACCTACGCTAGTACATCAGCTGGACAGGGTTAAACCCATTAAATATATCTTGGATCCAAGCAACTGACAAATACCCCCACTCTTTATGAAAATCCCATGCTTCATGTTTTTTGTCACTGCTGTCTAGGCTGTGACAAACATCGGGCCTCAGGCAAAAAGGCACAAAACATTTCATGTCATCAAAACATGAATATGAGCTTTGCCTGGCACTTTTCCAGGAAAAGACCAAGGCTGACAGCTCATGGGCATTCAGAATTATTGCTTGCCTAAATGGTGAATAACATAAACCCTCACAAATCAAGTCTCACTTTCCAAGTACCCTAATAAATTCACCATATAGTGACTTGCTTCCTATGACTGTATGCTAAGCCAGAGAAGCCAGCATTACTGCTTGCTTGCTGTAATAACATATCTGATAGTGATCATTTTAAATGTGTATTTTGTTTCTTATGTGGTTATCCAGCAGTTGTTAAGGTCTTACTTCATAGCAGACCTTGCTAGCAAAGAATGGTCCAAAGGGGCACTTAGACAGTCAATTTCCAACTAATTCTACCTATTATTTTCCTACCAATGAGTCAAGAGCTGAGAGCATCTGTATGATGCAGCATGGCAGCATAGCTTGGTACAATGTAGTTTTTTGTTGATGCTTCTTTTGGTGCATTTGTGAAAGTCTGTACATCACATAAATCCAGTGAATTACTATCAACCATTAAAAAAAGCCATCCTACTCTTCCATGTCTTTCTTTTTTGTGAAGTTAAGTAGGGAAGTGTTTGTACTGCTTGTGATCCCTCAAGTTCCTCTCTACTTTCAGTATGTACCTGTAGGGAACTGCCTTGCAACATCTTCACTTACAGATGGGATTTCCATCTCTTCACAGACTAATAAATGCGTTTGGTTTATGGGCTGCGTTACCACAATGCCAACAAAGAACAGAAACGGTGCCCCATAGACGTAGGAAGAGGGGAAAAAAATGCAGGTCCTTTCCTCCCAAATGGAATGGTGAATGGAAAGATAGTTTGTGGGTTAAACATGATGACAGGTTATATTTCATCATATCTATACATTACTGACACAGAAATCATTCAAGACAGATCACTATACAAGATACAAAGCTCCGACTGCACAAGCTTTTTTCCCTCCTCTCTCTCAAACGGGTATTTATTTTCTGTTTAGTGTTACTTGGCAAGCTCTTGTTGACATTTACTCCTGGATTCCTTTAAGGCAGCTATTATCATTTTAAGTTATGCTCCTGAAGCCAGGTTTTGGGACTGACTTCCCATCCAAGAACAGATATTTAAAAAAGGTGGGATGAACTGGTTTTCTGGAAACACATCTCTCCTCTCTGCTCTGACTAGAGGCAGCTTGAACAGCAAGGTAAGACATAGAGCAGAGAGGTTTTGAAGATGTTAAAGAGCAGTAAGAGGGGAAAAAAAAGGAGCAACAAATAAACCCTTCCTTTATTTTACAAGTAAGCTGGTGACAGGACAGTTGATCAGGTGGACTGCCTGCTCTGATCAAGTCTGACAATTCTACAGTTTTGTCTTCCTGCAGAACAGAAAAATGAACTGATACTGGCAAGTCAAGACAGCTTCCTGAAATAGCCAAGGGAACCAAATCAGCAATCTGACAAACCAATAAATTACTTTTTAAAAAATGAGATTATATTAATATTTTTCAAGAGGTAATTAAGTCAATAGTTTAAAATATTTTGCTATTTACTTTGGCTTACAAGGAAATTGCCATGTGCAATTGCTTGTTGTCTCTCAACAAGTTACAACACAAGGAATCTCTTCCTTCTCTACCGGGGAAGCAAATTTTTTCACGTTTGATAGGGTTGTTCACTGAATTTCTCCTTTTGTTCTGCCTGCCACTATACTTCACTTGCTGTTGATGTGTCCAAAAAGTTATTTCTTTTACTGCTTGCTGTACTGAAACTATCTTGAACCAGGTTGAGGAGCTTTACTGTGGATGTTTGCAATGCCCATTTTCACCAAGGCTTGTCCTTCCCTCTGCATGGAATTATAGCTGGGGGTTCCTGTGGTCTACTGTCTCAATTTCCCTGTGCATAGCTCTGAATTAAAAATGAATACATCAAGTGATAACTGGTGAATTTAAGAGGTGAAGGTCCTACTGATAGGACTTGGTGGAAAGAAAGTTTGCAAAACCTGAAAATGTTTCAAACTAAATTCTTCTGTTCAGAACAGAGGGGCAAAGAAAGTTAAATTACAACTCCCCATACACACACACCTCCGCCCAGGTGATGTTGGATCAATGCTAAGAAAAGAAATTTGAAAGAGTTCATTCTTCAGCTCCAAGATCTTCCACAGGAAGGTGAACAGTAGAGCTCTGAAAAGGAACAGTGGTGAATGGGGTTGATTCTCCGAGCCAGCAGGGCGGGCTGTGCCTGCCTGAAAACCTGGACCTAAACACATGCCCTCAACTGGAGTTTTTGCCTGTGAAAAAGGGTGCACCCAGAGCCCATTGGCCAGCTCACTGCTTACAGTAGCACAGTGATGCTGTTATCCTTTTGTTTCTGTCATCTGGCAATAGGTGTAGCTCTCTGAAAGCTTGTTTTAAACCATGAGGTATTTTGGCATTACATCTCACTGCTGCCACTGCTCCCCCTCTCATATGAGTTCCACCGTGGGCCCTCCCCCGTATGTGGAAAGAGAGACTTGTTGTGTTTTGCATTTCATTAAATGTCCAGAAATACCAAACATTTGCATACGTAAACAAAAACTAGTTATCAATATGTACTTCTATGTACTACTACCACATAGACCTTGTACTTGGAAACTACCAGAAACAAAACCTCCATGTTATTAACAAGTTACAGAAATCCTTATGGACAACACGATTTTGAAGTATTTTCAGCTGAAAAAAAAAATAGAGGCTGAGATTCACCCTTCAATTTCTTGTGACTAAGGGACAGGACTTAGCCATGTTGCTCTGGGAAGCAAGCAAGGAACAAATAAACCACATGCACAGATCAAAATTAGCTGACTAAAGTGGGTGTTAGACTGTCTGATAAAGCATCACCTTGCACAACAAAAATGATTGAACACTTAACACTGAAGTGCCCAGTTTCAAGTTTAAGTTTTAAGGGGTCAGCACAAGTTTGGCACAACACAATGGCCCATAAGCTACAGCAGTTCAGAATTCACTTCTCCACTAGGTCAGACCCCTGCCAAGTGGTAGCAACCTCTCCCTTCCCTGTGCATATCAGTATTCAAATCCCTTGAGTTTAATCCAGAGTCACAAGCATGTGAGAGCCCCAAATCACATGCTGTCCTTGCCTGCCTTCTGCTCTGTGACCAGAAGAAGCTGCATTATGCCTCTGGGGAATGGCTTACTCCTGAGATGGTATCATGAAGCAGTCTTAAGTCAAAGCCAGAAATCTGCCCTGTCAGCACCCAGTGTTGCCCCCAGCACCCCTCCTCCCTGCTTGCCCCAAGAGGCCAACAGGGCAAACAGCCGGCACTTCTTACCCACTCCCAGATCAAAGAGCTCTGAGAAGCTCCAGGGAGGAGAACAGGAAGCTTTTGGCTGCACAGAGAAGCAGGAGAAGAAGAAAAGATATTCAGCTTCATACAGTGACCACTCTTGCCCACAAAGGCACAGGCAAGTCACAGCTTAGTTTTGGAGCTAAACTCAGCTGATGCAACCAACTGGGACTTCAAGGAGCCCTCAGCTTGCACTCCTGGGTTTTGCCCCCACAGGACTTGCTCACTGAAGCACCAGCACTTTGGCTGACATGGCTGAGCACAGAGTAGACCTCCTGGCACTCACGTGCTAGAAAGGGGACATAACAGTGATGCTCAAAATACCTGTGGATGTACTTGTTCGAATGTGGGAGGAATGCAAGCCACAGCAGCAAGCAGAGCAGCAAGAGCCACAGTACCCTGCTGTCACTGCACTGCCAGGTGTGCACTGCCTGTCAGCAGAACCAGCAAATTCCAGTAGGGTTAGGCAGAGACAACAGTGTCATCTTGTTTCTCCATTGCTGTTCACTCCTAGGAACCCACCAATTACCTTATCAAAGCTTGACTCCAACATCTCTATTTTATTTAGGAAAACATTACTTACTATGAACCAGACACACTTTGTTCAAAGCCAGAGATATCCGCTGCAAAGACCCACTTACAAAATCTAATCGCTTGTCAACACAAACCTAGTTTCAAACTGTGAAAGTTTTCCACAAGGTCTCTCACTGAAATTCTTTTCTCCCAATACCGGCTGTTTGACTACATGGGACACCACTTGCCAAAAGGCAGAATACCTTCATAGCCCAGGATTTTCCTGCACACCACACCCAACGTAGCCAGCTTGGCTGAGGCAGAGACCCTTGCCAAACACGCCAGTGACACTGTGTGTACCACCACATGGTCAGAACAGTGCTGGTGAGTAACTAACACTTAATGAAATCTTTGTTGTCCAAAATATTTCCACTCCTCGAGGGAATCAGTCTTTGTGCACCCTATTTTCAGGCCTTCTACTGTCATACACTTCTTCCAGTAACTGTTGGCAAATATTCCTACACTGACTGATGAGACCATAACAGCGCCCATAATTTGTGGTTTATACATGTTACAAATTACATATTAAACCTTAAGGCCTGTAATTAATATCTGCAGCTTGTTAGATAGATTTTAACGAAGTGCAACATAGCCTAAAATTACCTCCTAGTGTGTTTTTTGAACTTTTTTCCTGGCTGTCATGACAAGGCTTGGGTTTGTAGGTTATTTCAGATACATTATTTGACAAGAGCAGCAATTACAAGAGTAAACAAGGTATGCAACTAATCCACTTAATTATGATTGCTTCATATTCCATTCTGCATATATAGGCAAAAATGTAATCTACTATACACTTTAATAAAGGTAATTTAAAAAATTTGAATTATTTTTAATAATTTAAGATTTTAAAATAATGTTTAATTTTTTTCCCCCAATAACGTTAATTTGGCTTTGCAAATTAACCTCTCTTCACAGCAGCATTATTTCCTATAGAATATTAATTTCCTCTGAGACACCTCTTAAAAAAACTGTTGCTTAATGGAGTCGTTGCAGAAAACCCAGAAGCAGTCTGTGTGATGCAATAAGGTGGTAGTCACCAGCCCTGTCCTTGTTTGCAGGAGAAAGCAGTGTTAGGGCTTCTTACTCTGAGTTTCTGCAAAATTATGAAGTGACTCCTGGCATTTAATATCCATTGCCAACTACCCACGTGGCTGATTCTACCCCAGTCAGACACTTTTATAAACCAAAAGTGAGAATACTTGCCTAAATTAAAGCTGAAATTTTACTGCATCAGATATGACTGCCCTGTTTCCAATTGTGTTGGATGTGGCTGTCCCCAAGGTCTGAACCTCCTCATCCTGAACACAAGCAGCAGTTACAGCAAGCACATCTGAGATGACAACCCTACTGCATTTTAGCAACATCATTTTCCCTGCAGCGTGCTTTGTTCAGGGCACTGCTGCAAGTGCTTGAGAGTCGGGGGCGGGGAATGGCATAGGGAACGGATCACCCCACTCTTCACGCGGCTTCTGGATGAATGCCACTCGAGAAGAGTAGCATGGGAAGATGGAAATGGAAAGAAGATGGGGTGATGGTGGCTGCAAATACTGACATACACATGCACCCCTCAGTTTAAGCACTGGCTGTGATTCTCAGAAGTGGGCGTAAAACTGCACTCGGATTGCTAATAAATGTCATCCAAAATGCAATAGTCATCTCAGCATTTTGCTATGCAGATAGGGTTGTGGCTTCTGATCAAAGCAGTGTGCTGCCCTCAAGAGAAAGCCCTGTTTATCACTTGGAGATGCAATAAAAATAACAAATGTCCAGAGTAAACCTAATTCACTGTGCTACTTAGTATTTGAAATACATAAATATGTCAAGCAAAAGACCTCTAATAGACCCTTTTATACTGGTAATAGTGTACATATAATTTTCCTCTCATTAGTACAAAAACTACCTAGGGAACTATCGGCCCATCCTTCATCCATTTAATCTGCATTAGTTTACTTTTACCTTGTGTTTAATCTGCTTTCCCTCAAGGTATTTTGAATAAATCAATAGGAATACATGATTGTTTAATGATTTTTAGAAGAGCTCCCTTCGACCACAGCTGCATGATTTAGAATGACTAATTCCACTTTTTACAATTGATCCCGCTGCACACAGCCCATCCATTCCTGCCACGTCTGGCCAAAGGGACCAGGAGCTCCACAGTGAGGGGCTTCTTAAAGGGGACGAGGAGGGTCCCCAACAGGGGGGAAAAAAAAAGTAAGGCAACAATATATTCAAACTCTTGGCAACAGAGTCTGTCTTCTTGATGTAGCTCAGAACTAGAGCCTAATCATGACTCTCACATACCCGGGCTTTGGGGACACCACTGTGCCTTCTCTTCAAAGTGTCCAAGGGCAACAGAGCATTTCACATGAGGCAAAGAGAAGGCCCAGTTTGGGTGCAGCAAGAGGGACTCCTGACACTGGAGTTTTGTCCATGAGTCTGAACACACAACCTTGCTGAAACTCAGCCTAGCTCCAGAGCCTGCTTGCTTAACAAGAGGCAAAGTCCTCCTGACTTGACATGCAAAGGTCCAGTCACTTCTACCTTTAATTTCTTTTTAACCTCAAAGTCATTTTAGCAGTGTGAATACAGCACTGAGGCAGAAATACCAGTAAAAAGGGGTATTATACCTCTTTATCCCATTCACCGTGAGGGAGGTGTGGTGTAGTGTGTATAAAATGATGGTTGAGATCAATAGAGTTCATAACTATACACAATTCTGCCATTGAGCTGTTGCCTGACAGGGGATGTGCCCTCAGCTGTGTTTCTCATCTCACCAATTGTCTGAACTTTTTTAAAAAGGACACAAATTTCCTCAAAAAATCCCAAACTCAAATAATAACATTGAAACAGAACTCAAAGCACAGCAGAACCCCAAGTGTTTGTTTTCGCCTCTGGACACTCAACACAAACAGCAAGGAGTTCAGCACAATGTTATTTTATTGTGATCATGGAGAGAATAAACCAGTTGGCAAGAGCCAGTCTAGTGCCATAACCACGCTCTTCTCCCAAGAGTGTGCCTAATACTCCTTTACAGAAGCTTTTCAGTCTGCAGTACTTTCCCAGCCCTGGCATCCTCATGCAGGGCTGGAGCCAAACCTGCTTCCCAAACCTCTTTGAGGATACTTAGCATGTAGTCCTTTCTATAAGTACAGAAAGTATGGGTAGGAAACTATCCGAAGTATTATAAAGCCACACCATGGCTGAAGAGTCAGCCAGCACATCTTAACATATCCATGTCACCACCAATAGGACTCAAATCCCTACTGAGAGTGATATCTGTGAAAACCAAGATTAATAAAGACTGGTCTAAACACCAAGCCTTGTGTAGTCCTCCCAGAGGTGGTGACTGTCTTCTGCCAGCCTACTTTCTGCCGGGTCTTGCTCCACTGCCATTTATGTCCCAGTTTTCGGAGGGGAGGGTGTTTTAAGCTGTCAACACAGGGCACAGAGGTCTGGGAACTGCAAGAGAATTATCAGCAGTATCGCTAACAAGCTCGACCTTTTAGACAGCTGAATTCACAGGACATAGATGTCCACAAAACATCTCCTCCCCCTGACCCTGTCTCTTTTAAAACATTGGTGGGTTCTGGATTACACCATACATAAAATTCAAAAGTCCTGTTAAGGCTAAATTCACCCCATTTCAATGGTGAAGCTGCATGATATATGAGCACTCTGGTAAACAGACCAGCATTGTATCAACACTCAGAGTTGACACTGCTGCAGCACTAAAGGAAAAAAAGTGCTGGTAGTTAGCTCAAATAAGTTAGAAGTTTTCTTTGATCAGGACACTGAAAGTCATTGAGACAGGCTGTGTGAGAGTCCTTACAAAGTGCCGAGGTACAGAAGACATTACAGTGTATGGTGAGTAATCTGTTGCTCTAGGGTTTGTAATTTGAATGCAATCCAACAAAAACCGTTAAGAAGGCTGGCAGATGAGAACTAGGCTAGCATTTATTATTTATTCTATTAACAGCTTAGTCAGTACCTAAAGCTCTTTGCAAGATGGTAAGGACTTGAGGGAGATAGAGAGCTCCCATGGAAAGATCAGAAGGCATAACACCATGGAAACTGGATATCCACAGGGGCTCAGAAGTACCTACACTCTGTGCTGGAAAATTGTTCCACACATCAGAGGAGCATCCTTGAAGTACAGGAGGATGCAAAGAACAGAAACCACAGTCAGTTGCTGTCAGTGCTCACCCTTCTCAGCTTGTCTCCCTGGGAAAAAGCCAGCTTGAGGTTTCAGGAGGAAAAAGATGTTTGTGCCCACATGACAAGTTCTGTAAGATGCTGAAAAGGTCCTTGATAGCAGGGAGCTCTCTGTGTCTGATGTGTTTGATAACTGCTGCCAAATGATTAGAGCAGCATATCAAGAAATCTGGCAACTGACAAACATCTCCAAACAGTCCACTCTCAAGTGTTCCAGGATTGTCCCTGGCATAATGCAGCACATCTAATGACTGCATAGGGGAAAAGTCCACAGGACTAGAGTAGGTGTTACTCAAGCCACCTATAGTCTCTCCCCTCAGGCCCTCTGGCCTGGCAGGCCCAGACATTGAGTCCAACAGACAGTGATCCCCTGTCACAAGCCAGCTCTGAACTCCACTGGAGATACAGTACAATAGGAGCAGCAAGAAGACTCTGTGTTCCTGCTCCAGACAGCCTACCCACACGTCAAAGCCTCTGCCATAAGCAACAACATACCTGATAGTTCTGCCTGCCACGCAATGCTTTAGGCTGAGGTTTCTCATTTGTCCCAGTAAAGACCAGTGATGCTTTAAATGAAAGGTAGCTTGAACAGCTCCCATCCCAGAGTCACGATCAACAGATTGGAAACTGGTTTACTGTACCAACAGACTAATCCTCCCCAGCCCCTTCAGTGGGCTTAACCACTGAACTCAAAGTCCCTGTTACTGATAACACTGATAGTCCTGTGGAGTTCATGTGAGGGACTTTACAGATAAAAAGTTGAGGGGAAACACAGCTGGCATTGAAAAGACACTCATTTTTATGCAGAGACTATTTACCAGTGTCCCACATGAACACAAAAGAAAACTTAATACAGATATTCTGAGTTGTAGTTCTGTGCACTGAATATAGTCCCACTTTTCCTCATGCATATACTACCTCTATATTAAATAGAACATGTACTGAACAGAACATAAGTATCTTATGCCTCCAGATATACACTTACATTCATGAGCATCTGCATTTTCACTTGTTTTATTTAAACTGAAAATGTATGGAGGAAATTATTTTTCTTAGTGGTAGAGTAACATCTTACACATTTTATTTACTGGCATACGTTACTTTTTGGCTGTTTCAGAATGTTGCATTAACACCTCCAACTCTTTTTTTTGGTTTTTTTTTTTGTTTTTTTTTTAGCTTTCATGTAAGCAAAACATTTATATTTTACTGGTTGACCAAGTGATAAGAGTCTGTTTGTATCAGTAGAGCCAGAGTGGTCAACCTGCATCTGGAAGCGAAGAAGGGAATGTCTTTGAGAACACAATACTTGTGAGTTGAAATACTAAGAATGATTTTCAGTTTCTTTCCCTCCCTTCTTTTATCCTATGTTTCTCGTCTAATGACTTGCTGAATTTTTCCCAGCTTTATCTGGGTGATACTACTTTGGATCTTTTTATTCACCTTTGAACTAGACATAAACATCTTTCTCCTGCAGCACATCCTTGTAATAGGACTCTGGCATCAAAAGGCATTGCAGGCAGTCCCTGTAGCTGTAGGTTCCTACCATTTTTAAATGGCCTCAAATCTCCATCCAAGGAAAATGTCAGCAACTTGGACTCTAAAAGTTCATCTGATTAAATGTGCAGTAAAATAAGCACCACGTAAATGATTTCCCTGCTTCCTTAGATTTTTCCACTACTGCACCATGAAAACATTTCTACATTTGCTGTTTCTGTGTTAAGATGTGACTGTTTTAGAAGTTGCCTAATTATATCTGCATTTTCTCCCCCTCAGCATAAAATAAATGCCAGTGTTTGCATCTGAGGTCCAGCTCCCTTAGTAAATGCAAAAACATCTAACTACAGCAAGGAACACCCTTATTCTGAAAAACAGGCCTTTCCAAATAGTCCAATACATTCACCAAACCCACTTGGCCAAGAGTTGAGTCCAGTTGTGGACTCAGCTCAGAAACCAGCCTCAAGGGCCCATAGCTGGGAGCTGCCTCCTGGCCCTGGAAAAATCCTGTCTTGCCTAATCAGGGTGCCCCAAACAAACCCAGTGAGTTCTTCACCCCAACTCAGGCATTTAAGTCAAACCTAGCAAGTTAATCTGTCCAGCTTTTAGCAAAATACACTTATATCCCTGAGTTAATAATATATCAGAGGGGCTTTCAGTTTGTCTCCAGGATTGCAAATCCTTAGACTATATATACTTTTGCTTATGCTGTGCAAACTACTGCTCTTTGGAGCAGTGCTGGTTCTGGCTATGTGTGTGGGCAGCAGGGAGCACAGCACTGGTGCCACTGGGATGCAAGTGAACATTAATAACTACACAGAGTATGCCTGCATTCCCCCTTTAGGAGCTAAATATGTTTGTGCTTGAAATGACTGATGGAACATTTGGGTCTTGCACCTAATGTCATCTCGTGACAAGCTTTAAGGAGCAAGTAAACTACCATTTCTCTGCTCATGTACTCTATCATTGGTCACTTTCTCTACTCAGACCTCAAATACTGCCAGTTTTAGAAGTTCAAATATCTGCCTTATAGCTTTGGAATTGCTAAACAGTGCCAGGAAACACAGGAATGAAAGCTGGCACATGTTATTTGCATCTGCGGGCTGTGAAGCTAACTAGTCTATGTATCTCAGATAGGGGAGATTTGGTCTTTCTTAGCTGAAGTTAGAGAGATGAAGCAACATTGGTTTCAGAGGCATCAGTGTAATAAGTCGTGGACCACATCACACCATGGCCTTTCTCCTTCATCTTCCTCTCTGTGGACTTCTAAGAAAGGAAAACTTAGTACAGATCTGTCTCTATGGGCACTCCGTCAGTCACTATGAAGTGAAAATCACCCTCTTTTATAGCTCACAAATCTTCAATAAGTAATATCCAGACTCAAAAAGAAGGAAAAACAGTATGAATAATCAAGTGTTTCATAGTTGTTTTCAGCTAAAAGGACAGGGGTTGTGTTATGCACTATCTCCCCTCAGGAAACATGGATAAACTTCTGTTCTTAGCAGCCAAAAAAAAAAAAAGGCAATTCTGCCAACCTTACAGCAGGACAAATGTATTAACTAAGAACACAAATATCACAAGATCCCCACCACCTGTTGCAAAGAGCAGAGAGGAAACCAGCCTGTTATGCTGCATTGCACCCAAAGGCAACGCTCCGCATAAGGCTGATGTGTCATTGACACACAAAATAAGGTGCTATGCTCCTGGGCTCTGTCTTGCCTGTACTGGGAACCATTAATCCTATTAATTGCGTATAAAAAGTCTGGTAGCAATTCTACAAATGAGTAAACACAGAGATAAAAGTGTAATCGTACTAGTACAGCAAATTGGATTCAGGTCCTCATTGAACAATCCTGTTTCATTTCAGCAATTTTATTATCACTGTAACTGGAACAAATTACTTTATTAAACAGAAGGGGCTTTTGTAAAAGAATTTCTTCATGTGGGCAATATCATGAAGCTCTGTAACACAAAAGCAGCAATTACACTTGTCAGGGGATTTCTTTAAGCAATTCAGCTAATGGCTTCTGACAGGTAAGACTTGAAATGTTCATTCAAGCTTTCGCTCTGCTATAAAGATATATTTTGTCAGCATACAAAAAACACTTTTAGTGAAATGAACACTTTGGGCAGTACTTTGAAATCCTGCAGAAGGCAAGAAGGCTCAGGATAAGCTGATGTGCAGGACAAGGGCAGACTCAAGTCTGCTGACAGTTACACAGTGACCAAGACACAGAAACACCTGGAGAAGTCAAGACTAACCCTATTGCTGAGGGAAATAGAAAATACTGCTTCCCTACAGCATCAGTCTAAGCAGTAAGCCAAGGAAGTCTCCAGGTCTTGATTCTTTCACTTTCAGATGGAAGGATAACCTGAATTTAAAAGGTATTTCCATCACAGACAAGTCATCAGGCTCATTGCAGATGTAGCTGAATGACCTCTAACAGCCAGCATGGCTTTTTTATTTTTGGGGGGTTTTTTTGTTTGTTTGGTTGGTTTTTTTGTTTGTTTTGGTTTTTTTTGTTTTGTTTTTTTTTTTTTTTTTTTAATGTAGTTCTCTAGGCTATACTTGTGCATAAACAATGTGGTTGGAAAACTGTTGTCCTGACCAAGCAGATTGTGACAAAGGGCTCCAAGACCTATGGTAGGCAAGTATCGTATAAACAAAAATATCAAGAAGCTATTTGAATCAGTATTAAAAGCATAAAAGGAGTGTCAAAAGACAGCCAAGTGCCCAAACAACATTGAAACTCATAGATCTACCTTTATCAAAGCTGTCAGGAAGCCGATACCTTTGAGAAATTATGGCCAGGGTGCCCCAATTGTATGGTGGCTTAGACAGTGTCAGCCAATAATGCTGTTGGTTGTGTGTGCTGAAACATTACACAAAATTTCCCTCTATTCTCAGCTACCCTCCTTCTCCAGGGTTCTCCTCTGTGCTTCTGGAAAAGGGTCAGTCACGATTTGACTATCACCATGCAGAATGGGTAAAGAACAGAAGATCACAGATAACCAGCATAAATATGCCACCAGAAAGAAGATAACGATACACAGTCTTGGGTATCTCTTCTGCCTTAAGAACAAAAAAGGCTCACAGATGTCTGGCGGACAAGATGGTGTGACTATTTCAGACACTTCACCTTTGTTGTGCTTCACTCTGACTTTCTCTCTTGTCTGTGTCATGAAGTCAAAAGTCCAGGAGAGTTAATATAAATCCTTACATTCTCATTCCCCATGTACACAGCTATTTGGAATCAATAGCTGGGGCTCCTGAGGACTGATGTGGAGCTCGACTTAGAGATCTGTGAACAGCTCCATTCAACCCTGGTGTCCTCCATCTATTCTTAAGCCCTCTAATTCCAAAGGCAAACTTTTTTTTTTAAGGTCACCTCACCCCCCACCTCACTCTCACACAAACACACAGTTCTTCAAAAAGGGAGGCCTGCACTGGCCCTGTTTACTTAGAGCACAAACATATTCAAGGCAGCGATGTCAGATTAAAGGAAGAAAGGGGAGAGAAATCAAAGCCTCTAAACTGCACATAAAAGGCAATCGCTGGCAACCAATCTGTTCTACTTCCAACTCTTTGCACTTTATGAATAAAGGTCAAGCTGGTATTGGCACCCAAATGTTAATGTTCTTATAAGGGTTTAAGCTGCTTTAACAGCTGAATAAGTGAGAGTGATCCACAGGGCCACACCTAATCATGCCCTTACAGCAGGGAAGACCTTCCTTCCCAGCCTGCTGTCCACAGCGGTGCCGGGAGACCTACAGGAGCACATTTGCTTACTGATTGCCTAAAGAAGACTTAAGGTTAACTAGCCCCTTCCCTGTTATTTTTTCTATCTGCTCTGCCTGCTAGTTGCTCTTCTGCCTTCTTTCGCCTATTTTGTACTTGTTGGTCTTCTTTCTGGCTCTGAGCTGCAGCTTCCAGGATGTGAACTGGCATACAGAAAAAGCAGCCTCAGATATTTCCTCTGACTTGCAAGGAGTCCATCTGCCTGCCTTGTTGTTTTAAAAATGACACCCCTCTTTTTAACCACCTTTTTTTGCCCTCTTTTAAGGTTCACAAGACACAACTGCCATTCCACCCTTCCACAGCAAAAAGTTTTGGGCTAACTGGCAGCCAGACCTGATTACCAGCTTTCTTTCAAAGTTGATGCTACACTCTCTCTTTAAAAGATGACACAGCTCTCACTTAGCTTGTTCTAAGTGTACTGGAAGTACCCAGCTATCAAAAGCAGCATTAAATTCTCTCACCCAACTCTCCAGGCGGCAGCAGAGACCTAGCAACTTCATGTCCACATTTCCAAATGAGCAGCACAGTGAAAAAGCTTCAGAGTGACTCAATACCAGCTCACTGCACCAGACAGAGGCCTCACCCATCATAGGAAAAGAGGTTTTACTGAAGAAAAAGTCAATATTTGGGATATGTTTTCATAAAGTCAGGACGAGTGCACTGCTAAATTAATTCATGTCTGGCATTTACAAACAGTAACTTGATCTTTCAGCTGGTGCCCTTGCCAAGTCAAGCAGTTTTTAAAAATTTAATTTTTGTAAAGGTGAATTTAGTGCTAATGGAATTGAAAGACCAGTAGCAATAGCTCGTGCAAGGCACTGGCCTGCCAGGCCCTGCAGGAGCTTCTCATCTGCTGCTCACAGAGCATCTAGACCCTGAGCTCTGTGGAAGTGGTTGCTCAAGTCCCAGGCCTCACCCCACCTGGGACAGATGGCTGGGATTGCTTTTTGAATGCACAGCGAGAGAAACCCCATCATTTAACAGGCTACTCCAGGGAAGCTGCCCAGCACTGAGCAAAGTTACACATTGCACTGGCTGGAGTCACAGCAGAGAAGGAGTTACCAAGTGTGTCGTACTTTAACCTGGCACTTGGCGTTTGACAGCTAGAGCTCTTGGCATCTGGTACTGTGTTACTGCAATGCTGTCCTAAAAGGGATGGATACGAGTCCATCAGCAACGGCTCCGTCGACATCCAAACCCCGACTTTTGAACTGCTGAGGTTCAGCAGGGGTGCTTTCCTGCAGTTAAGAAGTACCTGAAGTCACAGAAGAAGCCACCCCATTTAGGATGCTGCTCTACCCCTTCTCCTGTGGCTCTGTGCACGGCTAGCCATACCCAAGAACTGCCCAAGCCAAACCCTGTGGATCCCAAACAGCTCTTTCCTAGCACGCAGGGTCTCTCCATCTTTGGCAAGCACACACCCCCACAGCACGTGAATTATTTTCTGTCAGGAGAGGATTAGGGGATATTATTTGAGGCCAGTTAACTGGTCAGGCTCACAGTGAAAGCTCAGCTTTGCGGGTTAGGGAGGATCTCCCTTAAATGGGGCTGCTCCGTGCAGGCAGAGCCGGGCTGTTTGTGGGCTCGGAGTCACCCTATGCACCACTGCACAGCTTTGCGCCATTTGATTTGTTTCTGAGGCGTTGGCTTTCCAAAAAAGCTGATGTTTTGTGAGGGTTTTTATTTCTTTTTTATTTCTTTTTTTTTTTTTAATTTGCACATTTATAATAAAGAAATCCTCAGTGAGGAGCACCCTCCTCTTACCTCCTCCTTGCTCAAACCCAGCCAAGCCTCAGCGTCACTTGTCTGTCGAACTTGTTTTCCACCTCATTAACTACAATTACCTATCCAGTGAGGGGATTAAAAAACAAGCTCCAACTCCTGGCTCCGGCAGAGCCACAAAAAGGAGCGCTGTTTGCAGATTCCAGCTGCCTTTTCCTTCCCGACTTCGCAGAGGTAAAGAGTGCGACTAAAGGAGTTCGAGAAGGGGAGCGCAGCGGCGATTTGGAGCCCCGAGACAGACGGGGGACACTGGGGTGCGCCCAGCGGGGGCCAGAGCAGGTCCCCATGACCCCAGTCCCCGTGTTTAAGGAGGTGTTTTGGCCCCCCACCCTATCCCCAGCGTTTCCCAAGCTGTGCCGAGGGACCATCCCCGGTGGTCCGCAGCATTCCCTGCCCTGCGCCCCGGGAGAGGCGGCGGGGGCAGGTCCGAGCGAGACCCCTGCCCGACGATGCGGCCGGGAGGGCTCCCAAACGAGCTCCAGCGCCAGCATTTCCATTTTAAAGCCCCAAGTTGGTTAAACACCCACCACCACCCCCTCCCAGCCCCCTCCTCCCCCTCCACCTCCCCACCCCGGCGTTAAGAAATGCAAATGCGGCCAATCCTATTTTATGTTAAAAAGCGAAAAAACATTTCAATGTATTCTTGTCTTGTATGACTGGCTAAGAGCCTCTAAATCCCCACCATTTACCAAATTAAACTAATTGAAAGAGCTTCCAAAAGCCACATCTGTAGGCTGACGTCTGTCCCTGCCTTTCGCTTTAGGCTGGGGGAAACTGTTCTCCATCCCATTGATCCCTGAATAGTCACGCCTGTCAGGAAGCCACATCAACCATTATCATTCTAATTTTACTGCCTTTCTTGGTCCCTAATCTAATTTGCAATGATGCTTAAGCATTTCGCAAGGCCATAGCACTTTCTTCAGAATTTCAACAAGAGCATTAAACCCCCAATTTACATTAATGAAGTGCACATTTAATTAGGGGAGAGGGTAAATGGAGGGCTCTTCAAGAGCAGTTTACGTGATATGATAGGCACTTGAAAAACGAAGATGTACCTGATAAAAGACTCTCGTGCAGCCTTCCTGCCTCATTTCATTTCTCAGCTTCCTTCCCCACCCTGGCCAGCTTCCCTCCTGCCCCAAACCCCAGAGAAAGGGGGCGAGGAGAGGGAATAGCACCCTCCAACCCCGGCCCAGAGGGTCGCCCGGTGTGCATCTCCCACAGACTGGAAGCTCTGCTCTCAGGCATCAGCTGTGTTTCAAGCCCCATCCTGCACAAACTTGCATTGAATCCGTATCCAGCCAACCACGGACTTTCGCACATTCAAAGCCACACTTGTACCCTTGAAACGGTTGGGAAGAGCCCTCTTTACCCAAGGGCTTGCCAGCTCAAAGTCGTTCAAACACAGGCACAGACTCAGAACTCTGTTTCTGGGGGCAGAGACTGCTGCTCACTGAAGGTTTCCTATCACTTAACACAGCTAGACTCTGACTGAACCTCAGGGTCCACCTGTACCAAAGCACTGCTCATCCAGACACCACTCAGGAAAGGGAATAGAGGACTGATTCCAGCGTTTAAAGATCAATTTAGTACACATATATCTGCAGTTTTATGCTCCTACACACTTATCCCTCCGTATCTTTGAGTGGCAGAGAGGTCAAATCTCCTTCTGAGCCTTCTCCTCTGAAACCAAGGTAGGAATGAAGAAATGAAGGACCAGCTGCAGTTGGCTGTGAGATGCTGGCTGGGCATCCCTCCCCTGCAGCAGCTTATCAGGCACTCACTCCTTCAAACCAGCCCTCCTCTGAAGGAGGTGGCAACTTCCCATGCCTCAGCTCAACCCTGGGTGCTAAATCCGGTGGCAGAGGGATTTTCTTGGGGTCCAAGCCCCTGACCTGGAAATATCTCCCTCACTTCTGCTGCTGTGGTCAAGCTGACTCATGCTGAAGCATCTCCCACAGCGACGCACTAGCAGAATACCTGGATGCCAACTTGCATCTACATCACATTGAGCAGAGAAAAGAATTCTAGAGGAAGGTTAGGCAAGCCATATGACATTTTTCTTTACATTTCTAATAGAAGGGATGGCACAGATATAATCCTTCTAAATCTCACACTGCTAGCAGTGAGTGCTTTCAGTACTGTGCCCCATCTCTCCTAGGACTGCTGGTGTCCTCCCCACCCATGTTGTCAGTGTTAGCACAGACATAGGACTAGCAACGCAGAGACAGCCACCAAGAAAATGGGAGCTGTGAGCAGTCTCTGTGTTGGGCTGCAGATCAGCAGGAATTAAATACCTAAATACACCCCTTCCCAGAATGTATGAAACATTTTTATATTAATCAGTTCCATAGAGAAGGCTTGTGTGAGGTTTTCTCCAAATTGAGTGCTGTTCTTTGAAAGCCATGAAGACAGCAAAAGAGAAAGGCAGCAAAGACAATGTATTTAGAACTGAAAACGACCATGCAAAATCTGTTGCAGCAGATTAGACAGAATTTGTCACAAAATAATCCCTGAGCCTCTGACGGAAATATTGTCAAAGCACCAGCAGGAGGGAAAAATGTAGGAGAGCACACACAGACAGATACATTGCTGCACAAGTGGAGGAATCTGAGAAGTAAAATAAAGGAAGTGATTTGGAAATAAGTAAGTAGCTGACAGAGTGAGAGCAGAGTGATTTCTAGCAGCAACGCAGCAGGAGG
This sequence comes from Margarornis squamiger, assembly GCA_035222235.1. Taxonomy (NCBI): domain Eukaryota; kingdom Metazoa; phylum Chordata; class Aves; order Passeriformes; family Furnariidae; genus Margarornis; species Margarornis squamiger. The sequence continues at coordinate 12,553,402 of JAWWTY010000123.1, read as the reverse complement.
CAAGCCTGAAGAAGGCGAGGATGAGGGCGAGGGTGAAGAGGTTAAGCAGCAGAGAATGAAGACATGAGAGAAACGCGAGAGCAATGCCTCACAATTACACAAGGATTGTTATGTCAGCTGAGATACTTTGGGGAGCTACATTTTAGCAGCAAGAGCAACATGAACAAATACATTAATGTTACAGCCTCCTGCCAAAAACTTTCCCACCAGATTATACACCCTCTCCTCGATGCTTTTCCCTCCAGCACACGGTCTGGAGAGAAAAAGCTGCAATGCTGTGTTGTTTCACTATGGATTATCCCCTTGACTGAAGGCAGAAGCAATGCAGCAACCCCCATGAAGCACAGGACAGCCCTGAGGGACTCTGGAGTAGCAGGGCCAGGCAGAGTGGACATCTCTGCAGCACCCCAGGGTCCCTACAGGGGACCCCGACCAACGACTGCACCAGGACGCATCTGCCAGGGTATGGGTAACACATCTAGGGCCTCTTTCACCCCCCTTCTCAACAAACTTTTTGGTCAGCAGCCACTGGCAGCCACCCACAAATACCAGAAACAAAGCTCTGCTGCCCAGGGCAGACAAGCCAGCCCAAAAGCACAAAGCAAATGCAACTGCGTTCAAAACAGTCCAGGAGCAACACAGCATGCACTTAAGCAAACCATACTTGCACACTAGACACACCAAAGTGGTGCCAATAAAGCCTTCAGGTGTCTACTTCACCTGATCTCACCACTCCACTCACTCACGACCCCCACTTACAGTTTGATGACGTACAGGGGAAAGAAAAAGAAGCTTTAACATGGACACACCTTGCTGTGGAGCTCCATCTCATCCAGAGAATGCAACAGCCTTCCAGAAGTCCAAGTCCTCTTGCAGGTAGATCAGCCCTTTCAGCTTACTATCCAAACCCTTTCTGCTGCTTGGGGCACTGGTGAAATAACCTCCACGACCAGCCAAGCACCCTTCCTCAGCATGTGCCTGTGATGAGTCATTGAGGCAACAACGACCTCCAGCTGTGACCAGGCAAGAAGGGTGCTGGCCCCAGCACAAGGCACAGCTGCAGCTCATGTCCCCATCCCCTTGTGCCAGCACTGGCTGGGTACTGCTAACAATGAGAGGGGCACACCAGCCCAGCCCAGCCCAGCCTAGTCCAGTCCTACCTTCTCTGTTGAGTTCCCAGGCCATTTTTCCCATCCCAAATTTCACTTGCCGGCCCAGGTAGCACTTTTGTGGAAGAGGCTGCACAGGACAGGAGAAATTTTTAGAAGAGGCAAAACCTAGCACTGCTGTAAGCCTGCACCAATGCAGTGTGGAAGCATGCCAGCATCTTGCTTAGACTGGCTAGGGATATCTGAGTTTCCAGACTTGGATGATACAGGCAGTCTCGCACTACAGATGAGACCATATGTTTAAACACTTCCCCAGCGGATCAGGATTTGGTTTGTGTGCTTCTTGTGTTGCAGTTGTAAGTCAGAGAGGAGGAATTGGTTCTTGTTTCCAGGAGTTTATTATAAGCACAGTTCTAGGCGAGGGTCATCCAAACCCTTCCCTGGTTTGTTGACATTGGCATTGTTTCTGCTGCATTACTAATACAAGAGGGTTCACACCAGGTAATAAGATAAAGCAGAAGTTCTTGGCTAGATTCTGATTATTCCCTGTCTCTCTGAGCTGTTATACAAACTGGAGAATGTGTGATGTGGACACAGTAGATGTGGATAATCTGAATCAATCTGAGATCTGATACTGCAGTTACCTTCTTTCTTAGGGTCGTTCTGTTTTGCTATCCCCAGGCATCATCCCTTTGTGGTTACCAGAAAGGAGTATCTAGATTTGGACTGCCTTGCCTGACAGCACAGTAAATGAACCCTCCTCAGTTGCCCCATAAAAATGCCCCTGTCTGACCCCTGGAGCAGTCAGAGCTGTGGGCAGCAGCAGCAGCAGATGTACTCACCTCAGCCCCTCATTTCTCACAGCCAGGATGAAAAGCAGGGCTAAACATCCCTGCCATTCAGTGTCACTGTCACTGTTATTCTGTGACCCGGAGGTTTGGACAGCAGGGATGAGTGCTTAGAGCCTGCCAGCATCCTCCAGCACAGATCTGGGTGACATCAATTGCCCATGCTGGCACTGAACTGGCAACCTGAGCAGTTCTGGAAGAGCCATGAGGAGCAGCTAGTACCCAGTCCTGCCAAGGTCTTTGTTGCCTGTGTTCTTACTGCTTGCCATTGGAAATTTGCCTCATTGGGGACCCTGTGGGGGATTTTTGGCGCAGGAGTTGGCAGAGTTTTTGCTTTACAAAGGACCATGATATTGGGCCGTGCAGCCATCCATCTGTGCATACAACGTGCTGCCTGTGGGCGAGGATGGAAATTTCTCAGTGCTGGAAAGCAAAGATACCAGAGTGGCTTCCTTTTTCCCCTTTGGTTTGATTTTCTGGCACAGGGATTGTGGGGTTTTTTCCCTCTTTTCCCCAAAAAACTGTGAGCAGAATGTTCAACAATGTAAAAACCATGGAGCCTTTTTCCCCCTCTTTTTTCCCCAACAGTTTAGAGGGAATTTTTTTTTTTCTTCAGTTCACAGCACAGGAATTTGGCCCAATTTCCTTGTAAATAAAATGCTGCATAGAAAGCATGTTTGTATCGCTGCTCACAAGTAGCACATGAGCAGCAGGATCACAGGGCTGATGTAGTATGGAATCCCATTTCTAAACAGAAGAGTAGCATCCAGCAGAGTTGTTGAAGCCTAGATTAAAAACAAACCATTAAGGTGGAATCAAGAAAGTTAACACAGAGCAAGAATACAAAAGCAATAATGAAAATAATGAACTACTTTTAAAAAGTAAAAATCTGGAAAACTGTTCACTGTTTAAACATTGTTGTGTCTTTTAATTACTTGTTCAAATAACGTGTTAACAAACCGAAACTGCTCTTTTTAGGTGGCCATGTGAACTAGATCACATTGTAGACAGCAGCTGTGCTAATTCATCCATGCCAGCAGCCTGTCTGCTGAGATGATAGCAAGCTTTCTTCAAAACTCCTACAGCTGTGCTGGTTTTGCATAGGAACTTCTATTGAAGTCCTCCAAAAGAGAGAAAGAACTACCAGGGTTTTATAGCCTTAAAAAAATCAACAGAAATCTCCATCAACTAACTTCAAACATGTAATAATTCATGGTGCTATTTTCTACAGTGTATTTGAGAAGCATCTGGATACTATACTAACATAACAGTGTCCTTCCAGCATGCCAGGAAGCTTTCTGAAGGCATAAGACCATGTTTTAGTTTTAATTCCTCTGTCTCAATCACAGGGTCTAGTTTATATCAGTTTAATCTTATTTTTTTACCAAAATATGCTTATTTACTAGAGGACCATGAAAAAGAGATTTCAGATGCCTTAGTTTCCTTTTGGAAAACATCTGGAAGGACTAAGTAAGTTATCAAAAAATCATCAATTAAAATTTTTACTTGCTTTAAAATTTTGCTTTTATAAAAGCCCGTTCTCCACTGTCTGTAGGACCACAGGACATGCTGACATCTGGTAGTGCCATTATAAACTTTGCAGATCTAAAATATCTTCTACAAATTTAGCTTGTAAAGTGAAGTTAACAAAACACTCAAAACAAATACTCAGAACCAAAATACAATGATTCCAGTAATGTGACAGTCCTGTTTTGTTGGCCTTCAGAACAGGGTGTCTTTCTGCAGATTCCTGTAAGGCTCCTCAGTCTGTGCATGGTGCCAAAATCAAAGTGATCAATAAAACTGAACATCTGTTCAGACTTTATAACACTGGAAATAATTCAAGCCTTTCGCAATCAAGGAGTAAATGGAAAGCACACTGATGACACTTACCACATTTTACTGAAACACAAACCAGCTCTGTAAATGTCTTTAGACTGAAGACTGGAAGTGAAATAGGGGCAAAAGTCAGAGTTTGGCAGCATACACTAAGTAATCCATCTTTTCAGCATCTTAATATTGTATACTTAGGAGTGATGGTCAATAACTGAATTCTTGGGCTCTCAGTTACCTCTAGATGATCCCCTTTTTCTCTCACTGAATTTATGGACAACATTTTCTTCTGAATTGCAGCTAAATTGGTTATTTAAAATGACTGGATGAAGACCTCACTTGGAGAGCAGGTCAGCTTTCTGCACTGTACTGCCACAAGCAGCCTAGGCAGGAATTATTACTCTGTCTGGGTCTGCCATGGCATGTTCTATGTTCACTCATGGCACCTCTGCCTCAGGCTGAATATTGTTCCAATGCAATGGCACAACAGAAAGCCAGTGCTAGTGAGAATGGGACTAACCCATCTGCAGGAAACCTCAGCCTGGTTTATGTCAAAAGGTGTGAACGTTCATCAGGTTTCCCACCACTCTTTTGCCATTTATTTGCCCAGAATTAAGTGGGAGTTGCCTCTAATAAGAGTCTTTGATGCATAACACGGTGTAAGTGAATATAGTGCCATGTAGCCATAAATGGGACTCCACATGATACTGCCTGTCACTGGGTTGCCTGTGGAAATGAGACATGTTTAATCACCATAGAAGTATTCTACACATTCAGTCATAAATAATTAAGACTAAGCTGCCTTCTTCGGCCCACTGAAAGAAGGTAATGCCATTTGGCTCAGGTTTGGGAGTTTTCATTTCCCTTTGGAGTAGCTTCAAAAAGGCTTATAAATACATTGCAGTGAAACAATCACCTGAGGACAACTCTAGCAAACAAACTGATTCCTACACCCGGGTGTCTCAGGCAGGGACTGTAATTAGGATAACAGTCCATGTGACAAAAAATTATATAGTAACACAAAGTAATTGCTCACTGAGAAGGATATGAATTGGGAGACAAAAGGAGAAGATGAAAGAATTGAATCCTCTAACTGTTCAGGGAGAGCAGTGGGAGGATAAGGACAGAAACAGAAACACATTTAGGATTCAGCTCTCAAGGGAGGCTGCAACGGGTTTGTTAGCAGAAATGCCCTCCCACTCGGCATGCTGCTGAAATCATACAAAACCTGGTGCACCTGCATTTGTCAGTGCACAATTGTCTCTTGCGGTCACAGCCTCCTGACATGCTGTTTCTAATCCTAGCACATCAGAAAAACATTTCTGAGTGTACACTGGCATTTCTGAGCATGCATCTGTTGCACGCTCTTGAAACGCTGAAACTCCTGTTACATAACACAGACATTTGTGAATATTTTTCCACAGCACAACTGGGAAATGTGACCTTTTTCAGATATACACATTTCACCATGCTGCAGCCAGCCATGAAATTATAGCAATTGCAGGATATTACCATACCGATTTAAAACTGACTATTTGTGTAGATAGCTGTTTTCCTTTCTCCTCTTTTCCATTCTTATCTGCATATGCTCAGCTCTCCACAAATGTACTTTTTTTTTCCCTTTTCCAGCCTTCCATACCCAGGCAATCCTAGACTGTAGTTTGTACACCTTTACATGCACTCAAGGCTATAAAACATTCCCCACACCTTCAGGTGCTTGTAAACCTTACGGTGAGAGGCAACACTGAATATTTTATTGAAGACAACATATTTGATTTTTGTCAAACTGCAGAACTTCATTCTTGTGCAAGTGTTTTCCCTCAATAACAAATAAAAGACATGTCACATGAACCTGTGGCTGTATTGAAAGTCTGCTAGTGTCATTCTGAAGAGCTAAGGGGAGTGAAAGAAATTTTGATGTTTATGTGAATGCCCGAGAAGAAGAAAAGGAGTCTGATTTGCTAGCAGAGCTGGTAAATCCTTGAGCATCACCTCATTATTTCTGTCTATTTTCTCCTGCTTCTGCTTTTTGTTTCCCTTGCCCCTTTTTATTTTTTATGTTCCTCTCTGCTTCATGTTTCAAGTCTTGTTTCAGTTGGGTGCTATGTGTGAAGGAGAGGCAGGCCAATAACAGGACTGTGTATTTGTCAATCACAAACTCTTTCACTGAACAAAGCAACTGAAATATTAGAAGCAAATTAATGATAACATTCACTGTTAGATGTCAAAGCTGGAGCCATAATTATTATTTTGTTTACTGAAAACCTAAAAGGTAGGAAAGGACAGAGTGATTTGACCTACACTTACTGCAAGGGATCAAGTAGCTGAAATTTGAGTGCAGTACTCAATGAATTGGCGATTTTAGCTACACTGCAGCCCCTCCCTGACCCAGGGTTCCTATTTAAAATTTAGATATTGCTTAAAATATTTCTCAGAGGTAGGAGTTTTTATGTAGTCATGTCCTTTCAGCAGTTAAGAATACACTACCACCACAGGAATTTCTCCTTACTACGGCAGTGGATGAAATTCAACCTTGAGCTGCACCCATCACATGCACTCGCTCTTACTCATTCCTTCTTCCTCCTACTTGCTCCACACATTGCCATGCATTTGGTCTATCAGGAGTTCCTTTTTGACACTTCCACCTCTACTTCCCCCAAATCAATGGTATGTGCAAATCTTCCTATTCCTATTATCTTCCTATCTGTGTCAGATAGCATCTTTGGTCTCTTCTAACATAACTCCTTCCAGAGTGTTCATTTCCTCACACAGAAACTGATCCTCATTCTGTGCTGTATAAATTGCAAATAATTAAAGCATGAGGATTAAAAGCACTTCTGTGTATTTTGAGGCCAAACTGCTGATTGTTGCACAGTCTTTAAATACCACGGTGGCAGCTGAGAGTGCCCAAAACAGAGAATACAGTCTGAAAACATGTGAAATATTTACTCTTGAGAAACAACTACAGGTATTAACCAATTTGGAAAATGGTTTACCTTTCACTTTTTCCAATTTCATTATTTCTTTCATTTACACCTGTTTAATACCGAGTTGCCATTTCTGTATAACATTGCAATGCAAAATAAAAAAAAAAAAAAAGAAAAAAAGAAGAGATAGGTCTAAGTTGAATTTTCAGGCTTCTACACTTTACCTGTCTGGAAGATTTCTCTTGGTAAGGGACAAGCTGCCTCCTGGAGCATCTGCTTTTTAGCATTTACTAAAGATTTTAGACCAGACACTCCCTACATAGGGAGCTCCATCACTACATCTGACCAAGGCAGGTGAGGTCTTAGCAAAGCAATGATCCAAATCAGGCTCTTCCTGCATCTTTTGTCACAGGATGACAGTCATTATCATCACTCAAACCAAACAAAACCTATTTTAACACTTATGAGGTATTACTTCTAGTCAGACACCTCATTAGCAACTAGGGAAATAATTCTTTCATTCTTTTCCCAAAATCTACACCCCTTCTTAGCATACTCTGAACCTGGTTAATTTGTTTCCTTTTGTCCTCACAGCCTTGGGATAGAAAGGAAAAGAATATTTTATAGTCTAATAAAGGAGAGTGTTCCAATGAAAATCAAGTTGTGTGATTTGTTCTGAGATAAAGAATTAAGAGGGATTTTTTAAAATATTCATTTATGAGAGCCATAGCCTGAGAGCCAAGGGAGAAAGTGTTTACAGGCTGTTGTCATTCGATGGCCTAAAAATAAACAGTGATGCAGAAGTCATTTGCTATGAGGTAATTTTAAGTTTTCTGAGTGTTCTCTGTTGAATTAGAAAATTTATTTACATTTCATATACAGAAAATGAAACTGACAGAGTCCTGGACTCTCTGTTACAAAAACCCACTAAACTAACTGGAAACAATCTCCAAACCAAATCATTTCTCTCTCCGTTCAGCAAAACACTACTTGTTTCTAAGCTCCTACTTCTTTTTTTTTTGCTTTGTTTAGCTGGTTTTTTAATACCTAGGAGATCACAGTAGAGATCACAGACTCGGATTTCAACTCTTGGATGCATCTGGGGAAGAGAAGAGAAAAAGACGGAGAACACAGAGGGGCCTGGCAGTTTGGGTGGTATTAAAAAAAAAAAAAAAAAAAGTATTCAGGCAGAGTGTAGTGAGAATAGTGGTTTGAAAATACAGCCCTGAAGGAAGAGTCTCCAGAGAAACAATGGGAAAGGAATAAATAAAAAGAAAGTTATAAATTCATCTATTTGCTCTTCCCTGACCCTTGCTTTTACTCCTCTTCACAGCAACTACCCTGGGAAAGGCACAATGCTTTCTCCTGTCACAATATTGAGAAAAATTGAAATGGGGAAGAAAGACCACCAGATGCTTTATTGTCTTAGGCGTTTCCACATAATTAGCTGGGAATAAAGGTCCTCTGCATGGTTTCATTGCATTGAATGAACTTGGATATTGCTACACAGTAGTGTGTTTTATGATTCATGCTCTGTTATCCAGCGGCTTTTTGAAAACTGCCAGCTACTTTATCACTGACGGCCAAGCCTAGGCCTACAACTTAAAATGCAGCAATGCAAAGTTAACTGTGCATGACAGATGTCCATGAAATTGTTTAACACACGCACGCATGCACACACCACACACGCGCACACACACACTCTCACAAAGCTGTCTCTTGCCTTCCTACTCTTTCGTGCCTCTCTCAGTGAGCACTCAGTTTCAAGTTTTAAATATAAACAAAAGCTGGGTGCTGGAGAAGAAATTGTGAGTGCATGGTGAGGACCGTGGGTTATTGCAGGCAATATGTGCTCTACCATAAAACTTATCAGAGAGGTTGTAAGAATCACAAAGGCACCTCCTCAGGGTGCATTGAGAGAGGGATAGGTCCCCTTCTCTCCTCTTCCCTTCCTTTCCTCTCCCACACACCCCCTCCTTGCACCTCTCCTGAAGATGGGAAGCTTGTGGGTGAAGATCCTAAGATACAGCAGTTCTCAGTACTGCCAGGGTTTTACCTCAGAAGCCTCACTTCCAGAGGAAGCACTCATGGAGCGTAATCTTGCTGCCATCGCACCAGGTACCAAATTGTCCACTGGCTTCCCTGACAGAGGATTAGGATCACAGGCTCTGCAAAACCTTCATACGTGGTGTTCCTCCTCTGAAGAGAACTTGGGGCGCCCTGGATGGAATTATTGTATGATTGAACTGTAAAAAGTGGGCCAAGAAAAACAGACTCTTAAAGAATGAAGTTTTGGACACGCAGAGAGGAGTTCACACTGGCTGAGTGCAGGGAGCTGCCTGGTGCCTGGCATCCATTCCTGGGAAGCATGGGTCTGTCCCTGCTCCCCAACCCACTTGTCAGGCACAGTGGCATAAAGTGAGAGGGGGGTGAGTGTATCCCTCTCCTTTCTCTGCCTTCCATGAACAGCTCTATTGATTGCCATCGGGTTATTAGCATGGGAAGGTGGTACCCAGTGTGAATGCAAGTGACAGCAGCGAGCCAAAAGAAAGGAAACAGGGAATCAGTTCCCCTTTAGAAGGAGAGCCGAGAAGTCCCCTGACCCTTCATGGACTCACTTTGTATTCTGGAAGGGATGAGCCCTTTCCCCAAGGTTTACTGGGGGCTCTGACAGGCAGGAAATAAACATGAAAAACCTTCCCAGTGCTCTGTAAATGGAGGCTGGGGGTACACAGGAGAGCATCAGATGAATTTTTCATCTCACAAAAAACCACCCCAAACCAAGTAAAAAACAGAGATGTTTCCGCTCTCTATTTACTTGCATATAAACAAACATGGAATTCACTTCTATTGAAATTCAAGGTGTTTTGCAAGGAAAGCAATAATTCTGCCATAGGGAACATTGGGCCAAATTCTCCCCCATCAGGCAAATACATTTCTGATTTCACAGAGGTGGCTCAGCTTCTTCTCATTGGTGATTTGGGCTTGTGCCCCTGCCTTGTGGAGATTAAAAGCATCATAACATTCAGTCTCCAGTAAACTACATCCGGGTCCAGATCACAGAGGATGGTCACAATTCACAGCAGACCTTGGCGTAACTTCTAGAAGGGATTTCAGAATGGGAAGCAAGAGGCTGGAGTGACAGGTGACACTGATGCAATTTTCCCATGAGATTTCTTTTCAAAGGGTATTTTTTCCCCTCTGACACCCACTAACAACTCAGACTTACTTTCAATTCCCCGAATAACCAGTTCCATGATTCATGCTCAGGGCTAAGTAAAGCTTATCTGATACAAGGCAGCCAAGATCCTGCAAAATTGTCAAGAAAATTAGGTGCTTTTGATCCTTGCTAGAGAGGGGGAAAAAAACATGCCACAGCTCCCTGTCTAAGTTTTCACTCCTTCAGCACAGCATAAAGCAGCCCGGCGGGATGGCAATTCCACGCCGCGGGACACTGTGTATGTCCCTGTATGTCCGTGCCTGCATGCCTGCCTGCGTGTGTGTGCCTGCCTGCGTGGGGCCCGTGGGTGGCCTGCTCAACATTTTGGTGGATGTTTCATTCCCACCCCTTTTACTACGACCCTGGTCAGGCCACTTTTATGCCAGTGACAGCTTCATGAAGCACAAAACATGGAGCAATACATGGCATGAAATTGGCAACAAAGCCGAGCAAAAGAAGGAACAATTCTCTGGCAGGATGTGATCACAATATGGCTGATTGGATCTGGAAGCAGATGCCAGCAGCGGGTATTGTCCCGGTGACTGAAAAGACATGACCCTCGAGGTACAGAAGACAACGAGGCCCTCCTTATGAACCACAGGGGGAGGGGAGAAGAGGTGAAACCAATGAATAAATCAGGCGATGGAAACAGGGGAGAAAAGAAAATGCTAAAGAGGACTTTTATGGGGGACAGGGGCAGCTCAATATGCAAGAGCGTTGCCTCCCTAGCTAGCTGAACACTTGCTCAGACAATGGCTTTTTAACAGATGGGAGCCCTGCTGAAAGGGGCCAAGTTTTGTGCAGTTGAGAATCCCTGTTTGTTTAGTCTGCTGCTGCTCAGGCAGGTGTCTGCAGAAAGGCAATCCAGCAGGTTAAGTGTCTCAGGGGTGGTTTAAGATAGGCAAGCCGGGGTATCAACCAGGACTGGTTTTATTGGCAGGGGACTGATCTTGTTAGACTTGTTTGTAAAGCCCTCAGGGAGGAGAGGGAAAAAGAGATCTCTTTTCTCCCTTCCTTCTAAAAGGACAGATTTTCTGAGTCTGGGCAATCACGCCCCAGTAATAAACGCTGCCAGTAAGGCAGCTTCATGTCACAGGTACCGACAGAGCACAAAATGTTGCTGCTTGCAATGTCACAACTCTGTGCTCCTGTATACATTTGTTCTTTTTCTCCTTTCCTACCTTACATTTGAAAACCCAGTTGTTTACACTACAGTTTTCTGCATGGGTTTCTTCATCTACTTCGGCATTTACTACAGATCATTGAAATTCGACTCACATGGCTCCTGACCTCAGCGATGTGCAATTCTCCTCTGCAGTAACAGAGATGCTGCCATCCTCCTCAGTTAACGATGACATCCAGCTAACAGGACTGGTGGGGTTAATCTTTCCTCAGTCACATAAGCACACAGACACCAAATGCCACGTACAGAACTGGGAGAGCCCGGCATGTAAGTGTGGGAGGGGTGTGTTGGACCAGCCCAGAGGAGGTGAATGCCTCGCTCACTTCCAAGATACTTGTTTCCAGACTGGATAAGAAAGTGAACACTGCATGAAGGCCAGTGCCAGAGGATGTGGCTCTGAGGACACCTCCAGCAGGGTTGTAGCCCTGAGCAAGCCAACAAGTGCCAGTGGGCACAGCTTCTCTTCCTGCTGTGAGAAATGGCACTAATTGTAAAATCCTGACCAGTGCCTGCTGTGGGCAGGCAGCACAGCAAGCTGGCTCACCCACAGCTAATGTGCCTTTCTCCCTGCCCATTAGCAGCCTCTGATAATGCCAGTCCCCCAGTCTTTCACAAAAGGAACTGCCCTGCTTGTTGAACCACAAAGCATTTGGTGGTATACTCAACAGGGCTCAGGATGAGAAAATTTTCTTGTATGACCCTATCCAAAACAGAAAACACAACAACATAGATCATGCAAAGAACAGAAAGCACGAGGAGAAGGGAAGGAAAAGAAATTACACACAGCATCATGCTTGAGTGGCAACAGGAGTGCCCCCTTCCCTCATACTGGATCACAACAGTCACAATGTCCTGAACCTCAAACAACTGAAGGAAAGCAGGAAGATACACCCACATGGGTTGGACATAATCTCGCTTGCTCTTACAAGTTCTGGACAGACCCAGTTCCTGGCCCTGCTGTGTCGTACTCAATGCAGTTGCAGTGCCATGTGTACCAGCAATGCCCTGTGGGGCAGGACTGCAGCCAGCAAATGAAACCTCCACCTTTAATTCCTACCTGTGCTATCGACTTGCTAGGTGACAAGGGCCATCGCTTCTCTGTGCCCTCAGTCCCCGCTTGCCCTCCATGTTCTTTCTCTGTTTAAAGTGCAAGGGTAATCAGAATATGGATTCTATATGCACCAACAAGACTTCAGTCCTGATCCACGTATTTCTAGTATTCATCCTCCCAGGAGTGTGATATATTGGCATTTCCTATGCTGTTTTACCTCCTTATTTGCTCTGGAACTTCTCTGTAGGCATGATTCACATTGAGAACAAAAACATTGCACTAATTCTACCTAAGCAGCCTTCCAGAGGATAAACAGATCATTACTTTTAGGGGCTGGAGGCAGCATTATAGTTCCGTGACTAAATCAGTGCCTTTCTGCCCTAGGACACCCTCACAATCTCTCCTCCACCTCCAGATCTGTCTTAAAAAGATAGAGCTGAAAGCTTGTTTCCTACATGTATACTGGTTGCTGCATGGCTACTGAGCCCACTCACAAGAAATCTGCAAAAATATGTGAAAGTAGTACTCACTATATTGAAAGCTTCCTCTTCTGCTTTCTGCTTTCCTATTAAAAAAAACCCAACCGAAACAACACACAAACAAAAACCAACCAACCAACAATAACAACAACAAGAACCCCAACAAAAACCCAAACCAAACAAAACATCCCAAAACACCAACAAACCAAAAAGCCAAACCTTTATCTGTCTGGATTGGGTTAAACAGTATAAAGTACTGACTTACACACACAGTTGAACATTCAAGCACCTTTGGTATCTGTTCTCTGGCATAAAAACCATGGGTCTTGAACAAGCAATTTGGACACAAAGGTTTACTAGTTACTTTCCAGCTTGCAAAGCCTCTTAATTTAATATTTTTGACACAAAGTTAAACACTTTTCTTCAAAGTGCCTGAGGACAATTCTAATGCTCTTTCTGAATTTGCCTCTTCCCATTTAGTTATCCTGGTACTATTCATTTTTAAAGGCTTAAAGTGGAGTTTATGTGGCATTAGTATTCATAGGCACATGCTAATTTACTCTTATGTTCAGATACGTAAGTGGGCTTTTTTCAGATGAAACAGAGGGGATTAGATCTAGATCACTTGCTCTGAAGAAAAGCTGTAGCATGCCTCAACTTTCGATTCTTTTCAGCACAGCATCAATAACTAAAAGTAGATTTCTTATTCCTACAAAATAAAAAAATAAAATAAAATGAAAATATCTGCTACAGTCCCAGAAAGAAAAAAACCAAAGTTGTATTCTGGTATGAGAAAGTCACAAAGTCCCCCACCTCACCCTTCCCCCTCCCCCTTTCTCCACAGGGATGAGGGATTATCGCCACTGATCCCTAATGCCACTCTCAGCTCCTCGGCTTTGCACTGCTGTGGAGTCCCTGCGTGCACCCCAAGGTGTGGGTCCGGCTGTGGCCACCACTGCTCCGGGAGGTGGGCTGGCCAGCTGACCACGGTGACACCAGGGCCAAGGGCTGTGCTCTGGCTGTCCATTGTCAGTCCTGGCAGCTGGAGGGAAGGCAGTGGTTCGGCTCTGCCCCAGCCAGCCAGCGCTCAGGGGTCACCCTCGGGAAGGGGTGCATGGAGAAGGTCAGCACATCCCTCGCCTCGGTCTCACAGACACAGAAATTTGCTTCAATCTACAAATGTGGCTGAAGGAGAAACTCATAACAAAAGCTTTTTTAAGTGTTCAAAAGCATGCTGTTGGAGAGGAAGCACACTGCCTTTTTGATTCTGTTTTCACTTTATAACTCAGATTTTAAATTTTATGGTTGTTAAGTATATTAACATTTGAAAGTAAACCCTAACTTTCATCACTTTCCCCTATATTCTCTGTTTGAAAACAAGAGAATTACCTCACCAAAATCCATTTATGTTGTGAATTTGATTTGGAATATGTAATCCTCCATGAGACAATAATGCAGTTAGAAGGACATGAGCAGCTGCCCCGTTCCCCTCTGGAGCAGCTGTAGGGTGTCACAGAGCCAGCCCTCCTGTAGACCCCAGTGCAGTCCACAGAGCCTGGCTGTGGCCCTGCACAGACACGGACAGCTCAGAGTCACTCCTGGATCACTTCTGATGTTTCATTTCTTTCTGGTGCCCTGCAGCAGCCAAGGCAACACTGCGGGAGCACTCCAGCATCCAGGGTGGATGGGGCAGGAGAGACAGGCAGCTCAGCAAGCGCTTCTTCAGACCACTTTATAGGAATGGCTAGGGAAGGAAAGGTTTCCTTCCAGGTACACTTTTTTCCCCAATTACAGATATTCACTATTAAGGCTTCTTTCCCCCTTAAGGAGAAGGACACAAAATTATCTCAGGAAGTCAGAATTCACTGTGGGGTAAAACCAAGCACGTCAGCTGTGTCTACATGCTGTTATTTGAAATGTGTAAAGATAAACTTCTAGTCTTGAGAGAGCATGTCAATGCCATTTGGTGGTGCTAATTGCCTGGCAGTGTATCTCAGGTCCTGTATCACTTATAATGGTTACTTCTTATTTTGCCCTGACACTGCCACTAATTTGCATCAATAGAAGCCACATAAACACATGAAAAGAATTTTCCAGACAGTAACTTTATACTAATTAAGTAAAAAAGCAATGTAATATGTTCACTGAAGCAAAAGGATGACTGCCTGGCCAGACCACCAGGACCTGGGTCAATTAGACATCAAGGTTACATCAAGATGAGTGCATCAAACAGTGAGAGGACACAGTCCTGGGCACGAGAATGCAGTCACCTGCCCAAACAAACAGATACAACTTTCTCTGACACTGTTTTGACCCATGTCAACCAGCACTGTCCTAAAAGATTCCCAGGTGGAATTCCAGAGGATGCACATCTGTACCCAGGATTGCTTGCAATAAGCAAAGTGTGTGCTTCACTCTGCCTTGGAAGCTTAGAGGATTTACAATCAAAGCTGTAAGCTGTTCCTCACTGGCCTCTGTACCCGGGAACACTCTGGGGCACATTTAATTGTGTTCTCTTGTGTAACCCAAAGGTCTGCTTTCCCCAGAGACTCTGAAATTATAGCTGTTGCTTGGCACCAAACTTTAAGGACATTGCACTGCTTGTTTTATATCAAATTGCAATACAATTTATTGCATAATGCATAAAAAACTAGGGGCTTCAAAGTCTCCCATTCCTGGGAGAGGAAGTTTTGGTTTTAAAGCTGCACAAATAACTTTTCTGGTACAACTTTTAACCATCATCCCTAGCTGAGCCTTTCACAAGCATTACTGAATTGACTCCTGTGAAGTCCTCGTGTGCACTCATTTTATGCCTGGGAATCAGGCACTGGGATCTTCAGATGAACACTACACACCCTTTCGCTTTTCCTTCTATTTGAAATATTTCTGCTTGTTTTTTCCAGGTATTAAAATTGTCCAGTTTTAGCCCTGTATACATTCAAAGTACAGTTCCCTGTTGACTTCAACTATTGAACTTACTGTAAGGCAATTCTATCAGAAGCATTATATCCTAACTCAGCCTCATTTCCCCTTGCTATTTCCCTTTCCTTCCTTTTTCTATTTAATTTCCTTTTCCTTTTCTGTTCCCTTTCCCTTTTTTTCTTTTTCTTTTTCTTTTTCTTTTTCTTTTTCTTTTTCTTTTTCTTTTTCTTTTTCTTTTTCTTTTTCTT
>JAWWTY010000123.1:12474095-12537482 GCA_035222235.1 Margarornis squamiger | reverse complement strand
CTTTTTCTCTTTCTTTTTCTTTTTCTTTTTCTTTTTCTTTTTCTTTTTCTTTTTTTCTTTTCCTTTTTCTTGCTTATGTCTCCTGCCTCCCTTGTCCCATTCTCTCACAGGTCATGGGGTGCTGAAGATACCAAATGCATAGGATTGCTCCAGGTTGCTATGTCCAGACGGAAATAGCAAGTAAAGGGAAAGCTTTGATCTTAGCTTTGTTCACATGTGATCTTGGACTCAAGCCCAGGAAGGATAGATACCACAACAACATCTGATTTTCTATTAACTAAAAAAAATATATTTTTCACTCATCATTCCCTTAGAAATGTACAATCTCCATGGTTTGAGTTAGTTGAAACTTCATATTATATTCAGGCTTCTAACACAGAAAAGTTGCTTTAGGGCAGGCAGGTGCAGAGAAAGGCTGGTCCTGTGAGTGTTCACCATGACCCTACTCCTTCCAGGATTTCTCTCCAACAGTCAGGATTTGCCTGTAGCCAGTGAAGCCAACTTTTGGGAACAAACTGGCTAACATTGATGCTCTTGTTTAGCTAAAAAAGGCCCTGGCTGATGTAAAAGAAAGCATACAGAAGGTTAATATGCATAAGGAAAAGAAAAAAATAAAGGGAAAAAATGTGCCCTCTAATGTCACTGGATCTGCTGTCCTGCCAGCCTTCAATGTTTTACTGTGAGTTACATGAAATACTCTGGTTAATGAAATATTCCAGCAGTGGCTGGGCTGGACAGATGCCTCAGGTTTTCCATGGAAGAACAAAACAGAATATCTCAGTCTTTCATGCAGCACAGAGAGGCTTGAAATCACCGCCCCCAGGCAGAGGAACAGCTTTCAGACCGAGAGGCCTTTTCTCCACTTCCCAGTTTGTGATTTCTGAAAAGCTTGCCATTTCTAAACCAGCTGTGTATCGCTTTGGTGACTGCTTATGCAAGGGTGGGAGCTGTAGATTGGCGTGGGGAACCTCTGCCATGTCACTTCATATATGAGTTATGTGAATATTTCTGTTCCTGAGCCTGTCCACAAGTGAATGGGAACTTAAGCTCCTCAGAAACTGGTGTGGCGTATCCTGGTGGACACAGTAATCGTGCCCAGCTGACCTCCTGTGGTCTGGGAAAACTCATCTTCATAGGCATCCCGGGCCCAGTCTGCCCTGTGTAGCCTTGTCTGCTCACTGGTGCTGAGGTGCAGAATGGACCAAATAAGCTGTCTCCTCTGTAAACTGGTTTAATTGGACTTGAGTCGTTGATGGACTGGGGCTTCCAGCTCTGCTTGTTTAGCAAAGGAGAGCTCTCTTAATTTCTTATTGTGGCACACAAGATTTAGTGCAGATCCTTAAATTTAAATGTCAGAATGTGAGCAGTAATTTATTTCCATAAAACAAAAAGCAATAAAGTCAAATATATTAAGCTCTGGCTGTGAGAGCTCAGATTATACAATTTATAATTGTACAGAACACAAACAGCAAAAAACTACCCACCAGAGGATGAGTTATTATCACTCACTTAAGCATTTGATTCAGGGCTGGTGAAAGCAGTTGCAAGAAAACAATGAATTAAAAATAAAAAAAAGAGAAGCCAAAGCACTTGGGACACTGGAAGACCCTTAGAGACTGTCAAACATGGGGAACAGCTGAGGTGTCCCTACACCTGCTGGCCTTCCAAAGCCCCTCTCTTCTGCTCCTCCAACCACTTCTGAGTCTTGCTCTGACCTTCCGTTTTCATACTGATTACACTCTGTCAATTTTCATATACCTGTTACACCCTAAAATCACATTCCCTGACAAATGATAAGGAACACAAGGGAATAAGATGCTGCGTTCTCTCCAGCTGGGACCACATTTTTTCATCAGTCAGTACCTGGGAAAACCAAAACCTGGTCCTCAGTAAGACCTTATCTGATACCAGTGATAACATCACAAACACAACTGTGACACAGGAATTCAGATGATGATTAGCTGAGTCAAACTAGAATGACCCAGTAAAGTTAAACTGTGAAAAGACATCTCTGATGGGAGATGATTTACTTCAGATGGTACCTGCACCAGAACTTCTCTGAGAATTTGAGGTCTGATCCTCATTCTTTCAGTCTGGGATATCCATAAAATGATCATGCAGTAATGAGGAATATCTGAATCATCCTGACAAAAACTAGTATTTGGAGGAAGCATATAAACATCAAAGGGCTCTATAAAAATGTACAATGGGTAAAACAGCCTCATTATTGGTATTTAAGTGATAGAGGAGAGGTAGAACTGAGGACAAAACCACCGGAAATGCCATTCAGAAACTCTACTTTATGCCACAGCTTGAACTGTTACAAAAGCCAGGGAGCAAAACTACAGAAACAAAAATCTGGAGGCCACAACCCTTTTGCCAAGCCTCCCCACTTTTGTGGCTGACCCTTACACTACCTGCTGTGGAGAGGCTAAGGACGTGTTTCTCTGTGCATCTATCCCAGACAGCGAGTCACCTGCAAAGTGATTGAGGGTGTAGTCAATCCCCTGATCCAGATAAAGGTATTAAACAGGGCTGGTCCCAATACTGAGTCCTGGGGAACACCACCAGTGACTTGCCACCAGCTGGATCTGACTCCATTCACCACCACACTCTGAGCCTCGTTATCCAGGCAGTTCTTAACTCAGCAAAGAATACACCCATCCAAGCCACGAGCAGCCAGTTTCTCCAGGAGAATGGGTGCAGGAAGGGTTTCCTTTGCAAAAGGCATCTGTGTTTTTTTGAGCTGGGAAGGGTACAATCTGATGCAGCTGCAGCACATGTGAGGGCTTATCGGGACCAGGAGGACAGGGTGCTAAATTTTGTGACCTCCATGATTTCGTTTCTCTTTTACTTGTCACAGGCCAGAGAGCTTCAAGAGTGGCTCTTGCAGCAGCACTTAATGCCATCACTAGAAGGCTTCACGGAAGCCTGAGGAAGTACTGATTAACAGTATTCATGCTGGGCTGGGGCTGGGGTGCTCCCCTCCTTTTTGCTAACCCTTAATGTATTCATTGCCTTATTTTCATACATGCTGATTGAATAGCGATTTATTCCTCTGGCACAAGGATAGTCCCTCCATACTAAATGTGAAATCTTTATTCTAACCAATGTCTAAATCATTGTTTTCTGGCGGCGCAGATCATGTGGCACAGATTATTAATAGCTCTGGTCTCTACACCACTTGACACGGCGCTCCAGCTGTCATTCTGCTCCCTGGCTCGTATGATTCTTGCACTGGTAAAGTGCCAGGCCCGGGCCGAGCCCATCAGTCACTGTCACCCACCACCCAGTGATGAATAGCCCCGCGAGCGCCGTGGCGAGGCCCCGGCTCCCGTTCACACGCGCCTGACTTTTCCCAACTCCAGCACGCCAGCTGAGGCCGGTCCCTGCCGAGGTGGGCCAGGGCGACCTGCAAAGACCACCCCCCCAGCACCCCGGATTAGTTAAAAATGAAACAAATCCTAATGCGATCATGTCACTAATTATGCATTTAATTCAGTTATAAGGAGCTAATGGCTCCCTCAGTGACAGCTTTTACTGCTAAAAGGCAATTCATTCCTAAAACTGAGAAATCTAATTACACAAAATGCTTCGTCCTAATCCTTTCAAAGAATAATCTTATTTGTAGACATTAACATCCCAGATGCTGCTGCTGTTTGTCCATTATGACAGTGTTTGTCCTGAATAATGTATAAATAGCTCTTTCTGGACAGTTGCATGTCACTAAATCAATACAATTTGCTGCCTTCTGTTACATTAAGTCAGCCTGGGCAAGCTGGAGAAAATTAACCTTTTGTTTCCCACTCAAAAGGGCCTTTGAAATTAGAAACAAGAAAGGGTTGGAGGGCCTATGGGAATCACGAAGTGGTTTTTTTTTTTTAAATCCACAAAGTATTCAGTAGATCTGCAGGCTGGTGTTGGATGTATCTTCAGAAAAATGGACTAAACATTTCCAGGTAGTGGGGAAGACACAAAGGGGAAAATTGTGTTCTGCTTTCTTGTTTTTTCCTTAAATGCTTCAAGTTTCTTCTACAAAAGTAGCTAAATTGTAGTGAATTCTCACCATACTGTTTCGTTGTCAAGGGAACAATACTGCTGCAAAGGTGTTCCTTAGCAGTTGTGGTAGCTCCCACAGCTAGCAAGATGGGAAATATCCCCATGGAGTTGCTCTCTACACAAAAAGCCCTTCAAACACACAGGAAACCTCAGAGAACAGAAAGGCCTCATGTGATATGTAACTGAGAAGAAGAGCTGAGGGCATGTAGCTTTGAACAGAAATACCACCCAGTATAAATCGTGATTTCGGTGTATTTGCTCATTTGTATTGTGTATTAAGAATTAACTGTCTGCTCCTATTGTTGTGTTAGAATAACCAGCTCTCCCCTAGTATTAGTACAGGAGTTCCAAATTTCCTTGTGATGTCCTGGCAGTCTTCCAAGGGACAACCAAATGTCACTGATATTTCTGAAAGCCTCAGATATACTTGTCTTTAACCATAAACTCAAGTCCCACTGAAACCACTCTGCCTTTGCCATGGACCCGGAGTGCAGCTGAGCAGTGCTCGGAATGCAGAACAGATTATGGGTGTGAGTGGAAAAGAAAACATGGCTCCTACCAAACCCATACCTCAACTCAAAGTGAGTATGAAGGGTATGTACTATATGTTCCACTGTGGAACATATATGTTCGACATTAGGAAGCTGACTTACTGGGAAAAAATCCAATGCTGAGAAATAATGTCCAAGATCCTCATAGAGTAGAAGTGAGACCTTCAGCCTTATTCTGTCTCCAGCCTCCATGTATCTATTCTGTGAGCTTACCAGCAATGTCCCTAATTGTGCTGGTGTCTTGAAACAGCACAGAAGAAGCTCTGCAAGCAGAGGATTGGTGGGAAATTAAGGAGTAGTCTGCCATTCAAAAAGTGCAAAGTACAAATCAGAAAATGCTATGTTTCTGCATTGATAATTCGGGTTCTGACTCAGAAGGAAAAGCTTCCATGGCCAAACTTCAGGGAACTGTAGGGGGTGAAAAAGGGAAAACAGACCTCAGCTTCACTAGGACAGAGGCATATACCTGTCCTTTCACTGCAGGCTTGCACAGAAGTAAATTCAGAAACACACTCCTCCCAAGCACACAGCTCTAACAGACGCTAATAGCAAAAGTCAAAAGCTTGCTCTTGGAACCAAAAATCAAATAACAGTCTATTTACCCAGAGAAATAACAGTACAATAAAGCATTTGCGTCTGCCATCCTGTGAAAGGCTACATGAGGGAGCTCCCTGAGGTTGCACATGCACAGCATTAGGAAGAGTCCCTTGCATGGTGACAGGGCTATTCTGTTTCCCATATAGAGAAACCACATCTGGTGACGTTACTGATTCTACTGACACTTCAAAAACATTTTCTCCCTGTTTTTTCATTTTTCACATGGTTATTTTCTTTTCCATGCCGGCCTGGGTTGTTTCATTTTACTCTTCAAGAAAGTCTCATGGCATGTTTCTCCTGTGAGGGCTGCAGTTCATCCTTCCAGGACTTTTTGCCTTTCATGGTTTCCTGGGTTAAATTATGACAGCTGCTTTGCAAAACTGAGCTTCTCCTTGCTTCCTCATCTTAACAAGCGAGCAGATCCAGAGAGCTACCAGGAAAGCTTCCTTAACCACCCTGCATTGCTGGATTGCCATTGCTTTCCATGGAGATGGATGGTCAGAATTACAGAAGCTGGGGAGATGCTATTTTCGGGGTATCTCATGAAAGTGACTAACCTGTGATATTGGAGGTTTCCTCTGGAAACACGGGCTGCTGAGGCATGCACAAATCTGACCTCACAGAAAGCCATGCAAAGTCTATTTACCCTGTGCCAGTGGCATCAGCCTCTTATCCTACCACTTGCTCTGCCTCTGACACCACACTGAAGCAGGAGCTGAGAATCATGTACAGCAATGATTTTAAAGGGATTGCAGTGCTACAGAAAACATGAAATCACTTTTTTAGACTCCCTGCTATTACTGTTCTGTGGCTAGGAGGACATAGATACATAGCTGTGTCAGGTCAGCATTTTCACATGTACTAAATGTATTTAAAATATTCAATGTATCCATTTGAATATTTTTAGGGGGATTAATTGTTCAAATCTAAAAAGTTTATGCCACTCTAATGGACTACTAATGGAAGAAGCTTTTAAAAAAATCTCTGCATTGTTCTGAGACCGGACTGTGACCTAAGCACCAGGTATAATATGTACCAATATCTATCTTACACTGTGAAATTTAGATTGCAAATCCATTATGATAGAGTCTGTGTCTTTATGTATTGTGTGCTGCTGAGCAAGCTCACGGAGCTCAATAAATAATAAATGGTAGGAACTTGACCTTGAATATTATACGTGATCTGAATGATTCTTCACCCAGGAATTCGGGTTCATTTTCCCCAGGAGCTTTGTCTTGGGGACTGAGGTGCAGCTGAGACAAAAAAGCAAAGCTAGCACTGTCTTCTGGCTGGGCTGCATCTGATTTGGAGTTCCAGCTGTTTTCTTTTCCAACAGAAGCAGGTGGATAGCCTGTCTCAGTGGCTGGCAGGACATGTCAGCTCAAACAGTCCACCACTGGCCACCTCACCTACAGAGCCTCCATCTCCCATTTCAGATGGCAGGTGCCTTAAGAGTGAGCTCACCTGGGTCAGGAGAAGCAGCTTCCCACAAGATGTCTTTCCAATCCCTAGGCCAAACCAATCTGACATGTTCTGGCAAGCAAATAAAATTAGTAAAGCTGATTTGCAGTGTAAAATACAGATTTCCCATACTTCAATCAGCTACAGAGATAAAAAGGCCATGATTTTCTCAAGTGAGAACCAAGTATTTAAAATAATCCTTGAACACACACTATTTCCCTTTGATCCTCTCAGAAAAGATTCCTGTATTGGTTAAAGAAAGACAAAGACAAAACACAAAGTTAAAACAAACAAACAAACAAACAAACAAACAAAAAACTGCCCCCCTGATCACCGTGATATGAGTGAGTGCCTGGAACCTCATTTAGTTATCAGGATAACTTGAGGTTACTAATTTAGTGCTGTGAGCAAGTAGGCTATATAGAAAGGGCTATCTTACAGCTCTCATGATAAATAACAATTCTCTTCTGCTTAGTCAGTAACTATTGCTTAGTGCTGGATTTAGTTTTCATTTAATCAAACAAATTGGACATCACCTCTGGTTATCTGTAAGAAAAAGAACACTGAAACTGGAAGATGCAGAATCAGGAAGGCAAGAAAAGAAAATTATGAAATATTTTCCTTCCTGAAGGAGTCATGGGCCTTTTAAAAGCCTTTTCACTCATTGGATGCATTGCCATTGCTTTTTTGGTGGCAGAAAACATTGCTGGAAGGAATAAAACATTCTAGCCACAAAAGAGATGAGGACTGGTGATCAGAGTGTGACACAAATGGGCTTGAGCTGCTCCTGGGGAGATGAGAAGCTTACACTACTTTGCTCACCATCTCCTTGGATAGGAGATGATTTAACAGAATCACAGAATTATTTCACTTGGAAGGGACCTCTAAGATCATCAGGTCCAACCACTAAACCGGCACTGCCTAATCCATCACTAAACCGTATTCTCAAATGCCACATCAACACCCCTTTTGAACACTTCCAGGAATGGTGATTCCACAGCTTCTCTGGGCAGCCTGTTCCAATACCTGACCACCCTTTCAGTGTGGAAATTTACCTAATATGCAGTCTAATACGCTATTCTCTGGACTATGGTTTGCAGTATGAGGCTTAACCATTGTGAAGAGCTGCTTTCTGTTTCTGAAAGGCTGAATCCTGCTGTGGTAAAGCCAAGGGTTACAGGGCAAGTGGAATTAGAGATCTGGAGCAGAAAAGCAGGCATGGAAAAGCAGTACACTGAGAACTTATCATATATCGTGGTTAAAGAGGGCATTCTATAGCAAAACTGTTGGTCAAGATAAGGGAACCCCCTTTAATTACATGAATCTTTGATCTTTTGTGTGCACTTTGAGAGTGCATGGAGTCAAGGCAAAGAACTGAGCTCATCCTATCCAAAGGAAACACAGACTTGTGTCCTTCTAGGGGTGCCTGTGTATCCAGAAGCAAGGAGGAAAGAAAGGGAATGGAGGAGTTTCTGATATTTCCTTCAAAGTTGTTGGGTTTTTTTCCAGAGCAAGAGAGGATTCATTGAATGGTGTCTGAGGGTATACCTGGTGTTATTATTATACCTTTGAAATAAGAAATTAATATTTCAAAACATCTCCTATTACACTAGAAAATCAGTCCTATTTTCATGCTGTGGAATAACACCCAATGGAAAAACTATCACCATGTCATTTAAGAGGGAAGTGAATAATCTCTTTTTTCTCCCCCAAAATACACCTACATAAATTGATGGAGGCATCCTTTCCAGCCATATTTTCTAGGATTCTCCACTGCTTATACTGCTTTAAGAATCAGAGATCAAGAATTTCTTAACAAGAACAAGAGAATGAGATTTTCTAAATGAGAAGAAAATCACACGCTCAATATCTCTCCCCAGGATGGGACAAAGAGCCACAGTTTCAGAGCTATTGAAAAACTAGATTCCTGTAAGATGCACTGTTAAAATGTAAAATATTAAATGTCACATCATTGCTTACCAAACAATCTCAGCAGCAACACTTTCATTCATGCTGAAAACAGCAAGATCCATGCACAGTACTGAAAGGCTCTGTCTCTTGGGACTGCCATTTCAGGTACACTGCTTGCACTGCACGCCCAAAATACCAGAGTCACCTTAGAGGCCTTTTGAGCAGCTTCTAAAAGTGGCAAAGGGAAAGGAAAACCAGTGCCCAGTAGCCCACCCTTAGCTCTGCTTCACTCCCTGGTTCATTGGAAAGTTTGTGTGTGCCTGAGCAGGCTGGTGTGGTCAGGCAGAAAACACAGCTGAGCAGCAGGGCCTGGGCACCCCTCCATCACTGTCAATAAGTGAAATGGAGGGCCCTTACATCATTTCATTTACTATTTCAATGATTACATAGATCATTGCCTTCTCATTGTTTCAGTGATAGATTTAATTAACTTCCAATTAATCACAGAGGGTGATATTTAATGCTCAGCCCTGCACTGAGCACAGTGTCACAGACCAAAGAATATATTTTGAAGGCTTCAGTAATCAAGAGGTCATGGAAGATAAATGTTCTTCACCAAAAGAG
Organism: Margarornis squamiger; assembly: GCA_035222235.1. Taxonomy (NCBI): domain Eukaryota; kingdom Metazoa; phylum Chordata; class Aves; order Passeriformes; family Furnariidae; genus Margarornis; species Margarornis squamiger. Next base: position 12,528,279 of record JAWWTY010000123.1, on the reverse strand, counting down.
AGAGAAAGAAGATAAATTTGTGTGTCCACTCTGCTCGGGCTAACTGTTTTAGGATAATTGTTTCACATCCAAATTATAACTTTCCTAAAGGTCCATCCATGCACAAAGCTAGATAAAAGAGAGGAAGGGGGGTAGGTAATAGGGTCAAATTATAGAGACTTCATAGGGCTATAATTCCCACTGGCAGGTCACAGCAGTGTTTGCAGCTGCAGTGGTTAAGGCTCTGACAGAGCAAGAAAGAAATTTCCTGTAAAGATACTTCCATTTAGATAGAATGACTTGAAAACACCAAACTCAAATCAATGACAAAAAGGAGAGTTTCATTACACTAAAGGTGACTACATGCAATGCAACCCTACATCTCATATGCTGCCTTTCTGGGAGCAGGGTGTCAACATTAGGGCATCTGCTGGTGGCCTTTTAGAAGGGGATCAAAGGATTTCCATTAGGAAAAAATCCCTCTTATTTTAAGCAGAAACATTTAAATGACATCATTTTCCTGATGTATCTATAGTGAACATACTTGAGGTGCCTGTGTCACTTAAGAAAATACTAGATGGTATGTATACTAGATATTTTGGACATGAAAAGCAATTTTGTTTCTTTTTACTCTTTTGACAGCATTCATTTCAGGCTTTTGCCTGAGACAGTGCCCAAAGGTACTACTGTAATGCAAACAGTGACCAAATGACCAAGGCTGAGAACCCTCCAAGTTGACTTTCTGACCTGGGCAACATCTTAGCAATTCCAAAATTTCCAGCTGTGCAAGCTGGGAGACATGCTCAGCAAGGCCAGGGCTCTGCCCTGGGAGCCAGAAAACTTCTCCAGCTCACTAGTTCATAAATTCCCACACAGTAAATATTCCCCAAACCCTCCTGCAAGCAGAATGCTAGTGCCTTAAAAGAGTAATGATTTGGTCTGAAAGAAAGGATAGCAGCACTGAAATAAGGGTAAGGAGAATCCAGAGAAGCTGGAAGGAGAAGTAAGAAAGAGGAGACAGTTGTGAATGGAGACAGCACCAGGCTCTGGTCCGAAGGGACCAGAGCATTTGTGATAATAGTCACAAGACATTTCAAGAATCCCCTGAAAAAGATGGCTTAGTTACCTCCACCTTCCCAGAGCTGGTTAGACAGACTGGTGCATGTACAGAACTGCAAAGAGCTGTTGGTATAGGCACTGAACTTGCCCTGATCACGTGGCTGGGATGACCTGGTCCATTCTTGGTTGCTCCATCATGCTTTCTTCTGGCCTGAGCAAGGCCCTGTGCCATCATGTTCCTCTCTACCACCAGAGACATGCTGCCCACTGCCTGTCTCAACTCCAGACCTGCCTTTTAGAAATAGTCACAAGAGAGGGAAAATGTTTTCACGCCCTCATAAGAAGCAAATATATCCCATAAGGATTTCTCCCATACTGACAGTCCTGGCTAGCCTGACACTGTGACAGTAAATTCAGTTGTGTGCATGTGTGTGCATGTGTGAGTGGGACAGAGAGATGGCAGGAAATCTTCTAACAAATACAGAGTGTAATTCTTCTCTTCCTTTCCTGTAGCTAATCTCTGAGTGCAAAGTAATTATCTTTCTCATGACTTTAAATCTCTCTCTCTGGTATACTCTTGCCTGTCCAACATGACTTTACAACTCCTTCATCTGGCACACAGCTGGCGTGCCTCACGGTGGATTCCTCTAAAGAGTGATTTAAAGTTGCTTTCCATCAGTGTAAAACTAATGAGCAAGAAACATCTTGACACATGGTAACTGTAAGCAACACACTTGGTCAGCTGTGTACAAGAAAGACACCCTCACTTAAGGCTTTCCAACTGTTCTCTTACAAGCACTCACAAGGCTCAAAGCCCAGGATGCTTATTTATTAGTATCTTCACTTGCCCAGGTGTCTCTTTTCAGATAGACACTCCACACTTGTAATGCAGCCTCCCATCTGGAGTTACTGCTTCTCTCTCCCTCTGTTCCTAGAGATGCACTGGAACCCTGGAGTTTTAAATCATAGGACTCGTTCACTGTTTTCAGTTTTTATTGAAAAAAATAAAATTAACCTGAAGCATTTGCTGCAACATTCAGCGCTAGTATCACAGCACCCTGTCACAGCTGTGTGAATACAACCACCCTGCTAACTTCCCTCTTGTGATCCCAGATTTACCTCAGCTGAACTGAAAGCATTGTGAAATTATTGCAGATTTACCAGGCATATGTGAGAAGAGAGTTTTGACCCTATCTAATTTATCTTCATTTCCCCTCTGTGAAACAGAGAAGCCTGAGCAGAAACAGAACCTTGGGCCAGCATTTTTTGACACAAATAACCTAAGTGAGACTCCAACCAAGATGAAGCCTCTAAAGAAAAGCACCCCCATTTACTTTAATTTAATCTAAATGGCTGTTGGTTGCCAAGAGTTTCAAGAATTCAACTCACTGGAAAACCAGCTTCTTTATTTAGTACCTGGATGGGATTTTGTGGTTGTTTTAAAAAACATGAATGCAACCATGGGGATATATACTCGCTCTCTAGTGGAACTAACTGTCTAACACTTGAGTGTTTGCAACTCTGTGCATCAGGAGCCAAATCTTTCATAACCAGAACTTAAAAATTGTTGATTGTAACACATTCTTAACACAAAATCATCCACTGGGAGGCAATATCTTTTCCTCCTATGCATGTAAGATCTCTAAGTAAATAACCAGAGAGTCATAAGAATACTTAGGACACGGCACTGTCTTGCTTGAATACATGTAATGCAAGGTTTGTAGGAACTCAAAGAGATTTACTTGTGTAAAACAAATAAAACAGAAAAAAAGCCTTTGCTCACAAAATGCTTGAGGATAAGCTGAAGAAGACCTTTTTTTCCTGAAAATTTTTCTGCTTTTTCTAAACCATAACAGACGTCTTGGGAAGAGGCTTATAAGCCTGGAAGACTGTACACACCAAACTACTACCTAACTCAAACATTTTCTTTGAAGTTTATTATTTGAAATTTATTAGTCCTTACTTTACTGTGCATATTCTACCTTCCTTACCAAAGCATCTTGAACTTCAGTTACAAATAAATGGTTTCATCATTGCATTTTGTGTGTTCACCGTACCTCCAAAAGCTACATATTTGTTAAAAACAGGAAAAAATGTTCTGCAAGCTCTGCAGCCACCAAAAGTAGCCCTCTCTGCAGTGAGGTTGCAATGGAAACATGCACAAGGTACCATAAAGCACATCAAAGGCTGTAAATGACAAAAGCAGAAGAAACACTCAATACAGAGAAAAGAGTAGCCAGAAAGGAGATTCAACCCTCTGAACATTGCTCTGCTACCCCAGCCAAGAAGGGGTACCACATTACAGAAAGCAATGGCCTTAAACAAATTGGGGAAGATGCTGCTAGGGACAGGGAAAATATTTACATAGTATTTTCACTCCTCCCAAAATTAAAGTGTATCCACCTCAAGCCTGAACTTTTGAGCAACACAACATTGAAAATAGATGGACTGCTGATTAAGAAGTTTGAGTGGCCTTTTCCTAACATCCATCTCTTGTGGATGACAGTAATTTCCTATTTGCTTTGGTAATGCACAAGATGTTCTGCAGCTTAGCTAATTTCCTGCTTTCTTCCCTCTGTATGAAGGCTATTTCCTATTCCCAAACACAATTCCCCACCTCTCAGACCTGTACAAACCTTCAGCAATCAGGGCATCCTCTGTGCTCCCCTAACACCATGGGAAAAATGCTCTCTCCGTCCCTCATTTAAGTTACAGAGCTGGCTGCAGAGAACAGTGACTTGTAATTATATTTAAACTTCTCCCACCCTGTGACATCTTAGTCTACATGCCAACCACAGCACTCACCACAAAATTGCCGAAGAAAAATAAAGATCAGTTCCTCTCGCATTTTAGCCTTTCTGCCCCATTACAAGAACACAGTATGAACACTTCTTCAAGAGACTCCACTGGCACCAGACAGACACGACAGAGAGGAAGAGAGCACATGTCCATGAGTGTGTGTCCATGACTGCTTTCCACTGTCAGTGCACTATTGACAGTGGGAGGCAGGTTTAGCAGTGAGCCTGGAGTGGAGGAGGATCCTTAACTTGTTACTTCCATTGTTTTTAGCAGCAGAAAATGCAGCCCCAGGCCACCCACCCATCCAGGTGGGAAAGCCAAGAGTGCCTGGAGCTCTGGCATCTATTTCTGTGTCAAGGAGTCATCACCTAATCAAACATAAGGAGAGAAAAAGAAATACAGGAAAGTGGTGCAGAATGATGAAGTCACCTCCCCACTTGGCAAGCCTGTGGTCAGACCAAATATAAACCCCAGGATTTCCAGTGTCCTGCCCAGAATCCCTCTGAAACACTGAGCATAAGAAGGTAAAGGGTTTTTTTTGTCAGAACCCAAAAGTAGTTCTGTTAACAAAGCTAAGTCACTGCTTGCTAAAAGACTGGACAAGACAGAGAAGTCATTCATATTTTGTGCAATTCTACTACCTAGCTTTGTGAACAACAGTATTCCCAGGTACAGTAGTATTCTCTGGAGGTTGGGTGTCCACCTACTTGGCAGAACACAGGCACTTCTCTTCCAAACAGCAAAGGCTGAGCATCCCAGACAGGAAGATCCAGATGTGTAGAGAGACACTGAGACATGTCCACGTGCATCTAAACAGAGGCACAAAGAAATTGCTGACTTGTCCAAAGCCATGACACAGCCTGTGGCCAGAGTGTCTCCCGAGTCCCATCCTTCAACTCAGCACCCTCTTGCTTCTTGTTTCCTTCCACAGAGAGAAACAAGGGGCAACCACAGAGCGAAAACAGAAGACATAATTTTGGACTTATTTTAAAGAAGCAGTACTGGATTTTGGACATGCCTCAGCTTTAAATGAAGGCAGACAGAAACTACTGCACTGAATGTAGTTCAAGAGCACCATGGTAGGAGATACCTTTTACAAAGAACTACCCAGCTATGTGCTCAACCTGAGTTAGATGTTGTTTATTTTGTGAAACTGGCTAGGAACCTTCTCTGATTAACTTTTTTTTTTCCTGGCCCACAGACTTGCATGGCATGTAGGGATAAATCCAGGTCATGGTCTCTGAATACTTCAACCAGAAATGGGGAAAACCTGTGTTTGACACACATGTTGTCAGTGATGGAATCTGTCAATGGAGCTGGCACACTCTGAGTGACCAAGGGTGGCAGTGAGGGTACAGAGAACTGTGGGAGGCAGATATCCACCCTTGCTCTAACTACAGCCAAACCCTCATGGCAAATGCTTCTGAAAAGGCCTGCGATGGGTGTGGAGCCCAGAACTACCTGTATGGACATTGACATGGGACAGCAAAATGAAGTCACAGCACTGTGTTTCACAATGACAGAAATAACCTGGACAAAGACTTCTCTTTTTGCATCCAGGCTGTAGAAGATGATGTTTAGAAAAAGTTGTACAGAATGAAGACCTTTCACATCTGTGCGTTTATTGTAACAAAAAGGCAATATATTTCTACATAATTATGTGGCCAACCCCCTCTAGCAAATAACAAACAAGTTAAGAGGGCATCTGTCAACATGGTGTTTTGATGGATTTCAGTCTTGCAACCTCTGCCTCTCTGCCTCTGACTGCATCAGCTTATTTGGCCTAATTAACCTGAGTTTTCCTTGCTCAACAGAAATCATCCCCATGAAAAAGTCATAGCTTGCAGATTCTGAGAAAGGGTTTTCTGTTTTGAAATATGAATGAGACCATGTTCCAGGCCATCTGGTGCTGGCCTTCATAAATTCCAAAATGGATTTATTACAAATTAAAAAGGAATTTTGGAAGTATATTTTTTTGAACTTATTCTAGCATTTACAGATTGCCTGAGACTGCAAAACTTTGCTGATGTGCAGTCAGTATTTGAACAAAGGTGTGTCTTCCCCAACCTTTCTCCACATCTGGTGATTAACCCTAAGGGCTGGGGTGTTAGCGTTGGCATAGAGGAGTGGATATCATGACTTCTCAAAGACATTGGTTTTCTCACATTAAAACAAATGTGAAATAATTAATGTCTGGGCATCTTTTGCTGTGTTTGAATGGGGAACAGAAACACCTGTGGAAGAAATCAGCTGGATCCATTTGAACAACTCAAAAACACTGGTTCCTATGGTGTCAATCACTGGGTGAAATACCACCATGCACCACACTTACTGTTGCTGCCAATGGCTAAGGTGCCATCATGCAATGTACTGCAGTGGAGACATACCTGATTTGCCACTAACCAAAGCAACTTAAGAACTGGGAGCAGCACACCAAATGCGTCTGATGCTTAAATTAGTACAGTTGGCTAAAAGCCAGGAATTTTTAGCCTGAACACCATGAACATCAGTGCAATTGCACTGCTAATGAGACCTGAGCGAGCACCTCCACATGACAGTGTACCAGCTCTCTGGGGAGCTCAGCAGTGCACATGACTGCACAGCACAGACATCCTTTCTGCAATGCTCCCAGGACAATTGTTTCCTACAACAAGTTGCTGGAAATCTGCTTGTTTCCCTGCAGCTTGGTGGCACTAATCTGGCAACCTAGCAGCAGGCACTGGGTGTTAACATCAGACCCGGGAATGAGAGCAGTTTTGTTTCTTTGCTCACTCGTTGTTCGATGAGAGCAGAATTTGGCCCTTTGAGTGCAAAGGAAAGAAATAAAGATGGTGGGAAACCAACTCTCAGATACTCTGTTGTTGCAGCAGTGAGAGCTTTAAGCTGGCAATTTTAAAAGTACAGCTCTGTTAAATAATCCAAGAAATTTGGAAAGCTGATCTCCTAGTCAAAGAACAAACTCATTTCTGAGTAGTTTCATTCACTTGGGAATAGTGCGTATTTAATAGAAAAGAAATACCTACAAAAGCCCAGATGCAAGATTTACATTCCACTGAATTACAAAGCATACTGAAAAGAATTACTACATTTTGGTAGAAATATTTTGCTTTCAGCATTTGTGAATTTAGGAATACTTTCATTTTAAAAAAGCTTTCACTGAAGCATGGTTATCTTTAAAAAAAAAAATGAAAAAAGCAAACTTGCTGAAAAAATTAATTTCCAGTGGCTCTGCTCTATTCCCTTAGGTCTTTAAAAATCTCAGATTGAAATGGATGAATATGCAAGTGCCACTTATTGACGGCCTCCCACAAGCAGTGAAATCCTTTGAAATCATTGTGGAGGTAATTGTAAAAGAAGTTATATGCATAAAATTACTTCTCTGGTGCAATACGGATCATAAATCAGTTCACAATCAATCTACCCACAACTATTTCAATCTAGAAGATTTAAAAATATATATCTATAAATAGGAAACCAAAGTTAAACGACCAGTAACAAAGGGACATGTGATTGAAAGATGTATTTTTCTCTTGCTGTGATGCAGCATGTAGAGGCTGGAGAATATTTTCATATTCATTGAATTTTGTAAGGAAACTCACTGACTGATGATTTCCTAATTACACTAATAACATAGTGAAAATGTTGGCCAACCATAGTGACGGTGGTTATTGCACTAGCTGAAAGAAAAGGTAAGGCAAGCAAGACTGACCAGGCAACAAGATTCCTAGATTTAGTCTCCCCATGACCACATTAATGGTGGCCAGATCTAGACTCCCTCCTTGCCATGAGTGAATGCTAGCTGATTATAAGCACAGCCAAAACCTGCAGGCAATGCTAATCCACATTTTGAGAACAACTGCTAACAGGAGTGGATAAGGTTGGGTTTTTTTTTGCCCTGTCAGAGTCTACTTCTGGGTAATCTCAGAGGTATAACACAGTATTCTTTCACTTTTCCCTTAAATCATTTTGAGAGTCAATAAGCAGTCCATACAGAATCACTGCTGCTTTACCTGGTCATTCAGTGTAATGCTGAAATTGGTTTATTGGTAAGGAAGAAGGGAAGGAATCATCTGCAGTTTGAATCAGACAACCTTGGTGATGAGGGGAGAGTTGAGTTTTTCCAAAGCTGACAAGCTACACATAAACAAACAGCACAAATATGGGCTTGGGACTACTTTCCTGCCAACCTGTTAAGTATACAAACTCTCAAAAGAATACGGTCCATTTAACAGATCTGCACTTTGAAACACAAGAAGTTTTTTAAAATTCACAGAAAGGAATGGTGGGGTGGGCTGAAATGAAGTGTGGAGAGGGTATTTCTCCTCAGGTACATACCCAAATTTTATTCCCTCCTAAGGAAAAAAACCCTTATAGTAGATAACTAGATCATTTGTTTAATTTTATAAGTAGAAAAATATTTGATAATATGGAATATATATGTTCAGTGGAGCCTGCATCTAGCACAGAAAGAGACTTGTGCAAAAGGATATTTCCAAGGGACAATATGAGCAGGCACCTAGCAGATTCTGACTGTGTTCACATACTTACAATAACAGTAGGTGAAATACATTATTAGTGATGGTTAGTGTTGACTTTTACATTTTCCAAGGGTAAGGTTTATGAGTAATGAGTCCCATAGTAGCCCCATGTTACAAGAAATAACACCATTATAATATCAAAGCTGTAACCAGAGCACAGAGGAGACTGCAATATAAAGCTGGAATGGAATCACGCTCACACCATGGGTTTTCTCACCTCTGCTTTAAAGAGATTAGTTTTAAATAAAAAATGAGGACAGTAGCTTTTCACCTCAAAAACTATTTGGAAAATTACCTTAGGTCTACCTAAATTTCCCTGTCTTGTTTGTGGAGCAGAAAGACACCTCCTCCCTTTGCCCTGCAGCCTGCTGGGCAGCACCTCTCTGCACAGGGTGTGCTGGAGCATTGTAGCCTCTGAGACATGGGGAGCTGGGCTCATGTCCCTGCTCCAAGTCAATGACAGGATCTAGGTAATTTGGCTCCTTGGCCTGTACTTCCAGAATTGGATGCTGTCTTCCTGTTCAAAAATAGCTGGTCACTGCTTCTGAATTCTCAGATTAAAGGATTTCTGCTTAATAAATTTGATGGGTTGCACTGGCCACTCTGACCACGTGTAAAAGCATCCTATCCATGGCTTTGCAGGAATTTCATACATTTCCCATTTCCAGCAAACATCTCTTGGTATCTTCAAGAAATGCTGATATCCTAGAGAGGTAAGGATGAACATTATGTGTCCACAACATGTCCTTCTAAAAAGTGAAAACAACAATGACTCAATAATTTTGAAATCCTGCATTTACTTCTCTTCTAGGGGATCTTAACCTTTTTTTTTTCTTTTTTTTTTTTTTCTTTTTTTTCCCCCTAATAACTGTGAATTACTTTTGGATATTTGCTTTTGTTGGCTTGAAGGTATAAAGACAGTCCTGGGTCACTTCCTGCCCTGCACACCTAATTTTTATTTCTCTTTTTTCCTCTCTCTCTCGAATTCTTTTTGTTTGTCAAAACTATCTTGACATTTAAAGAATTAGTGTGGATGAAAAAAGAAAATAAACTGTAATTCTTCTTCAGTCAATTTTTGAAAGTTGAAGCAGTTGCAAAGATTATACCTGTTATGGGTTAAATTGTATGTGTGCATAGAGATTCCTGTTCATGCAGTGTTAAAAAGGAAGGCAAAAGGGAAAAACCAGAGCCCAATCCGCTTAAAGCTCTCAAACCCAAATTTTCCATTTTAATCAGAAAAGGCTTATCTGGTTCTATTATAAGATTTCTTGTCAAGAGTAATCAAAATGACACATTCCTGAGAGAAATACAACTTTAAAACACAGTCCATAAAAATGGAGTATATAACATTACTGACATTGCAATAAAACATTCACAGGAATGGTAAGATACTCTTCCTAGATTTTTCTCAGCACTCTCAACAAGCCTCCTATGATTTCCACAATCTGGAAAAGCTGTGAAGGAGCATAATTAATTACCTTTGTGCTTTATTTACTTAACTTGCAGATATAACCAGGCCTGTTAGAAGTGCAAATCATGCCCACAACTGATGTGACCATGGCAGCAAACATCAGTAACACATGAGTAATTAAAAAAAAAATCTAAAAATCTCTTTTAGCTAGTAGGGCTTCCTACTTACTCTTCTCCCCATCAGTCTGAGGTGTTTGAAGTTGGTTCGTAGAGGGGCCAGGGCTGGGAAATTTCCCCCTCTGGCTCTCTCCAGGCAAGCAGAGGTGAACACAGTCCTGGTCCTGGGTGCAGTCTGCACCCTGGAGGATGCTCAGGAGGGCAGAGACATGGGTACTGTGCAGTGTCAAACTAGTGAGTGCAGGCTCAAGAACCAGACAGTGGAAAGGCAGACAAACTTTTGTACAATTTAACTGACAGAAACTCCCTTATTTTACAGCATGTTACAAATGCTGATGTTTTTCTTTGGAATAGCTGAAACTATACAATAAACACAACGTTTTGAAGAGTAGACTGGGATAACCTGAAAGCTACACTTTCTGTCACTGCTTTTCAACAGCAACAGTTCTGCTGGCTTCAGCAAGTTTAGAAGTTCATACTTTTCTCACTTCTTTTAGAAGAGTGCTTGCATGAATATCCATAGCAATAAAATACACACTTCAAATCAAACAAAACCTCCAAGCCAAGTAAATGCTTCCTAATGCCTTTGCTCCGTCACCTGGGCAATGCTCCTTATGTGACACGGGCTGCTCCACAGAACTCAGCCCTCAACTAACGTTACCACTGCTCAGCTGAATAAATAAATTCTTTCAGTTCACTATTTTTATCTTGTGTTCATGTCCATTCCCAGAGATCATTCCTGCTCTTCTCTCTTGCTACAGGGTTTTCACAACCTCTTTTTGCAGGAGGCCTGACCAGCCTACCCCAGACTTTTCCCAAGTGCTGCCCTCCTTTCTTACTTCTTAGAGCTGTCATTAGGAGGGGAAGGCAGCAAAATACATACAGTTGGTCAGGGTGGCACATTTTTTGACCTGTTTTCAACTCTTTACATTTTTTCTTCTATTATTTCAAGTGTCCAGACTTTAAAACCACATAAAAAAGGTACTGGAAGCATACCAAGACAGGACTTGACTGTTTTCCATGATTTTCCCTTATTCCAACTCAGAGCCTGCCTCATCAGATCAAAATTCTTTGGAAAGAAGCTGAAACTGCTGCTTAAACTGCAATCACCTGCAGTGAGATGAGATCAGACACTTCTGACAAAGTCATTCAGTAACTGCTCCTTATAACATGTCCTGGTCCAGGGTTTGTCTCCTTGGCACGTGGTAAGAGACCCTTTCTAGTGAGTCCAAAGACTACCTGACTTTTGATTTCAAAATATTGGTGTCAGAGGTATGAAAGCAATGAGAACACAGGATTTGCCCAGCTTTACAGTCCTCATCAGCCACATCTTTCCAACAGCACCTCTCCTTCTCTTTCTCTTACCCAGATGCCACCATGCAGGGTGTTTTTCTCTGCCAGCCACACATGTCCTACAAAAAGCACATAACAGCTTGGCCAGGGGAGGAAGCAGGATTGCAAGGAGCTGGTTTCATTCCCACAAAGGAGGCTGTCTTATTCAACAGCTGCAAACATCACAGGGAAATTAACAGGACAAATTAACTGAAATACTACATGTAATTCATCCACCATTTCATTTGATTGACATGTGTATCCACCCACCTACTATTACCCTAATGAAGATGCCATAAAAACTCTTAGTTACTTAAAAGCCAGTAATTAGTACAGTTGAAGGATGTATAAACTCATGAGTTGTCACACCATCCACCCCGTGGGGTAGCTATTAGTGAAATGGAAACAGGGAAGGCCTGGCATGCAAAACAGGAGCTGTGTGATCTGAATAATTCAACTTTCGTGAGCGGAGGCACACGGCAGAGCCTGATGGATATTCCCATCGGCAAGAGAACCGGCCTTGTGCCTGATTTTATACCGAAGTTTTGGGGCAGGTTTGGCTCTACACAGAACCCACTTCTCATAGCTGCCGACAGGGTAATCCAGAGGCTCTGGCAGAGGGATTGCCTGGTTCACTGACGTGTGTGGAGCTTGGGCAAATCATGCTGTGTGAGGCTTAAGCTCTGCATCAGCAAAGATTTATAAGAGTACCTCTTTTTCTCAACCATTCTCTCTGTTTCTAGGCAAAAATGAGTGAAAGCACCTGTTGGTAATCTGTGGGTAAGGATATGTCCAGGGTTTATCATCACCTCTGAAAAATTCAGAGTTGAAACTTTCCGTGAGAAACTGCCCTTTCACCAGCAGAACTTTCAGGAAAAACAACTCCCTTCCACCTTGCAGAAAAAAAAAAAAAAAAAAAGGAAAAAAAATCCTTAAACTCAAACTGTTCCTGTTTTTTCAGTGCTAAACTCAATTTTAGTTTTCTCTAACATAATGCAGACTTGCAGAGCAAAACCATTCCTACAAACCCTGCCCTATTGTGACATTAGGCAATAACTACACCAGTGCAATAGCTTGTCATATCAGATGAAATCGTGCAGAGAGACTGTTACACCCCATCATGCTTGGAGCAGGTTAGCTATCAGCCACTGTGAAGAATTTTAGCTCATTAAACCAGATGGAGCTGTATTAATTCATTCTGAGTTCCATTAATTTAGTCCACCCAGTCGGTTTATGAATGAAACCCACACCAGGTCTGAGACCATGAAACAACAGATCACCCTGCCAAAGGGGGATGATACCTTCGTGAACACCCTTGCTACAAACCCCAGGTGAGGGGCTGCTGTAATGCAAACTCCATGTCAAACTCACTGCAAATTCCAACACAATGGTCAAAATAAAATCTCCATACCAGAATAGTTCTAAACATGTGAAACATGGATCAGCACCTGAATTATTCAGCTGAGCTCATTCTCTCTTTCTCATCCATAAAAGTGACAGAAATGGTGCTTTTTGAAATAGGTCAAAATGTGGTTCATTGCCAGCTCAGTGTATTTGTTTTGATTTTTTTGTGTGAGGGTATTTTTTTTCCCCAAACATGACTAATATGGAACCGCAAAGATCTTGCAGAATAAACAAAAGAAAGGTTGGAGGTTTTTTAATAGAAAATTTCATAGTGACGATTAGCAGGCTGTGGAACTTTTACTTTACAAAGAGACACTAAAAAGGAAGTGGCTGTTTATTCAGTTCCTGGGAAAATAACTAAATGCTGGCTGGTATTTATTCAGCTGAATTATTAGAATAGCATTTGCTCCTATACTTAAAGTTGTGTCAGCATTTCCATTATGAAGCTTAGCACTTAAGAAAATCAACTCAGAAGCAAATTGGTTAATAAATAAAAATAACCCCAATAAATCAAATTAGCTTTTTATAAAGTAAAATTGCTTTTTAAAATTCTGAGTATTAAAAGAAAAGGTCTTGAAAAGAACAAAGAGATGCTAGTTTCAAACTGTACAAGAAAGCCTTCTGGATGCTTTCATACTGATAAATACATACAATGCCCATGGAGAAGCAGTTAAAATTTTTTCTCAGTATGTATCAGAATAGAGAAAAAATTGGGAATTATTTCATGGACTGCTTTGTCCATCTGAAATTGTTTTCCTATGTAAGGACAAAAATATACTTTTATTTTGCATTTTAGGTAATTCCTTTATTTTTCATCATTTTTTTATTAGAGGCTGACTTTCCATTTCAGAATTTCAGTGAACTGAATATCTTGATAAGGATTTTGACTAATGTGATTAAAAAGCCTTTTCTCAATAATTAGGAAAGGATGGTTTCATTTGAAAGATATTGATACTCTTCCAAATATTTTAAAAATCATAATTTACAGTCACTATAAAAAATTGCAGGATGCTTCTACTCCAGCAATATGTGTGTAATCACACTTTCAGTACTATTAAATTGAGGCTACTCTGGTGTGCAAAGTTGCACACTTGAGCAGCTTTTTGAAAAATTTTAGTCAGTTCCTTTTTTTTTTTTTTTTGTAAAAAATGGCTACAAATCCCAAGTACTGAAATTGCTAAATCTCAGTGTACAGAAGGATCAGTGCTAGAATGGCATATGAGTTTTCCACACCCACAAAACAATGGCACACTCAGCTTTAAAAAATTTAGAATTTTGTGGGCAGGATGGCCCTGATAACCTAGTTGTGTTTTTGGGAATTCAGTTCATTCACTCCAGGCATCAGCAGCTAATCATGCATTCTCCTTCCTCTTCCTCAGCCCCATGTCCCACCATCTCATACTCCTTGGTGGGAGGTACCTTTAGCTTTTCTCATAATTAATTAATCAAATACCCCTCATCTTGTCCCTCTAAGGATATACCTTCTTTTATTGATGCCAGCACTTCTTTCACTCAGGATGAACTGCCTGCAGACTCACACCCAGGACAAGAGAGACAGCCCATGGATGCTGCTGTGTCAGCATTCCCCATCACAGCTCCAAACCCAAACGCAGAAGCCCTAACACTTGTAGTTACAGAAAGGTTCACACACGGGACAAACTCATTGTGCTGCCACAATATACACCCTGTTATTATTGATAACATTATTATATAACCTAATGCAAAGCTCTACCTCACCATTCACGAAACTGCGTTAACTAAAACATTCCTAACATTGGTCCTGACATCCTTGGGATTACATTTAATGTGTATGCGACCTGAAGTAACCTCCTGATACCTGATCATGATGCTAAGCTGTTTATTTATTTATTCTCCCTTATTTCAAATGGTGAAGATGATTAATGCCGCTACCTTTGCTGCATTCACCTCTGCTTTCTGGGGGCTGTCCTTGAAGGACATCCGTTTAAAGAAAATGCTGATAAATCTAATCTCTCCTTGTCAGGCTATGCAAATGATGACTTTATCAGAACCTGTGAACACCTACTTGGTAAGTGTGAAAAGCCACTGGAAGAGACTCCACTGGACACAGCAGAAATTCTTATAAGCAGAAAAGCACAATCCTATAGCCAACACTAGTGATTTAAAACACTACACCTTTGAAGGATACAGCACAGGTAATTCAGATCAGGTCATAGAGAAGTAAAACACAAGTGAGAACCTGGAAGTTTCATTGTCTTTAGGATGAGAACGTTTCTGGGGAAACATCAGCAAATTCAAATTCAAATTCACATTCACATTTAACATTTTAGATAGAAAGCAATTTCATATTTGATAGCTGTTACTGAAAGATCTAGAAGAGTATTTCATGTTAAACAAATGATCCAAATTTCTCCATTTCCTACCCCCACCCTCCCATTCTCAGAGATTATGATTTTCTAGGACAATATTAATCCATCAGAATGATTTATCATACACTCCCCGAGAACAACCTCTGGTCTCTACAGATTTTCTCAGAAGCTTGGTTGAAGACAGACTTGACTGTATCCCATTTATACATTTGTGGAGAGCATGTCTGAAGTGTCCCTTGGGATGCTTGCTATCTTTACTGGCACTGCCTGCTCCACACTCTGAACACGCTTTCTGCAGAATCAAATGCTGGCAGCAAAAGCACCCGAGTCTTTACCAAATATCCATTTGCAAAGTCATAATTTGGCTCCAAATAAATCCATGGGATTCTAATTCAAGAAACTGGTATCAATTTATGTTTTCTATACATGTCCACATGGATGAGCTCAAGGCAAAAATGTAGCTACAGTGTGTTGTCATATTTGACATTGGGAATGCTTTTTCAAATGAAAGAATTCAGTATAATCTTCAAAAAGTAGACATACTAAATGAATTTGGTCATCTCTGGTAAACAGCAGCACATGTTTAAGGCTAAGTGGCAGTACTGCTGGCACCAAGGTGGTCCAAGCACATAAATGAGGTGAAGGTAGCAAAATGTAATGTATTTTTCAAGTATGACTGAAATTTGTCATTATTTCTCAAGTGTGTTTGTTGAAAGAATAAAAAATATAGAAAGTCTCCTCATCACAAATCATGCCTTGCTTGCAGATGAGACGACTCCTTGTAGAGGCAGGGCATAGAACACTTTTGCCTTTATTTTTCTCAACAGAGAACAAAGGGAATGGTGGGAAAGACGGAAGCACAAGTTAATTGCTCCTCATCGACTGGCTCATGGTTACCTCTAATATATACTGTAGCTTAATCCAGCATACCAGTTAGGGTACAATATAGAAGGAGCTAGAACTGCTAGATGAAATCTGTTCCAACCCAAACAAATTTAATGCTGGGTTGCATATTTGGTCGGCTAAATTATGTCTGTGTTTAATTTGTACACGTCTGCGTGTTTCTCTGAGTCAGCTGGACTAAGAAGTGAGGCATTAAAAGAAAACCTGCTCTTGTGCTATTCCCAGGTGAGCCAAAAGGTAGCATCCAAACCTTCAGAAAAATCACTGGAGGAGATTTCCCACTCACTCTTCTTCGAGACTGTGGAGGTTCCAGATTTGTAAATTTTTAGTTGGAATGAAAATGAGAACTTGACACCTGAGAATAAAGTTCACTGACCCACAGGGAGGCAGTGGAGGTGACCCAAAGCTACATGGCCACTTTCTCAGAAAAGACCTCTGCACAAGGCTTAATGTCACATTTCAGCCCCTGTGACTTCTGCCAGGGACACTTAGCAGCCTCCAGAGCAACTGCTTTGCCTCTCTTCTTACAGACTTAGTTTCTGAGCAGCAGGCTTCATATGTTTGAGGCTTTGACTTGTTATTTCAAAGAATGAAATTACCTGTCAGGGACATTTGCCATATAGTTTTACCACCACAGCAGAACTATTTTAAATACTACTAGATTATTAAAGTTCTCCTTCAGGAATACTTTAGAAATAATTTTGCTGCCCTCTAGCCTACTGTTGAAATCTCTCTAGCATGCCAGCATTATCCTTCAGGAATGCTTCTAAAATAACTTTACTCTCTTTACTGTCCTTTTCATTACTGTTGAAATCCTTCCAGAATGCTAAAGTTAACCTTCAGCAAGATGCCAGAATAACTTTCACATTCTGGAAGGGTTTCAATACTGATTTAAAGGATATCAAAATGCAGTTCTATGCCTTTTTTGTTTTGTTTTGCTTTGTTTTGTTTTGTTTCAGAGTAAGGATTGTGGTGGCAAAATATAGGTATATGAACTTCACTATGTTGTGTTTTTTTGTTTATATAAACATGTATAACCACTGAGGCTGCAGTAATAGCGATCCTGGAACCCAGAGAAAGTTATTTTTAAAAGAAGCTTCTAAAAATTGCCAAAGCATGAACTGAGGTGACAGCAGGGAATGTGGTTTTGTTTGCTTAATGGACCTGCAAGTGAATTCTGCTGATCTTACTCTGACAATGAAAGTTTTGAGGGCATAAGCTAACTTCTTTGATTAAAATGAGAAAGATCACAAACCTTTGCCCCAAACTCTGACTGAACCCAAATTAAATCTATTTTGAGGTGTGAAAAGTTCCTTTTGGTTTTTGTTGCTATGCACGTCTGGTTTCAGCAGGGGGAAATGTTCAGATACTGCAACAAAGACCGTGTCTGTAATGTTTCCAGCTCAAAAGAATCAGAAAGTCCCAAAGTCCTGGGAGACATTTCTAACAAACCCGTGAGCATCTGAGATAATTTAGCCTGTCCTGTGTATCTGATGCAGAGCACTTTCCATTCTCATTAGTTCCTTTGATTCAGATCTCTGTATTAAATCAGACAAAAGTACATAACAACCCAAGATACCCATGGCTGACCTACAAGCCAAAAGCAAAATTGTACTGCTTTTGCAAGGAGCAAGACTTCTACTTGTGCTTGGTGGGCTGAGTGTGGAGAAAGCCAAAACCTCACTACTTTTGCCATTTGAATTGAGTGCTAGTGAAACAAGAAGAGGACAAGACTATGAGTAGCCCTCAGAAAACTGAGGGTCATAAAGGCATCACACACCTCAGCACCTCCTCCATCTGGCACCTCAGCAGGTTGGTGTCTGACTCAGCCTGATGCTTTTTATGTGAGGTATTCTCAAGGTCATCACTTTCCTGAAAACAAAGTGCTTTGTGAAAGCCTGTAGGTACTGAAAGGCAAAAGGCAGCTCAGCCCCCATCCCCAATCCAAGCAGACTCCACAATAGAACCATTATTTAGGAGCAAATAATTCTGATGGTTGCTGGCATTTTCATGCTCTGGCATGCAATCCTGGCCTGGCTCAAGTCTAAAGCTCTGACCAGAATCAACAGAATAAAAATGAAATGATTAATGCCTAAGCACTCGCTTAGTGCCTCCATCTCTCCATCACTAGATTTTTCCATTCTTCTTCAACTGCATCCACAACTAGTGGAGATCAGCTAGGACTGTGGGGGTCACTTGCACTTCTCAGCAAGAAGCCCACAGAGTTTTGATCTAAAAGAAAATCTTCTAAAAAGATTTCCTACTGTGTCAATAAAGACTCTTATTAAACTTTCATAAGATATCCAATGATGTTTTTAAAATGATTTGTCATGAATGGAAGCCTGTAGCTAAAGCAATATACAAATGCATTGATGTGTTTTTTATGAACACCTTATATGAATATTTGTAACAATACTACAATGTAGCTTAGAAATACAAATTTGAGGAACCTGA
Organism: Margarornis squamiger; assembly: GCA_035222235.1. NCBI lineage: Eukaryota > Metazoa > Chordata > Aves > Passeriformes > Furnariidae > Margarornis > Margarornis squamiger. Next base: position 12,509,876 of record JAWWTY010000123.1, on the reverse strand, counting down.
TCATATTTCCCCTTTGTGTCTTAGAGTGAAACCAAGAGCGTACATTCTGCGCAGGAAAGTCGACGTGCTTTTCCTACTCTAAAAACCTATGGGCAACAGGGTTATACCCCTGTATGAAGGTCAATCCCAGGCACAAAGTTGCCCACTGAATACCCAAGCTGCTCTGAAAAAAGCACCTAACTCTGTCCATCTCTCCACCATGACTGTGCTTTGAGGCAATGAACTCATTTTAGCTGAGAACTTATCTGCACTCAGGCAAAGGAACACCTACAGCACTGTCCAATAGCAGATGTTTCAGTACAGCTAGCAAGGGCCTGATTCTGCAAAACTCTTGAACAGGAGTAGCATGCTAAGCACGTGAATGAGACCTGGGGTTAAAGCGAGAAAAAGTCCCATCTTCATAGAAGTGCTTTGCAGGATTAAATTCTACTGGACATAAAGCAGTGACAGGTTCTCCTCTCCAGATCATGAAACTGCCTCTTGGATTCAAAGAGAACTTGCAATTTGTTGCTTTATTTCATAACAAGTTCATTTAAATACTGGAGGAAAAAAACATTTAATCTTTCCCTTGTTCAGTATTGCATCCTTGATTTGGTTTTATATAACACTGTTGCTGGAAGATTTAGAGTACAGTGGTAAAAGCAGTCTCGATCACATTCCCCATCCCACCAAGTATTTACACTCTGTCCCAAATTTCCAGTTGTGAGCACCAGCTATTCCTCATCACAAGGGGATCTTTACTACAACAAAATATTATTTTAAAGCCATACTAACAGTAATTGGAAGCAATTGAGTTTTATCAACTAACACAAACTGTGGGGTTTCAGAGTTGGATTTCAGCTGGTATTTTAATGAAGTGTGCGCTAACAGCACAAAATCTTCTGTCACTCCAGCAGCTGAGTTTCATATACAGACCTTTGATAGGGCGACCATGTGTTAACACTCAGATGGTTCCAGCACATGAGTGTACACACCAGCAGTCCACAGATCCATCACCCAGGTCAATTTTCTGCCTCCCTTCCCCATCCCAGTGAATGATCCGATGCGGCGGGTACGAGCTCTTGTTCAGGCATTAGAAAAGCCCATTGCAAAACTAGACCCTTTCTGCTCCACCCAGCCCATGTGCCTGTGTTCCTGGTGTGGCACCCAGTACTTCCCACTAATGTGTGCACATTATAAATGCTGTTGTTTGCTGTGGGCATCAGTCGCACTGGGGCCAATCCTGTGTCCATCAAGAGACAGAAGTGGGTGACTGAAGTGGGTGACTGGATCTGTTCCTCACATTGACACTGCAGAGGAAACTAAGTTCTGGACCTTCATCAGTTTATGGTGTCTAAAGATTTCAAGCTATTTGGATCAAACCTGTGAATCAACCAGATTTTGGTCTCCTACATGTTTCATTACAAACTTTATACTGGCTGGAAATACTTCACTGTGAGGTCTTCACTGCAAGTCCTTCAAAGCATGTAGACGCCTCCATGTGAAGCAGACACTTAAACTCAAAGTACTTACAGGAAGGAGTCAGGAAGAAAGAAAGTTCTCATCGATACTCAGCAGGCTCCTGCAGTGTAGATGAAAAGAAAATGTTCTGAGCTTCTGTGCAGACTATCTAGAATTTTGCACAAACATTTAAAGCTATATTCATGATGACTTCCCCTCCCCTTCCAGTTAAGCACATGATTTCATGTCATGGCTTATAGGTTCTCATAAAAGTTCAGAGCATTCATGATCATGTAACTTTTTTTTACTGGCTAGTGAAACAACTCAATATATTTGGTTTGGAAACAATAACAGTAAAATGTTATTTTGCTAAAGCTAAAAGTTTCATATATTTTTGAAAGGTATCAGAAAGCACACAGGCTCCTTTAAATGGGTCTGTTTCTTCACTGAGTAGAAATTTATCTTTTAACTTTAATTTCTGTGGGTTTCTCTCCTTCAAACCTTATCTTGACACAAATCACAAAAACTAACTAGACTACAATTTCGATGAAGACTTTCTTTTTTAAGCAGCTGACTGTAAATGATCTTAGGAACTTGAAATTGAAGATGAACTACCAAGCTCATAGGTACAACAATCTGTTTTAGGCTGAACCATCTTTTTCTTACCTTTAATAACAGACACAAATGTAAGCAGACAAACCAGTACAGACTAACACTGTAAGTTTTCTTAGACTAGAAATACTTCTGATTCTGACACAAGAAATCTTGAGAATGTTTCAGGTTTCAACTTGTAGAAGTTGAAATCAAATGTGTTTTGAACCTTAGTTACTACAGCATAAGTGTAATAGGAAAACATTACTAAGACCTACGTCACTCCCCTGCTTTCCTTCCCAAATACACATAGGAAGAAGGAAAGTTATTCTCATGCAAATGCAGACACGTACAGGTCAAATCAGATGTCTGTTGTCCTACAAGAAGAATTTGGAACATCAAAGAATTCAGATCAGTTTTTCCCAGGAAGACGGAGATGTTCAAAGTTAAGTGGGTGGATAGAAAAATTTGAGGAACATGAACTTTTGCTCAGAAAATTTAACAGCTGAAGGATGGCTGGAGATATGGACATACAAATAGACCGACAAGGACAAATACTCGATGCAAACAAGCATTTCCGGCTGAAGGCTGGACTAGATGGTCACAATAGTCTCATTTTTTATCCTAATCTGCAAGCTATGCATATTTATGCAAGTACACAATCTGTGTGTCGAATGATGGTTACAGGAGTATGTAAACTAGACTCTATAACAGCATGCAGTTTAGCAGATTAAATTATACCAAGTTGATTTCTAATGCTTTTATTTCCTATGTGGTGTCCACAAAAATACAACACGCATGGGTAAATACTTCAAATGTAGCCAGATGAAATTATTTTTGGATTATATGTTGGTATGTGATATGTTTTTAGTATCTCTTATCCCACTAACCAGGAACCATTCAATATTGGTTATTTCAGTGGGATACTCTATCATTTAACAATCTCAGTACAACAGTCAGTCATGACCATACTTGTGCCAGGTAGAATACACTAGATGATATTTAAATGACAATGATTATTTCAGATTAAATAATCTCTTCTAAAAACTTGGGTTTTTTCTTCTTGTTTATTATATGGTGAGTTTTTCTAATTGTCCCAAATGAGTTAATGAAATAATTTCTGATATGTCAGTGACTATAACGTGGTATGCAAGCAGCACTGGTAAAATGCAGTCAGTCCTTTAAATAATATCATCTTGGTTTTAGTTTTTTTGTAAACCACTGTAGCTCTTTCGAGTAGGTTCTTCTGTGAATCAGAGCCACAGGAAGACAGAAAAATGTTTCAGAAGGATTTAAAGATTTCTGAAATTTGTTTTATTCTGAACTGGAAAAAAATACCAAAATATTTCTAAGTTTCCACATAGGAAAATAATAACTGAAAATCAGTTTAGGCTGTCTGGTGAGATTTTGGCCTCAATACATTATTCTTATTCTTATTCTTATTCTTCATCTGAAAAGCAACAGAAGAAAAAGAGGAAGGATATTTGCTATAACCTGCATGTACCCCTGCAGATGTGTAAGATGAGGTAGATATGATTTTAGCATAGATAAGCAAGGGCAGATACATCTCAGAGACTGTCCTTCAAGAGGCACAGGTCAAAAAAAAGAGGACAGTAAGAAAATATTTTAAATTACAAGCTGTTCACATTATTTCACATGACAGAGCTTTTTATTGCATGGCTTTCTCCATAACAGCATCAGAAGCACGTAACATCTGTCAGCTGTAGGATGTGCTTCTTGGTGGTCTGCAGAAAAGCCTTTCAAATGAAAGCAAAGATGTTTCTCCATGGCCTTGAAACATCTTAATTTCTTTTAGAAAATCATGTGATTCATTAATCACATGCTGAAAGTTTTATGGGAGGACATGAGTACCTGGATACAGCAGATATATTTCTTAAAGGAACTCTTTAAAAGATGGACAAGAAGAAATATTGCAAAGTTTAGTGTCTTTGTAACTACTGAGGTAGATATCTCCCACTCTTTCTAAAGCTAATTATGACATGGACTTTACTCATAAAACAATTAAATTCTCCAACAATAAATTAAGTGAGAGAAGGAAAACAGAAGCAAGGAACAATTCTGTGTATGTATATTGTTAGCTCCTATCCACAGGACACTTGGAACCTTTGTGATAGCAAGAGCACTGAGTTTCTAATATCTTACTTGAGGTAATGATAACAAACATATAATAAGACAAAATACATGCATTAAAAAAATATTTTGTAAAAAAGAAAAGGAAGAGTTCCACTCTAAAAAAAAAAGAATCAGAACTTAAGGAAATTAAAATAAAAAATTACACTGAAATAAAAGGAAAGATAATTATATAAGGAAATATTTTACAGAACAGGCACAAATGGTTATGACTGGTAGCCAATAAGGTTATAACACAGTAATTCTTTTCCATTGCAGAAGAAAATACTTGTTGATGAAGAATAATGCTCTGAAAATGTGATGTAAGTGCAGAAAAGTGGTGTTTATCTTTGGCTTGTGATGCTGACATCAACAATAGAGTGCTCATATTAACCCACTGCCCTTAAAAATAAACAGCAGTGCACTTTAATCTTGGTGTTTCTACTTTTATCTGAGATTAGTCCCTCTGCTTTGTTGAACTACAATTACAGGGGGAGAAAACATGTAGAAATTAAGCAAAAATTATGAGTACTTTTTAGAGCACAAGAACTTTATTAAATCCTCGTTTAGGCTGTTATGTCAAAACATTTCGAAGATGCATGAAGCCCCGTTGCCATTCCAGCTTTATGGCAACAATCATTTATGTTCAACACTTAAAAAGTATTTATGTTTTCAGTGTTAAATATTAGTCCTTGCAAACACAGCTCTGGATTGCTTGCTTCTCTGGAGTTCCTATATATTTGTCATGGGAGTTTTGGAGGGGGGTAGCCCCCAGGCATCCTCCAACCTCATCAGGCTTCCTCCAAGACTGGTGAGAGTCAGGTCTTTGATTTCAACTGGAAACAGATCTAGACCTGAATTTGATGATTAAATGAGTGCTTAGTTTTTGCAAAGCTCCCCCTCAGAGTGAAATCCCCTGCAGGGCAAAGGGTCCTGAGCGTGGCAGTGCAGGTCCCGTGTCAGCTCTCCCAGTGGTGCTTACAGGGTGCATGCTGAGGCATTCCCATATGGTGTTGAGCATTTCTCATCCCTAAAGAAGAAATGCCTTTCTTCCCCCATGACTCACTTTCCTGAGTATCCATCTGTCACCTTGGTAGCCTCGAAGTCCTGTTTCTTCAGCAGTGAAGAACAGGCAGAAGCCAAGAAGAGATTAGATGTAATCTGAGCTGCCCCTCACATATGGCCATTGATGGAAACAAAGAAAAGCTGCAACACATGCACTGTGCAGAACCACACAAATTCCTGGGCTGTCATTATTTCATTGACAGGCCTGGATCAAGAGGTTGGTCATCTGCTTGTGCTTTCTGCGTGTGGTTCTTAACATTTCCAGTTGTTGCAATGCCTGTCTACCTGGTTGGTACGTGCCATCCTGAGTGACGGTGGCCAGAAGTTTGCTACAAAATGTTGCTGTGAGTTCTTCAATTTAAGAACTTATAATTGCTCAACTCTGAAGAGACTCTTAAGGAAGAAAGGTCATTTTTTTGTGTAGAGCTGCTCAAGAACTAAATGCATCATACAAAGCATTGAAATAAAAACAGGTTACAATAAGTGAGAGTGAACTGCTCAAGAAGGGATGGTAATGTTGTGAAGGGTTTAAGACTGACATCTCCATTGAACACCCTAACTTCTATGCAAATGCTCCACTGATATCTCTACCCATTGAAATGTGGGAAAAAAATGGAGAACAAAATGAAAGAATGACGTTTTCCTTTACTCTAAACATTAAAAGAAACAACCCTCTCAATACAAAGAAAGGAATCTGAAAACCATGTATTTCAGGTAACAAACAATCTGTTTATATCTGTTCACAACTTTTAGACCACCTTAAATGCAGCCTTTTCAAGCAACAGTTTGTTCCTCTCTGCATCTCCTGCACCTTGAAGCATCTAGGTGCTGTTGTAAAAGAGCTTGTGCACCAGGTTGTGTGGAAGTGAGCATTGAAAAAGAGAAGACCACCAATTTCAATCTTGCCAGATCACTATAACTGAAGACTATCCCTTTACTTTTAATCAAGTGCTCAGGACCTTTTTAAAAAACCCTCTGTTTTATTTTGCCAGAACACAATTGCCAACCCTCAAAATGATTGCTGTGCCTGTGAGTTTTCAGAGCTGAGAGAGCAGTGAGCTGAAATAGTTTGAAAACACATGTTGATTCTCTTTAGAGAAGCAGGGTGGCAGAGGACACAGAAAGAAAAAATTTCCTCTTAGCAGTATGTGTGTCAAACCTACAAGGATCTTTCTGGGGTGTTTTGCCTTAATACAGGGGTAAGATGTAATTTAAGGAAGTCAAGGACCAACTAAACACGTGCTCATCACACTAACAGTATCAGCAAGACAGAAATCAGTGATCAAATAGCAAATAAGATGGCAAGTGCAGATGATTATGCTAAGCTACCTGTTGGAAGAAAGAAAGGGAGAGTAGGGAAACAGAGATAAAAATTGTCTTTTCCCAGATGCAGAGTAAATCTGGGACATACCTAAAGGGAGAGACCTGTCTGTGTACCGTGTACTATTGTGATTTCTCTTGAGGACCAGGGTAAAGAGGTGTGATCTTCAACATTAAAAATCCAAGTTATTTTTCAGATGGATTTAACTGAATAATGGCCCAGATGATTGTAATTTTGGTATACTTGGGATATAAAGCAAATTTGAGCAAGATCCTCCCATCTAGACAAGGGTTAGTTAAAACAAGACTGGAGTGCAGTGATCACTTTAAAGAACTTATTTCTTCATTCTCTTCTGCTCTGCAAGACAAGCTCTGCAGCATGTTGTGCAGTACACACCAAACTCAGGCTTTTTTGCAATCTTCAGCTTGTGAGTCATGAACTCCAGGAGCCACTCTGAAAGGTCTGAGGAGCTGTGCTATATCCTTGCCCTGGGAAGCTGGTAGTCACATGGGATCCACTTCTCTGTCAGTTCTAGCATACCATCCATATAATTCCTTTCATTTGGCTGGCATTAGAGAAAAGGGTCTGGATTCAGTGACAAGTACATTCCACACTCCTCTCTGGATGTGTGGGTTACCTTTCTTCACTGCAGGGCTGCCCACGTCCTGCCAGGACTGTATGTCACTGCCTTGCACTTAGTTTACTCACACGGCATTAGCTCATGGGGCCTGTGCAGAGATGCATTATTCACCAGATAGGCCAGTTCTTTGTACATGCTTATTTTGGGTAATTTCCTATTCCTCTTCGCATTTATCATGAAACGGGTGAGAAGATGGGCACCCTCTTAAAGATCTGTCTCTTCCTGTAAGCCTGAAAATCTCTTTGGAGATGAAAATACAATGGAGAAAAGATGTTTCATCTCCCATCAGCTAAAGCAGGAGTTTTACAGCTCACTAGTCATCTCTTGAGAGTTCAGAGAGCTGTGCATGAATATGTAGGTGCGCACAAGACAAGAAAAGCAGATGTTGCACTAATCTCTGCTGGGGCATCTTAGATCACAGAAGCTAACCTATGGCATCTTTTCCAGCTGCCAATTTAACTGTCTCCTCCTCCCTGTGAAAATGCAGAGCTCTCCCCTGCTGCAAGACTGAACTGTTTGAGCTTAAGGAGTAAGCCGTGGCTCTCCACGTATGTGTGCCATGGACTCTGGAAGCACGGCTCTGTAACACCAGCTACTGCCGCAATCACCCAAGCACTCCAAACTCCAGAGCCAAGAGCATCCCTTTAGCCCTAAGGCTTTCAAATGAGGCTGCTGCTACTAAGCCATGTACCTCACTTGGACTACACTGAGTCCTCCAGTTAATTCTGCATTCAGAGTGTAAAAGAATCACAAGGCATCAAAACCTTCTTAATGAGTTACAACTGCAAGACTTGTACCACTGCCAGGCCCACACCTCTCCACTCATCACACCAGCAAGATTTCAGGAAATAACCCTTTCCCCATGTCATTTCACTGGTGGGGAAAAGCCAACAGCTTTCTGTGTTGGCTGAGGCAAAACATGGCCTTCAGTCTCACCACGTTTACACCAGCGCTCTCCCTGGCCCAATTAATAATTGGGCAAGGTCAGGGAAGTTCAGAAGGGACCTGCACTGTTGTTCTGGCAGGAAAGAACTGCTGTAAGAAGATTCCCTCAACTTGTTACTGTCAGGGAAAACACAGCTGAGCAGGGGAAGGATTCAAGTTGCTGGCCACAGAAGAGTCAGCTCTTATCCCTGTCAGCTCCTGTAGACAGTGTCCATTTAGCTGTAAAAGCAAGACTGCATTTCTGTTGAAGCTAGAGGATACCACAGTTGTTAGGAAAATAGTTTCTCACCATCTATAATACATCACTCTAATCCTCATTCTTGTTAATAAAAGCAAAAATATTTGCAACCAAACCAAAGCACAAGTAGCCAATTGAAAGCAAGAGTCCTTATTTACTATCAGAATGCACCACTGAGGTTACACTGGAAATGCAATGAGAATCAGCCTGATGAGGTCCCTCTATATTTAACAGCTTTTTAAGCTGCAAGATGAGAAAAATGACTGTCACTTTGCTCCATAGCACACACACAGCATGTCTTTGATAGCTCAGTGAAGAAAAAGGTTTCATTCTTCTGTAATAAGGATATTAAAAAAACCTGACAGCAGACAGCTGCTTGTACAAACTGCTGCCCTGACAGTGTTCTCTGACTGATGATGCTGGCTAATGATTGTAGAGGAACTTAAGGGGGAGGAAATCAGTCAAGATGTAGAAACAACTGGAAACAAAATTAAAGATAATTACAGACTTCCACACATTTTTAATATTAGTGTTGATGTTATCTCCACTATGCGACATGAATAAACTCATGAAGGAAAGCATGGGGAATAAGACCTGGAAGACTTTGGGAGTTAACTGCCAATTTCTTCTGCTCAGAAGTTAGGGCTCAGCCAACTCTGGCTCCTCTGAAAATCTCAGCTCACTTTTAGACACATGCTGGGTTTCTATTCTGTTTAACCAGAGTTATTATTGAGATCATGTTTTATTTTTCACCATAAGTTTTGGAAAAAAAGAATAGAATAAATGGAGAATGATATTATCTCACTACAGCACAGGACAATAAGCAAACAGTTTAGTACCTTCTGCTAGCACAGTTTTCTCTGGTGGTTCCTTTGGCAGTATTTTTGCAGCAGAGATGACTGACCACATACAATTATGCCAGACATTTGTGGGTTTTTTCCTTTCTGCCTGATTCATGTAAGAGCTTACAAGTCTATAGCTGTTGACAAGCTACAAGAAGCAATGGGAGCTCAAGCTGGAAGACAAGTTTGCCAATGCAGAAGTCCAAGAATTGCATCCCAAGAACCATCAACATTACAACACTACAAGACAGTCCTGACTGACATTATAGCAATGAGCCTTTAGGCTTGCAGGTGGGTGAAACAGTCAGCACTCGAATACTTCCTCCTGTAAGACTCCTCATGGAAAGCTGAAGAATCTCTCTGCTGTGCCTGCACCACCTGTACAGCCTGTGACATCTTCTGTTCTCCTTTCCAGGGTGAGACTGTGAGACTTACTAGCTCTGTTGTCCCAGCTGCCCTCACACCTTGCCAGCAGGCTTCTTGTCGAGGGAAACCAGTGTGTCTACCTCCAGATGTGGCTGGAGACACTATGCTCCCAACTCTTTAAAAAAAATGCAATTAAATTTATTCAATTTCAAATGCAGCACATACATGACTTGAGTGAGAGCTTTACTGCAATTATATACTGTGCTGTTGCTGAGATTTTCCCAGGAACCTCTCCTCCATCCCATCCATCCTATGAACACAAGATGGTAAAAACTGAAATTTAAGGCCATTGGAATGATGAGGAAGAACTCAATGGCTTCAGTGCAGCAGACCATCTCACTGCTCAGGAAACTGCCCACAAAAACAATTGCTTGGATGATTATGTTTTTCTTTCTAAAAAATACAGCAAGAGTCACAAGGCTGGGCTTCTCCAAACAAACCAAACCACACCAGCAGAGTATCTGCAAGGACATGTCCATTTGAGCCTGCAACATTTCTCTCCTATCCAGTGTCCACTGAAAGTAACAGATAGATTATGGTTTCTTTTTTTTTAACTCCAGGCCTAAGTCAGAGAAGCTAATAATTCGAGGAGCTGGCATTTTGTGACTCACTTAGCCCAACAGAGGCAAGCATAAACTGCGCTAATGCAGATGTTTGAAGGGGGAAAGAGCTGTATTTCCTCTGGAAGAGAACGAGAAAGTGACAGCCATTGAGATTTAAACGACAGCATGTGGCGTTAGGAGCCACAATTAAAAGTCATTACGGGCTTCCCTGTAACAAATTATCGTTGTATGCTACTTCATCAGGAAAACAGTTAACAAATTAATAGATAGGGCAGTGGCTAAAGTCTGGCAGCAGAAAAGACCAGAAGATAAAAATAGAAAAAAAAATGAAGAGTCCTAGACAGCTGACAAGTGCTACCTGAGATATTGCTGATGCACCCAATCCAGTACAAGCAACTGCAGGCTGAGGAAAGGGCAAATTCATCTGACATTCCATGTTTTCCCCCTAAGGCAGATTCAGAGTTTAAAACAGGAGTGCATGGAGAAGCTGCCCTTCCTTTTGTGCTCCTTCCCTCTGTTTCACAAATGGTGGATCACATGCGGTAGAGAATATATAGCACCTTATAGCACTTAAAGGGCTTACAAGAGAGCTGGACTTTTTACAAGGGCATGCAGTGACAGGACAAGGGGAAATGGCTTCAAAGTGGCAGAGAGTAGGTTTAGGAAGAAATTATTTAGTGTGAGGGTGGTGAGACACCGCAACAAGTTGCCCAGAAGTTGTGGATGCCTCATGCCTGGAAGTGTTCAAGGCCACGTTGGATGGGGTTTGAAGCATATCTAGTGGAAGGTGTCCCTGGCCATGGCAGGGGGCTTGGAACTAGATGATCTTTAATGCCCCTTCCAATCCAAATCACAGGATTCTATGATTCTGTGACCTCCCTGTGTATCAAAACTTGCTGTGTCTGATCCACATTCATGGAAAACTTGTCCCTAAAACCTGCTTTGAAGGCACCCACACTGTAGAATTGAACAGGTCTAGGAGACAGCCTCCGCTGGTTTTTATACATGCACTCTACAGTGTCTCTGTGCAAGGGCTTTGCAGAAAACTCTGTACAGGTCTGACTAGGGCAAAGCACCAAGGGTCAGGTCACTGAATGTGGGAGGTGTAGTTCTGTATATATTGATAGCTATTTGATAAAGCTCATAGTAACATAATTTAGCTAAGTGCTGTTCTTTCAAATTTTGTTATTTACAGGTCTGGAAGCAAGTAATTCCAGAGAGAGAGAAGTCTTGTTCCTTTACACGTGTCCAACTACTTGACATAATATATAATGACAATGATTCTAAAAATGATCATCAAAGCTCTGAGCAATTTAGTAATGAGTCATAGCGGCTCCATACCCTTGTGAGGTTCCTAAAGGTGATCACAAGTTATTTTTATTGTCTGAGAGTTATCCTTCAGTGAATAAGGAGAACACAAGTATCTCCCTGTAATGCTGGTGATGGAGACTCTGAGCCCCTGGATGGCTGACACCAACCCATCATTCAATCCCACATTACTGATCTGAAAGTTTGCACCTGGAAGAGATGATTAGTTACCCCCATTGCTTACTGAGCTGCATGGGTGGGCTCTGGTCAGTTCCTAAGTCTAAGTCTCTACTGTGGGCAGGGGAATAAACACACACACACACATACAAAATAAAATAAAAAAATAATTAAAAAAAAAGGACCGAGCACATCCAGAGACTGAATGTCACCAAGACTAGGGCAATTACATCATTGCTGTGCCTGAATAGAGGCCCTCTTCATATATGGGCATGAAAATATCTTCCCCGGAGAGCAAAAAACTGTTTAAAAAGGAAATGGCAAAGCAGAAGAGCAGATAAAGTTTCTTGTTAACAGTTGGTAGCCAGTCTTTTTTTTTCTGCTGGTTGTTATATGTTCTTGTCTTTTACTGATCAATCTGACTTATGGCATTGCAGAACCTGACACAGAAACTCCCTGTATGCTGTAAGCAACTACTGATACAAGCAAGACCTGTATTTGTAAACAGACCAAATCATGGATTATTTTGTTTCAAAATTAGAGATTTGCATTATTATTCTATATACCTGAACAACTCCCAGCCGGTCCTTAAGAAACTAGAGCTCTGCCGTGACAGATGATGTTAGATTGTCCAGATTTAAGATGATTAAAGGTCTGAGATACAAACAAGAGCTAATCCCACTAGGTTTTGTTTCTATTCACTACAGGAATTTCTAAGAAGCATGTTTATTATAGGACATTGAAAATAGCTCAGATGAATTTACCTTGGGAAAGCCCAATTCAATCTGTGCACTGCCTTGAAAAGAGGTCCAAACAGACACCTCAGGTGTAAAGTACCTCCATGGCAGACATCAGAAAGCTATCCTACTGTATGATCATGCAATGCATTTCTTCTCTAAAGAATTTTTCCTTTACACACCCACACATCCTCACAATGAGAAAAGGAGCACAATGCATAGCCTGACCCACACACAACTGCCCTGCTCTGGCTCTCCAGGCCAAGCACCATGCCTGAGACCATACTTTTTAACCCATTGATCTGCCATCAACTAATTTGTCAGTAGGTCATCACACTGCAAAACCTTCCTTGTGGAAAAAAATCCACAACAAAAATCCTATTGGTCAAGAAGCTCAGGAGTGGATCCTTGAATTTCTCATGACTTGATGTACAAAGATCTTTTATTACATCCAGAACTGATGCTCAGAGAACTTCATAGAACTTACAGCACTCACCACCCTTTCACACTCACATAATATCTGTCATAAAATCACGTGCAGAAAATGGCAAAACATTGTTATGAGTGGCTCCTAATTTTTCTTCCATTTTTTCCTAAAGTTTGCCCATTGTATTCATTTAGTTTTCCTTAAAACAATCCTTGTGTCCTAAAATCTCTTCCACAGAGCCAGCAGCTTCTCTCTTTTTCAACATATAATTAAAACCAATGAAGATAATAATATATACGTCTAAGACGATACTTGTGTCACATCTAGGAAATAGAAATTTTAATAGCAAGATTAATAAAGCATATTAAATGGCATGAAGAAAAAGAGTATGACCTTAAAGCCAGATTACACCAGCTGATATAATCAGAAATAATTATTTAAAGATGATTACATGATGCTTGTACCTTCTTCTAAAATACTAATAGAAAAAGAACCTAACAGTGGGCGTTTTGACATCAGGAGTAGCAAAAGACTTGTATTGATTGAAAACTAAGTTATACCATTACAAACTGAAACAGAGAAATAATGAATCAAATTAAAATCACTAATTTTCTGTAGGATAATACCTTTGCACACTGCAGAGATGCGATTAATTAAATTTCTCTTATTAGTCCCTTTCTCTAACTTGTATTTATCAGACATTGTTGGATGCAGAATGGTTCACTCATTTTCTGAGGTCTAACCTGTTTCTGCAGAGGCAGAAGTGTCTTTGCATGCAAGCAACTGTTTGTTCAAACCACTGATACTCTTGTCTTTAGATATCTTCTACTCACTGAAGTAAAATGAGGTGTGCAGAGACCAAATACAGCCTAGCAGGATGCAAAGAAGGCTAAATGAGCTGGGCAAAATTTGAGAAAAGCGGGCAGCCAGAACCTCAAGATTTGCTGAACTCTATTGCTGGATTTTGTACCTGTGGGAACCCGAAGTACCTCCCCTAATTAACTCATTTGTGAATGTACCATGGCCAGAATTCCCACTGTGTCCCCAAACATTTCTCCTGCTGTTTGCTGTGAGAGTCTCTTCACTCTCCCATCTCAGGCAGCTTGCAGAGCACTCCAGTAAAACATAGTCACTACATCAGGGGGAGGCCTCCAATATGGCGACATCTGGAGAAGCAAAAAAAAATAAATAAAAATAATATTCCCCCCCCAACTCCATGCCCTTGGAAATTGTTTTGTTCTCAGAAAACTGAGCCTGACAAAACCTCCTGTCTTTGTCCCCTCCGTGTTGCTCCCCCTAGCTCCCATCATTCACACCCAATGTATTTATTCATTTTATCAGATCAGAGAGCAGCATTTGGATTATTTCAAACAGCTAACGTTAATCATCAAGACAGAACCTGTAGTTTTTACATGGTGGGTCTGTGCTGAGCTGTGAAGCACTGCCACAGGCTTACAGCATGAGCAATAGGCTGAGTGAAAGCAAGATCATCAAAGCCCAGGCTAAGTGTCACAGAAACGGCTGCTCAGCCTGAGACTCCGATGGCCCTTCCTTTTCATCTTTGTTTAAAGCAGAGATGCTAAGACAGAAACATCTCTCTTGAGCCATTCAACACATCTTCAATCACACAGCGGAATGTCAGTAAATACAAAATATATTTCCCTGCTATTCAGATGAAATCACAGCATTATGGTGACTACAGCTATGTAGACATCAGGCTATTTTCTACATGCACAACTTCAAGTGTAAATTTTGCCCTTTGGTGAGGGGCATTCCCTTAGTCAATTTGAGATGACTTTTCATTACTGAGTTATTCAGATATAGTGTGATCTTCTACTGAAACACTCCTCTCCCTTCTTGCTTTCTTATTTCTGAAATAAAGGTTATGCTGACTTAAAAAACCTTTGTTTGTCAGAGGAAGAAACAACACTTGAACTGAAATTGGGCTCCCAGAAACAACTTTACCTACCATGGAGCCATTCATTTTCTCTTTGCAATAGTCACATCATTATATTTCCCTGTCTTTCAAGCTGCTCTTCATTTTCAGCAGCCATCATTCTGAATCAAGCTTCAGAGCACCAGGTGGTCTGATATAATATTTATGGGTTTCAACCTTTTCACTAGCTACTCTTCTATATCAAACTACATATAATAAATACAAGTTTGCTCAGGAAAACAAATTGAAACTTTAAACAAATGTAGCCTACATTATACAGGGGGTCAGAGAAGGTGTGCATAATAGTCCCTCCTGGCCTGAAAAATCTAGGAATCTATGAATTTTGAAATAACTGCATAAAATACTACACTCCAACCCTAAATTTTGCAGTAAACCTTTTCAAATATTAATGAAAAGCTGTGCAGCTGAAAGAGGATGATGCCCTTGGATTCTTGGCTAAGGGATATTTGCCAGCCTGTCCTGAAATAAAACCCTTTTAGTTTCTGAATGAAGAGAAGTAATTGCTCTACGTGCTGGAGTAGTGAGTAATGAATGTAGTAGTTCATTAAAAGATCATCATCATAATCATCTACAACACCACCACAAAACAACCAGGACATGCTATGGTCTGAGTTACTTACAAAAAAATTAATTTAAAAACACAGGTGACACATATGAGTTGCAAAGGTCTCTGTTTTTTTGCTGTCCTGTGTTTTTCCAGGTGTCACACATGGGTGGAAAATCAGTAACTTGGTACCAGCACTGGTGATCTCTTTCACAAAATTCCAAGCCCAGTAACAGGTCACATAAGCCCTGCTCTTAAATGGATGCTACTCAGCAGCGCTGCCAAAAGTCCTCTGGCACAGACCAGTAATAGAACAGTCCAGTCACTTCTTTTAACTCTAAGGCCCTCCCCTGGACCTGCCTGGAGCTGAGTATGCCACCACAACAGCAGACGAGAACATAAGGACAGAAGCAGCATTGGCCGTAGGTCCTCCCTCAGTTGTGGTTGTGCTGGCTGAAGAAATTACTGCTCCTCCACTGCTTCTCACTGAGCTGCCACTGCAACAGATCTCTGCCCCGTGCTGGTGACTGAGGGACTTGAAATCAGAGTTCTTTGCTATTTAGGATAAAAACTACTAGTGGGCTTTCACATGAGGGTAGAAGTGGACTTAAGGATGAAGTAACCACGAGGAGGAGGTCAGGGATGAACAAATGGAAACCAGGTGTCGGCATGTACAGCAGGATGGCTATAGCTGTTGAATACAAATAGTGCATAATTCCAACTTTGAGGATGCAGCCAGCCAACTACCTGTCACAAACCAGAAGCAGAAGGATGAACACAAATGTACAGCCTTGTGATACACCATAATCAGCAATACATAATAACCAAAATCCAGTGAGCTAAAAGAAATGTCTCCCATGTTTAGCTGGGTAATGCAAGGAGACAGTCTTCTCCACGATGTTGTGCATTCACAGATATAATTGTTATTGCAATGTATATTTTTCTGTCTTTGCCTCCTTGAATGTGCACAGCACAGAGCTTCTGTACAGCAGTACTCTCCCATCCCAGGGGCTGCTGTGAGCTCTTAGTGAGGGTGTTTTAGCACATCACCTCTACATGCTTAGCTCTCCCATAAGAGGCAATTTTTTTTGTGTCTCATCAGGCTTCTGCTAGTTTGTTCTCATCTTTGTGAAGTGTTGAAATGTTTCTCTTTTGCCTCCCAATATTCCTTGAACTTGAAACACGAAGAAAATTTCCCAAACTGGCATGTGCACGTAGCTTAGGCTCACCCTGATCTTCACAGGAGTCACAGGACTCTTCCAGACAGCATTAATTTTCTTTCCATTCTCAGATATGAGGCCTCGTTCACTTACAGGGAATGATAGAAAGTCCTTTCACTGACAGATACCAGTACCATAATGTTGGTACTGAGTCCTGAAGAGTAAATTTGAAAAAGCACATGTGAGAGACATACATGTGATAATCTGTGCCTCCTCTCTGAAACACACCAGGATGGTTTGTCATTGTACATGTGGAGTCTGGGCAGATAAATTCTGCTGAGCTAAATTCCACCTCTGGCTCTTCTGGTGACATGCAGGAGACTTGAGTTGCTGGGGTTTGCTGAGGTTCTTTGTTCTTGGAGAGGTTTGCTTCAGAAGCTGAGCATAAACAAACCAAAATTACAAAAATAGCAGCAGCAGCTAAAAGTTTCTTTGCATTTGGCTGGACCACATTTGAGCTAGACAAACAAGAAGCAAAGCTTTGTAACACAAACCACCAATAAAGCAACGCGGTCCACAAAAGTTTACATGGTGGATTTGCTGAGCAGCTCCCAGAGAAGAGGGAAGCAGTCTTGAAGCAGCCTGCCAACCTCAGAGAATCCCTGTCAGCTCATACAAGGCTGACCCAAGTAATTCTCTTCTCTGAAGACAAGAAGGTGTATGCCAGGAGGGCTCCCAGCTCAGGGACAGTCAGATCCAGCAAGCAAAGTTCTTCCCCTGCTGCCCTTGCACATTTGTTTTGTAGCCATGTACAGAGTGATGTGAGCTGTCAGTCTGCTTGAGTGGCCTTGCTATTAAAAAGGTTTTTAAAAGGATAGCCGAGAATAATATGAATGTTAAAAAACTTTTGCAATAAAGCCCTCCCACTTTCCTTCTCTTTTGGCTAACACTCTTAGCTGCAGAAAAAGAAATACATTACATTTCTCAGTAAACACATCTTAGTAACTTAAAAACGTTAGGGAACAATACCTCCCACTTTCCTGAAACAATTAAGAACAATAGCGAGATTAACATTTCTGAAGGGTGCCTGTGTAGCAGAACAAGCTAAAGCCTTTAAATTTTTTTTTAACAATGGGGAAGCAATATCCCCCACAGGGAGCCTGAAATTGTCTTTATGCCATGTGAGAATAGAAACTCTCCTTTCCACAGATGCAAGTCCAGAGCTTGATTCTTCTTCCCACAGTTTCTTCAGCCTGTGTAGGGGCCACACACATCCCGTCATCCGGGACGGAGCTGCTGCCACAGCCTTGCACTTTTGAAACCTTCATGTACACAATGTTACATGTGGTTTTAAACCTTCCTTGGGATTTTCAAAGCAGTGAGCATTTACCTGCATATTTCCACAAGATGCTTTGAAAACCGATCTTCTCAGCTGGTGATGAAAAAAACTCCCCACAAATAAAAATCATGCTGCAGACAGAGACTTCTACCTGCAAATTGCATATTCTGTGGTCAAGGCTTGGTGTTCTGTGTTATCTGCTGATCCTGAGGTGGGAAAAAGGGGCACAACTGCTCTATTCAGATTGGAACACATCTTACAGCGCTGTATGATAGATTCTCCATTAACATCATAAACTGTCCACACTGCTAATTGCAGAGCCTGCTAATCTGTCTGAAAAGCCAAAATGGTATTATCTTTCAACAGGATTTACATACATTCAACCTTATTTCTGCATCAGCCAGCAATTACAGTTTAAACTGTTGAACATGCAGCTTGCTGTAGGCCTAAGTAATATTTAATAGCATTAACAATGCACTTCCTAATAACCCTCCAGATCTCTTTACAGGCTGATCAATTCACTAGATTTGCTGTTCAGCACCATCCTCTTGCCCTCATCCCAGCAACCCCACGACAAACATCACTCTAGTGTTTGATGCCCCAGTCCAGGAAGAAAACCTTGGTGTGAGCCCTCTAGCAAAAGGGTCTTCTGTCTGTCACTGCAAAGTGGACTTTACTGGAACTAAAAAACACTTAGAGTGTACTAAACCTCGGTGTTCAGAAGATGGTAGTGGTAAAAGCCTGGAGTGTGGGCTTGTGTGCTGCCTAGAGAAGTATGGGCTGCCATGGCATACTGGCCTATGTCCTTGCCTCTGACCCTTCCTGACCTATGCAATCACAGCTGGCAATGAGATTTCACTGCCAGGGTCCACCCTCCAAGTGATGCACCAGAGGTGGAACAAGGAATCCCATGCTCCTGAAAAACATGGTTTTTTTCCTGCCCAGTGCTGTTCTCTGGCAAGCTTGGGAGCACTGATGGGCCAAACACATCCCTCCCCTGTTGATGGCTTTGTGGTACACGGCATTCTATTTACATTCAAAAGCTGATAAATTAGGGATGGAAATGGAAGGTATGCTCATATCTACTCTCATCAAAACAAGTGGCAAAGCTTTATTTTCCTTGACATGGAACAAAAGTTGATGTGACTTTAAAAGGTAGGCTTAAAACTAGGCGAAACCACAAGTGCTTCTTTGAAGCAGAGCCAGAACTGGGCTGCCCATGCAAAACATACAACAAATACTAAATATAGTTTTTATGAGTATTCCATTGAGTGGCATATAAGTATTTCTGCCTATAAACCCTTTTTCTAATGTTTTCAGAGAAACACAGCATGAAAGGTTACATGTTTGTTCACAGGGAAGTCATTATAAGTAGATGAATCAGATGACTCTGAATGACCATTTTTTAATTCTTGTGCAGTATTCACTGTGCCTTATCAAATTGTTTTCATTACCAGAACAATTTAACACAGTTGATCTGCAGTAACATGGTCATCCATTATTATATCACTCACTCTTCTTTTACATTCTCTTGGCAGGAAAAGACAAACCTCTCTCTTTTCTTTTTCTTTTAAGCATTTTATACTTTTATGAGTTATTATATAAAATATCAGAAGATATTTAAAATATGGTTGTCAGCATTGCTGTCCATTGGTTTTGTACCTCTGTGTTGTACTTAATTGACATCAAGTAAGATCAAGTCAATTCAATCACTTGAGATTAAATAATCAGTTAGAGAGACAGACAAGTAACAGGCATATATGCATGTGTTCAGGCAAATAGGGAGAGAGGTATAAGGAAGCCCTCAATCAAATTAAAAAAAGAGAAAAAAGAAAAAAGTATTCAACAAGCACTGACTTGCTGTAACACTGTAATACATAACAGCACTTAGATAACCACAAGAACATTTTGCAGGCAAACACTACAAATTATCATATTATCTCACAAGTGGGGCAACTGAGGCTCAAAGAAATGGAACAATCCTTTCAAATTCATCAAGTCACTAGTAGACATGGGAACTGTACTCTGCCCTTGTGCCTCCAGGTCTTAGGGAGTACTGAGTGAGAATATGAAAGAGGGAGAGATCACAGTTACACAAATTATTTTGTCATCACAGCAAATACTCTGATTTAGCTGCTTTTTTCAGCGTGCTTTTAGAGATCAGAGTTAGGGACTGGCTAGATGAACTCTGACTGGGAGAGCTCAGGTGGCAAGGCTTTCCCACCAAAAGGAGTAAGGGAAAACAACTATCAACATGCGTTTGTTTGTCCTTCACCAGAAATTACCAGGCTGAATGAAGTTGGGTTTTTTTTCATGTTTACACAAGGTTTTGCTTCAAAGCAGATGGACTCCAATGTGCAAAGATGCTAGCAGGACACTGGTTTATCCAAACAGGTAAGAACTCACCTACAGGACAAATCATCCTTGGGATTCCCTGCAGACATGGCAATGCTCTACTAGGACTCTGCTGGCGTTAAACTGTGCAACAAACAAATCTTCTGTACACTTGACTACACTGCTGCAGAGGGTGCTGGCAACAGAAAAAGAAGCCCTTAGAAATTACTGTAACCTTCATAATCGAAACTCTGGCACATTCTTTTCCTTCCAAGCAAAACTGTGCTCCCATGTTTTGTTCTCAGTGCTATTATATGAATAGACAGTTATGAGAGTGATTTTAGATAGTATTTTTAGCTCTTTTATGAGAGATCACTTGCAGAAACAGGATGTCTATCGCTGTCCTATAACACAATCTGCTTTGTTACTGGAGGTTTGAACACTTCTTTGATGGATCCTCAGCCTCATTCAGTGTGGCTGGGAATGTTTGCCCCACAGTGCACAATAGGTAAGCCCATTGTACAACTGTGATCAGGTCTTGCACCTGTAGGTCTATGAGGTCTCTGTCCCTAACAACTATCAGACTTCTGGCAGGTCTTGTGACTAGATAAAAAACACACTTGGGCCTGAACTTGGGTACTGGAGCAAACCTCCCTTTTCACCCTCTATTCAAAAGCAGTGCAAGCCAGATACCAGCTGACCTTGGAATTTAAGAAAAATAAAAAGCAAGTGAAGGACTTTCTTCATGTTTCTTCTTGGCTGTGTTTAGTCAGGCTCCAAAAGCAGATGAAGCTTGTCACTTCTATACAAGGATGACTTAATAAACTGATTGGCACTTTAGCAGTGCTTCAAAGTCACCCTACTGTTTTAGGGATGTCCAAACAGATTAAATATCAAAAACAAACATGAAGGGCAGTTCAGTGAGCTACAGCTTATGTCAAGATCATAAAGCGGGGTTTACAGATAGTCCTTGGGTTCACCTGAAGACATAACAGGAGGAGAAGTTAGGAAAACAAATGCTGATTAAAAAATATCAGTAGATTTGATCCACAAGAAGCAAATATTTTTCTGCAAGAGAAAGACAACAGGACCCTGCTACCCAAAATAAAAGATCCTTGCAACTGCATCACATCATTAAGGAAAACTAAGTGCATTTAAGTGAGGGAGGGAAAAAAAGCATATTACAAACAGAAGAGGAAAAGGTGAGAAATCTGAGAAAATGACAGGCTTCTATTTTACAGCAGCAGACTTTTGATGCCAAGGGTTATAAGGTGTGGGTATATAAAATAAAACTATATATGTTTGAGTGAGTATGGCAAGAAAAGCTCCAAATTGCAACACTACGTAGCCTTGCAAATCCATACTGGTGCCAGTAGCTATATCAATCCTTTACAAAGACAGTATTATCACAGCTCTATTTGCCTTCAGTTCTTTTTGCCTCATCAGGATTTTTATCTAGCTGATGGGACTACCCACACAGTACCAGTGTTACTGCTAAAACCACTGATGTTAAATATGTCAGAGTGGTACTTTGCATCAAGGGGCTTTGTCTCACAAGGCAGAATGTATTGTGGTCCCAGAAGGGCTCTAGTACTGAAGGAGGAGAGAACTGAGAACAGGAATTTTCCCTTCTTATGTGAGCAGCATGTCAGACTATCATGTTACCTCTGGGCTTGAACCCCTGCATGCATCTGAACTCACTGGTTAGCCATATTATCTAGGCTTGCATGTGACTCTGGCTCTTCCCTGAACTGACTCCTTGTCTTTAAGGTGATCCAGGTTCTGGCTGGCCTGGTTGCCCCTGTAAGAACAACGGGCATAAGTAGCTGAAGCTCCCAGCCCTGATGTCTCCTGCACAGCTACCAAAGGCACAGAAGATGTTGGTGCTCCACCAACATGCACCATATCAAATGGGGTCTCTAGAGCCAGTCTGGACCAGTGCTAGAAAACACACTTCTGCAGCATAAATACATTATAAATGGCAAATCTGAGCTTCTAAACCCATGAACCACCACTACCTTTGGTAACAATGTCTTTTACATGCTCAGAAGTTTTTTAGAATCAGAGGTGACTATCCTTCAGGCACCCATTGGTGAAACACATGCTCTAGGCCTTTAGGAAAGTTATCCATTAATCCTTGAAGTGTCTTGAAATCCAGCCAGTGCAACTCCAAAGTCTGCTCTTGTTCCAATTAAAAAATGGTGGGATACCTTTGGAACAGGTTTAGTCACTGAATCTTCCCAGAGACGGAAGACCGGGTGCAAGGGAAGACAGAGTTACTGAACAGCTCAAAGCTGTACTCAAATTTGCATTTTATAAAACAAATCAGTGAAATTTATATGGAACTGCATTAGTAGCAAATATGTACTGTACATACTGAATGTAATACTGTCAGATTCTATATCTACCTGTCTTTTTGTATGGACATCCCCATATCTCCATTTATACATGTAGACACTTGGAGTCCCTGTGCTCATATGATTTGGGTGAGGCACAGAAGAGCCTCTATAAGCTTTATTAAAAGCCAGAGATGATTTGAGGCACCATGCTATTAAAAACATACCCTTCCTTGAACCGGTTGTCCCTACCTGGTGAGGACTCCTCTCTTACAATACCTCTGGGCAGCAATATACAGGATATTCACACAAACTCTGGAATATTTGACAGAACAGCAGAGCAACACATATGGCATAGGATAAAAAGATTCTTCATCACAGGTCAGTGGAAATCCACCAAGTTACTTTAATGGGCTCTGTGTAAGGCCCCATGTAGACTGCCAGATGTACAGGTCAGACTTGCATCTAAGCAGGTCTTCTACACTGCACCAAATGACTTTTCTGAAAAAAGCCCACAGTGTTTAAAAGCCACAGACTGGGAAAGCTGACTCTCATTGGCCTAATGTTAAAGACTGTAATCCTAGGAAATAATTCATACATCAAAAACTAAGACAGATGTTGATTTGCTTTTAAAAGCACACAGTACAGCACACACTAAAATATTCTGAATGATGGTAATTTATACACAGAGATAAAGATTGCTTTTAAGAGACGAGTGCTAAAGCAATCTGTGGCAGAAAACCTCCCTGACTTTATGTTGGTGGGGAATGAAAAGAAAAAAAATTATTCACATTATTTAGGATATCTTCATCTGGTATTTACTGCAAAATGACCGTAACACTTTGTACTAAGTGTGTGTAACAGGATGTGCTGGAAGCAGTACAGCAAGTTTGGCTTGGAAAAGAGGAGAGCTCCCTTTCTGAGAAAGCCATCCCGGGTCATCTGCCTTCCCGAGCCGTAAACCTTCCTGACTGTCAATGTAGACGCTGAACTGCTTCAGCAAGGTGACTGAATTCAGGGCTGCTATGAGGCTCATGAAAGCACAGAAACCCATCAAGGGAATCCAGGGCTGCCTTTGACTTGGCAGCAGTTCAGTTACTTTGTCATCATCTGACTGGGCACCTGTCTCATCTGATTAATTTTCTTTTTTCCCCACAAAACCAACTCTCTATCTTCATCTGTGAAATTTGAGGAAGTTTCCACTGTGTATCCTGCCTAGCACTAAATGTCTATGACACCTGTCTGTGACCTCTGGCAAGGCTGTTTGTGCTACAGCAGCTGCAGCGGTGCCAAGAGACTGCCACGAGACGGCAATGTTTCAGGAGTCTTGTGCTCTGTCTGGATAGAGAGCGCTACAGCTTTCAGGGATACATGCTGTTTTATGTTAAAGCCCAGGAATAATTCATTGCTACAGAAAGAAGACCTCCAGAGAACTAGGAAAGAAAAAAAGGGCAGGCAGGGCAATTTTCTGTTATTTAAATTTGGTTGTTCAGGCAAAATTGTGTCATCTGCCTCACATTCTTCATTGTAATGGTCACTTAATTTTCATTCCTTTCTTTTGCAGCATTGGTGTCAGAGAGCTTCGCCTGAAGCCATGTTATATAGCAAGCATGTTTGAGATTATTTGGGCTGCTGTTCTCTCTAGATAACATTGTCAGAGCTGAACATGTTCATCCCTAAAGGTGAACGACAAAGCTTTTGTAGCAGCATATTTTTACAACTGTAAATGATCCCAAGTAATTTAGAGAACATGGGCAAATGCCTGCATTTAATCAAGAGGGCAGACAACTGAGCTATGCCAGCTCCTCACCTGGCATCAGAGCTTTTCTGCAGCTGCACAGCTGATGTGTAAGGAACAATCCAACCTGAGGGGAGCTGTTTTCCTCATGCATTTGCAGATTTTGCTCTGCCAACCTATCAGCAAGTGCTCCTCACTGGTTAGTGCAACACTGACAAGGCCTTTGGGCTTTCCCACCACAGCAGTGCTGTGCCTGAAGCCAAGTGTCCAAAAGCCTGTCCTTTCCATCAACAGTGTATTGTATGAAGGGACAAAAAACTGTCCAAACAAGGCCTGGTTGCAACTCCTATTCCAAGTATTTATCAATAAAATGTTTTATTTTGAACCTTTCAATTTGGATAAAACAACATATTTCAGCTTGCCCTTAGGAGGGATTATGCAGTTCTGGGAGCCTCACAGCACTGCTGAGTTGCAGTGCTGATGACAGTCAGCTTATCTGCTCTGCTTCAGCTGGGGCCAATTTTTGTTCCCTGGAAAGGGGCAAAACCAGAGACTGCTGTTTTTTCTACCTTTAGTCACCCTAGAGAAGAGGGCTTGAGGTGTCCAAGCTTGGAAGCATAACAACAGATCCAAAGACGAAACACATTAAACAACAACACTAATAACAACTACTAAAAAAGGCCAAGATCTTAAACATGAGAGTACCTTCTGAAGACCATGGACAGGATAATAGATCATGCTGCAGCTTTTAATGGCCCAACCTTTATTGTGAGCCAAAAGCAACAATTTGACTTTCAGCTTCCAGGGAGATAGTGTGCTACTGACAGTTAGGAAAACCATTGGATTGCTCAAGCACTTTTGATATGAAATTGCTCAAAGATTCACAGCACTGTTTTTAAACTTGCTTTTTGGAGCAACATTGCTAAACATGCAGGATTTTGCTTTTCTGTCTTTATACTGGTTACAATATCTGTAGCTTTTTTGTTTTCAGCTTCCAATAAAATGAGCATCTTTCCTTGTGTCAGGTGTGCCAAATAATTGACATACCTGTACTCTTACAATGAGCTTCAAAAATGACCTTTCATCATGATGGCTTCTGGGGAGTTTGCCATTAAGAACAAGAGTAAACAGCATAATCAAAGCTCTTGCTTCCTACCTGCCTTTCTTCCAAGCCCTTTTGCATTCTAAAGCTTTAAATTCTTTCCATTATTACCCGACTTTTCCATTTATGCTTGAATTGTTTAGCAGAATGCATGACATACATATTAAACTCATAGCAAACACAGAGCATGTATATTCAATAACTATAAACCAGACCCTTTTCTGCATATGAGCTCATTGCTTATGCTTGTCTGGTATATTAAAACATGCATTTCTGGGAAGCTGCAATAAAATAAAGTTTAGTAAAACATACTTAATCACAGTGATAAAGAAATAAAGTTGCATCTGGACTGAAAGACCATTCTTAGCAGTTACGGAGACGATTATATCTTGCCCGGTGGAACAGCCAGGAAAGTTTAAACACAATATTTATACTGAGTATTTGCACAGAATTTAAGAAAAATTAGGTCCAAATTCTTTTTGCAAGACAAGAACCATTTTGACAAAATTATTTGTGCTTATTCTCCCTTCTGCCCCTCCCCATAAAACAAAACACAAGCACCCTCATAGCTGTATGGCCTTTTTGGAGGGATGCCCATAAGGTCTTGGCCAATTGGAATGTACATACTAGTCCTTTACTATACATCACACCATCACACATGTAAAACCACTGTCTTTCCTAACACCCTGCCTTTTCCCTGACTCCACAGCTAGGGACAGACCACATCCACAGACACACTACAAACACACTAATGAAGTCTAGCTGGCTGGTAAAATTATGTACCATTGCAGGGACCTAGGACTGGAACAACATGGTTATAACACTCCTCACTTAACCACCTCTGGAAAGATCCAGGTCTGACTGACACTGGGCTTACTTTCTTGTACCTGTGCTGGATTTAGCACTCTGGATTTACTCCACATTTCCAAAAGGGTTATGGAGTAAGGCCTTGATCCTCCCATGACATGTCCCTGCCCTAGTGTCCTGCTGTTATTACTTAGCACTGTCCCTCCCCTGCCGATCCTTGAATCAGATGTGCTTTTCCTAAAAAAATAACAGATTTACCCCTGATATTGCATGCAGTCTAATTCTATTGGTCTGACTCAAGCTAGAGTAGCCTATTTCTTGTCATTGCATCACTTAGAGCCAGTCTCAGTTCTCCTGGGGGAGCCACTACATATGGCATGCCGAGCCCACTGTTGATGCTATGCAAAAGCAGACAGCACAGCACACTAACATGCACACTCCTGGGGAGCCCTCCTTCCCACAAATGAGATGCGTTACCTCTTGGTGCAGCAAATTATATTTACCTCCAATTTGTCCCTCTTCAGCCTCTGTTTGTCATTTTCTCTTCTTTTGGAATCTGGTGCTTTGCAGTGGTCTGTCACCATTTCAGCCTCAGACTGAGATCTGCACTTCAAGGCTGCCTATTGCTGGTTTGTTCTCTGGGTCTCCTTTTGGACAGATATGAGCACTTTCTGGGAGGAGATAAACACAGATATCATCAGCATTTGGCTTAAATCAACTGACATTGCTGGTGGAAAAATAACAATACTAGGAAGACAAACAGAACATCAAAGTGGCTGCATGAGGTTTGGGGAATTTAATGTTTGCACCAAATGTAGAAGTGACAAAGCTGCAGTGCTCCTCTATAAGGTAACCTTGCCACAGTGCTGCTATAAGGTAGTATCCACCCCTTACCCTGGTAGAGCTGGAGATATGAGGAAGAAACCACCTTTCAAAACAAGCTCTTCAATCTAGCCCTTCACTGAGTCACCACAAATTAAGATGAAACTGATTGGATACTCAAGTGGAAAGTTTCTCGTTACTAGTCATGTGCTCCAAGTCCTGCAATTTTCTATGAATGGCAGTGCTGAAACTGCACTGGCAGTAATAAGGTGATATGTTTGAGGCATCAGCACAAGAGTGCTTTACAACTATTTTGACTAAAGTAACAGTCATGCTTTACTGAGCCTTAATATCAGTATGTCCTTGCAAATCCTTGCCTTTAAGTACTTTCTCTGAAGTTCAACTGTGCCACTGCAGTTAGTGTTCAAAAACCCATTCAAAGGGGCAAGTGCTTATTTGTGGCTTTGTGGTTTATTTACACATGAGCATAAGAAATCCCCAGCTAGAAATCTGAAGAATTACGCTAAATGTTTATAGATACCAGCAAACTGAAAAATAAAGATACATCCGTCTACAAAAATGCTTTTCTCTCTACTTTCATAATGAGAATATAAAAAACTTTTGTTAAATTCGAAAAATATCTCTGTGCATATTTGAAGTTGTAGTTTATGCAAAAAAACCACTAGGAAGAGCCCAACAGAAAATGTCTTTTAAGATAACAAATGTCTTTGTTTTAAGAAACGAAAATTCCTTTCCTAGACCTGGCACATTGCACTCATATTAGGCCTTTAATTTGCCATGCAAGTAGGATGTCTGGGCACCAGATGACAGCCACATGTAAATTCACCAAAAGGAAAAGAAGCAATTTAAAAATTAAAGACAACCTCGGAGAGCCACTGGTGTTGACTCACTAGAAGCCAGGCCACAATGCAAGACAAGCAAATTTGCCTCTGTACCCACAGTACCAGGAGTGTGCAACTCTGGGGCTGGATGCTTGCAACGTGGAGTGCATCTGTGGCCAAAAAACTACCAGCAATACAAATGCATGTGGATAAGCTGGAAGTTTATTCCTTCAGATGTTTCTTTTGGAAATGAGATGTATTTGGTGTTCTTTGAGAGTAAACAAGGCAGACGAATGGCCTCTGCTTAAATCAAATTCTATTTTTTGGTGTTTTTTTTCTTTGGTTTAGATTAGTCTTGTAATTCACAGGAAAAGTTTATGAAATTGTCATTCCTGTTCTGTTTTTGAGAGCTGCCCTTCACCGTGGCTTTGGGAAGTGCTTCCCTCAAAGCATTCCCCAAATATCAACACACCTGGTTTCACATGGTTCCTTGCAATTAATACATCATCCAAACAAATTATATTGTAGAGCAAAAAATGGCACTTGCCATCATCCTTCTCCTGCAGAAAGGTGACCCTGAGATTTAGATGGAAAGATACAGACCAAGCAGCAGAATGGAAACATGAGAAACTCCTTAGAGTACAGTTGCCATGGGACACTACTGTGACATTTCAGAGTAACAAACATATTTTAATTTTCATACTTTAAATATTGAAACTTATTATTTCCTGCCATCCCAAACCACATACACACAAGTAGTTTCTTTCTCCAAGGAGGAATATAAGAAAGGAAATATTTCAATATAGCTTCAGGTGGAAAGATTTTGTTCTTAGCACTGCTACCAAAACTGAATGTTTCGTTTCATGTTTCCTTACATTTTTTGGATGTCATAAATGTCATTGTCTCTGTTTTTGCCATCATAAAACTGTAAAGTTGGGTTTTCAACCATTTGTGTTTACATTTTCCCCCCTCCAACAGAAGATTTTTCAGCTTGTTTTCAATATTTACGGTACTTTCCTACCACTACCGAACAGAAATAACGAGTGCCTGACAGCATGAACATCCCACTGCTTATGGAGACTGCTTTCATCGGATAGCAGTTTGGAAAAACATATTTTATAATTATTAGGGCATTAGCATTTCACTAAAGATAGCCTTCTTTGTACTTTCATAGTACACAGCAATAACACCCTCACCACAATAATTGAAACATTACTCTGGCCTGCCAGAATCACTTGCTCAACAATTCGCAACGCTGAATTAAAATGTTCCTTCTACTTCCCCATACTTTACAAGTTATTTATGTTTAATTTAGCTTTGGATTCATAAACCACAACCACACTGACACTATACCTTCCTTTCCTACCTCCTCCCACTTCTGTGGGCATGATTACAAGCTTCTTACTCTAACCACATCTAGGCTTTAAGAATCTTTTGTGCTATCACTGCTGCAGCCACCTCCCATGTTTCCCAGCCTACTGCAGAGGAGACTATGGACTTCAGCTCCCGTTGCTCCCAGCAGGCACTTGCTGGTGCATGAAATCTCACAGGAACATGGCTCAGGTCAGGGGATCCTTGTTGTTAAGCCTGCTAAATGTTGCTCTGTTATTCTATTTTATAAGCAAAAAGACTGCAGCCTTGGGTGCAGTTATTACACCTCTTTCTGTGGCCTTGGGTGGGTGATTTATACAGCCTGAATACATCAAGGAAAGCACAATCATACCATGACTTTCATTTTGGAGGTGTCACAGCACTGAGGTGAGGCAGAACAGTGAAGCAGACTGCAAGGGATCTGAGCCTGATTTCCACAACCACTACATTTTCCTCAGTAATGCCTGGTGGGTTGGTCAGTGCAAAGCTGAGGGCCAGCACCCATCCATTCACCGACACTTGCCCAGTTTCTGTGTTTAGACTAAAAGCCTCAGCTACCCTCTGTGCATATGTGAAATCCCTAGTACAAAAGAGGCTTTGATCCTCTGATCCAAATGAGACTCTGATCTTGGTTGGGGCTCATAGGTGCAAATTCTGGAGAAATAATAACAGATGGAATATCACAGTGATATATTAATTACCATATAGAACCATATAGAGCTAATAGGGGAACATTTCTGGGCAAAGATCTCATAAATAAACCAAATGCGAATGCATAAATAAGTAGAATACAAACACATAGGGCTATTATAAGGGCAGATGTGTGAAACTTTTTTTTGTCTGTATGTTATGCAGTCCTTGACATCTCTTTTAAAATTTATATATTTACACTGGCAGAAGAACAATCCTTCCTACCTAAACTACAGAGAGAAACCTAAAACATGCTGGATAGCTTTGCCATCAGATCTATTTTGTCTTTCTTTTCAAGTATAATCAAATTCTTTCCCATGTCTACCTGCCCATTACATTTCTGAAGAGCTATCTGTTGCAGTCTGAGGAAGGTATTTGAAATCATACGTATGCACTAAAGGTAAAAACAACAACAACAACAACAAAACCCCAAAAAACCCAAACCCAAGTAATGCCTTCCTAGAAGGAGACATTATAAATCATACTGGAACAAAAACACCCCAGAGAACTGGTCCCTACAGACACACTGGGCTTTCTAACACTATTGTATTTTTCTCACTATCTGTTTCATATCAGAGGCTCAGGGGATGCTATTTAAAGGTCAGCTGGAGAAAGAAAAGTACACAGTACCCTCTGCAGAAGTTGCAAGCACAACCCAGACACCATCAGCTTCTGTGCCAGGATGGCACAGGGTGCAAAATGGGGCCAAAGGAACTACAGCATGGGTGCCAGCAGAGAGGACCCAACTCACCTCAATATATCTTAAGAGGAGAGAAGGAGTGACCTAGGCGCCTCAGCTCCAGCTCATTTGCCTCTCTCTGTCCTGGATTTGGGGCAGTGACCTCAACCACAGCTCTCCTGAGTCTGGCTGGCCAAGTTCTCATCCTCAAAGCAAAGGGCTCCTTGTGAGGAGTCTGACCCCTCTGAAGCACTGCAGCTCAGGCAAACACTCACTCAGCAGAGCTCAGTCCCCAGCTGTGTGAGTGCCCAGCAAATACCCATGGATAGGGCATCCCCAACACCCTGCTCTTGCTCTCCCCTCTTCAATGAATAATTTCAAGGTCCCTCCCACTCAGCCAGTAATCTACCAGGTAAGAAGTGGTACATAGTTATAGAGACACTGGGACTAGGGTGAGTGTGTATTTAACTAATGGACATTTCTCAAAGTAGGGTTTTCCCTGATATGCTAGAGCAATAAGATACTTCAATTAATTTCAAAGTATATATATATTTAGGAGAATTTCCTTTAAGCTGTGCAGTATAGTTAGCAGGTTATTATCAATAGCTATTTTCAACTCTGACAAAGGATTTCCGTTATATCTTCTCGTCAGCTAGTGCTTGTAATTTTCCTTAAGTTTCACATCTCAGGCTGACTTTTCCAAGCTTGAGGTCTGCCCCAAAAGAGAATTTTTTGGAAAGCTGAAGAAACTTTCCCTTCAGTTCAGCAGTGCGTTTTTAACAAGGGTCCCTCACACAAGTCGGGTAAAACTTGCCTCACTGGAACCAAAACCAACACATATTTGGGTGCCTATTGCTGCAATCAGGATGCAGAGAAGGGATAAAAGAATTATTCAGACTAAGTAAGACTGTTGGACCCAGCAGGCTAAATTCTTCCATGGTGTAACCCCTTGCAACATCCCCAAAGCCAATGGGATTACATTTTTGCAGCCAGGCTGAGTGAAGTCTGCTCTCTTCCTGCAACCAAGCGGCTCAGACTTTTTATCATTGCTCTCCATGTTATTTAAAGATTTGTTTTTTGTAGCTGGCAGGCTCTCTCTTTGAAGCCTTCAATCCACAGAGAGTGCCCCTGTTGTGAGTTTTAAATGTTTTTGTGCCACACAGGCTGATGGTCCCTCCACACAGGGCTCCATGAATACTCCCTGTGCTCCTACATCTCCTCCCTCCCACATGCACTTCTCAGCTAAGGTCTCACCTCTCTTTTTCTCCATTCCCACCATTACACAACCTCAGGCAGAGCAGTTTGCTGTCTCTGGGCCTGCCAGCAGTACAGAAAATGAAGAGTAATTTTCGGAAGGAATGAAGGGGATGGGGGTGAAAGGTAGGGTACGTGTTACTTAGACAACTACACAGATATAAAAGAAAGGTTGAAGGAAGAGAAATACCATCCTCATCCTCACAGAATAAGACTTAACTGCTCTCTGAGCTGTGTGAAAGCCCAAAGACATAAATGAAACAAAAACAGTGAAAAAGGAGGACTTAAAAGGCAGGTCACGAGAGGTCTGAGCAGAACTGGGAACACCAGAGGTGGAAACACATAAAACCAGAGGTGCTCTGGTGGTCTCTCAGACGAATCATAAGTCCTATCCTGAAGACCTGCTCCAGTTAAGCCAGCTCCCAAAGCACCAGCCTTGCCAGCCTTCTCCCTGGCCTGCTGCAGCTGTGTCCAGCTGCACAAAGCTGGCTGAAGAGAAACCCAAGCCCTTACTTAGTTCACCACGGAAGAGGAGTTGGGCCCTAGGAAAAGCACTGGTGGAGGAATGCCTTCATTCTGGCAGACTTTTGGGGAGCACAGCACTGTTTTAGTAGACCAGAAAGAGAAGTGCTCTCCCATGCCACAGCTCACTGCACAAGTACCTGTAAACACAGGAGAGCTGATCTCATTTTTCAGGACTGGAAAGGCAGGGGTACTGACAGCAAGTCCTCAAATCTGACAGGATCTTGAAAGGCAACTAGAAAGGAGATATTCTGTCATGAGCAATGTAAACACAGTTTATCTGAAATAAGTAGGCATTGCTTTCAAGAGGCAAACCCTGTGCAGGGAGAGTATGACTCCCACAGAGATTCAGGAGGATTATTAAAAAGTGGTTGAGTTTTATTTCTAATCCCTTGGCTCTGTACTTTTTTGTCAATGAGCCCTGCTTCAAAAGAAGTAGCCCTTCCTCCTGCACAGACCTCTGTGTTCTTTGCTGGGATTCCTGTGCCAGGGCTCCTGGTCAGAGGCAGCCTGCAGAAAGAGCCATACAAGGTCTTTGTGCTTGCTGTGGAGGGGTTCTGCCTCTGGAGGTCTTGAGGGTCCTGAAGGACCATGTCCATGAGAGGGGATTATATGTCCTCTGCTGGCTCTAGTGGCCAGCAGTCCCTTCCTGTCCCCAGGCCTACAAGGTCATGTCCTGGTTCCTTCTTCTGCAGGGTCTTTTGTCTCAGGGAAACAAATCAAGAGCCATTCTTGTGCCAGCTGCAATTCTGATGGGCTTTCAGCAGGAGAGCCTGTGTGCTTGCACACCCCACTCCCATCCTCCACCACCCAGGTAAGACATCCCAGACATACCTCCAAAGATTCTCTAAAACAAATTGATAGAAATACCTGAAAGAGGTAAGAGGACATATCTTACTGGCTCTGAACAGGATCTTAAATTCCTGAGCAAATATTTTCTTTTTTTTCTTTTGGTAAAAAGTTTTCCCCTGGTAGTACTTGTTCAAGTAAAAATCAGCACCTTTCTATGTTTAGAGGAACAGACTCTTTACAGCTATTAATTATGTGCCCTTTAAACACAAGCCTTCACCCAAATGTGTGTTTGCCCTGTGGGAAAAGTGTGCCTTTTTCACACCTCTCATTGTAAACCAGGCGGCAACTGGAGCTGACGACAGACAACAGTGAAAACCACCTGCTCTTATTCAACAAGACATATCACTGCAACACTCCCTTCTAACAACCCTGCTGGGCAAATAGGAAATAAGGATCCTATGGAAGTATGTAATGAAATAAAAAACCCCAAACAGCTCACCAAAAACTAAACATGAAGCAAAAACATCACCCTACAAGTTTCAAGATTAATAATAATGCTTATTCATACTTTTCCAGTAAATTCAACCCACACTGGCAAACAAAATCCCTCTTTGCCACAGGGAGAAAATGGTTCTCTAATTCATGCATATGGGATTGTGATCTCACTTGACACCTTGAAAAGAAACTTAGAAATTAGGCTTGATGCACAGTAATTTTTGCTCAGTACTCTGCTTTGAATTGTTCCCACTTTGGGATGAAGATCAGGACGAGCAATGTTAAAAATAATTACCTTGCTCATTCTGGACCCAGTCAATTTACTCATTGATGCAATTGTGAAGAGGAGATTGTTAATGAAGAATTAAGTATTTTCCCGTACTAAAGGCCTGGCTCTCCCTTCAAACTATTAAGAGTAATTACAGTAGGAGTTAATTCAAAATGAGAATATTTATGTCAGTTTTTTCTCTTTTTCTATTTAAAAGCACTAGCTATTTTGCTCACAAAAATATTATGTTGACAGATTTCATCACTAGAAATTAAAAAGAAAAAAAATAGACCAATGTGTCCTTATCACAAATCTCCTGGGATTGCTTCTGAGCTCTCTGGTGTTCCCAGGAGCAAGTGGCACCTTCCGAGCTTCAGAAGGGCTCAGCAGCCACCAGGTGACGCGAGAAGGGAATTGCAGCAATAGGAAAGTTGAGAGAGACAAGGAAATAATGGCATCACACTGGAGGGCTGGGATTTTTTTGAAGATGTACGATTGGTACATAGGAGGGAGTGAATATGTGGAAAGCACTGAAGTACTGGTGCCCTTTCCAGAGAGAAGGTGTATGCTAGAGGAATTGGTGCAAGGTGAAAAATCAAAATATACTGAAGATTGTTTTTAATGATTGTGTAATGAGATTATGTTTAATGGCAACATATTCCATGCTAGTGCTGCTTTTCCATAGAACAGGTTGGAACCTTTAAAGATCATCTAAGTCCAACTCCAGTGCAATGAGAACAAATTTAGGAACAAATCCTTTAGAATTCTTGAGGGTCCTATAAATCCCTGAAAAAAAGGATGATTTCTTTATGTGTGTTGTCCTTACATTTTAAATAGTGGCACTGATGGTCTCTTTGGTAGCTCTTGCACATTAGCTGCACTTGCATGTGCTCCCCACATCACGGCTCCAGAGCAGAGATCTTGCACCAGTTGAGGTGGGGTTTATTTTCATTTGCTGTAATGCTTTTCATACCAATGAGCAAGGTAACAATTTTGACCAAAGGAAATACATCTGTGGAGCCTAGAAAGCAAATGCAGAGTGAAGGACTGAATAGTCTGGAACTCTTTAGTCTGGAAAAGAGATGACCGAAGCATATGACAAGGCTGACAAACATGAGAAAGTAGTCTAGAGAAGGCACGTAAGAATCAGTGGTTTCTTCTAATACAAGAATTTAAGATTGAACAGTGAAGGTATGAGTCAAGTTCAAACCAGGCAGACAGAAATGGTTCTCCACACAACAGGCTGGAAACATAAGGAACTCCTGGACAAAGGACAACATGGATGCAAGAATTATGAATAGCTGCCAGGTAGGCTGCTAAGAAATATTTACTGGAAGTTAGTCAATAGGCAAACAAGAGGGGGTTAATGAAATCTCTTTAATGATCAAAGGATGGGAGACTATTGAAGGGTGCTATCACATCTGTGCTTGCCCCTTTTAGTTATTTTGACCCTTCTCTAGTGCCTGTTTGTGCTGCATGGTTATGACTTTCCAGCTTGAATTCTTCTCTGGCACATGACATATCTTTAGATACACACATGGTCTGAATAGAAAACAAGAGTGGAACAAGGCTGCCCTCCACAGCAGAGCTGCATAAGGAAAACCATTCGTGTTTCTAGAGTAGAAACCAGCTCTGATGGGATGGATGAAGACATTATTTTTGCATGAACTGATGTATTCATTCCTCTGATTCAAACAGCCTGTGGTCAGAAAAATGTGAGCTCTTTGTGAAGAATCATTTGTGGCTGGAATGTGTCTCTGCCTTTAGCTCCACTTAGCCCTCTTCCCAGACAGAGAGGTCATCTGGATATTTTTTTTCTCCTCTTGTGAGTATTGTGAAATGGACACCTGAAATATTTAATCATCCATACCACGTTAGC
>JAWWTY010000123.1:12234606-12473995 GCA_035222235.1 Margarornis squamiger | reverse complement strand
AAGGCTGCCCTCCACAGCAGAGCTGCATAAGGAAAACCATTCGTGTTTCTAGAGTAGAAACCAGCTCTGATGGGATGAAGGCATTATTTTTGCATGAACTGATGTATTCCTCTGATTCAAACAGCCTGTGGTCAGAAAAATGTGAGCTCTTTGTGAAGATGTAGTAATCATTTGTGGCTGGAATGTCTCTCTGCCTTTAGCTCCACTTAGCCCTCTTCCCAGACAGAGAGGTCACCTGGATATTTTTTTTCTCCTCTTGTGAGTATTGTGAAATGGACACCTGAAATATTTAATCATCCATACCACGTTAGCACTGTTCCTTTGGACAAGAGCCACCATATGCTTTCTAAGTGCTGCCCTGCATTTGGTGGATCCACATGCTGGGGTCAAGGGCCTCAGGCTTGCAAATTCCCAAATGTTAGCTTTGTGATGGAATTACAAATCTCTGCTCCTACCCTCCTAAGTGTCAGAGGTCATGACAAAGACCCAAACTTACAGATGTGCAAGAAGACTTCTCACCATAAGCTTCCCCCCCATCTCCCCATCCCCCTAAAGAGCGGATGAGATAGAATTGCCAAGGCTTCTCCTTCTTCCCTTGTCAGCCTTTCAGAAGTATACTGTACGGAACATTAACTCGAGAGGAACTCAGACAGATGCTTTGCTTAAGCAAGTTCTCTTGATCCTGAACCTGGGAACATTTGAGCTAATGGGAAGTAGTTAACACTTAGGCTTGATGAAGTGAACACTTCAGTTTATGCTGCCAGTGTAAAGGAAGCTTGTGCAATCTCTGGGATAGTTACTCCACTGTCAAGGTGGAATAATGTGTGGGCTCAGACTGCTCAGATTTTCTCAATGGAAGGAAAGAAATCTTTGTTATATCACAATAAGAAGACCTAAAGTTTAACCAGTTTTCCATTAGCTACAGAATCTCTCCTTGATTGAACCTGGTACTTTAAGTGTTCACTGCCAGCTGAAACATCTAGTGCACAGGATATATGCTTTAGTAGCAGCATGAGGAATGCTTAGCCAAGTATATTGATGCCCTCTTCCTTACACTAACACTGACTTACCCAGCTTTCAACAGGTCTCATAGCCTTTATGTACCTCATTCATCAGCCTAAGACAAATAACACCAGGTTGAATTCAGAGGATCTCATGGGGCTTAAGAGTAGTTTGTAAAAACATGTTAGACAAACTTAACCAAAAGACCTTTGCAGCTGCAAATTTTATTAATTCATTAGGCCATCTCTTACACCATAAAAATGCTGAAGTGACTGCTACTATTGTTTTTTCCACTTAAAATGCAAGATGAAAAGTGAGATGTCTAAATTTGCTAGTGAAGACAGGGTAAAGAAGTGATAATTTAATTCAATTTATGAAGAAAGTGGGATATTCATTACCACTGAAAAGGCTAAGATCAAGTAACTGTGTGCACCTGCTAAATTGAGTGGCTGAAATTCTGCACCACAGCACAACACTATTGATTTGAACGAGTTTGGTTCAAGTGCTGCAAAAACTGCTAAGCAGGCAAAGAATAGACTACAGCTCTGAAAGACATCATTTCAGCTGAAGTGTTTTCTGAGGTGCAGTGCTATCTGTCAACAATGCACAAATAATGGAGAAGAGTCACAACATTTAGAGGGTTGATGGAAAAAACTGAATCCACAAATTCAGCAAGGCATTGAAGTTCCAGGATAGTAACAGGTCCACAGGAGTCCCTAAGTGGCAATTAGACACATTCTTTCTGAGAGACTTTCCCTGAACAGGACATAAAAGCAAAAGCATTTCATAGGTGAATACTCACTGGAGGCAGGAGATTTTCTTCCAGCTGTATTACAAAGGCAAGATGATTTTATGAACATTTGCCAACTTGCATGGCAAATGCAGGCAATTTTCTTCTGAGATGCAGTCAAGCCAGAGGATCTCTGAGTAAAACAGTGATGACAGATGTGGAACTACTGGCCTGGTACTCTTCCCTCAGGAAATCTGAGGCAATTTGCAATGAGGTTTAAAAGAAAACTCTAGCTTGTATATGACAGCTTCTGTAGACTGCTAGGTTTTTCTTTACACATAGTCTCTATGGATTGGCTGGGGACCAAAGGAAGATGAATCTCACAAGTTTAGAACCAAGCAGTTGCCACCTCTGAGTTGGTTCATCAATGGTTAGAAATGAGGGCCAAAAATAATGTCAAGGTAAGTTTGTTGGTCTCCTGATGCCGAAAGAATTATTAGACACTGACATATTTCACAGTGTAAAATAAATTCATTCTTGTCTTTCTATCTACAAAAATCCAAAGGTTTTCCTGCTTTTCAGGCTGCTGGAAAGTAGCAGTATTTGCCACAGATGCTATTCTTTGCATACTACTAAAACACATATACTACAGGGGAAAAAGGCAACAAGAACTAAGAGGGGAAGGAGAAACCCTATGGTTGCCTTGTAGTCTTGCAGTTCCCTTCCAATGCAAATCAGTCACACTGAGCATGGTAAATGACTGCTTTCTAGCAAAGCATTAAACCAAACACAGGGAACTCAAATGACCAAAGTGTTGCCTGACTTTGGACTGAGAGACAGTAAATGTTCATGATTTCTGTAAGAGAGGCTGAAATAATGAAGCAGTGTGTACAGTGCTCCCTTCTTATACAGTAGTAGAAGATGACAGACCATGGAAAGCCACTTTTTTGAGCATTAAGCCCAACATTTTGCTGAGTGCTTTCTACATGATGCTTGTCAATCCTGTGCTTGTAAGTCTGCCTGCACTGTAAGCCATTCATCTTTACTTTGTGTTCAGTATATGATGCTATTGCATGCACTTCTTGCTTCAAGTGCTTCTGATGACTTTGAGAAGAATTTGCTTTTACTGATATAGAAAAGGTCAGTACTTTATATTCTTACTTTGTTATTGGTGGTTGGCATATATAACATCCCTTCTGGAGATAAATGAATGGTTTTATGACTATTTACATCCATAAAACTCTCAGAAACTTTACCAGACATGAGAGTGGGACAATGAGGAGGTGCAGGAAGGGGCTGGATCATCCTTTCAAACACGTCTCCAAAAAGCTGCTCACCAGCTACACAATGGGTAACCAAGACAACATCATTTAATAAGTGCACTCAACTCCAAGCACCTGGAAGTTTGCAATATGCACAGTTCATTTCAAATGGTACCTTGAATTAAGTAACACTCAGCACATCTGTAGGACAGCAGTCAGTACACGGGGCCAATCCTTGCTACCCAATGCAGCCTGATGAAATGTAATTAGATTGATTTCTTCTCCCCCAAAATCACTCCCTCTGGGAGTCATCTCTCA
Organism: Margarornis squamiger; assembly: GCA_035222235.1. Classification (NCBI taxonomy): domain Eukaryota; kingdom Metazoa; phylum Chordata; class Aves; order Passeriformes; family Furnariidae; genus Margarornis; species Margarornis squamiger. The sequence continues at coordinate 12,470,683 of JAWWTY010000123.1, read as the reverse complement.
GAAGACTTCACTGATGCAATTTGTTGGCATTCTATGGGGAGCAAATATGCGTCTGCTGCTTGTCACTAGTACTGATTTTTTTCTCAATGACAAAGTAATGTCCTCTAACTTGGATGAGTTCTAACTCTTCATCAGTTAAAAGACTAAAATCAAATTCTTTAAGATCTTATTCCAGATCATCTTTTCCACTTCTCCCCTCCCTCCCATGTATAAAATGACCAGCATTCATTCATATTCAGCTAGAATCACATAAACATGCATATGGATTAAAACCAGCAAGCAGAAAGAATGGGAAGAAAATTAGAGGAGGAATTAAGTGAAAGCAGTTGAAGCATTAAAATTTTTTCTGATTTGGAAGATGATGATAAAGTTTTGGGAAGGTTCAGGAAGTCAGGAGAGGGATAGAGGGGAGGAAAGTCAGTTATCCTGAGCTGTGGAAAAGGAAGTCTATTTTGAAAAAAATGTTTTTGCAGATGGCAGGGACGAAGTGACAAGCTGTGGAGGTGAAAAGATTATTTTAATCTGGTAGACAAGACCTTGCCATGGACACAGAGTTTAACAGTGAAGGAGTAGGGTGCCAGAGGACATATTAATCTGAAATTTTGGAGACTGTTTCTGTAGAGACATCAGTGTTCCAGCTAGTGCACTTTCCTGCAGTTTAGTTCTTCACTTCCTGAGGGAAGCACAGCCGTGTACTCCCCCAGATGTTAGTCTCTGTGTTTCCCTCACAACTCCTTTTCAGTATGTACCAAGTTGTTGCTGTCTGTACCTGTGAACACAGTTCTGGGCAGGAAGTATTCCGACTCTGACAGCACAGCATGGATGGTAACAATAGGTGCTTGTCTGTACTTGCAGTCCAGGACTCATGGACTTCTACTGGATGGATTTACCTGATCAGACTTTCTGCACTAAGTTCCCAGTAAGTATGCTTGAAGTTGCTGAGAACCAGGACCTAAACAGATCCACAGCTCCCCGGCTGTCTGATCATGCAATTCAGCAACACCAGGAGGAAAAACTGAACACACAGAGTATTACTAGTGAAGTTAAATGCAGTGGGGTTGAGCAGGAAAGGGTTGGCCAGAAGCCTTGAAGTTCACTGAAGGAGTAGGAGAGTGATAAGAGTTTCCATAGGACACCATATTTTCATTAAGAGTTACCAAAATATTATATGTCACACTCAAAATGACTGTATTAAGGCTTTTCTAATGCAGTGTAGATGTTGGAAGAGGGAACAATCTAGGCCCATTTCTTGGGACCAAAGACTTTCTCATGAAACTTTCACTACTTCCTGCATCAAGGCAGCATGTCCATACCACAAGCAAATACTTTCTGGAAGCTTTAATTTGACCGTTCCACACTTTATCTAATCTAATACCAATGCAAAGGCTCTCTCAGTAGAGGTTATTATAAACAAGGCTCAGTCAAGTATGCAATTAGCCAATGATTTTTGAAACAAATCTGAGACCTGCCTCTCGTTCTGAATGTCCCTTTGGCATAAAGGCTTTCAAAAACCGCTTTTTGTGAACACATGGAAACAAAGATCAGAAGAATACTTTAATGCCGTTACAGGCAGTTGAGCAAGGCAGAAAAACAGAAAATGAAACTAAATCAACAGGGGAGCCGATGCCACACAGGCTGTGTTCTGTGCAGCCTGCGAGCCTCTTCACTCACATGCACCAAAAGAGCCCGTTATACCACGCCACAGCAGGGCGTTAGAAACATCAAGCATATCAGCTAATTCTGAATCAGATATAGCATGGCTTATTCTTTCATTGCTCATGGAAAGAAAGCCTGAGAAATCATCACATCTTTTCTAGCAACATGTGCACAATCCTGTTGCTGCCAGCAGGAATTCGCAACTGAACTTTGGACCTCCATCCCCCTTCCCTCATAAAGAGGAAAACATCTGAATAATGGTGATTAAGTCAGAAATTAATAACAAAATATGCATATTTGATGTTTCTAATCTGGAGTTTAATAGTTATCTACTATATCTATACCTTGTTTATATTAGAACTTCTCTGTAACACCTTAACCACACATGTTAAAGAAATATCCAGGTGCTGCAGAGTTCATCTTAGCTCCCCAACAAGATTGGAAAATGCAATCCCTGTTGACTTCACGACATTGCTGAAAGAGAGGAAAGTCTGTCCAAGTGGCAAAGCAGGCATCAGAACTCTTCACCTTTGCACACAGAGAGCAGGAGACATGCTTAGATCTTGCATGAGCTCTCTTCTGGTATGCATGTTCAAGTTCTCCTTCCATGGAAATGAGGGGTGGGAGACACTGTATGCATTCACACTTCTCCTTGGTTCAACACTAGAGACACAGCCCAAGCGATTTGCCCAAGTGATTTGCCCGAGGTCAAGCAGCAACCTGAGGTTATCCACAGACCCAGTCAGAGATCACACTTTGTTGCTTTCACCACTAGACAGTGCAATTCTGAGTACAGTTACAGAGCTTTGCAGCAAAGATCCACTTCAAGTTGCCCCAGTTAAAAGCATATTAAAAGCTAAGCAGGGCTTAGATGGAATTTTTGTTTTTTTTAATGCAGGGACCCTTTAGTATTACAGGTCTCCTGCACTATTAACATAGCAGCACACAGTCCAATTTTGAGTGCAGAGGTCCCCAATTCATTTTCTTGTCAAAGAAAAGCTAACGGTGTGATGGCCATCACTGGTTTGAAATTGCATATTTTTAAAAACTGCCTGTTATAAAAGTATTCAAATAGGAGTAGCATCCTTTTTTTTTTTTTTTTTTTACAGTCATTTTGCCACTTTCCTCCTTTTTTCTCTGTAAGAGCATGGAAGTAGAGCAGGCACAGAGTATCTGAAATATTGTGCATTTAAGAACATAACCAAAATACTTGGAATGATATTAATTCAAGTACCTTGGACATGCATATTTCACTACATTTTTTTAACCGATAATATTCAATCTTATAAAGTTTATCCATAAATACAAGGATAAACCTTCCTACTAGAAAGCTACAAGGATTTCCACAATTGCCTCAGCTTGTTTACGTACATCTAGTTTCTCAGCTTTGTATTGTGTTAAAATAATTTACTAAATATTTTTCTTGCATTATCTTCATTCACAAGGCAGAAACTGGAAGGCAGTTCAACAACATACTGTTAAATAAAATCTAAACTTTTGTTATTCAGTTAAGTTGCGTATTTTTTCACAAGCATGTATTTACCACAGTGAAGTCTTACTCCACTTCCTCACAGGTAAATCTATTTAACAAAAATATTAAAGGTGATTTTTTCAAAGCATCTGAAACTATCTGCTAGGTACATTATATGCTTTTCTAGAACCCTTGTGAAGATTTAAACTGCATATTCTTCTTTTCCCAGCCCTTACTTTCCTTACCTTCACATGGAAATCAGCAGGTTTGGAAGTAGCTGTGAGGACCATCTCTGCTGTGGAATTGCCTCACATATCTTTTAAGTCCCCATAAGGCAGACTGAGGAGAGATTTTGTCTGGGCATGATTCAGTTGCCTCGAAGATGACACATAACACCATTTAAGCCAGTAAAGGTGTCCACACCAGGCTATGTGACACAGTAACAACTGGAAAACCCTGTCCTTTGAGTAAAGCAGCTGAAACCAGACAGGACGTCCTATCCATCTTTTGGGGGGAAGCAAAATCTTGAGTTTTTGGTACCAGAAGATTGAATTTGCTTTTGTGGCTATACTGCCCTGCACATCATTCACTGATTGCATTAAAGGCCATTCTATTTTCCTTTCTATCTGCCTTTCTATACTCTAAGTTCTCTACATCCTCATCATCTATTGCAATGGAAAGGTTGGAGGTGAATGTCTCCAGGAAGGGATGACACCAGAAAGTATTCTTACCAAGTTAGCCATATAACAGTGAATTATGACATCCTATTGCTATGAGAACCTCAAATATTGTTAAATATCTTAGTGCCAGTGGCAATGTCATTGGGAAGAGCAGTCCATGACCAAAACTGCCTTTTGGCAATGTCCAAGCAGGACTCTTGGTTGTGGTGGTGATGGCAGTGGTAAGAGAAAGTCAGCACATTGCCAGCCTGTGATACTGTACTATTGACAACTGGTTTGTCCAGGTGTCTGGTGAGAGCTGTGAAACATAAAAGCCTTGTGAAAAAGGCTGGCATTTCATCATCCCATTTTTCCTCTATAGTTAATTTAAAGAACTCAAATAGTACATGATGAAACACACATGAAAGATGACTTAGGGAGAAGATGCCAAATAATCTGTTACTGAATACATGCTGCCATGCAGGTATCCCATGACATTGCAGCCTGGACCATCAGAGCCCAAAGCTCCCATCATCAATCACCAGGCAAGATGTGTAGTGCTGAACTCAGAGTTTGCATTCCAGTTTAAAGATTTACATGTATTACATAACAAAGGAAAGCAGAAGCAACCTTGGATCTTCTAAAGGTAGAGAAAACACATGGAAAAACATGAAACAACTGATTATACTCTTAAAAAGCAACAAAGAAACCACTCAATGCAAGGAGAGAATCAGCTCAGTTTTTGCAGATTTCTTAATGGAGTGGCAGGTCATGCTCTGCAATGCCCAGAGCACTACAGAGAAAACAACAGTTGCTTTTACATTTGACCTGTGGATATCCAGGAAAGAACATCAGCAGAAATGTGGCACTCCTGTCTAACAACAGAAAGCAAAACATAACAGAGGTCATCAGTTTGTGTCAGCTGCAGCCACTGCAATGAAACAACTTCTCTCTTTCTTTAAACAGCTTCTGTCCAGTTAGCATGATTATTGGATATTATGATACTACAAATAACAAAATGACATCACATTTCCTGACAACACAGGAAATCAGAGAAAATTGGAGCTTTTCAAAGCTCAAGGAAAAAGTAATAACAGACTGTACAGAGTAGCTTCTGTGTGACAAGGCAATGAAAAACAAAGCCAGAAATAAACTAGTGACCAAACTGAAAAAAATATTGTTAGGACACTAACCTGAAGTGTTTTAGTAAATTAGCATACATAATGACCTATTAAAACATTAACTAATTGTATCTGTCTGGATTAAAACTGATCAGAAGATTGTCACTTAGGAAGCTTCACGAAAATTTGCACTTTTGTTAAAAGCAAAGCGGTTGAAAAACATACAGATTGTGACAAAGCCCAAAGCTTTAAGAATATTCAATTTTTTAGTCTCAAATGGTATTTCAGCTTTTTTGTTTGTTTATTTCATATATGAGCTCATAATTTTGTATTTGGCTTGCTGAGTTGTCCTGTGGATGTAGCTGTGATAGCTGTTCACATTCCCTGCTAGGTATGATGTTTTGCCTACACTTACCCAAAATGTAAGTGTGTATGTTTGTGCTGTAAGTAAGAATCAGACAATGGTTTTCAGCTATATCCACTCACTTTCCCCACCTCAACCTTCTCTCACCCAACCTTCTCTCACTTTAATGCTCTCTACAAAGGCAACAGTTTGCCAGGACTAACATCTTCCATCTTTAACAATGTTACACACATCATAGTGGTACCACTGTCAATAGCATCCTAGTAATGCCCTTAAGAAATAAATAGTTCTATATTGGTTTTTCTAGGATATTTAGAAAGAAGTTGTGTCTTAAGGCTCAAGACAATCACTTTGCAGTTCATACACTTTGCCTTGCCTGCAAAATTAGCAGAATTGAAGGATTCATGAAGAACAGATGACGCCATGTAGGCTGGGGGTCTGCAGCACACATCCTGACTTCTCATCTTTCCGTGCAGCCAGCTCTCCTTCCTCTTGCAATTGAGGTACAAAGAAGGAGTGATTGCTTTGCACCATCCATCCCACTGTAGGATCAACATGTGGCCAAGGACTAACCTGGGCTTGGGAGTGTGGCAGCAGTTGCTCATGCCACAGTTGTATACATATATCTTTTTTGCATGAAGGAGCTGAATTAAGATTATATAAGTTATCTTAATGATGCTGTGCCTTTTTGTATCCTTGGTTTTATGGGATTGCTTATAAGCTATGGCAGGAACAGCCAAGCATAAATAATACATTCAACAGGTATATACACTAGAAAAGAAAGAGACCGACTGTCAATCAGTGATCCAGAAAGCTTTCAGACCAGGTACAATCTCATCCAGCTGCTGTGGAATGTCATATTCCACAACAAAAGAGTGTTCCAAGAGACTGCCAAAGGTGAGTGTTAAACAGAAAAATCACAAAGCACCAAATGAATACATGCCAGTGGCCACAAAGTCTGTGGCAGCCAAGCTTTCTTCATAGTAAGAGGTACTAGCCACACTCCGTAATGCAATCCACTCTAATCAGGCTTTACAAGTCCAGTTTTCAATTATTCCGGTCTTCTCAATTTATCACCATGTGACTTCACCTAAAAAGAATACAAAAAACTAAATCCAGCATTTATTTTGGTGTACTTCTCATCCCTTGATCTCTTCCCCTCTGCCCCTTCCAGAAATTGCAGCACAAGTGAACACTTGCAGTGTTTCTGTTCCGTAAATGGTTTCATGCTTAGCAGCAGGCACCAAAAAAGTTCAGTTCTTGCTCTGATCCTGTGTTTATACTGAGCTGGAGGTGGTTTTAAACCATCTTCCATATTTGGGGTCTACTCAAAGTTGAGTGACCTAAGGGCAATCTACTGATGCTCCATCTCCTACGTCTGCAGAGAGGCCCTTTTGAGCCTTGAACAAGTAAAAAATAGCCTTAATATGCTCCCTCTCTGCCTCAAAAGATTTAGTGCAGAAACTTTGTCCTGTGTACCCATCCAGAGAGCCACAAAATGGCCTTATCATGATAAGCAGTCCTGGAAAATAGGAATACAGAGATGGAGAAATACCCTTTCCCTTTCAGGTTTTTTGGATAATGAAACAATGAAAGTCTCCCCTGAGATGCATCATCATGCTAAAGGAATACCCTGATTTCTTGCAAGGCTTGTGTGTCCTCTGTTCTGGGTCAGCAAGGGTTCACACCACGGCAGGTGAGCTGAGCAGACCCCTGGCAGGACCAGCCAAACACGACCCATCAGCCACATGGAAATGAGCAGTTGTGCCACTGAGCAGCACTATGAAAGAAGTGACAAATTGAGAAAAATCTTCCTTAATGAATGGCTGAAAAAAAAAAAGAGTCAGAAAAGAGAGAAGGGCCACTTGAGGCACCTAAAGCTGTTAATAGTGACAAGGGAAGAAGAAATTTCTGGTTAATCAACATCAAGGTCAGAGTCTTGTGGAATAAATTTCATATACAGTGAATAACTCACATGGAGTGACGGCATGTTTAGGATCAACTCTTGGCAAAGATTTGTTTGCTTAATGACTTTTCCTTTTTTTTTTTTCTTTTTTTTCAGGCCAGCAACCTTTGACTGAAGAGAGTTTGTTAAAAGAGCTAAATGCCACTAAAAATGTGCTATTAATCCTCCTCATCAACAAATGTTAACCACGAAGTGATAATAAAGAGAAAAAAGAAAAGATGTGGCTCCAATAAGGATTATGCTTGGTAAGTGCAGAGACCCCCATGACTCTGTAACAGGCAGCTCTCATACTGTTTCTCCAAATATATGTCACCATCCCTGGTTTTGCAAAAGTGCTTTGATGTTCCTTTGCAGATGGATACACTGTACTTTTCCTTTGGCTTGTACAAACAAAGAGAGGCATTTTGGTTTTCTGGGCAAATACTGTCAGATGTTTTATGTGCAGCAATGAAAATTAAGTAAATCTTTGATATTACGAGTCTTCTTTGCTTGAAACAAGCTTGGCTCAGCTACTGGTGGATGTAAAGAAAAAACATGTAATTTTTTTCTAGGTAAAGAAGCTTACAGATGTCTGTAATGTTTTGAAGACCTCAGCATTCACTGACTTTAATGATCTCTGTGGAAGCTATTGGGAAGCAAGAGCTGGGGAAGCGAGCACATTCAAACAGCCTTGAGCTCTTTCCAGATTCTGACCTTTCCTGCACACATCCCTCCTGACTCTAGATCTTCTCATTGATCAATGTAACTGAGTTATGGGCAACTATTCTTCTCAAGCAGAATTTGCTGCTTTGATTTCATGCTGAAGGAGCATGTGAGCCTTCAAAAGCTTACCTGTTCATAGTAGTTCAAGTAAAAACAACAAAAGTGCACATCTAGGAAAAATTACTGCTCTCCCATCAGCACTAACCTCCCTCAGACTGTGGTGTTTTACTTTTTCCCAAGAAAAAAACCCTTGCAATCTCCTCTCTCTATACATTCATTTTAAGATCAAGCAGTAACATTCTCAGGATGCCTGAAAAAATTCTGACTAACAGTAGCAGTACAGTTGTTGGGCCTTGAAAATAGCAACTTTTTCACATGTAGGCAAATATTATATTTTTTTTATTAATTCTGCTACAAGCAGGTTTCCTTTATCAAAAGTTTATTTTTTCCAGTTACTGATTTTGCTAAATAATTGTGGTTCAAACACTTCATTTTGTCCTTATCATATATTACAAAATTAGTATAGATAAGTGTGTTTAGATATATTACAGATAAACCTATGTATAAGATAGCATAGATAGGTATAAAATAACCTTAGTCTCAGTCTGAACGTTTTTCAGAGTATTTCTGTAACATTTATGGACATAGGAGTGGAGTTTTTTTGGCCATTTCTGTTGTGTTTTCCTTCAGTGTTGAGTAATCCAGTTTCTTAATAACTTGGAATCTGAAGGAAATTACAGTATAGTTACATGTATGTTTGTGCAAGGCTTTTGAATTTATTTTTTTAAATCAGGGTTGGAGTCATTTTGAGACACCTTTACAGATCCACTAACACTTTTTTTTACTTTTAGTTTTATGCTAGCTGCTTCTTACTGCAGCTGTTAACAACAGAGAAGCAAATACAGCAATTTCTTTCAAGTGCAACAGCTTCTCATGTTCTGCAGTTTCAGAACACTTGGGAGAAATGTGCAAGGTTTATGAACCTTGTGGAGCATTGCCACCGAGGTGAAATGGAAGGCATGAAGGTCCAGCTCAGCTCCACAGGACTCCCTTTTTCAGAAGCTACTCAGACCTTCCACTGCTCCTTGGTGGAAAGCCTTCAAATAGTTCATGGTTTTACGAGTACTGCACATGATGTAACAGACTTTCTATGCTACAGTTTTAAAGGTATTGCTTCTGATCTCATGAAAACATGGAATGATCTATTTTTTTAACCTTCCTGTTGCTGTTCAGATCAAGCAGGGATTTTGGTGATGTGCCTGTAGGTGGTTTTGAGCAGTTTCCACAAGCATTCAGCATTACCATGACTACAGGTAGCACTATTTGAAATTAATTTTATCTAAGATTCCAGCAACACAACCTGGAAAGACTGCTACCCATGGAATTTAAAGCAACAATAATTCAACTAGTTATGAATGGGAGTGCCACTCTTTGCACTGGCTTCCTCACCCCATACAGAGTCCGATTTTAATGTTCACCTTTCTACTCTGCAGATACCTTGCAAGTGGTCTTATCTCACTGAGCAGTGTTTCACGGCTACATCCTACTGCAGTCATCATGCTGCTGGCAAATAAACAGAGCTTTGTCAGCATTTGGAGCAGGGTTGGAGAAATTCTCTCAATAAAAGGATCTAACTCAAATAATTTACATGCCTCCATTCCCTTCAAAATACTGTTAGTTTGCCGTGTTTTCAATAATAAAAGCAAAGTTCTTCCTGAGTTTTGACAATCTTCAATAAATTATACACATATAAAAAGAGTAAATGAGTTCATCTATGACTGTAGTTTCATAGGAGAAGAGAAAAAGGAAGGCAGGCAGGGTTATTTATTTTAAATTTATAGGAAAGTGTGAATCAGTGAAGTGAAAGCGATATGATTATCTCCACAGAAATATAGATTACCCCAAGGTCTGGGATGAGAACCAGTTGGGTTTGGATTTTTCCTTTACTATAAGCACTTACTCCAAAGGAAAGTAGAATCCCAACTTTCGAGAAGCTTCATTTCACAGTTTTAATACAGATACATTTTTTTATAGAGAGAGAGGTTACATGCTATCCCTTAGCACATCAGTCTTTTCCAAAGGTCAAAATAAACAGTTATTACACACAGGCATTATTAGCCACTCACTTTCACCTGAAATGATAAACAGCGAAAATCAGGAGACCCCTGGCAAAGGTCTATACACACTCCATTTCAAGAGGAAATTATGCTTTTGGCATAATTTCAGCAGTCCTGTATGTTCTAACATTGTTTCTTAGAGTTACACCATTCATGAAACCATTCAAAATTCTTGAAATTATAATTCACAACCTCTCTCATTACCACTGTATCATCTCATCTTCCGTAGTAAAACTACATATACATGGGTACATCCCTCCAAACGTACTTCTGCATGTGAGCACACACCCATCCATATTGTTATATATTTAAATACATATTGCTTTTAAATTCTTAACATAGTTGTGACTCAGAGGATCTCTGGTAGCCAGAAAACACAAAAACATTAAATCAGCATTTTCTATTCCAGAAGGGCAGATTTTGATCTTCTCTTCCACTATAAAATCAGGGCAACTCAACTTCAGCTGGTGAAGCTGAAGTTGTTTTGAAAACCAGAATAATGTGCCTCTTCTTTCTAGAAAGCAAGAGTCAACGTTTTAAAGCATGTTTCTTTTTTCAGTCATTTTGAGCCTTTGTAGGTCTCTTGAATCCAGTCAGATCATCAAAGGTTAACAGTCATGATTATATTGAAAAACACATTTAAAATAGGCTAAATCCTCCTTTCATGCTGGGTTCTCCTGGTTCCTGCAGAAACTTGTGGCAGCTCCCAGGCAATTACCATCGTCTCACTTCTCTACTCAGGTATCTATTAGGAGAGGCATTCTCCAGTTTATTATGCAACTTCTTGTTCTTCACAAGTGTTACAAGGTAGAAAAGGACACGTGAAATCAGTACATCACATGAGTTGTGCTTACAAAGATATCCCCCAAACCTGTCAGATAATCAAAGGGCACATTTCCTTTCTATAGATAGAGCTACGACCAACAAAATTCTTTAATGTGTTTTCCATGTGCAGCCAGCTGCTGCCCCAAAATACCCAGCTGCATTTCGGTATGCATCACAAAGAAACTTAACTGAGGGAAGAATGAAAACTTCCCCTCTGCTCTTAGGAGAAGTAGTTAAGAACTTGATTTTTATGTTGCAATTCTTTAAGTAGAAGAATTCAATTAAATCTCTGCACCAAAGAAACACCAAAGAATAAAGTTCTCAGTTAACCCTATACAGACAGAGCAACAGGATGGACTTTATCACCACACCATCCACTGCTCTCTCATCAGATGCCAGAAAACACTTAAAGAAGGAACAGCTATGCTTGCACATTGTCATGAGCTCTAAGCATGCAGTTATGCAAACTCAGTTTTGCATGTAACAGACTGTGTTATTCCTATAGCTACTGAAAGCCACATGCTGGCAAGTCTCACAGGTATTTCGCTTCTTGTGCCTTTCATGCTATTGCCAATGTTAGCCAAATTGTTCACAAGGCACTGCAGAAACTCAAGTGAATTAGTGAGTAAGTCACCACTGGCTACTAGGGAGTCATAGTCACTATATGGCAAAACTGGGTCCCTCCATAACAGAGAGTTAGTAAGTAATTTGTGCTCCAGAAATCCACTGCAACAGCAAGACTCAAAGGGCTTTGCTCTCCTGCTCTCGCTACCCTTCATATCATTAAATCAAACATTCACGTAAGGTATTTAGGACCTGCTTGCCAGATTGCAAAGGTAGATGTTGTTTTTGGCTCTCCTGACAGAGTTGAGCCCTGAAGTGAAGCCAAGACCTGTAATCATTTGCCTTGGTTGAAACAAAAATAAACATACCCTGTACTGTATGCACTTCTGAGGTAATTACTGCCATTAGATCACAGCCTGGAAATGAATTTTAAACTATGCAAAGAGACTGAATACAAAAAAACTCTATGTTAAAATCACGTTAAATGTCTGATCATAACACGTCAAAGCAAGGAGGATCCAACTGAAAGAAGGAACTTTTGCTCCAGCTCACCTTGTCAGAACCAGCCACTGTAACCTACATGGTGAAGTTAAACTGTTTCTTGTTAGGGAATGACCTGCAGGCCCAGCAGGAATGGGTCAGGTACCTCATTTGAGGTAATATTGCCTTTAAAAGACAGATATCGTGTTCTTTTAGCACAGCTTCAGGAGTACATTACATTACCATGTGTTCACCCCATATGCATTCTCTAATTTCTCTCTGATTGTCTACCTACACTGTAACTCACATTCACTTAATAGATAAATATCACCCAGTCCAGCCTCATTTCATCCATTTAACTCCTCTCAGACTTCAACAGCCCCAAAAGGGATCACTGGAAAAGGACACAATACATCAAGAGGTGAATGGATTCCAAACTCTGAATCAGTTTGGTAGCCCAGCACAGCAGCTTTCCTGTAATGTCAGAGCACCTCTCCCTTTCAATTAAGTTTCACTTTTCACTGTTGCCAAGCAGACAAAAGCCATCCTGCGCTCCTGCAAACACCAAAACCCAGCAGGTCCCAAGGCATGGAATATCCACAGGAGCCCATGAGAGCTCTAGACCCTGACTGCCTGCAGTGGGAGCTGTCCTGCATCAGGACTTCTCTCTGAGTTCCCCATTGACCACATCACACACTGGTGCAGCACTCAGAATTTCCCACCAGCCCACCACCAGGATCACGTATAGCTCTGGCTCTTTGAGTCACGCTTCTGAAACAAGTCTCTCCTACAGCCAGATTTATGAATTGTTGCACCGTTCTAGCCTTTAAAGGGAATAAACAAACGAACCTGCTTTAGGGTTGTGCGTGACGCACTAGGAAGGGATTTATGCTCCAGACTTGGCTGCCATAAACACTCTGCATGGCCACGCTGGTGAGACTGGGACACTGTTCACTGTGTTTGCCTTTCCCTTGACCTTGTTGTTACTTTGAAGACACCAGAGGCTGCTGCTCACAGTGGCTTCAAGGTCCTTTGTTAGACTTACTGGCATTGACTCAGTGACAACAACACGATGTCTTTAACTTCTGATTCAGAAAACAGTCATTCAAATAAAGGATGCACTGACAGCCCATTAACTACAGCAGAGATTGTTGTTGCTGCTACAGTTTCAAAGAGACCTATTTAAAAATAGATTAGGGTCTTGGAAACCACTCAGGTTATTCTGCCTTTTTCCCCTCTTCCCTGCAAGACAAGTTACCAAACCAAAGCTGGCATTTGCTTCCTCTCTGATCTAGTTACAACTTCATTACAGCAATATTGGCCAGCAGCAAGTAACTTATTAAATAAATGCCCTTTAAGTGCTTCTACCTGGATAGTTGATTCAGATAACAGAGAGATAGAGAGAAAGAAGGGCCTGGCTTGGCTCTGCCCACTTTCCACCTTCCCTTGTAGCAGCAGGGCCAGGAGGCCATTCCAGCTTGCCAGGCATGGGTGAGCAGCATCTCCCAGTGTTGCAACAAGAGGAGAACTGACAACTGTTTGAAAGCCACATCAGCTCTTTATAACAATCTCAACAAAACCTTCACTCTAATCACACAGTCTTGGTCCTGTGCATTTTGACAGATGTAACTTTGTAGAAGATTTATTTATCTATTTATTTGCGTTTACTTTCTCAACAAAAACAGTTTTCAACCTCCACAAATAATTTTTCAATTAAAATGATTTTATGATATTTTTATGCCCTGCAAAGCTGACAGTGGCACCCAGGAAGCTGCACTGCCTTGCAGAAGGAAGAGAGCAGAAGACTCATGATAGAGAGCTTGACACCGTATGTCACCAGAAAGGTGGTGCTATCTTGGTGACAAGAAGAATAGATATTTCTTTTAGTCAGAAAAAGAAAAAAACCCTCCAATTTTCTGAAACAAATGTTCCATCTCAGATGCTTAAACCAAACAAGACTAGCCATAATCACAAAACTACAAGCTTCTGAGTATGGCTGGCTCTTCATTTCGCCTCTTGATGTGGCTCCAACAGCATTTAAAGAATAACTACACCTTTAATGAACATACAAAAGAATGGTTAGAACCTTCATGAAATACCAAGAGACTTAATGCCTGCCACATGATCATTCACTACACAAATCACAACCACTGCCCTTTCTCCCCCTCCTCTGCTATGGGAAACCACGACCAGCAGAACTGTTGAATACAAAGTTTGAAGAAAGCAGGTGACTGTTTCTGGCTATTTCACAAGGAGGTTGCCAGAGATGACTCTGCTAGACTCGATTTTTTCGTTTGTTTGAGGTGTTTTGTTTTTGAGTTCTTTTTAAACTTTGAGGGATAGATATGCTTTACAAAGGGATTTAAAACAAAATTGTAGTGGGACTGAGAATATTTGAATCAACATAAGTGTACATATATGTATGTAAAAACACTGATATATACACGTTTATGTATTCAGTATTGTTTGCAAAGAACAGATACTGTGGTTTGATACTTAAATTCTGACATAGCAGAACAGTATGAAATGAATGCTCAGAGTTCATGACACACATCTTAAATTCCCAAATTCAGACTGATGTGGAGTTCAGAACATCCATAGGCCAGACCAATTAGCATGCTGCTTATGCCATTTCAGAAGATCCCATTTGGTTTCTTATAAGTATTTATTTCTCTGCCCAAGATCACAAGCCTTAACCATAAAGTCATCCAGAGCAGAGCACTTGCATATGCCATCAGATCTGTGAGATATGAAGTTTATCCAACTTATGATCCATCATCAGCCCCCCTCCTTTTCTTTCCCATAGAATTTAAACAGTACAATAAAAACTTTGGGTTCTTTTTATATTTTTTAAGGATCATCTGAGGTAGTCTTGCATTAACTTCGATGTTTGCCTCCTTCAATGACGCAATATACTGAACATCTACTTCCTGAACCAGGAATTTTCCAAAGAACACTGTATCACAAGAATGTTTACTTGCCATCTAACCTCACTTTCAACCAAACATAAAGCGAGTTTTTCCCCTTACAAAGAGAAATTGTTAAACAACCTTTCCACAGACCTATAATCAACCCTTTAAATCAAACATGAATAACAGACTTTCATTTATCAATTGATCCACTGTTTTATGGTGGGGGTTTTTTTCCCCTTCTCTTTTTCGGGTGCAGCAGATAAAAGACCCAGTTGTACTATCATAGCCCATTGCTTTGTAACCAAACTCTGTACGAGAGAAACATTCCTCGTTTTTTGTGTTGGGGAAAGAGGGAACAGAAAGAGGGAGAGTTAAAGTTTTTTTTCCTCCCTTAATTTTCCTCTTCGGCTTAAGCTTTGTTGTTGTCCTTTTGAGGCTTTGGAAGGAGGGTAACTGTGGTGGTTGTTGTTCCTATAAAAATCTTTGAAAGCCATTGTGTAGGCAGGTCAAAGAGAAACCAAATTGAAAACTAACAACTTTTGAATTTCAGCAGCCAAAGTTAATGTTGACTAAGAACCAAAAAAGAAGGGGGAGGAGGTAGAAAAAAAAGTGGCCCTATGGAAAGCAAGGGCCAGCTGAGAGATCTAGAGGACGGCAGGCTCTGAAGGGGCAAAGCTGCTCCTTTTGATGTGGGAGGTCTGCAAGTAACCTACTGGGACACTCCCTGGGCTATCTCATTAACCATGTCACCAAAGCCCCCCAAGGTCCAGAGAATCATAACATTATCTCTGACATTACCACACAGATACAAGGTTCCTTAGGCAGTCTATAAACATGCCTGTACTAACCAATTCATCGTGGCTTGACACCCCTGCAAGAGCTGGATGCCCTTTAGTGAGCCACATGAATTGCCCCAGTCATTCATCAAAGTTTCTCAGAGTGCATTTCACACAGCATTAAATTTAATTAAAGCAACATTGACTGCATTGTAATCCTCTGGAGGCTCTTTGTCAGAAGGAGCTGGAACACTTTCTACTTAAATATCTATTGTTTAGGTGGGATTTTTTTTTTCCCCTTCCGTTGTCTGAACCCAAGTGATTTGCTGCATCTCCCCGTTTTTTATTTAAAAAGTTGTATGTCATGAAAAAGTTCCGTCATGCAAAAGAAATCCCAGCCTGACATGACAAACAGCTCAGCTCCTATGCATTTGTCTGCAGATGCTGGAGAATATAGAAGATTGTTTTAAAAAACTAACAGACATGTAAAAGCAGAACCCTCGACATGCACAAATGAAGATTAGCAGCAGCAAGGACGCGTGCAGCAAAAGCTACCTATTTATCAGGAGACATTCTGTACATGACTCCCTGCTTTGGTGCACCAGCCACAGTCACCTTCCACTGGTGCTGTAATGAATGGTGGCTCCAGATGCCCTTGGTGCTCCATAGTCCTTTTTATTTACCTTGTATTTTGCTGACCCCTTCTAGATCAGCACCAAAATGCAAGCTTTTATTACCATCCCGCTGGCTGCCCCAGGGCCCTTTCTGCCAGCCACTAGCAGCCTAAAAGTCCTACACTTCTGCTAGTGCTTCTTATATTATCTTGGGAGGACATGGAAAACTAGCCACACAGTTCTCAGAAACATGAAGATTATTCCAACACTGCATTACAGTGAAAACTGATGGAAATACCATTTAGCCCAAATGGAGACAGTTGTTGTGCTCAGTTGATGAGGAGCAGTTTTGAGACCAATTTCTCTGTATGCAGCAGGCAGAGCGAGATCACATAACTTTCATGAACAAAAGTGAAAATGTCCTTTACTGTTGCAAATGCAAACTACAAAATAGACTAAGGAAAATCTACCTTTTAATACAGTCCTGCATTATCTGCAATAAGATTTGGTGGTTAAACCAGTGCTTTTGCTACCCTACTATCTTGTCCCTCATATATAACTTCCTTTGCTTCTGCTCTGGTGATGGTGCTCTGTTTTTGATTTTACCAAATCATGTGAGATGACAAAGACAACTTGTCCATCTGTCTACTATGGATATTCTAGGAATAGCATTCTCCTTGCTTTATTCTTCAATATGCAATCCTTTTGAAAAATCAACCTTGTAAGTATTACTGGGAGTTTCAGATACTTCTATTTCTTTATGTTTTAATGAGGCAAGTAGGATAGAAAGCACTCACATGGCCATCATTCACAGTTATCAGTAGAGGATTAAAACAAAACAAAGCAAAAAAGTATCATTTTGTATTTCTCCAAAGAAAAGCAACTAAGCAATTCTGCCCAAAAGGGACCTGCTTAGGCCTCAAGGTTTCAAAGGACCTGACAGGGGGGTCTTGGGAGATATTCTGTGTTATGCTCAGCCAAGATCAATGTTATTGTTTATCTCAGAGAAATATTTATTTCCAGTTCTCAGTGCTTCTCATGGCTCCTCATGTGAGATCCTCTGCTGCCATGCCGTCATGGAAATGGTTCCATAAAATAACAGGAGGTGCAGAAGAATCAGATCATTTTCTTCACAGGATGCACCCATCTATGCCACAGACACGTGGACTTGGTGCACCATAATGCCTGTCTTCTCAGAACTAGTTTGTTATTGTTTGCCAGGTCTAAGACTTAAGAAAACCCCAAAAGAGATCAAAGCATTACCCAGGTCCTGAGCCTCAGGGCACACACCTCACCCCGGTAAAAGTCCATGCACACTTAAGCAGAAGTAATACAAAATCCAAAGCAAAATTGTTATTTCACAGCTGTAGGCTGAGAGCTTATGCAAGTCTTCAGCTGATGAGACCTGAAGATGCTTTACAGAAGATATGGAGAATTGTCTGTTGGCAGCTGTGGAAGAAACAAACTCTGCTCGGTTTCTCTCTCTCTCTGACTTTGCCCTGTAGCAAAAAGGACAGCAGCTTGTGCAATCATAACCAGATTGACTGAACCAACTCAGCTTCACCAGGCTCTAACCCCCCCTTTCCATTCTTCATACACACTCACTGAGAAGAGAACCTTACTAACACAGAAAAACTAAATTCCTCTCAGAAAACCTTTTACAAAATCAACATTTTTGCTTTAGAGAAAGACACATCTGAAGGAAAAAAAAAATAACCTCTATTCTTTAATAGCTTTCACACAAATTTTGCCTTGTGCTATTAGAGTGGAACAGAGCTAAACACAGAGCTGAAATCAAGGTACAAGTCCTCTATGTCTCTCACACACAGAGCCCATCAGATAGCTGTTAGTGCTGCCCTGGGATGCTGCCATCTGCAGAGCCCTGCATTAGTTATGCACGGCATTCTGATTTTACTACTGTAATTGCACACATATTCACACCTCCCATCACAGCCTCGATGGTAAAACTTGTGCATAACATTATACTTTAGACGACCTCCTACTGACTTAGAAAGAAAAACTCTAACTTTATTCTATTCTCCCTTGGTATTTACTTCACTTTCCCTTTCAAGCTTCTCAAACACACAATAAGCTTTTGATTATCAGGGTTTTAAGTGCTCCACTGGACACCCAGTGTGTATTTATGAATGGAATTAATAAAGAAGCAATCTGACTCCATCAAGGGAGCATTTTCAGCTACTCTTAAGCGTCACTGAGCAACACAAGTAGAAATTGAGAAGAGCTAGAGACCCCCAGGCTTCATTTTACACATTCATTAAGTGACACCCAGTAAAAGTCTTAGAAATTAACATTTGTCACATTGGGATCTCTGAACAGCCAATTCATTTAATGAACTGAAAAAAATACTAGAGACTGCATGCACAAGTAATCCAAACTGTAAAACTACTTGTCTTTCTAAAGAAAACCAGCAATATTACTGCTCTTTAGGACAAATTGTTTTGGTTTAGGTTTTCTCCCTACTCCACATAGACTTTTCAAGTCACATTTTCACCTTTTTTGTTGCAATTGTCAGTGAATTCTCACAGAACCACTTGAAGCCCATATTGCAGGTTTCTTATCATTGTATCATGAACCCAAATGAGTTGTCCCAAAAAGAGAAAGGAAGAAGGTGGGGCGGGCGTATTAAATCTTGCATTGACAATACACACTATGTCATTTACATTAAGGACAAGTATTTCGTCCTTAAGGTTAAATATTAAATGCTCATGAACATTTCAATAGGTGTATTTATACAAATACCTAAAATCCATCTAGTTCTGCTGCAAGACACTGTCTAATCTTCGGAGAACTGCAGCCTACACTCTGCTAAGTTTTTTTATGCACCAGAAATCAGGAAAAAATTGAAAAGCAAAAGGGGAGATGGGACATTTCTGGTATAAGAGGAAACAAGGACTAGTTCAAATCTCTCAAAAGAAAAGGGTTGAGAAGAAAGATTTCCCAGGCTAGATAAGGAAGAATATATAAGCCACCCAGAGACTTAAATACTTGCTCTGTCCTTGTGCCTACATTTTTTGTGCAGGGATGCATGCTTAAAACCAACTTCACCCTGAAGGGGGGCTCCAGCAAACAACCATGGTACAATCCCAAAAATTGGTAAATAGATGAAAATTTCCCCCTTCTCTGCACTCAGCAGCTGCTGCAGGACCAGGGTTGCAGGTGAGCCACACTCTACCAGGCAGGAGCTTACAGTGGAAGGCAAAGCAAGGGACGTAGAGCAAACATTCAGCTCTTGTTTTACAACATCAAACTTGCTTAGGTTTTAGCCAAAACCCCTTTCTTTATCACTTTATAGGTGAGGCCATCTCTGCAAGAAGTGGTGAACATTTTTACATCTCTCACTGTCAAGGCAACTGCATCCTTTGAAACACCCAGATTAGAAATTTAATGTTTCTTTGCATCAATTCCAATGTCACAGCTAAATAATAATTGCCTCTTAGGAACGATGCCCCAAAATGTGATGTGGCAAAGACTAATAAAATTGTGGTATTTTTATGTATATATTCATATGTATCTTCAATCAACAAACTGAGGAGGACATTCTCCCACACAAGAACCAAATTCAGGCTGTCCCTTACTTTTTCTGCCTAGGGAAGTCCCACTCAATTTCCTAAGTATAACTTGCCTAGAAAAGTAAAGTGTGTGTCCAGCCAGTCCGTCCTCTGCATCAAACCCATGACAGCACACTACATGATCTCCCTGACAAAACCCCCATGCTGTGCAGCCACAGCAACACGGCTACCTCCTGACTCATTGTAAATGCCCAGACTAGGCAAACAAGACAACTAATGGTTATTCAGGCAAATTTGGGCCACCATGATGGGAAAGGTGCAGAGGGAAAACATTATGGCCCGAGTTCTTTTGAAACAACCTGACAGTTGATAGATGAGCATCCATAAAATGACAAAGGCTCCCTGTGTAAAGCCCCTTGTTACCAACATCTTCTCCCTGGGAAACTAATTGCCCTGTACTGTCAGTGAAAATATTATTTTTCCGGTAATTATTTTCTCTTTTCAATGACAAAATGACCAGGAAAAGTCACCTCAACTCTAATTTTGGGTCATACTTGAATTAAAAACATCATGCAGTGTTTGCATGTCATTTTAGCTCATTTAGCTCCATAAATCTATAGAAATAAGTAACACTAAGCAAATTCTGAAACACAGGGAATGTGTTTTTATCATGTTGATTTCCACTTGCTGTCTGTGTTGTCTTTAGTGTGAAAGGCAGTGGAGACAGCAGAGTTTCTCTCCAGGCTGCTGTATCAGTAGTGAGAGAGGAGTAACAGTTGTTGGATGGAAATTGCTAAAGGCAAAGGGTTATCCTACCTACCAAAATGCATTTTAACAAATATTGGGTGGTGCGGTCTTCTTCCTCAAGTGCTGTGTTTAATTCCCTTTGATTTACTTTGTAAATTTGTCTTTACAATGCACACATGTAAAAAGGCAGAGAGGGTCCTAATCCAGCCCTCAGGTGCAGTTAATTCCAACCCTTGGGAGGCTCAAGGTCCAACCCCAAGCCAAAATTTTAAGTGTTGCTTGACTTGTATATGTGATCTGATTTACATACTGTAAGATGTACAGAGCTTGGAAGCTGAATTTGGCTTCAAAAATGTTTTTAAGACACAGGGAATCAAATTTAGGTGGGCTGTTTCTATTTTGGTTTATGTTTAAGTCATTGCAGAGTGTGCCATATTCAATAAACCTGTGGAAATAAATAACACAAAGCAAATTCTGAAACTGAAGTCTCAGATCATTTGTATACATTCATTAGAGCTACAAGAAGATACAGTTATTTTTCCACACAACTAAACAATTGATTTGTTTACTGAAAAGTATCTGCTTATCTCAAATTCCTAGTGCTACTTGTGAGGTTATCACATGAAAAATGGTTTAGTATAATAATCAAGCACCTAGCCACAAAGACATATGGGCAAAAAGTTTCCTAATTGAATTTGCAATCCATTACACATTAGCTCTCCTGAAATAAAAAAAAAAAGCCCAGACAATAAAAAGGAGAAACAAGGTATCCCTCAGCTAAGTGTAAAGAGGGATTATCCTCAGCCACAGCATCCCACATTCAAGAATTATGCAAACTGTAATGGACTAACTCAATCTGTGTGTGCTACCCAGAACTGAGAACTCTGAGCAGCTGAGCAAGTAACACAGACAAACTGGAGTGCTTGACCAAACCAGAAAGAAAGAGCTTCTGGGAGAAGGAGCATCTTTTCATTGCTGACCCAGTCATTGCAGTCACAAGGATCCCAGTGCACATAATTAACTATTACTCCAACTAATAAATGATAAGCCCTGTCTGCAAATCTTGCTTTGATATTAAAATACACACATGGGGCTGTTTGAAGAGGCAATTAAATTACCAGTGTCAACAAGCAGTTCAGTCTGGTTAGAAACAGCCAAGGTCAGAGGGAGCCTTCTGATGAGTGAGTTCAGTTCAAAATTTAGATCTCCCAAACAGCATGACTGAAGCTTTCATATTGTTAGCATAATCTGACAGTCTGGGATCGCCCAATTGCTGCATTTCATGTTCAAGTTATTGTCAGCTTCCCCTGGGTAACATTGTCTTCTCCAGTAAATATTTTCACATGATCTACTAAAGACAAAAACCCCTGTTTTCCTGTATAATTTCTTCTACATTGCAAAGCACATTGAAAAATCACCATTCTTACCACCTCTGGGAAAAAGCCTTATTTCTTGCTACAGCTTCATTCAGCAGGGAATAATAAGGAAGAAAAAGAGAAGAGTGTCTCTGTTCATTTGATTCTGTGCCATCTTTGCACAAGTCAGGATGCAAAGTAACTTAAATAGTAAATGTCACACAACTGTGCACAACACCAAGTGAAATAATCAGCTCTGATATTGTTTAGACAGACTTACTTTTAGTGGAAGAAATATCTGCTTTCCAGGTTTTTTATGAAATACTATTATTCAGGTATAACGATATACTCTGTGTTGATTATGAAAAAGTTTAAAAAGTAACAAGAAATGCTTTTTTGAAACATCCATAAAAGTAAACTTGGAAAAAAACAAGTTACTTAAATAAATATGCAATATAGTATCTGTAAGAACATCCATCCTAGGAGGGAGAACCTGTTTAGACAGCCAAATCAAAACCCTGTCATTTAAATCTAATTTGTTCTTCACTCCTCCAGTTACAGCTTCTCCTTAGGAGGAAACTTCATTGGTCTCTAACCTCATGATACAGTCCTACTCACAAAGACCCTATGTGGCAATCTTTTCTTTTAACTCATACTTGTCAAGGGTTCTGGGTCTGACAGCACTAGCCTTGTTTCTGTTAAAGAAAGACCACCCAGAGAACTACAATGTAAAAATCAAGTTTGATTCGCTGCTTATGCCCATGAGTCAAGAGACTGGGGCAAAACCACCAAGTCAAGCAACTGCAGAATTGGTCTCACACTCTCTTATAGATTTCAAACAGTGAAGAAAACTGCCAGTGCCTGAAAGATTCATTAATGTTCCAAGGACAGGTTTGTCTTTCTTCACTAAAACTACTTTGGCATTTATTAGTTACAGCATTTATTCAAAAGAGGCAAAGAGTAATTCAACCCAAGGGCAATAAAGGTATTCAGTCACACAATGCCTTGTCTGCTGCAACAAGAGTTACTCAGTTGAAGAGTGTCTAATCTTCTCTTACTGTGTATGCACAAACACAGAAATCCAGAAATACATCTTCGAGCTACAGACAGGTAAATAATTCCAAATACATCCCACAATTATTCACGAGTTTAAATCAAAAAAGCATGTTGCAGACATATTTTTTGGTTTGTTTCAACAAAAAACTCACACAAATTCAGGTTTTACACCTTCTCTCATAAGTGAAACATGAACTTAAAATTACTTCCACTGAGAATTGAATGAGAATCTGAAATTTAGGGCTGGTTTCTCCATTTACAAAGATGAGCAGCACAAAACCAATAACAGGAAGGTCATATTGCATGAGGTTTTTAGCATGAGATATCATGTTGCACCGCACCTCTGCTAAAGTCAGACACTAATTTAGTTCCAACTTGAGCAAAATTTTTTACTTCAGTAGTGTAGGCATTTCACACATTGCTTAAAGTATCCATAACCTTCAAAGGGAAAAAATGGAGACTTATTTCCTGCTGCCTGGACTGTAAAAAAGGGGTGCCTTTTCTTAGCCTGGTTGTTTACCACCCCAGTAGAACGCACTACAAATTGCTTTTTTACAAGGCTTTTGATATTACTACCATTAGGACCAGTCAAAGGAATTACAAAGCCCTGTAATCAGCCATATTGTACTTTATTTAAGCAGCAACACACTTCAGTGGGAGTTAAGAGTGTACACTTATAAGTGTAGTATGATACTGTTTTAGTCTTCTGTGTCAATGAAAATAAATCGAAGTCCAGTGAATGAATGTGACTTCTACTAAAGAGTGTTATTTCTAGCTAGAAACTGGTTAATGGTTAATCACAACTTCTACTATGCTTCAAAGTAGTATATACGAGTAGAGATGATTGAACAGAAAGAAGAAACAACACTGATTATGATACAGGGGATGAAAACATCTTCAAAGTAGAGACATACTGCTCTCACACCTCAAAAAAATAAAAATCTTACCTGTAAACACTGCAGAGTCTATCACAGAAAACACCACACCAATTTTAGTGACTATTCATCGGCAAATTTTGCCAGTGTTGCCTGCAATGATTAAAGTCAGACTCAAGGTTCCAACAGTACAAAAAAATACAGTTTTTATCTTCTCATATATGTCAAATCCCATAATTTACCCACTTTTCAATGAATATTCACTGTACTAGAATTACTGTTTATTAGAATAAAGCTCTTCAGGGCGTAAAAGACACTACACTTGAATCAAGGCAAGGTTTAAAACTCTCTTTTAAACAGTGGGGCGTGTTATTGTGCACAGGTAAGTTTTGCAAAAAGTCACAATATGTGTCCTTTTGTCAGAAAGTCTAACCTGTTCAAAGTACAGCTCTCATTTACACTAAATCGATTTCAAATTTTGTAGCTATATAGGTCCCAGTGAATAGGAAACATAAAATTTCCTTTTTGCTGTGATGGGGGGGAAAAAAAGAGGTTTGTATGCATCATATCATATCATATATCATATCATATCATTCATGAAAATGCAATGGTAAATGAAGACTGAGGGAGTCATTTACCAGACTGCAAATTGAACAAGTGGGCACTGTAGTTCTGCAACAGGTCATGATCCCAAGAAAATCACCTAATTAACTTACTTGGCAAAGGGCCAAAGAAAATAACTTTAATCCTTTGGAACTTGATAATCTGATCTATAATCACAAGGGCAAAATCTGCATGTAGACTTTCCACCAGTCTGACTACATGGACTATTATCCCAGCACAACGGGGAACTACAAAAGGCTGATCCACAGCCCAAAGCTAAATGTTTAAATATGCCTTCAATACATGCCTGGGAGATGGGATCTATTCCAAGAAAAAGTGACCCTCTCTCTGGGAGGAAAAAGAAAAATGAATCTCCAAGCCTTGGCAGGGCTTACACATGTATTTCTGAAAGGTGCCACAGCAAGATTTGGAAAATCTTTGAAACCATTTTAAATACCATCTGTGGCCTAGAAGCTGCCCTCTCCAAAGCAGATGGTTCTCAGTAGTTCTTGCACAATAAATAAAACGGGTTTGTGTTTTGTTTTGTTTTTTGTGTTTTGTTTTTTTTTTACAATAAAGACTGTATTAAGCAAGTCCTTAGAGTAAAATCTTCATTGCAAAAACCAAAACAAAACAAAACAACTCAAGCTCTGTAAATTTTGTCTAATGAAACAATAAGCCAAATTTAGTTTGGAAACTTAACTACCTTGAATGGCAGGTATTGGAAGGAAGTTTTTTCTTTAAACTTCTGCCATAACATTTGCAGCTCCACAGTCCCCATTTTGTCCTCTATCTCTCCATCATAAGTCCACTTCTGAAAATCCCTCTTCCATATCTCATAGCTGCCTTGTTCTCCCACAGTTTTGTTAAAGTGACTCCATGTAATGCACTTTAAATGCCTAGGCTTACTTACTGTGCTCCTCAGCAATAGTTTGCATGCATAAACCTAACAATGCAAATTGAGTAGAAGGTTACTAGTGAGGGAGAGGGTTTACAATCTGACATGCAATAGCTGGAAAACTCATGACAGTCCTGTAGAGGGAGATTTTGGTACTGACTCTTTTCTCACCATCTAGATTAATTCTGAAAACCTCATTCAGCCTTTGGGTATCTCAGCGTTCCCCTTACTGCATGTAACAGTGGCATAAAAGACATGAGATCAGACACTCAGGCTGGTGGCCTGATCAGAGTTTACAGCCCTCATAAAAAGTAACATTTCACAGATCAAAGAAACAGAAAAGAACAAGTACAAAATTAATTGGTGGTGGTCCTGAAGAAGCTATTTCTATGCTCTTTGCTATTGTAAACTCCAGAAAGCAGGTACAGTTCACAGCATCTATGAATGGGATACTTCTACACTCATAACTACTGCAATCCCCACAGAGACAGAAAGAGATTATATTACAAAGGGCAGTGAACTACTGTAGTAATTGCTATCACAAACTAAACAGAGAAGACAGAGTGCATAATGCTGGTGAACTGGTGCCCTCTGAAAGTCATACTCTTAATTCTGATATTAATAAATGTTAATTATATCCAAGTGGTAGAAATCTCTTTCAATTCTTTCAGTGCAAATCATACAATCATAACAACTATTTAAAACCTCAACTGTATAGTCTTTGGAGTTTTTTTCCCCATAAAACACATTTCTATATATTTTAAACACAGTTTTTAAAAACTCAGGGTTAGTTTCCTCTTCCCTTTTTATGTCTCATGGTCCAAGTTTTATATACTATTTTTGCTGCAGTAAAAACATCACCTACCCAAAACATTGAAGACTAGAGAGTTGCACATTCATGATATCACTGGCTGTTAAGAGACCTAAGTGGGACCCCAAAGACAAGTACTAGTATGCAGGTAACAAAGGTGATAGTGGTTTTTAAATATCACTTCTTTAAATGGAGAAACCAACATTTAATTACTCAGGCAATAAACTGTTCGGCTTTACTCATTAACAGCATTCCCCAAAGGTAACTCAGCATTTACTCTTATTCTGTTCCTGCATCTGCCAGCATGGGCCCAAGGCCCATAATCAACCCTACAAAATTATTCTCCAACAGTAAAATATTACTGCAGTATATCCTTTTTAGCTTATACCTAAGAATCACAACAAGTAGTATGAGTGACATGAACATCAGATAGACAAGTAAACACAAATCATGATAGGAAGAGTAAATATTAACCATCAGTGATTTAAAGTACTCCTTGCACAATTTACAACTAGTTGTCTTGATTTCCTCCTATGCTGTGTGCATATATATGTATACACAGAAACTGGGTGAGTTTGAAAACATTTATACATAGTGTTGATTCCTCTCTGTCCAGCACATAATTTTGTGCTATTTTGACATTAGTGGTAATAATCCCTTCATGCAAAAGTCAGGTGTTTCACTCCATAGCTGATTCAAAATACATGGAATAAATCAACTGTAATCCTAAAATCCAACTAGTGTGAATGAGAGGCAAGGAAGATGCCCTATGAACATCTCAGCCTCCAATTAAAGACTTCAAGCCTATTCCAGGTACCCAGGTGAAAGCTGTTTTCATAATCAGAAGCATGCAAACCCCATCATTTGATATAATCCACTTTGTTCCATTTAACCTGCTGAATACTTTACTATATCTGGTACTTCAGAACTTCCAAGCAGAGCTATTGTCCATCTTAAGCATTATCAGATCTAAGACAACAGCTGTAAGACTAAGTCTAACAGACTCTTCTTATAAGGCTGCCTTGTTGCTGACATCTGAATTTCTTACGGATCAAATTCAGTCAACAAGCATTCCATCATTTCCAATGTACTCATAGTGGAACTATAATTTTGTATAGAAGAGCAACATTTCTCTGTCTCTGGGCACACATGAAATATAGTTTATTCTGGTTAGGTTGTAGGAACAGATGTGCTGTATCAGACCCCAAGTCTGATTTAGTCCAGCACCCTGTCTTCCATAGCAAACAGCACAAGGTTAAGGGAAGAGTAAAGACCACAGGAAGTGTTGAATTATTTTGCACAGGCATCAGCCAATTGGGTCTTAACAACTTCCTAAGCCAGGGGTTACTATACTGCATTTAAAAGCTGTGAAAAATAAGCCCTGGACTTATTTTGTGTAAATACTTTGATACATTTGTTATTTTGCATCCACTGAATTCAAGAGAGAGAAGTTCAGAGAGGTAAACATGTATAACCTTGTCTTCTTTTTAAAAAAAAAAAATCACATCCACCATAATCTTGCTATCAGTTCATTTTCCTCAGGTGACATGGTACACAGCTATTCTCTCTTTGCCTTTTTCACTCCAGTCTGGAGTCTACACATCTCTCTGATAAGCCCCACTGAACAAAAGGACAAAACCTACATATTTTGATTTACAAGGAGGAAAAAGAAATTAAAAAACAACAATAACAACAACATAAAACTCAGCTAAAAAATTCTCTTTGGCCCAACCAGCTTGCCCCCCATATAATATTCTCTGAAGGAAGGATGAATATCCATTTTTCATAGAATCATTTAAAGAGATTCAGCTGTGGGACAGGGATCTGAATCTAGGACAAGTTATAGATTTGGCTTTTTTATTTTTGTTTGGTTTGGTTTTGTTTTTTTTTAATATGAAACAGGTAAATGGGAAGACAAGACTTTCCTTCCATTAGGAGAGCTGAGAAAGAAAATCCTTGGGTATTAGGCAATTTGTCTCAGGGTTGTCCACCATCATTTTCCCTCTGCAGACCTCACAAGAAAAAAGCATCTCAGAGCAAAAGAGAAATGCTGGTGGATGTCAAACATTTACAGGAGAAGATCACAGGCAGCAGTGGAGATGGCAGGGCTGTGAGCAGTGCCAAGAGCAAGTGATGCATAAAATCATTAAATGTGAAGGGCCGGGCAACAGTGCCTAGACTTATCTGGAAGTTTAATCAGAGAGAAGAATTGCAAAAGAAAAGAATAGAGATGGCTGAAAGCTGCAAAGTTATGTGTTTGACCTTTTTATAACAAACTCCCCATTTTCCCCCCAGCCACAAAGAGGGGAAAAAAGAATAAAATAAAAGAAAAAAAAAAAGAAAAAAAAAAAAAGAAAAAAAAAAGAAGAAAGAAAAGAAAGCCCAGGTAATCTCAGTGTGTTCTTGTGCTTATTATCAAATGAATATACACTTATTTCCAGCTGACTTTCTCAGAAATGCAGTTGTGACTAGTGCACAGCTGACAGCTGTTTACTCAATGCTGTCTCCACTAAGGGAGACCAGCTTTCAATTTTTAGCTCATAGAAGATGCAGATTGTTTGCCAGCAATGCTTGGACCAAGCAACCCGTGTCTGTAAGTTACTACATCACTGGGCAGGCTTTAGATATCAAAATTCCCCAGTAAGATTGAATGATTTCATGCTGCAGGACCTGTAAGACAGGCAGGCTGTATTTCTTCCCCTCCAAGTCAGCAGCTCCTCTGGCTGGCTGAATTTCCCCAGATTCTTCAGACAAAGTGTGGGTTCTTGGTGGACACAGTCTGTGAAGGAGACCATGTTACCCCTACAGAGTTGCAAAAAGCTATCTAGCTCTCAGTTCTATCAAGCTCCCTGTGGCCACACTGGGAAATAAATGACAAATGAGCTTTGTCATTCTGATCTTTGAATGCCATCTTCCAGAGAGCCAGTCTCACTGAAAAGGAAGA
Organism: Margarornis squamiger; assembly: GCA_035222235.1. NCBI lineage: Eukaryota > Metazoa > Chordata > Aves > Passeriformes > Furnariidae > Margarornis > Margarornis squamiger. The sequence goes on along the minus strand of JAWWTY010000123.1, from coordinate 12,441,637 downwards.
GTTGGAGGACCATCAAGGCCAAGTGGGACATAATATAGCACAACTTGTCTGGTTTTTTCCCAGTTGGAGGACCTGGCCTGAAACAGAGTGGCTTAAAATGGTTGCTGTTGAAATTAGTAAGGATTCTGGGCTACAGTTTTAGTGCTAATAACCCAAATAAATAGTTGCAATCTGGTTTCTGAGAATGTTGTGGTTCAGGTTCAGATCAGTGTTTAGCATGAAGGTGATAATCCCATTTCCACTTACTAAGAAGACAAAGCCTCATGTGGCAAACTGAAAGGAAAAAACCACCAAAAAACCCCAGCATTCCCTAAAAGGTATGTTTTAGCCTGCACTTGCACTTCAAGTCAACTCACAGCCTTTGACAGCCTGCAAGCAGCAATGAGACCCCCTCCCTGACAGGAACCCAGCTGCTAAGGGTTATCTTCAAACATTGACGGGATTGGGCAACCCGAGAAGTCTGTTCACACTCCCGCCCCGGGTTCTGAAGTGATTTTTGGTGAACAAGGACCACCTGTGTAAAATGACTTCAGGAAAGTCAATGGTGAATCACTGAGTCCTCACCACCATGCAATAAAAGCCAGCAAACCACAGAAGGATAGAAAGAGGAGTGTGTATGTGTCTGAGGCAGTCAGTTACTCGTCTTTCCTCTGTCTATCCTGAGCAGCACAAGATACCACCAATATCATCAAAATTTTCTCCCTTGTCTAATGTAAGAGGACAGCTTTTTAAGAAAGCTTGAGTCCCAAGAGCTCTCCTTATTCTCCACATAAACTGTAGGAAACTGAGTGCTTTCAAAACTCTGCCTTATGATGGGGGGAAGTAAGAACTGAACCTGCTCCTCCTTCCTTATCCATTTAACCAATCATTTATTTACTTCTGTGCTCCACACACTTTACACCTTGTCTTAATCTTTTTCTGTTGGCAGAACCAGCTTCACAAAACTGCAAGCAATATGGTCGTGTAGTGGTGCAATAATGTTTAAAGAAGAAAAAGTGTCCTGCAAGACATCTCATGGTCAACAAGTCTTCCTGAACATAACAAAGGTGTAGAAAAACAGCTGACAAGTTGAAATTAAATTCTCTGATGTGGGATGTCTAAATATCCCTTTAAATGTTAATATTTGTCCATCTCACACTGCAGACTCATAGCCCCAACAGCTGGACTACAAGACCTCAGATTCTTCCAAGAGAACACGTCTTCTAAAACAGAGAACAAATAAATAATTTTTATTTTCTAACACATAAATAGGCATCTAAGTACACGACTAGATTAACGAGAGTCTCAGAAGTAAGCTGGACAACATGCCCAGCTTGTAAAGGAATTTGCAGTGTTGTGTTCCTCCTAATCTTTCACAGAAATGTGTAGAGATGCACAGATTGTGAAGTGTCCACAGGCTCTTTGTCAAATGGCATTTTCATATCAATGGCCTTTGAAAGGCCGTCCATAAAACCAGGGATAAACACAAAGGGCCTAATCCCTCCTGCTTCCCCCAACATTTACACAAGCAGTTGATATGCAGCCTGGGATATTTTGAGGACACTGATTTTCAGTGACACAAGTGTCAAAATTCAGAGGCTCGCAAAACTGAGAAAGATAAACTGAGGCTTCTAGGATTAACAGATAGGATCTGCAGTGTTTTTTCCTTAATATTTAGAGGGATCTTATGATGCTACCACCTTAAGAAATACTCTTATAGGGACATGTATGTAAATGCCAAGGTTAAGTTAGAGCTGTGACTCAATTTCTCTCTCTCTCTTTTTTTTTTTCCTAAGTAACACTATTTGACCTTTCTTCACCTGACATATTTTACTTATTCTTTTGGGGAGTACACTGCAAATCCCATAGATCTAGACTAAAATGATAGTTCTTTTCTCCCTTTTACATGATAACTGGCATTACCATCAGTGCTGGGTACCAAGGTGACCCCAAATCAGTTTTGTCTTCTTCTGAGTATGCTGCCTTGAGCCTGACTTAACTTCCCAGCTCTGAACACAGAGTGCACAGTGGGCTCTGTTTGGTCACTGGCTCTCTTTGCAGCTGTGCCGGTGGCTCAGTGGGGAACGTGTCTGTTCTCACAAAGAATTTAACAAATTAACTATGAACAAAGTAGCCTGGAAATGACATAGATTAACACATGCTGTGTCATGCCAAGAAGCAGCTTGTCAGATTGTTGTTTTCGCAAATCTGAAAGGAAAATTCCCAGGACCCCCTAAATATACGGAAATGTTTCCGTGTTTAGCTGTGTTGGAAAAGAACACAATCATTGCTGAGGAGGAATAAGAAACACACAGCCCAGAAAGAAATAGGGTGTAACAAGACTCCCATGAAGCACCTGCAGCACGAACAAGATTAAACACAGGGAAGACTCTGTTATCTTCATGTGAACTCCACAACCAAAGGAGGTGCTAAGGATCAATTTGGGGATCACCCAAATCTTCTGTTAAGAAGCATTGAAATAACCCAAATCTGAAAACTTACAGAAGTTTATCCCTCTTTGCTCCTATCCATGAAGGAGCTGCTCCAAGTACCCTGCTGGCCATAAAATGACATGTGTGTATGCTTTAGTACTCAAAGTGCCTTTAGCCAGAAGAGACCTTCTGACTTAGTACAGAATAGCCAAAATCTCTTCAAGGCAAAACAAACAGATGAACCCAAAATGTGTTTGGTATGATATGAGATAAGGTAATTATTAAGACATACCAAAAGACATTCAAACTGCAAACAGCTCTGATTCTGTCCAACTCTTAGAAAAATTACATGTTTAAATGATCTTTCAGAACATTTTCTCAGTAATGAAAATACACGTCTTTTTTTAAAAAAATTGGATTATAAAATAAGCACTCCCTATCAGTTCCAAAGATTTTTTTCAATAGACCAACATTAGCCATTAAGCAAATGTCAGCCCAGACCCCCTTTAAAAACAGCTACTCTGTTTACTCTTCACTCTACTTTCAAGCCAGTTGCATTTTCTACCTCGTCGTATCTTAACTTAAAAATTTTAAGTTTCTCTCAGACAGGACCTGCTTTCACTTTCTTCATACCAAGAAATGGGGTCTTGAAACCGCCATAAAGTTAGAATAAAACTATTTGGTTAATCACAGCTATGGTGTAACAATCGTATGCTCACTACTGACATGGAGTAGGACAAGGAGCAAATGGGTACAAATTGAAAGAGGAGAAATTTAGGTTAGATATCAGGAAGAAATTTTTCACTGTGAGGGTGCTTAGACATTAGAAAAGGTTGCTGAGGGAGGTTGTGGATGCCCCAATCTGGCAGTGTTCAAGGTCAGGTTGGATAAGACCTTGAGTAGCCTGGTCTAGTGGGAGGTGTCCCTGTCCATGGCAGGGGGGATTGAGGCTGTATGATCTTTAAAGTCATTCCAACCTCTTAACATTCTGTGACTGTATGATTTTGTGTTGTTTTACAAGTGTTTGGTATTGTTCAATGCTCTCTAGTTGGTTCCTGCTGCAAAAAAATAATGCATAATAGTCATGAGGATTATTTCAGTTTAGTTTATTTGACCCCATGAGGAAGTTCCTTAAATTCTAAATCGCCTGATACTGCTACTCCTAGTGTACAGTAACCCCTTTCTAGCATATCAAAAGATGGATGTAAAAGAACTTAAAAACGCTCTGGAAACAACTAGGATGATGCAAATTTAGTAAATCCATCTATTAAGAGTGAAGTCATGGTGTTGTTTTAACCTAAAGGTACTGTGGGAAAGAGAAAAACTTAACAAGAGGAAAATGTTTTTGTAAAGGTGAAAGGAATCATCTGCTCCAGTAGTCATTGTTAATGGGATCACACCCAGCAGGATTAGGCTGCAGCAAAGAAAACTCGTCTTAGATATGAGCAAAATGTTTCCAACAGAAAACAAGAACAGGCTGCTGCCACCATCTGACCCATCCTGTCCAATAGGTTGGGCAGACACCTGTAAAGGGATCTGCCTTTGGCCTGACAGTTTGACTACATCATCATCATGGGGCCCTTGCAGCCCCATTTGTTTTTATGATTTGACCAAACTGAAACAAAAAACCCCCAACAAAGAAAAAACATACTCAAAACACCAAAACAAAAGGTATGGGAATGGAAGAAATCAAGACAACATCTGATGAATCCTTGAAACCATCAGTTATGGGTGATGGTAGCTGTCACAGTAAACATCATCTTTGAGTCTTGAAATGCACAACATTCAAGACATTAGCGATGCTAAGAATACAAGCCCACAAGCTCAGTGTACAAGTCAATAGGATGCCAGGTGAGATGGCAGAAATTCTAGCCTCTGGAGACCTGACTAATTAACTGAGCAGAAGAAGCCTTTGTTCAGGATCTTGCATGCACATTCCATGGTGAGCACGCACCATGGCTCACTGATTCTCCTGGGAATCTGGAAAATGTCTCTTAATTGAAAACCTCACTATCATAAAGTTTTTTAAGCAAGCCAAAGCCAGCACATCATTCCTCAAAGTCCTTTCAACTCTGCATTAATAGGAAAAAACAAAAGCATGAGGAGGTATCATAGCCTTTCACAGGTCATATTGAGAAGCAAGATTTGAAGTAAAAGTGGTAATCACAACTGCTACCAGTTGATCTATGCTTTATACAGAGTTCTACTACCCCCAAGGTAAAATACACAGAAAGACTTAAGAGCTGATGGGAGCCCTCTGCCACCAGTGCCCCACTGGCCCTGGCAAAAGTGCCCCCAGCCATGGGGCTGCCTAGATTTGGGAGCTGCCTCATGTTAGACACACCAATAAAGCTTAAAGTCCCTGCAATCAGAGTATTTTAAATATCCTGGTCACATACTATTAGTTTACATTTTGGCCATGCAATTACAAACTCAGAATTTGCATATCAAATGGACATTTACCACCTCTTCTCCAAAGATGATTTTGAAATAAATGGGTTTATTGAAGGGATTGAAGGTTTCTCCTTTGAACAGAGCTCTGAAGCTTTGACTCACCTGCACAGCTCAAAAGACTCCCATCAGTACAATGAATATCTGCTTTCATCTCCCACAGTATTTGATTTCAACACACAAAGAAGCAATATTTTACACTGTCTTGTTTATGCAAGGTGAAAACAAATTTATTTTGATGGTGATAACCTGCAGTGTTAGTTTTCCCTTATGAATGAGAAAGCTAAAATTACTTAGGAGTGCACTTGGTGCATGTGTGCTCTGAACTTATTTCTTGGCTTTCATTATGAAAGAGGTGAAGTGGAGAAACTGAAACAGTTGGGAGAAGGTCATTTTGATGCTTTCTTTAATAACAACTCCTACCCTTGCTGTGGCTGTAACAGCAGTGATTTTTTGTTTTGGAGGGAGGGGTGGCAACCAGTGGTTAGATTTATCTTTGCTTGTCAAATGTAGACCATATTTTATTTCACAGAACGAGGAACAACATGTCACAAGAGTTACTACAGGCTGAGGGTTTCCCAATTTGAGGAAAGCAGAGCAATTTCACAGGACATTTCAATCCAACTGCACATTTGGACTATTAATGTAGAAGTTAATGAAAACAAGGCCTAAAAAATAGGAACTAGCAATGAGTCATCATTTTAGATATTCTTGGATTGAATAATTTATTGTTTTCATCAGCCTGTTGTCAGAAGAAAACACACTGTGGTACCCTTTAGAGAACAAATACATTTTTCTCAGAAAATGAACATGTACAGAATCCCAGTATGGGGAAAACTGAAAGGTAACCATTTGGAAAGGACAAGAGCAAAGTAAATTAAAATTTCATCAATTGGGCAGTGAGTTTCATCTGACAGCTGTTTCTGATATTAGTCCGTTTCCTGATGTATTTGAACTTGCCTCTTGAACTAACCAGAGAAGGTCATATGATGTGTCAGTGGTACAAACCACTGGAAATACAGAGCAGTGTTTTGGCTTTCATATTGTCCATCAACTGATTGCAGGTTCTAAAAATCCAACTCCATAGCTATCAGTTTGATCATTTGGCCAGTTTGCAGACAATTTTGAGATATGTTGAAAGTCTAGAAGAGTAGACATGTGAGTGTCTGTTTTCAGCTGGCCAAACTTTTTATCTCTAAGTAGGAACAATTTGAGAAGGTATCCATCAGTTCCTACTGTTGCTAAATCTGAGTAACAAACAGGCTTTATTCTTAAGAGTGCCACACATCAAAGCAGTTGAAGGAATAGACTTTATCCCTTTTTAGACTGCTAACACAAAGGCTAAATATTAATGACAGCCACTGGAAACAGAAAAGACTGCTGGCAGTGATGGAATGGAGGAGACAGGAAAGCAGTGATGAGAAGTTATCAAGAGAACATCCCTACACCTCTTACTATCCTGCTACTTGTTCACAGTACTCTTAACATACTACCACTGCACTGAAATCCATGGCAATAATATTCCAGCAATCTGACTATTCTTTGACTTCTTGCTGCACAAAATAAGCCTTGGAGATGTTCTCTAAACCAGCCCAAGCCTGACCATTTCCACAGCTCTCTTCTCCCACAGTTTCAGCTGGGACCTCTGAAGAGGTGTTCAACACAGACTCCATTAACTGTGACAGTAACGGTTTTCAGAGTGAGGCACCAAGCCCACCGAATTAATTTCATATGGATTAATTCATTTCATATGGATTAGTGAACACTGAGAGGAAATAGTGCTTTCTCACCCACATCTTGACATTTGAAATAGTGAAAATACACACGGCAACACACAAACATACCCAATGAGATCAAACATCTACATGCTTTGGCTCTTTATGTTAGTGGCCTCTTTTAGCCATCTCAGATCAAGGTGAAAGAAAGTCTAGCAAGGAATAATATCCTTGAACTTTCTACTACGATTTCAATGCTAAGAGGCTGACTTATGCTCCTCAATGTGCAGATTTTAATGCATTTTCAACACTTTTGAATACACAGATTATATTTCTCAAGTAGCTCCCAAAGGCACCCAGACAGACTGAATAGTGTACCTACCTAAACTTTTTGAAGAGTCTTTGAAGCAACAGGCCAGGTTGCTTCCTGTTTGCTGCCTATTTGAGAAGCACCTGAAGTTTGAGCTTTATGTTATAGTGATCAAGACACTACTGCTCAGGTTTTCTCCAAAACCAACAAATTAATTGCTGCAAAATGCATTAGGCTTTCTAACGGTGCAAGTTTACTTACTTTAATTTATATCACAAAGGAAAATGTAAAAAAATGGCTGACAGTCTCCTGCTATCTCATTGTATTTTGCATCTCTGCCAATGAGAAAATGAAACAGTATCCCAAGGCACAATGCCCTTTTTCTTTTGTTCTCTGTGTACATTAGCACTGCAAGTGGATTTCAAAGGATGCTGAGAGCATAACCAGGAGGTTTCAGTTTTTATCTGCTACACACAAGGTGATCATCCTTTGCAAGACAACAGGAAGCACATGTTTATCTGAGTGCTTTTGGTATAGGATGTATTAGAGCCTTTTTCTCATGGCCTGGGATATTCTTCAAACACCCCTAACAAGGCAGAAAGAAAAGGAACAAAAGAAGGTTTGAAGGAATGATTAAGTGCTTCTGATTTTACCCTGTGAAATATGGACAGTTAAAATGTCCCAGCTATTTGCTTCTCTTCAGCTGGCACGCTGAACACCCCATAGTGTGGTGAGAGTGGGTTGTGCATGCTTTTAGCCTGCTTGGGGTATCAAGGAGAGAGACTTTCCACGGAATCTCTATTTGCAAGAAGAAAAAGAGTAGCTCATTACTGTATAATTAATAGCCATTTGTGAAACAATTAATTAGTCATTTTGACAAAAAACTTAACCAATATACATGCTTTTTCCAGGCTACAGGTCAGTTTTTAAAAAAACAGGAAAAAACATAGAAAAGGGTCCCTTCTATTACCCAATCCTCTAGAAAGGAGCAAGATGGAAAATAAAAAAAAGTGTGGGGTGGGAGGGGGTTTTGCATATTCTGGTCTTGTGCGATTTCATTGTGTGTGTCTTTAAGACCAACATCACTGGAATAGAAGCTCTCTAACATGATTGATGACTTCTCCTGCTATCTGCAAGTTGAAAATTCAGAGAATGGGTATTTTTTCATAGGCCTCTCTGCTTATTGGTACAGGAGTTATTTCCACTTTGCTGCAGAATTGATTTGCAACACCAGCATGTGAGTTTGTATATTCTTCTCACTAGCCCGTCATGAAGTATCACTCAGCAAGCCTGTGATGGCATGATGGATTGTGGAAATGAGAGCCTCATGACTTCGTTTGCCATCAATGACTGGGATAATTGTCATTAACTTCTGCAAGTAGAGGAGCATCTGCATTCCTGCTCTGGATGTCTGCACTTTGCAAAGCATATTACACAGCAGATGTACCAAGAACATACCACCATGCTAATTTAATTTCATTCCAAGCAGGAAGCCAGACACTTTCCTTTGAAGCAAGCTGTCTTCCTTCTCAAGTAGAAGAGCAAAAGGCAGAGTTCTGGGTTGCATGTCAGGTTGTTCTGGTTCAGAAGGTGTTGGCAGATTGCTGACCTTTCCTGCGTTTCAATTAGTCCTTCGGCAAAATGGGTGCCTATGAACCCTGCCACGGGCTGGTTTATGTTTTGTTGGTAGGTTTATTTAGTAATTTTTTTAGAATATTTTTGGCTTTGGGATGGGGGATATATTGGTTTGTTGGGGTTGGGTTCTGGGGTTTGGTTTTTTTTTGTTTGCTTGTGGCTTGGTTTTTGTTGCTTGTTGTTTGTTTTTTTTTAAAATTTTTTAATATCGAGCATTTATTAATTTTTCACAATTATCACAGGAACCAAGACAGTTCTTCCAACACTACAACAAGAACCATGACTCCATTTTTCTTCTTTATGGACAGTTCTTTGATGGTGTTATCCAGGCACCACTAAGTTCTTCAGGCATTGCAACACACGCATTTAAATACAGGATTAACATCAAGCATGGATTTATGCAATAGGACATTAGCCCTGCTTCTTGTGAGGCTGGCACCTTTCCTGCACAGAGGTATGGACCATTTAATGTGAAGGACAGCTGTCCCAGAATAAGTTACAATTCTTTTCATACATCTCAAAAGAGTTTAAATCACTTGTAGAGACTAGGAAGCAAGTATTATTATTCGTCCCCTTTACAAGGTCTTTGCCTTTGCAAAGTAACCCCTCGCAAAACATGAAGCAAGACACACTTAAACATATGTTAATGAACAGATAAACTGATGGAGCCAGCTCTTCATCCATTCCTCTGTAAAAGGGTGCCAAGTAGAGAACAAACTCAGCATATTAAACCTTTGTGGTTTCCCCCTTCATTACCTTGGAATGTTGTTTTAAAGGTGGTGTATTTCTGGTGAAATAGTGCAGGTAGGGCACGCCAAAAGAAGAAAAACCATTCTCTCCTGGCACCATTAGTCTGAGAGGAATATTTGTCACCTAGGGAGAGGGTCCTCCAGTCCCAGTGAGACAGGTGCTGGTACCGAGTGCAGTCTCAGGCTCGCAAGGAAAACACAGGCACAGGTGAGTCTCTGTAATGAGGTTTTAGATCATGCTGAGGGCATCTTGCTCACAGGGATGTTCTCCAGTCTAGGAGCAGATGGTCCAGTTCGGGGTGGGGGGTAGTTATGTGATACAAGTGAGAAGTGTTTTGGTCCAGGGTGGGTATGTAGTCCAGGTTATGGGGTCCTGGAAAGTGGACTGTTGATCTGGGAGATGAGCTTCTGCCAACAAAATACACCGCTTATCCCCAAGGCAGAAAGCCCAGAGCCTTGGGCTCTCAGATGCCAATGATGCGGCTTCCCTGCCACTCCAAAACCACCAAGATCTTCAGGTCCTGGCACCTTCTGCCTGGGAAGGATCTTTGTCCATGTTCAATTCTGGGCTGAAAATGGCAATGTGGGAGATGAGCTTCTGCCAGCAACGATTGCCCTTTTCCCCAAGAAAGAAAGCTCGCAGCCTTGGGCTCTCAGGTGTGGTTTTCTCTTTCAGATTTTTTACATATCTTTTAAATTCAAAATGAAACAACTGCAGCTGGGAGATTTATTTTTCTGCACCCCAGGTGGGTGATTCTCTTCCTTGGTCCCAGATGGTCTGTGAGGGGAAGGTCATGGTGAGGTCTTGGGCCAGCAAGAGCACTTCATGGCCAGACAAACCATTCTTATCATTCCCACTATCATTTGCTCACTCTCTGTGTTCCCAACTCTGTCCCAGTGCTTGAAGTTCCCTCCCACTGCTCCCCATAGCATACCCTGACTCCAGAAGAGAATACGGTCAAAGATTCTTCCCAGTCCAAAGGTGCCAGGACATGAGGTCTTGCTGCTTTTGGAGTGCCAAGGAATCTGCATCAGTGGCACCTGAGAGCCAAAGGCTGTGGGCTTTCTTTCTTGGGGAAAAGGGCAATCGTTTGCTGGCAGAAGCCCATCTCCCAAATCACCATTTTCAGACCAGAATTAAACATGGATGAAGATTCCTCCCAGACCAAAGGTGTCAAGCCAGGAAAGCGTTGCTGCTTTTGGAATGCCAGGGAAGCTGCATCTTTGGCACCTCTTACTTCCATGCTTATGCTACTTTCAAGCACTACCTTTCTTTCTGCAGCAAATCTGCCTGGTGACTGACTTGGCATAGCTCAAAAATTCCTGCACTTAAGTGCATCTGTAAGAAACTGCACAACAGACAAGAAATATTTATAAGTGGTAAAATGCCATTCCATTACTCTGATCACGAGACATTATGTCTACTAAAATTACTATTCTACAGAATTATTTTATTCTAGACTTCCACACTCAAATTCAAAACTAGTACTCATGTGCGTAAATTCAAAATCCAAACCAGGTGGGTGTCTGTGACATCTGTGTCCTGTTCATCCTTCTGCACTAATGTCCATTGCAATTTCAGAGGATGACTTTCCTGTTTCTAAACTTTTATTGACAACAGGATCACAGGTGTAAAGTACAAGTGACCAGAGCACTGCTGCTGTATCTAACCTCATGAACAAAGATCCTCTCACCTTGAAACAGCAGCCTGTAAGTCAGAATGCTGTTCAGTCCTCCTATTTCAGCAGTTCGTGCCATTCCTTATAAGTAGTCTTTTTTTTAAGTACCAATATAAAAAATAAAGGTTTCTACCCAACCCCTAAGGAAAATGTCACATGAAAACTTGCCCTGGTCATTGGACATCACTATAGAAGTAACACAGGTGTTTCAGGTCACGGGAAAAGAAACACTGGATTTATATAGGTTAACAAGCTGTTCAGTCTCACAGCAGTTTTTTCAGGTTAAGAATGAGACATTTAAAGTACGATGTGCCCTTCCATTAATTTTAGTGGGATCTGGACTAGCAGAGAAGGAAGAAAATTCTTAGGTTGCCTGAATTTGACCCAGGTTTTTATATTTAGTTTTTATTTTATATTTAGTGTGTGAAAACAGAGATCATTAGCCTGACATCTTTGACCAGCAGTAAGCAAATTCTAAGTACCCACCCACCCATCAATTCAGTCAGCCCAAGAGAAAATTCTTTTTCTCTATCATCAGTACAGCACATCAGCCTTAAAGATCCTTTTTCCACTTACACAGGGATGTATTAAGTAAAAACACTCAATTGTCACACAAAGCAAATGACACTTCTGGAAAGAAAGCTGGGGAGAGGAAAGGAAGCCCATTTGCCTTGTCAGCACTAGTTTCAGTGCCTCAGGGAACTCTACTGTAATGGAAGGAGGACAAGGCTTCAATGGTGAACTGCCAGTAAGAGCAAGAGGGCAGGTGATATGCCAGAGAACACATAAAGACATTCAAGACAGATTCAACAGCTGGTTAACAGAGGCAGATCTGAAGCTGAACTCCTACAAGCTGCCCAATTACTTCTGTAGTAACTTGGAGGGTTTGCTTAGGATGTTGCTGCAGAAGGATATGAGAGACTACATTTCCAGCAAGAACTAGCACTATATAAAAATCACATGCTATTATAAAAACGGCAGACAGATATCTGCACCTTTGCCTGTTAATGATGTGTTAACATTCTGGAGTGGCCCAGCTTTCTTAATGAGCATGCTTGCCCATGTCGAAGCATACAGCATAGTAGATGCATAAATACACTGAAAACCAGCCAGGATTCATTTGTTCCTGTCCAAGGCAGTGGAGTCAATCCACAATCATGGGTTTGTTCGTTTGTTTTTATTTCATTGTACAAAAAGCTGTGAGCTCTCTTCATGACAACATGGTGCAGAACTGTCTGCAATAGGTCACAAATTAACCACAGTGGGTAGGACAGTTTAAGACCTATGTTCAGTATGAGAAAGACTGATGAGAAATGCAGACTATCAGCTGATGTGAACAGCTACTGAAAACGAGTTACTGTGTCATCAGAAGAGCTCTGGATATTGCTTAAGTCTTAGGAACATGGAATACCAGCTAAATACAGCAACTTAGAGGTCATTCCACCTATGTCTAGAGAAACAAGCAGACAGATCAATGCTTTGGCTACAAGTGACCTTTTTAGCTATTTAAACATGAACTTCTATTAGCATTTGAGTACAAATTTGGTTTGTGAAAGGAAAATATTTCTTATGTAAGTGAAAATAATGGCAGAACTTTTGCATCTTTCTCTTATCCTGTTACTCTCTGCAGCATGTAAAGTCCTTTTTCAGCTTCATCCCAAATAAACTTCATTTGACAAACCCTTGGAGATGAAGCCCCAAACTCCTTTTTCACAGCTCTGAGTAATGCTCTCCATTGCAGAAATCTCCCACATTTCACAAATACTGAGGAAAAGACACTCTTGGAGCAGTTTCATCCATTCTGAGGCAAGTTCAGCCTGGGCAGAGGAACTGCAAGGCAGACTACTGCCCAGCACAGGCATAGGGACCATAACCAAGCTGAATTGCACTTACTCAGTAGCAATGTTCTGCTCAAAAAAATGTGAAAAGAGCAAAGCAAGGGACAAAAATGAGCTTTTGATTCATAATCCACCCAATAACAAAATCGTATTTTCTTTACCAGGACCAATTTCTGTGCATTCTGCCACAAAAATCGAGGCATGAAGCAAAGCCACTTATTTGGTTGTAGCCTCTGTACTGACACTATACTCTTAAAAGAACACCTATTCAGAAACTATCATACACAAAGAAACTTATCAGAAATATTTCTCTGAAGTTAGTCATGCAGAAAAAATTCCCTCCTACCCACATCAGGACCTTAATTAGTATATTTAAAGCATTTGCAAGTCTTTGAGTACATAGACATCCCATTAACTGTATTTTAACTGTGTCCCCAGCCCATCCTAAAACTCTGACCATGCCCAATAAGCTTCCCACTAGAAGCCAAGGAAAACCCCCATAGACAGGAATAAAAATCTGGCAGCCTCAGATTGCATGCATCATCACAGCATCAGCAGCTGCTTCCTCATTCACATGCAAAACAGTAAATCTAGGAGTGCTGCTGCACACATATCATGTGGTTGGGAGGAAACCAGAAAGAACAGAAGACTTGGCATGAAAAATGAGATGCTGACCAGCAGAAAGTTCCTGCCCACCTAAGAAAGCTTCAGCAGTGTAGTAAGTGCTTTCCATTTTGAGGAATTTAGGAATGCTTGAGCAGCTCAGCCCATGTAAGCTATTCTGTTTGTACTCAACCCTGTCAATAGGACAACACAGGCCCAACCATGCAGCACATTCATTCTCAGTCAGTATCTTTACAGAAATATTTTCACAGAACTCAAGACAAGTGGCTGTCAGAATATCTAAAAAGTTTCCTGCAGGTGCCTTTACCAGCAAAACTTTAAAAGGCTTTCATTAAAGGAAAGTTGCATCCCCTTTGTGCTCAAAAATCTGGTGTAAGGCCAAACATCACCTGAGATGCTCAGCTGAGCAGGAGGCATTTTCATTTCTTCTCTCTTACAGTAGCTACTTAATAAGGGTAGAAATAAAACATGGCAATCAGTGACAGAGCAGGAGCAACGCAGAGGCACATTTGTATTTCTTGGGTGATGGATTCATGAGATTGTGAGAATCACAATGCTGATAAACAATTCCATATCTATTGAAATATCAAGTCAAAAAGTTTGTTTTAGGTGCTGATTTTAAAAAAGCAATTCTATTATCTTTCCTGATGGATGAAGTGTGTCTCCATCAGACACCTTACTAGCATTCTGTCTGATTCTGAAGCAGCCCCTCTCCTATTCTGTGCAAACCAATCCTGGCATGTACGGCCACACCAAGACAAACTTATAAATGGGGTGTGACTGTTGCCAGTGACAGGCACAAGGGCACCCTGTGTTTCTGATAATATTTTGCATATGCATTATATTTCTTTCCAGAGAATGTTATTTCTGCAAATGAGAAATGCAGAGACATGCTCTGGATCTCTGAGCGGTGGGTGATGAACACAAAATGTAAGACTCAGATGAAGAGAGATTTTGCAGTGTACATTCAAACTTCCAAAGGGCCCTGATGCTCACCTCTGTCATGGTGAAGGCATTCTTACATTAGTAACAGAAAACAAAAGTAACAGGAAACCCTAATACAACTACATGGTACAGTATTTCTGACACTCATTCTTAAACATACATCCATATGCTTTGGGAAAGCTATTTCATCATAAAACACCATTTTACATAGAAATATTATAATTAATTGTCTGCTTATCCATGGTAACCTTCAACAATACTTTAAGCGCATGCTACAGTGCTTTGCTGGGTAGAAACAGGTATATCTATCTAATTCAGCAAGGTAGGTCTCAGAGTTAATACAGAGCATCTGTTTTTATGGCTTTTTCACAGTCCTTCCTTTGAAGCCACTACCAATGAAGTAGCGGAAACCTTTTCTTCCTTTAAAAGAAACCCCTATTACTGCAGAGAAAATCTGTTAGCCTGAAAGAGCTCCTCCTCCAGAGCAGGCTTTTCCTTTGATTCAGACTTAGGGCTGAGTAACATCCAATAGCCTTTGATAGCTGCAACACATAGAACTCTGCCTGATGTGGCTGCTACTCCCAATCAAGTATCCCTGCTACACATTTGCCTCCACAGGGCACCATCCTTCCCTATGGAGATCATCTCTTTCCATACAACCTCTGGGAAACCCAGGTTACAGCAACTTTACAGCTTCATGGAAGTGCTGATAGGAAAAATCCCAGATATTTTATCAAGGTTGAAGATACTTAAGTGCTTAATTTTTACAGTAGAGTCACACTGTTTTTTTAACAGATAATTGACGTTTTAGAGATCTGCACTACTGCAGATGATGAAAGAACATCCATTTTGGAAAGGCTTTTTCAAAGCCTGAGTTCTAAGACACTCTTATGACTTCCCAAAATTTACATTCACCCTTGCACATGGAGTACCAGTTCACAGTCCAGACCATGTACTTCTAATACAAAACAGGTTGCAAGGGTCATGCTGCAGTTAGTGTCATCAGTCCCCTTCCTGCCTATTCTTTGCAGAACACAAGTAATATAAGCAGACCTGTTACAAGTGTTGTTTCAGTTGATAAAATCTCATGCACACTGAAAATCTCTCCTGCCTTAGTTCTGCCTGTTCTTCAGTCCCTCCAAAGCCCACATGCAGAGGAAAACAGGCATATTCAAAGAAAACATTAAGTTATTTCTACAATAAATCCCATTAACGAACCCCCAAGATCTCAAAGTATCATGAATGCCAATGATATGGCATGAAGCCTCCTCAGGATGCTAAACTTCCAGGCTACATTTTTACCCAGATGTGTAAAAAGCTTGTCATATCACAGTTCTGCTAAGATAGCTTTCATTCCATTCTTTCATACATTCATACACCTATTTGGTGTGTGCTATTCCAGAGACATACGTCTTTCCAGATGTTAATGTTTTATCTTGCTTCTTTTTCCAGTTTGTATCAGATCCATTTACACAAACCCTACTATAAATCCTCCCTCACTTCATATAGGATATCATATAAGACACCCTGATAAACATGCAGATACAGATATATGAAGGCTAGTAAATGTAATAGGAGATTTAGCATGCTACTTGTACAGATACACTGTTATTCTTAATCTTGTGATTAATATGGACTGGCACTACTGCACAGCTTTATTTTCGACCGTATGCTCTTTAATTGTCATTGCTTCCCCCAGTTTACTCCCTTGCACATCTGCAGCATGTGTGAGCTGGAGCTCTCTCCTTTCGCCTTGGCAAGATGGGAGAACAATTTCTCAGCTGGACACCACGATGAAGAGAGAATTCCAGCAACCTTGTCTCCAAGGAGCAATTAAAACAAAATAAAGTTTTTTTAAAACTGAACAAACAGAGGGTGGGAGGGAAGAAACTCACTGTCATTGATGTTCTTCATCTGCTCGAGCTCAAATTAGCTGGAATACTGTTTAATTGTGAGCTGCTAATGTGCTGCCTCAAACAGCCAGCTGTTGCTAGAGCAAATGGACCCAGGGAAAAGACTTTCAAGTCCAAGAGCAGATGAGCTTGCAGAGAATGTGAAAATACTACCCCAGCTCTCACAGTGACAGACCTTACTGATTTAAGAGCCTTTTGACTGTAAAACTTGGCTAAGATATAACTCAGCAGAGACTTTGATTCATTTTGAAAAGATTTACACTACCGTTTTAAATGAAGCCCAAGTTAATTAAGTCTTCCTACATTACCACAGAACAGTTCCTCTAAGCTATTTTTTCCCCCTTGTGAACTTTAAAACTTTAGTTCAATAATCTTTTTCCTCTGTCTTGAATTAAATATAAGGAAACAAAATATGTATTGGTGAAGCAATTTTCAAACAAGTTCTACTTTTAAATGGAGTATATTTTAATTTTTTCTTTTTCCCTCTAAAGAAAAAAATCTTTTGAAAGGCAAAAAGCTTAAAAACATTTATACGTTTTCTTCTATTTCCAATTAGTTATAGCATTTATAAAACCTTCCTTAAATGAGACTTCTCAGTGCCGAGTGCCGTAATTTTCTATGCAAATCAGATTAATAAATTAAAGAAAATTTCCTGCATATAAATGAGAAAGCAGTCAATTTATGTGCCTAATAATAACTTTAAGCCTTCTCTGTGTGAACTTTGCTAGGAATGTTTTTCATATAGACAGATTTACAAAAAAAAAAAGGGCCAGCTAAAAAAAAAAAGTAAAAGCATTTTATATCTGCCATTAAATTATTTATAACTTGCTTTACAAAGGATCTATTTATATGGTCCCTAATAGGAAGGGGAGGGCTTTGAAGCACAAGACCCAGCTGTGCATGCATCTACATTGCAGTATGCCACAGACACAGATCCCTCGGCTTGTTGGAGACAAGAAACACCAGGATGAGCAGCGTAACACCACATCCTTGCAAAGGCAAGTTTAGCAGTCACTTCCCCCAGAAGGACAAAGATATCCCAATTTCTTCAGAGAAAAAGTGAAACCTTTCCCTGTCTGTGATCTAAACCAGAGGCAAAAACACAGCATGGACTGGGTTCCGACCTGACAGTCCAGGTACCCCACCTGACACTCAGTCTTGTTGCATCATTGACTTCAAGCAGCCTGAGTTCATTAACATGACCTGAGAGTCTGGTCATATTTCTCTCAAATTTATGAGGAAATAACCAGTGTCTGGCACAATTTCTGCCTACAAACAGTCTCCAAGATGTTCAAGATGAGCTGATTCTATACAGCTTTAGAAAGAGATAGCTGAAGGCAACAGCAACTGCATGACCTGGGTAAGAAACAATACACACATAACAAGATTATGATTATTTTTATCGCTTGTAATGAGATGCATTTTTTGTTGATTCCTGAAATAAAAACTGTTATACCTTAAAAGCATTTTCCATGTGATGTTGATTTCTCATTTCTCTGTCTCTGTCAAGTTTAAGACAAATGCATTATGTCTCAAAACAAACAAACCAAACAAGGAAAAAAGCAAAGAAAACAGGAAAGAGGGGTAGCAACAAAATGCACAAGATCTTCATAATCTCTGACTACTTGCAAAGTCCCCATTCAAGGGGACAGGAATTTTGCCTGCCTGACAGCCCAGCCCCCTGTCATTCAAGTTAGACAGGGAGTCAGGTTAGCTAAAATTACCCTTTTGCTTCCAGCACAGACCTCTGCTGTGACCTTGTCCAAGTCACTCATAGGTGTTCTTAAAAGCCAACAGTGGTGCTGCTATAACCATAGTGTTGCCTGCCCCAGTAGACTGTAAGCAGGAATCCATTGTACTTCTTGTATGCTTAACAAGTGGCACAGTAAACCTTCAACCTCACTGATGAACAGTTTGCTGCTTTAATAAAAATACCTAGCTGTTCCTCTGCGGCAACAACCTACAGACGAAATGGTCAGGAAGGAAGAGAAAATATTTCAAGGGTTGCATTCAGAGTCCATACTGTGATACACCACATAGTACCATGCAATCTGTGCAAAGGAGAAATAATATAATTCACTGGCAAAGGCTGCTCCTTTATTCACTTGCTCCTTTTAAGTGTGCATGGTACTTAGCAGAGGTGTTACCACCGTGGCTGCCACCTTCCATCCACCAGCCAACCTGAAACCACAGGGCAGTGTAGGCTTCACCTCTCCCCTTCAGCAGCTTCAACTCTCTGACCCTTTTAGAGACTGATGGTACCAAGTTTGGAGAAAAAGCACCTATGGGCAGACTGTGAGGCAGTTGTAGCTTGGATACAGGCGACTCCTATAATCTGTCTCTTAGATCGTGGTTGTCTCATGAACAGGAGGATTCGTCACACACACACACACATTTCCTGAACTGCTCCGATTCAATCCTGTTTACTCCAGTTACACATTCCTGTAAAGTATTTACTGCTCTTTCCCCAGAAAACAGTGAGTTGGGTGGAAGATAGGCCAAGCCCTGTGCTTTGACAGAACATCTCTGCTGGAAGATGTCCAAATTGCAGAAGACCCATTTTGCTTGTGTCTCCAGCATTGTAGACACGTAGATTAACAGCCTGCCCCCTCCCCTAGTCATGTCTTTAATATCCTGTCCTTTATAAGTGACTTTCAGACTCACTTTAAATCCTCTCAGGCAAGTGTTCCTTGTTTTGTGATTATTTTTGCACTTATTTTCTCTACTGAGTTGATGCTGCCTGGGAAACAAAACTGCACACACCCACCTGCTCCACTATAAGGCATCATCACCATCCTTGCTGCTGCAAATAGACATCTACTAAAGCTGGGCAAGGAGAATCCTCCCTCATACATATATCCCCTTGGAACACCCCTGAGCCTTCTGCTGCAAAATCATTTCAACCTAGCTATTCCCACTCTGCCGTTTGTTCCACCATTCCATTAGAGACACCTGCTCCCTACTACACCAACAGCTTGGTGGCAAAACTGATGAAGGTGACAGTTTCACAGATTAGAAAAACAGAAGTTGGTACTCAATTGCCTTTATGAACAGGAAGGAATAGGTTGTATTTCTACATCTCCCTCGCAAGCAGCTGAGCCATAATGGACACTGTCAGTGGGAATTACCTTCCTTTTTTCTAAGTCAGAGCCTGGCCTTTCACAGGCTTGATTTTTAACACGTTGATCCTATCATTTAAATGAGGGCAATGTTTGTTCCCTCCCAGGAAGAGAGACACAGCAAGCTATGTTTAGCAGGTGTACAGATCAGGGGAACATGAAAGGAAATGTTCTGGGAATATTATTTTAATATTTCTCAGTGATGTTGAGAGATATCAAGATATCAAGAAATCATTGTTCTGTGACAAGCAACTGCTCAGCTGCAGTGGAAAATAAGTCCTGGAAACATGCAGGAACACCAAAAGCTTCAAGCACTGAGCTCAGCACAAGGAAGTCTTTCACCCAGGAAGTGGATCTGCAATACAAGAGCTCAAGGAGCTGCACAAGCCTGATGACCTTTTTTTTTTTTTTTTACAATAGCACAGAATATTGGTGGATTTTTTTATTTCTGCAAATTCATCAACTTCAGATAATAGGCACAGTGGGAAGAGGCAAGCAGGAGGAATTTTTTTGTCCAAAGCCCAACTGAAATTTAAGAATATTTACTCCAAAACTATTTATAAGTTTTCATACTTCTTTCAAATTTAAAACTGAATAGAGAACATTTCACTGCCTTCATAGGACTTTCTAAGCTCTGCTTCTTTCAACCTTATTCATGTCAAGGAGCTTCTTACTGAGAAGACGATGTGCAATCTGTATGGGTGCTCTTCCACCAATGATGATGACTTGGTGACAGCTGCTGACTCAAGTCTTAGTTTCAAGGTTCAATTAGTCACCAGTCATCTTTGCACACTTACAACTTGCATCTTAGTACCAATTAAAGCTCATGAAGTCTGCCTGGGGAAACACAGGTAGCAACTGGATTGGGTGGCACACAAGAGGTACCCCCTGCCTTTCACCCTGCTCTTGCCCCCTTCTTTAACTGTTTGTGCTCAGATAAATTCAGGGAAAGCATACCTGAGAGGAGATTGTTAAATATTCATTTTACTCAGCTGTGACAACAATAAGACAGAAATACCAGAAGTATCTTTGATGTTTTGGTGGTACCCAATCATTTGGTTAGGACTCTTCATTGTTTTATAGATTAATAAAAATGAGCTGATGGACATATTCATAGCATGCAGACACCCAGATCATGAAATAAATGTGTAGATATAGCCTCCATTATGCAAGAATGAATGATGGAGAGTCATGGACAGGTAGGCACACAGGAGACAGTGACAGAAAACTTCCTTGATTATTTTAATTTCCTAAACAATGTGAGATCTGAATGGGTCTTTAAACTTCATATGCTCTAGCATTTGTCTGAAGCAATTATCTCGTCCAAAGCTCTCACCTCTGTGCAAGCCAAAGAGACTCTGATACAAAAATAGTGAGATCTAATCAGAGTTTATTGCTTCTGGTATAAGCACTGCCATAGGGGTTTTTTATCTTTTTTATTAAATTTACAAACTTGAGCATCTATATTTGGGATTAAAAGGTGATTTTTGCACCCTGTGCAGGGTGGTAGGCTGGATTTCTCATACAATAAAAAACCTTTTCTTGTAATTCATTGGAAAAATAGGTGACTTTTCATTACTAAAGCAGGGCACAATAACTTTTCCTCAGATTATATTCAGAATTCATAATCTCTTTATATAGAAGGGGGCAAGTCCCTATACCTGAACCTCTAACTACGGCTTCATTGCAATCGTACAGAGTAATCCTATCACTCTCACAGAAGATAGCACTAGAATTGCCTACAGAGGAGAAAACAGAAATTTAGGGAAATAGATTTGGTAGCACTGAATCACAAAAGCCCCATATTATTTAATATCCATTGCTATATGTGAATCACTCTCTCCTCAGGAGACTTTCATGCAAACATGCGAACACAGTTCCATTTACTTCAGGAGAACACCTTTTCGTTTACACCTGCATAGAAGAGCATCAGATTTTCTACTAGATTGGTTCAAAGTGTCAGGACCAGACAAGAAACTAGGTGATGGCCACCAACACCCTCACATACAGTACAACATTTTGTCCAAAAAGCCAAAACTGAAGCAAAAGCTCAGATGACTGTAAAACTAGAGTGGTAATTTAAGATCTAAACCAACATATCTCACTGAATTTTTCAAACAGTTTGCAACACCAGACACTAAACGCCACTGAAATTCTTTAACTGAAACACTTACACCTTGCACATCCCCAAAACTCATCTACACCTAACCTCTGCCATGGCTCCCAGGCTTGCCTCACCAACACCAGTTATGAGCCTTTCCTATTCTGATGGAAGTAAAAGTTGTAGTTGTGCAGAAGAAAGTGAGAAGACTGTGTGCCAGAATGACAGTGGCCATTTTTAATTACTTTTTTTTTGACAGAAACCAACCCCATGGTTCTCAGGCACAAGCAGTGAACAACAGTGAATATGGTATTTGCTCAGAGCCCAGAACAAGTTACTCTACATCGTTCCTGCTGTCCATCCTGGGTTATGTACAATGCTGGATCAACACTCCCTCAGCTCAGATGTTCCCCACAGCTCACACTTCTGTTTTTGAAATTTCAGGAATGGGGGGAGAAATCCATTTTTTGGGTAAGCCTTGTTTCTTCCCAATATCTGGCCTTGTTACTAAAGATCAAGCTAATATTTGGGTTAAGCATTAGCAAGCCTGCTTCTAGCCAAGGACCTTTTCTCCAATACCTGTTCACTGCCTCCTGGACACACTGACTGACCCCCAAGCAGAGCCTGTGAGAAAGGACAGAGATGCAAATGCATTCTGCTCTTGGATAGGTCATTGTTGGTCTTCAAGAGCACACATGCTGGCCAGCCTGAGGTTTTAGTAATTTATAAGCCTGCTTGAACAGAGCAGTTCTGAAAGTCACAGCTCTTTTCTGAGTGCTATTTACCTGATTGTGGAAAAGTACTTTTCTTATAGGGAGATTTTACAATCGTAATTAATTGTGCTTTTAGTTTTCTAGCCTTTATGTCCTCAGACTTGATGTTTTTAGAAGAAACAGTTAAAAATTCCTTCAAAGCAATAGCAAAAACATTACATTAAAAAAATATGGAAAGCATATAAGAAAGGCGTTTAGCTCTTCAGGGTCAGACAGTCACAAAAGGACGGGGGTTTTATATGAAAATTATATGTGCATCATTTATGTCTGTACATGGAAGACATACTGCTTTGACATTGCTAAACTTGTAATATGCTTAAGTTTATTTTTTACTAGTGTTGTTTATTTTAAAGGTTTGTTTTGTACTAGGGTTAATAAAAATGCAAATTATCTTTTCTTTTTCTTTTTTCTTTTTTTTTTTTTTTAATTGGAGAACACAAGAATATCCAAGCTCTGTGGTAATAGCTGAGGAGCCTAAAACTCTTTGCTGAGATGTTCTAGATGCTACTCAAGCTCCACAAATTTAAGTTTATTAAATTGCACATAATTACCACTAAGTCAGAAGTAACATGGCATAGGCAAACAGCAATAATAATGCCTGATTTCTGAATGTTTACTCTGACTTGTATCACCAAATTGCTCTTATTCAGTCTTTTCTGTTTACCAAGAAAACCCTGTATTGCTGCCTGTCTTCTCCATTTTACAGTTATGATGAATTTACCAAAAAGAATTCATATATTGATGTTAATAGCAACAGTCATAACAATAAATCAGATGTTCTCTATTTGACCTGGGAGGTTTGGACCTGCAAGATTGACATGCAAAATTTGTTTCTTAATTCCTGCATCCATTTAAATAAATAAAGTTATTCATTTAAAAAAAGATCTTTGCAATAACAAAGTAAAATGGAAACAGAAAATGTTGGGTCGTTTGGGTTCTTTTTTAACTTAAAAACATAACTCTTTTAGTGAAGGTTTATAGAGAAACACCACAGACCACAAGTTGGCAGTGACATATCAAGGTAAAATAATGGCAAAATATCATTACATTGCCATCTGGTGACAGCAAAATGGTATATTGAAATAGTCTGACAACATCACCTCTGCTCCTGCAATAGATATACACATATCCATACTGCACAAATAACTATTTAAGCAGGACTGTATTCACAGCTGAATGTATCTGCAGGGATCATTTCATTATAGTACACTTTTCAGCCACCACACATCACTTCTTTATGTGCTCACCCAGTGTCCTTCAGGAGCAAACACTGTAAATTCTTTGGGACAAGAATGGTCTTTTATACACACATGTACATATAACATATATACACAGGTCCGTACATACGACATGTGTGTATATACATACAAGACACCCTCTTGTTTCCATGAAAATGATGCCCGACTGGCACCACAGAAGCCTGGGCTCAGTCTTTCAATCCTTCATACAGGAAGCAGGGGCCCGAACATCTCTGTAGATCTGAGCTTTACAGTCACCATAACCCCCAGTCCAAGTAAAGAAAGGCACAGTAGCCAATTTTAAGCTTAGCAGGCCATGCCAGACAGAGCCAAGCACCAGCCTCACTTGTTGGCTGGAAAACTCAAGTGCAATGCGAGGTATGCCAGCACTCTTTGCGTGTGCTCAGTGCCACATCCTGGATCCGTGTCCAAAAGCCATTAAGACCAATGGGAAGACCTCTCTGAGCACTGGCTCATGTCCTTCTCAAGTCCTTTGGATTCAGCCTTCCTACCCACACAGGGCAACACTGACATTAGATATAACTGACATCACAGTGTTTCCTGCATTCTTGCAGCAGGCCCTAAAGAAATTAAAACCTATCACCCCAAACAAGACAAATAAAAGAATCAAACTTCAGTGATAACACAATTAAGGTTTTTTCAAAGTGGCTGTCATCCCCTAATGTGTATTTAGACAAGTAGTGAAAGCCCAGATGCATTATGGGATGATAAAACTCACCTTGGAGGGACTTAATGCTTAATTAAGAGAACGAACACTGCAATAAATGCACTAATGAGATAAAATCACACTAATTCCTAAATCTTATGGAGCCAAAGTGTCTGTCTGAGTTTTAATTAATAGAGTTCTATATGGGTTTCTCAGAAATAATAATAAAACATTGAAGTAGTAAATCACATCTGAAATTCATCACAAACTTCTTTCAAATCCTACAAGTTTTTTATTTAGGATTCCACAATTTGCACAGTTCGAAACATTACTAGCCTTTTTGAGATGTAATTCCATGCTACTTCAACTCTTCCCTTTTAAATTGTAAAATTATTTTATTGGTTAGTTTAGCACAACATTTTATATGAATGTTTACCAACACTTCTTTTTCTCCCTTTCCCATTCTTTTTCCTTGGTCTGTGAGAATCAGCCTGTAGCACTCGACCATTAAGCTACACACAGCTCAGAGCTCGCAATATTTCTCCTAGAAATGTGTTATTTCCATCTTCATCAACCTAACCCCCTCAACCCCATGCAATGATGCTCTCTTTCCAGCCCAAGGGCCAGCTATGTTCACTGGGACACACTGTAATGTGCCTTTCTGCTGTGGTCATGATCAATAGCCTAGCCAAGTCAACAAATCACCTTCCCACCAGCTCCAGTGGGTTTGGAATAGACCAACTGGCCATTGGCTCAGAAATTTAGTTTATGGCCAACTCTCTTCATCTTCTTGTCTTATTTACAGGGAAACCTGACCATGTAAATGCATACCTCTCAGCCCTTGTATAAGATCGTGTGTGCAGGGTTGGTTGTCTTGCATCTGCTCTACTACTTTTCCCACAATTTTTCACACAAAGCGTGAATTGTTTCCTCGTTTTCATGATGCTCTGAGTTGATTCATGACGTGATTATTACCCATGAGCTGAAGGCCCAGCTCATGTTTCTCAGGCAGGGATGGTTTATGCCATTAGACATGGACATTTTAAGCCTGGCAGGAGGACCAGGGAGTGCACTCCAGGCAGGCAAGGAGAATGCCAAGGGCTCTGGACCCCCAGTGCCCAATGTCACCTCCGTGTCCCTAACATTAGGCTTTATCACCCTCTAGTGGGGTTTTTTATAGAGCTTTACTGTCCCATTGGTGATGACCTGCTCCAGAACCTCTGAAGAGCACTACA
Organism: Margarornis squamiger; assembly: GCA_035222235.1. Lineage (NCBI taxonomy): Eukaryota > Metazoa > Chordata > Aves > Passeriformes > Furnariidae > Margarornis > Margarornis squamiger. Next base: position 12,416,234 of record JAWWTY010000123.1, on the reverse strand, counting down.
GAGACTTAACTTTGGGAGTCAAACTTTCCAGGTTCACTGCCCACAGATGACTCAAACTCACAACACTTGCAAGTCTTTCCTCTTCTGTTTTCTTTTTCACAAAGAAAAAAACCCCAAACAAAACAAACAAACAAAAAACCCCAAACAAACATCACCCACCCAAGCAAAGACACCCCAAAATACCCTGCAACCTGTAAACTGTCTGTGAAGCAGCAATGAAGAAACACTTAAATTATGTCAGTGTATACTGGTTGGAAGGTACAAGAGTATGTTCACATTAAACTTTTTTGTATGTATTTATGTATTATACTTGCACTGCTCAGCAAATCTATATTAATTTGTAAAAGATAGAAATTAATATTAATATACACATTTCACATATTAAGCAGATTTTTACATGCTTTTGGTCTATTAGCACACAAAATGTGCAGCACTGCTCATTACTTGATGCCCTGAAATGCGTTAAAGGGGCTAGGAATCTATAAACAGCTTGAAGGGGAATACAAACAAGTTTTTGTCTCCTAAAATAAACGCATCTGCAGCTTTCTCCAAATAATTTTCAAATTTTTTTTTTTTTTAATTCTGGTCTACTGGTACATTTTTAAATATGGGAACTTGGGCTTTGGGTCCAAATTCTCTTTCTGGATGTCTAAGTGTGATAAGAAACCTTGTCCTTTTTGTCTTTCATGCAGGTGGGTGGCAATGCCTGATTTTTTAGGACAACTTCTTTAGGTAACACCTCTAAGTGTTACAAAGGCAATGTTTTCTGACTATCTTACTTCATTTCCACAGCCAGTGAACGGTGAGCAGTGAGACAGAGTTTAGGGTTATCAGACTATGCAGTTCTTTGCAGCACACCAGGATTGTTCTTTCACCCCTGCTTCCCAAGGCCAATCTTAACACAAACTGCCAAGAAAATTGGCAGTTAAAACATTAAGCCTTTTTACCTTGGAAACGCAAATTTAAGAATAAAAGTCGGTAAGCGGGCCCTATTAACATAATTTCAAGATTAACAGATGAACCAAAGCCAGCAATCTTTCTACTTAAAAGCTGCCTTGAGGACTTCACAAAAATAAGCCTTTTTTCCCTGGTCCTGTTTCAGTTTGTTATATACTTGCAATAAAATAGCAACTGGAAACTTCATTTAGGAATTGCATCAACAAGCTGCCAACACACAAAACCACTAATCATCTGTCCTGAAGATGAAGTACTTATGAGCTAACAAAATTTGATGGGACTTCCTAACTTCCCTCTTTCGTGGTGGCAGAGATCCCAGGAATGCAGATGATTTCAGAGCATATCTCACATTCCCACTGCACATCTTCCAGACCTTGGCCCTGTCTCAGGCTCACACCAAACTGGAATCTGTGCAGAGAGTTTTCCACTTCTAAATCTTGGATTACAGCTCAATGCTTACACAGGACCACAAAGAGTGTGGCCACCTACCAACTCAGCAAGTATCCAGTCAAGCACAATCTAGCCAAGTGTGCCCAGCTGAAGCACGGAGTGGATGAGCTAGAAAGGAGCAGCAGTGAGGAAAAGAAACCATGTACCCTCCAGCTGTCTGCCACCTCTCTGTGGGACACAGCCCTTGCTCCTGGCTGTCAAGGCGAGGCAGACACTCACAGTGTTTGACTTTATTACAGCACAGCCAAATCAAATGCACAGCCACTGCTTCCTCAGATGTCTATATTTCATTTAAACTGGGATAAAGCAAAGAAACTGGAATATTGTCTCATCATGCATTCTAAATCAGCCAGGGTAGAAAATAATGGGGAGTTAATCAGATCACTGAAACTCTAATTCACTTGGTATTGATCGGGCAGATTCCTAATGGGACGGCAGACCAATTTCAAATTACAGTAAGCTGACTTATCCTGGAATACCAATGACCAGCTCCTGAGAGGAGCCTGGACAGTCCATGGGCTCTCCTCTCATTATGGCACGTGCTTGACTGAATGCATCAATCTATAATATGATGCGGCATTTGGCTAATTAATAGGAGATTGATGAAAGGTGCAGTTTTGAAAGAAGAAATCTCACTTGAATAAATGTGGGATGAAAGTCCCTGCTGGAATGAGGTACACAGAGCCTTAGAAACAATTACAAAAAAAAAAAAAAAGAGAGATGGGAGCTAATGGAAGGTAATGCAATTAAACGAGGCTTTTCATTATATTAAGCAGAGGCTTCATCACTGAAATCTAATATATGCTGCATTTAACTCTTCACTGCCTTATTTATAATTTATTTAGAAAACGCTTTAAATTATGACCATGATATAACAGGCAGTCTATCCTGAACAGGAAGCCTGCACGTAGAGGGAGCCAGGGAAGAGTTACCTTCGTTTACATTGTTCTTCCAGGTCATTAATCCTTCCTCAGCAAATTGTTCTTGATCAAATCCTGCTGTCTTCATGTAGTGACAGGATTAAGGGGCTGCAACTGTGGCATTTTTTTCTGCTTGCCAGAGCTACTGGGGAAAAATTGTACCTTAGTTGCTCTTCAGGGCAAACGATGTCTTTGTCACGTTTGGGATCATATCACAGGAATCAAGTTGCTTTTAGTTCCTCTCACAAACATTTATACACTGAAATTTTTACACCCCTTTTTTACCTCTCAAATTATGGTGCTTACTGCCCATTTTTTCTACTGTATTTTAAAACTACATCCTCACTGTCATTTAATAAGTATGTTTAAAGACCTCTGTGTTCACTGAAGCCTGTGCAGAAGCAGTGTGGCACCCAGTAGAGGCACAGCCCACTGTTTTTTGTCCCAAGACACAGGGCACACTGCTAATATCAGTAAAATAATTCATTACAAGTAAACAAGTAAACAATTAATTACAAAAGTAAACAAGCTTAGGCATGGGTTCACTGTATATTTTAAAGTCACTGTTAGATACATCTATAGCCACAGCAGTGCAGGGACAATTTAGTCTTTATGAAAGCAACTACTTTTGCCTGCAGCTTGGAAATGCAAAATACTATGATAAATACATACAGTGCTTTCAATTATTCCTTCATGTGACTGGAAAATGAACTCTGACTTCTGAAATATAGAATATTCAGATCAGTAGTTTCATGTACTTATAAAAAACTAACATATAGGGTATGAGTACTTTACTAGTCATTCACTTACAAAAGCAGCCATGATTTGACATGATCAGTTCCCTGAGGCACAGTGGGGTTTCTACTTTCTGATTGGATGTTTAAAAGAATTTTCCTGCCAAGTAGGGTACCACGTAGTGATTTTTCAAAGACATTCATACAGAAGTCCATTAAACTGTGTGGTGACTCCTAGCAGCCTTCCAATTTTTGCCTTGTAACAACCTGCCTCTTGTCATGTGCTGCACAAGGTCTGTGTCACCCCTCTCGTGACTGGCAGTACTTCCAAGGGGAGGATTTGTCCTTCCCTCGTTACCAAAAAGAAAACAAATAAAAGTAATCCAAGCTGGAACTGTGCCAGGATTCTAACACAGAGGAGGATCTAGAGACAGTATGTATTCCCTTCTGGAATGGAATTTAACTTGCTCTTCTGCCCTGGGTGCAAGGATGATAGTGTAGAGGTGAAAAACACATAAACAAATGCAGAGTTATAGATACAGATTCACCATTTGAGATTTTTCAGCAGAATGTACTGTAGTTCTTTGTGATAAACTTGATGTTTGCAATTTTTTTAAATTTTGTTTTAATTCTACATTTTCACTTGTTTACAGTCACCTCTAAATTGATAGAGCTGAAATATTTTATGGCTTGCCCTAGAAGTGGTAAAATCAAAGGAAAATCATTTGAGGTTTCTCTAGAACTGAAGTCTCCCTTTAGCTAAAGGAAACCAAAACAAACACCCTTCTTGAGGTACTTCTTCACCTCCCCTCTTGAAGCTGTGTGGAAGCCCCATACCAGGTTGATAACAGAGTAGAATAACAGACTGCCTGTTTGTTCCTGACCCAGTCATGTAATGTGTGTCCAGCTCTCATTCCAGAAGGAGTCCAAAAGTACCCTTAATCACTGTCAGACAAGACAGTACAGTTGCAATACAAATGTGCTTATTGTCTGAAGCATAAGCCCCCAGAAAGGGTAGCAAATTGGCCATAGTGAGAGGAGCAATGACAGAGCTGAAGGAGCACTGAGATCCCTCCCAGAGAAAATCAGAACTTGTCCACAGCCTTTCAGTTCCCATTGGCTGGTTTGGCCAATACCCCTCTCCAGCACCTCCTAATCCTGTGCCAATCTCCCCTACGTAGGCGGTAACTAATTGCTAAAATCTGGTCCTTAAAGACATCTTAAATCTTGGATTGCTGGAATCCAATTGCCTGTGGTTTATTTCTGAAAAACTGTGTGAGACAGGAAGTCCATGGCTCCAACACAAAGGGCAGAGGTCCGGCTGTGCTGCAGCAGGTTTCCAGGGAGGCACAGGCAGAGGGGACTGCACAGGCATTTGGGATGCTTTTGGCATCATGTTTGATGCCAGGTTTCCCAAAGTAGAGGAGCTGTGACGCAAAGGTAATGGGGCAGTTGTCTTTAGAGTAGTATCTCATAATAAATCCGTTTGTGGAATCACAAGGCTGGCAAGTCTTTAACAAACAGCAGCTTCCACTTAACCTAACACACAACAAGATCTCATACCAAATTACCATCAACATACTTGCTGTTTACATAAATCCCTTCCTTCAGTGCCTTTCCCTTTTTCTTTTAAGCCTCCAACATTAAATCCTCCCACAGTCCAAGGCTAGCAGCTGCTGACTCTAAGGGTACAGCCTTAAAAAGAGAAGATGAAAATATGGACTTGATCTACCTTGACCTTCTCTTTGGTTATGCTGCTACTTGAGAGCTATTCTGACCACAAAGTGGAAGACAGGGCTGAGAACACTCCAGTTATGGAAAGTAAATTTTCCACAGTCCTAAAAGCTGTTTTACAGGACAAAAACATTCCGTTTACAGGGGAAAGAAATAGAAGGAACATCACTGCTGCATTTACATCCAGCCCTACACAGAGGATTTGTACAGGTTTTTCCACAGGGTGAGATTTGACTCTGGCCAAAAAGCTTTCACTCAGGATTAGAAATTGCCATTTTAAGAAGGATAATAAAGTTGTTAGCTTTGGATTATCCACATTTTAAAAAAAAAAAAAAAGTGCTTATCATTTCTGCTGTATTTTTCAAGATTTTTAACGAGTATTTCCTTCTCTCCTCCTATCCCCTTTATTATTTGCTGGACTTTTCAAGTAATTTATGAAAATACATGAAGGCATATGCATTTGGTGACAGATTTTCAATAAAATATTAGATAGCTGCATTCAGAACTGCTCAGCAATGGAGAAACTGCTTCTACTTGCAGCCAGAGCACCCGGGTGAATGGAACTATGCCAATGCTGACTGTTTTTGAAATAACTGACCATTAATGAACCAAGTTCCAAAAGCTCTGCTCCAAAGAGGTTGAGACATGCAATACTGCTGAAGCCTCTTGCCTAACTGAGGTTGGGGTGGAGAAATCAAGGCACATACACCAGGAATGTTTTTTTGCCTGGATTTAGACAAAACCAAATATGTGAGAAGCTTTGGATACATACTCAAGGAGCATAGAGAACACTAAGGCAGACACAAGACAGGCATTCCCTTCACAGCTGGTTTCCAACCTCATGGAGTTTTTCATGGAGAATTGGAATCATTTTAGAAGGACTGACAGCAAAGCAGGAAATTGTTAAACAAAGTAATGTGGCACTTGTTTTTGGAGTTTCATTTATTCCCTGCCAGCTCAGTACAGATTGTGCATCATCACTGGCTGTTTCACTGCTTGGAGCAGACAATCACGAAACTCAAAATACTCCCAATTTACCAGAGAGGATTCAGAAACAGAATAACAAGGCATGCACAATATCGAGAAGGGTTGTCCTCCTGCTTTTCTTGGCAAGGTTTTCTCTAAAGGAACAGCTTCTGCCAAAACAAACATCTCTACCCACCCCCCAGCAGGAAAAGTAGGAAAAAAATCTTTACTGAAGACCGACTTTTCCTACAGCAAGACTGACCTTTTAGTCTGTAATTGATGGGCTACAAGAAAGGTTGAAGAGAATGCCACTGCATTTAGAGGGTTTCACGGCATCCTCATAAACTTAACTGAGGATATTGATCGCTCTGCTCCAGGAAGCCCTGGTGGAGACATGATGTTACACTTCAGCTGATGCCGACTGTTTTTCATAAAGCTATATACATCAGCTAGAAATTGTTATTGATAGATGTTTTAGCAAGGTAGTGTTCTTTTCAAAACTCCACAACCACGGACAATACCCAGAATCTGACGTAGCACTCATCAGTGCTGAACAGGAAAAACACCAAACTATTGCTGTTGGCCATCTGCTGCTCATATTCATGACTAAAACCCAACAAGGGAAAAAGGGAATAAACATTTCAGCCTAGGGAACAGCATGACTTTTTTCCACTTTGTCACAAACTTATGTGTGCAGAAGTGAAAGTATTTTAATTGTTTACATTGCCATGCAGGTACAGAGTTTCCATGCTGCCCTTGAATTAAAAAAAACAGATACTTGTCTGGCTGTAGCCTAGTGCTCTTTCATATGATCAACCATCCATAATAACTTCAAAGGTCACAAGTGATATACTTAGTGTAATTTGAACCAACAATATTCAAATTCCTTATTTAAATTGGGGGAGGGGGAAGACACCAGGAAAGCTTCCCCTCCTATCCTGTCCACCACAGAGTGAGCAGGTATCAGACTATTATCAGACTAGGGCTTGACACACCTCAGTGACTTGTCTAGTCACTGGTTTTGCAGACAGACAACACCAAAACCTTCTCTGCAGGAGAGAAACAACAACTCCCCCCAGGGTCTTGAACACTATCAAAGACCGTAGTTTATGCAGACTATACACAGCCAAGTGAAGCTTTAACAAGCCCTTCTACAAATGAGACACCAGGAGTTAAAAAGAAGTATCAAAAAGCTACCAAAGCACATGTTTGTTTGGGAAATGGAGCTGTTTTTGTGAAGAACTTCATGATTTGTCTCCTTTGATTGTGCCTTCCCATGCACCAACTAGCCAGCTAGTGGATCCTATTCTTATTTCATCCACTTTTTACATGTTATTTTAACAAAAGATATTCAGGGAACAACAAAATTACTTTGTTTTCAAACCTCTATAGGGTCTAATGCAATAGCAACACGTGATCAACTTTAGGATTTTTAAATAAATCCCACTATTTTTGCTGAAGAAAAGCAGTATTTTGCATTTGCCCTTACCACATGACTGCAGGAACTGTAATGTCTAAGATGCTCAGCTGGAATTCGGGCAAGGGCAAAAACCGACTAAGTGCCACCTACGAGGTAAAAAGACAGAGAAAGAAAAGCCATGCCCATTTTCAAGCAATTTGTAACTTCACTTGAAATTTCCCAGCACTTGGCATCCCCCCACAGCCCCTGCCTCATTTTTAGTCAGTCTGTGCTCATGTTTTCCATCATCTGTTTTCATCTCTCATCTTGATGCTACAAATATGTACACTTGAGTCTGAATACTTCAGTGGGACAGATTTCCAAGCTTGAAGTTAACTACCCAAATTTATCTATGCCTCTTGGATCATTTTATGTAAACAGATGATGGAAGAAATACGACTTTCTCCCCTCTTAGGCTGAGCACATTCTACTGTGACAACAGAGGACTGAGTATGCCAGATGTATGCCAGTGCAAAAACGCACAGAGACATCAATTGCCACTGCCTCCACTACCTACATCCAGGCACTCTTTGTAAGTATCTAAGTATTGATTTCCAGAATTTCTCCAAGGAATGCCAAAAATAATAAACAAAAAATAAATCAAAAGCAAAAGCCTCTTTCCATTATGTATTAAATATCCTTCCATGAAGTTAGAACAAATAGGAGATGTATATAGAGTGCAATGGAGACATAAATCTAGTGTTGTAGTAATCGATTTCTGCCTTGTTCTTTTATTTCCAGTAAATAATGATCTTCAGATCTTTCATGGTGGCACTACTGTAAAGTCTGCTAAGGGAACACAGGCAGTGTTTCATCTTTGATATAACCAACAATAACACCACTCTAAAATCATTACACTCACTTATTTCCTGTAGCACACTGGTAACAACATTTAGCAGGATCAAAGGAAATTTACAGAGGGTATCCCCTCCACTAACCTCCATCCAATCATGTATATGATCAATAACACATTTTGTATTGTTCAGCAGCGTGCAGAAGGTACAGATTTCTGCACAAAATGATGCAGCCGTACATTTCTAGTCACTCTTCAGTTTTCTAAGGATCACCGTAAGTAGAAGTCATGCCTGGTTAGGTCAATTATATTTAGAGATACTTCTTGAATGTAAATTGATAGCAGAAGAAACTTCCCTAACCAATCTTATTTTCACAAAAATATGCATGGTTGTTGGTTGCTAGTGCTGTGAAAAACCCTGGTGTTCTCTTCTGCATTCAGTCTGAAACAGGTTTTTTGATTTAGTGCATGATCAAATGAGACTACCGAGTTATAAACTATAAATTAATTAAGCAGCAACCATGGATTACTATTTATATCCTTTAAAAAAACCAAATGCCAACACAAAAGGAAGAAATCTCAGAACACCTAAAAGAAAAATTAAATTACCTTGAAGTCAGCATCATAACCAACACACTTTCCAACAGATCATTAAATACACATATTTCTTGTCTTGGCACCAACTGAGAGCAAAATGTCAACCTTAGACACCAATGGGAAAACACTGCTAAGTTGAAAGAAAAATCCTGAATTATTTGCCTGTGATCTCATTGAATACAGTCCAGGATAGCTGCTCATCATTTTAGCCACCATAAAGAAGAGGTGAATACATATCGTCTAGTGTGACATGGCAAGAAAAAAAACTATTTCTATTTCCCAGCCCACTCCAGTAGATCAGTAGAGAACAAGACAAGGCAAGGTTTGTAGGTGGAATAATCTCTCTCATTAGACTGATGTAGTTGGGAGAAAATATATGAGACTTTAGTATATTCATCTGTATCTCCAATTCTACTCAGATAAGGAAAAGGCACCCTCTCCTCATCACTGATACTTTTCCCACTTAAAACTGTTGATTGATTAAAAATAGGATTTCAAGCTGCAAAACTCATTTTGTCAGATATGGAAAAGCACTTGGAAGTTTACATTGTCAGCATCCAACTTTGGACAGTGAATCTTTAGCTGAATTTATCTCCTAAAGAAGGACAACATAATATACTTGGCACCTAATTTGCCAATATTCTACTACTGTCCTTTTGGTTTTTTTCATTCTGAGCATTAATTAAGAAAAGAAAATATAGACAGTTCAGTTCAAAAACTAACCAACTCACACCCCAAGAATCAAACAGCTTTTTATATACAGGAGATTAGCTTTACTCAAATGCTGCAGGCTGTTCCAGAGGTACTGTTATCAGAGACATAATCCATCCTCTGCTACAACCAAGGAAATGCAGATATGCACAAAGCCAGCTTTGACCATAAAGCACTACAGTGGAGCTCAGCTGTGACAGCCAAGTAGCTCACCTGAAGTCTTAGCTACACTTTCTTACCTATTTCATTTTATGTGTTATGACTTTGGTTCCAATGCAATTTCTCAAAGCAACCCAGTGTTTTACACTTGTGTGCTTTCACAGAAGAGAGGTTTGTCCTTTTCTTCAATTTCTTTGGGCAAGGCAACAGCTGTGGCAGGACAAAATGACAACTCTGGTGACAAGTCAATTTGTTCCTTCTCAAGTGCTTCTGAGTGTAGGAACAGCAACTGGTGACCATGTACACCCTGAGAAGACCTACATTAAGAGAAATCAGCTTCCCTCTATTTAGCATTGTAGAAATGGGACCTATTGAAAACATTGGAGTTCCACACTGGCTAATCATTCCCCTGACAATAATTGTCACAAACAGAATTTCTTTATAGATTTTGGAATTTTCCTCTGAAACACAGGAGACTTCAAGATGCTTAGCAATTCTGAACCAAAAGGATTTAAACATTTCTTCTTGAAGAGATGTTCCCAAGTTCCAGAATAAAACAGTTTATAAAGGTCATAAAAATTAACTTATCTTGCTGACTGAAGCTTTTTTTAATGCACTCCAAGTTACAAAGGAATCACAGCTGGAGCCTTTAGGCCAATGGTATACTATATTTTTTCTCACATTAGCAAGGATAGCAAATATCTGCATTTGGATTTTGCCACAGTAATTGGCTCTGATTCATTAGTCTTCATGACAGAATATAAAAGCACAGAGCTAGTTGGGTATGTATGTTTTGTGCTTGTATCATTGAATAATCTTGCAGTTGTTTTCCACAAGAACTTAATAAGAAAACTGCTGAGACAAAAATCATAACTTAGCCTGAGCCAAGTTCTTTCTAAACTCTTAAAAACAAGACTCTGATTCAACATGCCCAGGCCACTTGAAAAAGCTGGAAGGACAATACTTTGCCTGCAAGAAGAGAAGTGGTTACAGGGGGTGCAATTCACATGCTGAACCAGCATATTCACTTGCATAGATCTATTAGAACCCGCAGGGTTAAGCTTATGGGTGTGAGCCCTTAAAATTTATTTTATTTTTTTTTATGCTGTTCAAGACTCCCAACTTAGAGTAAACTTATTAGAGATGACATCCCTAAGCTACATCATCATTTGTATCAGAAAATTTGAAAGCAAGTCAGGTCTTCCAAGGATGTCATTAAGGTTGTTTTTGTAGTAAATTGAATTCTCCCCATTTGTATTAAGAATGAGATCTTTGGTACTTTATGATATTACATTACTAGGTATAGCGGATAAAACCAGAGTTTCTACTACATTACCTTTTTAAACTGAAACTTCCCCCCACTTTGATTAAAACAGATTCCATGACCCACATTATTTATTATGTATTCAATCCAGACAAGGGTCACCGTTTACACCCTTCATTCCTCAAAAAGATGACAACAGAAATCTGACATGGTCCTGATTTCCAAGCACACCACAAAACTGTACATCAAGCTTTGCTTTCCTCCAAATTAAGTCTTTAACCTCTGTTGAGGAATGGTTGCCTTGTTGGCCCTGACAAAAGGGTACCACAGGCGATCTCTTGCCAAAGCACAGATGCCAAGCTCTTGCATTTTGAAACAGGAGCAGGAGAGAGGAGAGCATGAGCTGAAAGGAGAAGCCTGGAAATGCATACACATGGTCGGCTTCTGGAAGAATTTCAAAGCATTTGGTAAGGTTGGTTTTCCAATACGACCATCCCTGTGGCTATATGCTCCCAGTAATCACAACAGCCAGTCAAAATTTGTGCAATGATCATAACTGCATAAAAGGCCCCCAAAATGTGTAGATCTCTCAATCTCTGAAAGCACATTACAGGGCTATGTGTGCTTGAATATCACTGTTATTAACTAGATCATTCGTTTAAACCATCCTAAAGCAACTACAGCTTTATTTGTTCTTAAGTGGCCCCGTAAGACATAAAATTTTGGATGTTGTTCAACAACATTTTCCATAAAATATAGAACCACACTTTTTTGGAATAAACTAATAAAGTATTTCAAAGTAACTGCTTGATCTGAATGGGGAACTAATTTAATTTTATTTTTTTTTATTAAAGCACGGGTTTACTCTGTTGGACCAGATCATCCTGGTGTCACCTGAGATAATTTTCTTTCTAGTAGCTGTTACAGTAGCCCTAACTGTGTTTTGAATTCTGTGTAGGAAGAATAATGTTGATAACATGCTGATGTGTCAGCTGTAGCTGAGCAGTGTTTACCCCAAGTCAAGGACTTTTCAGTTTCCCATGCTTTGCCAGTGGGAAGCTGCACAAGAAGCCAGGAGGGAGCACAGGTAGATCAGCTGATCTGAACTGGCAAAGGCTCTACAACAGAGCATCATTTCCAATACAGAAACTATGGGGAATTGGCTGAGGAAGGCTGATCACTTCTCAGAGACAAGCTAGGCATTGGTCAGCAGGTGGTAACAATTGTGTTGTGCATCACTTGTACTTTCTTGGGTTTTATTTCTCTCTCTCTTTTTGTTACCTCCATTTTCATTAAAAATATTTTTTAATTTATTTCATTTATTAAACTGTTCTTATCTCAACCCACATGTTTTAACTTTTTCCCATTCTCCTCCCCATTCCACCCATGGGTGGTTTCGAGCAATCAACTGTGTGGTACTTAGTTGATGGCTGGAGTTAAACCAGACATGTTAGAATAAAACTGTGTTAAATAGTGGCCAGCAGTGATACTTAAGGGAAAGGGGTTACAAGCATGATGATTATATGCCATATTAGGACTATAAATGGACTACAAACACAGTTTGCAAGTGACACACTCTTTCTAGTTATACAGCAATGAATTTTTTTTGGTGAAGAATTTGACAGGACACTTCCAGGAAGCTTTAAATCTACCTGAAAGGTACTTGTGGACAGATAGAAAATGTAGAAGTTAAAATATTGGTCTTCATACAGACTGATAACCTATTTTTCTTTTTATCTACATCAAAAGGACAGCAAACCAAAATGCTGAGTGCCTATTAAGTGTGATATGACACAAAGACATCATCCAAAAATGCTCAAGCCTAGGTAACAGGTCAAATGTGACAAAGCTGTTACCTGCATATTTCACAGATGGGGACTGTATGGACATAATTTCATAGGAAGTCACCAAAGGTTATACAGAAAGTCTATGGCAGATCTCTGACTCCAGTTGCATTTCATGTTGAAGCTCTCCAGTGCCTTGCCTGAAAGATCCCCCATCCTCTCCTTGCAGCCATGATAAACAGGCTAAAAAGGCACAGATTTTCATCACTCTACCCAGATCTTCAGTGTGAAAGAGTTCAAGGAAGCCGGTATATAACCCACTTCTTTCTGCCAGGCAAGGGACATGAAGACAGTTCACTACACACTATTATCATATCAATGCCACTCTCAATTCTGCAGTAGAACAAAGTGACAGACACTCATCGAGCTTTATTTTCCTGGTCACCAATTGTACAGCTGTAGCAAGAAAAAAATCTCCCTAATCAAAGCCAAACCCTATTGCAATGCAACCTTGCATCAATATGAAGCAACATATCTGCCCTTATTTTCTGGAAGCCCTGGCATTTGATACCTCAAAGCTTTTCATATCATGAATCATCTATTAGTCCAAAGATTAACTTACACCCTCATTTTATTCCTCATTGCTCAGGTCACATCCCTCTTGCAGATGCAATCTCTGCCAACTACAGCAACTACTTCAGTAAGGTAGGAACTTGAGGTTAAAATGCTTATTAAAAAAATCCCTGAAGATGAAGAGAATAAGCACCTGATATCACCCACTTGCTTGAGAATATCTTTTCAAGTTTCATCACAGATGATGACAATCAAAACAGTAAGTTGCCTAGGTTCCGATTCAGCAAAGCACTTAGGCAAGTGTGGAACTTAAAATACACAACTAAAAGCATTCCAATCCATCAAAACACTTAAATTGCACTTAATCTAGGAAAATGAATAAGTCCTATTGGCTTCCATAAACATCAGTAAAGGATAATTAAATCAAAGTGAGCTGCTGTATCAAGGTCATACTGTGGAATCCCTGACCTTTCAGAATGTTTTCAGCACATTTCACAGTGAAAATACTCACGCAGAAGGAAAATGTAGGTGGCTAACAGTAGCACTGGTGGCACTTTAGACCTTTATAGTAGCTGTCCAATTAAGGGCTTTGGAAACAGTGATTAAAATGCATAACTGCCCATGTGGCAGCAGGAAAACATTATACACATTACACAAATAATGTTATCTATTGTACAAACCTGGAAAAAGTAAGGCAAAAAGCTTCAAGTGGTTTGGGAATTCCTTCTTCAGTACACTATCAAGTCTAAAAAGCCTGTTGACATTTTATAATCCTAAGTATATGCCATACTCTGGGTTGGATCTTATTTTTGTCTTATTCAACTGTTAATGTCTTAATTAAGTTATTTTTATGTTCCTTTAAATATTAATAATATATCTTATTTGCCCATAATTCAGTTTAAGAGTCTTCAATGAAAACAGACTTTGAAGTCAGGTAGAGTTCTTTAGGGGTGATATACAACCCTCACAAGTGTCCTGTGCATTTTACCATAAAAGTAACTATTGTTTAAGCACTGAAAGCAGGTATGCTCCTGGATGCTCAGCATTTGAAAGTGTAGTTCCCAACAGCATTCTAAAAGCACTTAGGAACCTTTGAAAACCTACAGCCAGTCATAAATACAATTTTCCACTGGTGAGTCTAAATCCCTCTCTTCAACAGAGCTCTTCATCTTTCCGAGGGATCTTGTCAGTGATAACTGAGAATAGATTTCAGGCCTCCTAGTGAAATCTGGCCCTAAACTCCTCATCAGCACTTACCGTAGCACTCTTGTCCTGCTTTGCCAGTTCTTTTCAGTAAACAGACCCTCAATACAGTGGGTCTTATTCAGCACTCAGTTTTCAGATCAAAAGATAAGAGCTATATGAATAAACTAGAAGGATCTTATGAAGAACAATTTGATAGCAACTTGTCTGATATTCTTATTCTGATACTAAATAAGGCCTAGAATGCTGTAAGTAAAGATTATTATTTAGCACCATAATGAGACAAGAAAGGAGTGTTCTAACTACACAAGATGCATCACATGAGATATATAAGACTAGGAGAAGTTTCAGTGTTCAAGGTTTCCAGAGCCAATTCTGACTGCAGAATTTAGCATCCAGACCTTATGTTAGCTGCAGTTAGCTAGAATCTAGTCCTTGTTTTTTTATTCCATCTTTAAAATGGGAGTTTGCCTTTTTCACCATCAGGGGCCTCCCTCAGTCTCCGCAATCTGTCCAACATTTTAGACAATAACTGAAGTGACTTCAACCAAATCGCTCAGCACCCACAGGCACATCCTATCCCATCCATTCCCAGAAACTTGTCTACATCTAGTTTTTTAGCCTGCCCCACTCCCCTTTGGATATTAAGCTCTACCAATTCACATCACTGAAGCCAGCACAGCCATTGACTGTCTCGGTTATTGTTAAGAAGCAGAGTCAGCAGACACCCTCCTTTGCTGAAGAGGAATTGGAGAAAGTTCAGGTTTGATTTCTTGGTAGTTTGTGACTGATGCAAGAAAACTGTGCTCCTTCCTTGGAAACACAGGCAAAATTAAACTAAAGACTGAGTTCCTAAGAATTATGTGCCTACTGTCAAATTATAAATTATATTAGTAATGCAGAGTTAAGTTTCAATGCAGTGGTAGGTTTTTGCCCAAGATTAGACTTTTGCACAAGTGAGTAAATGCAAGAAGGACTAATTTCTGATGCTAAAGGAAAGTCGGGTTAATAGGTTATGACATATGCTGGCACTTACAATATAACCCATAGTTTTCAGCTGGAACTGAGACTGAAACTAGACCACCAGCAAAACTGTAGATTTTCTTGTTGATCTCAAGAGTTATTGCTTGCACTCTCATTATCACAACCTGGAGTCCTGCAAATCCAGGAGGCAGATCCTTGTCAAGTTCAAACCAGTACTCATGCAATGAACTCCTGTAGGGTACCCCCAAGGCTGCATCTGCTGAGAAAAAGGGGTGAGCCCCAAGCCTTAACTGAAGTTGAGGGGTTACAGTGAATGCATGAGAACCTGACTTATTTAGGCACACAAGAAAGCTCTATCCCAATGCAGCTGATACACAAGTACTGTGGAAAGACTTTGGGGGTTAGCTAGAAACTCAGCATCTCACCAACAAACTTCAGGCTCACAAAGCAATCAAAATTTCAGTAGAGTTTATGAGGAACAGTGTTTGCAATTCACTGGATTAAAACAACCACCAGCACAAAAAACTTAAGAACAGCCATCTGTAATAAACACATGACAGCACAATACCCAACAGCCTGGCTCCAGGAGAAAGCCCTGCAGGGGGATTTCTATCGTGTTGAACACAATTGCATTTGCATGTTCAAGCAGAATGTATTTATTGCCTTCTAGTCCCTTAACTCTGTTGACCTGGTACAGGCTCTGAATGCTCACATGGAAGGTGACCTGTTTTCAAAAAGGGTGCAAAACTACCTAATCTTTTTCTTTCTGTTTGCATTTTTATTCCATGATCATCTTTCCTTTGCCTTGTTTCATTACTCCTCCATCCTGCTGGCCTCACAGCTTATCTAAGAGAAAACTAAAAACCTCCAACAATTCCATCTCAGCTCCTCACAGACAGTGTATAAATAGCACTGGTGTATACTGGTTTGCCCAAACACAAGAAGGTCAGAAAAAACATTTTCTTTTGAGATGAAAAAAAGGAGGCAAAACCTAAGAATTTTAATAACAGCCTTGACATGAGAGCAACATAATACCAGCCTGAATTACACTTGGTACAAGACTCTCATTGGAAACCTTAGATTGCTTTGTTCCTGTCCCTGACATAATATTCAAGACTGGGTTTATGTTTGTACGGAATGGGGCTGTTCACTAGAGTCCATGCAAATCAAACACTTGATTTATGCATCATTCCACTGGAGGGTGTAACATTAAATTTAATTTTGTAAGAAAAGCCTGAAGTGCCTCTACGCCTGGGGCTGACATTGTGAACTAGGGAGAAAGGTGCACAAGAATTCATTACGGTTTCCAATATGCGAAATGCAGCATTTGAATGAAACATTTGTCTCTTGTCAAAAGGGAGTAATGTCTGTTCTTTGTAAAAAATATTTCTCCCCCCACTTTGATTTTATCGCCAATTCAGCATATTGGGAGCTGAGGTTACAAGTGTAGTTCCGACTTGCGATGGTGGTGCGATGAATTACACGATGAAATGAAGAGACACTGGTTGAGTTGCAGCTACAGAGCACAGATGTTGATGGGTCTGAATGCCTCCTGGTAGCAGCACTTTATTAGAACAATTAAGAATGGTGCTGTTTTTTTCTGAGCTCATTTCACAGAAAATACTTCTGTTGCCTTGATAGACTGTTTTCAGTTACCTAAACCTAGTCCTAGTACTGAGTTCTGAAAACAAGCTTGAAAACACCTGCAAAAAGTTTTCCAAACTTCATGTCAATGCATATTCAAGTTAAATTTCTCAAACACTGTTAACGGGTTTCCACTCTGTCAGCCCAGTCAATGCAACATCAGGTGAGCTTCAAGTCAGAGCAAGACTTTCCAGTTAAGTATCTTTTTTTAGTTGCAGATCATTTAGAAGTGTGCCATCCTCCCCCAAAACCTCCTCCTGTTTCAGATATGGATAAAACATTACAGACTTGAAGAGACAAAAGTTGAAAGCATGGCAAGAACTAAACATGGTCAGCATAGAAGTTCTTGCTATGCCATGGCATTCTTGGGTGCCACTCCCATTATTCAGAGCAACAGTAATCCTTCCTTTCCCCCATTTTTTATCCTCATTTCCTCATCCACGCTGCCCTCTAGCAAGGTTCCATAACCCAGCCTTGAAAGCAGGAATTTTACTGCTACCAGAAAACCTGAATTCTAGCATCCAGTGGATGTCATTACTACACCAACAGAAATAATTAGTCACTCTACTGTTTTCTATTTCACCATGCCAGCTGAATAATTTCTTATAAGACTTTTGGTACAGTCTGTATCAAATGGTACTAATAATCATTTGGTCCAAATCAGAAGTAAAAGGCAATGATACAAGATAAGTTAGCCAAGTGCCTTGGCCAGTACCAAGCAATGCTGGAATTTAATTGTATTTGAATGAAGATTTGTATGGCAATGCAATTCTTATTTGATTTGCACACTCTGCTAAACTCTGAAAAATCATTCCTTGTTTTCTCTTCCTAAGCCCTGCTATCCTACAGCTGTAAGGAAGTGCACATAAGAAAGTTAGACATTCTCTGCAAGAGCTGAACATTTGTCCTCCTCTAGAACAAAGGCAAGTATAATGCAGTCTCCACCTTATTTTCCTTAAGCAGAATGCAAATTTATGTTTTGAAATACCTTTCAAAATTAGTTGTGTGTCACAGCTAAGTAAAACTTAATATTTGCAAAGTGGTTTGAAAAGTGCACACCATTCTGATGTGTTTTCGTGAAAACAATTACAGAAAAAGCTTTTGAATAGTTTCTTTTCTGTGCTGAAATGAGGTTTTGCTTCAAAAATCATTAATATTTAAAGAAGCTACCCAAAATTAAATATTTCAGAGTCACAGGCAATATATAACTTTTCCCACAGTTCATTGTGGTTTGGTTCTCTGTTTCAGCAAGGGCATTTCTACTCCAAGGCCAACCCCAGAGAATTTTCTGGTTTTTGAGTTCAGCTAACAAACCCAAGCTCCTCCACCCACTCACACAGCCCTGTAGCCATGACACTTCTGCCCATTCTGTCCTGCAAAATCACGCTTTCAAGGTCACTCCAGAGCATTCACGTCCCACGAGGCCAAGCTTCTGCATAAGTTGTTCAGCTTGCCAAACCTTGATAGACTCTTGATCTGAAATCTTGAAGCTATTTTCTTTGTTCAGCTAATGAACAGTATGGTGATGAATACACATAAGGCAAAATTGATCCACTTAATTCATCATTTGTACATATGTATGGATTTAAGCCCTTTTAAATGGATTCTGGGATTAAACACCTATACCTACATTCACAAGCTGTTCAGAAATACCTAAGGGCATTGTGGTAAGTTTTGTACCTTAATTTCTGAAATTAAAAGACTGACCTCATGTTTAGCATTTTCAGCTTTTTAAGAACAAGGTGCATTTTGCTTGCTTGTTAATTACTGCCCATGGCAGTAAAGCCCAAGGCTTTACTGAAGCCTTTTGGCTCTGTTTCCTGGATGAGTCCCTGCAAGCTGCACCCAACCTTGTTGAAAATAAAATAAATAAACAAACAAATAAATAAATAAATAAAAACAAAGAAAAGAAACCAGGCAAAAACATTTTAGCTACAAACGTAAGCTGATATATCAAGAAAGGAAGAGCAGAATGGCAACCTCAGGGTGCAAATTTCATCCCTAGCTCTGTGGACCCTTAACACTGATTGTCTTTACAATAGTCCTCAATGTCGTATGTTCAAGAGGCCTTTGCTATACCACTGAACTTGCTCAGAAAGAGCAGTTTAAGTCAACTTTAGGCAAAGGAAGTCCTTATACTACAGGAAATAGAATCCAAGAAGAAAGGCCATACCAGGTATCTCAGTTATCTGCCTTCTGTTTAGAAGATACCAATTTCCACTTCACTAGCCCCCTGGTGATTTTAAATTTTTCAGTTTACTGAACTTTTCCCTCTGCTTCAGTGGAAGAATTTAAAGATACCAAGCTCAGATTTTGGACTTGTTTTTTGATTCTCACGATCACAGAAACTGACTGAAACTAGCTCAGTCTCAGTCATTGCATCATATCAGTTGCCTTCTATGACAATAAAATGTGTTTTGGTAGTACCATATAGGCCAGGTCAGATATTGAAAGAACTAATGATTTTCAACATTTGCTACTCATAAAGTAACATTAATAGATTAGAAATTGCCTTGCCTTAGTCACTTCAGTAAACTGTTTTTCCCTGATAACTAGAATCATTATGAGGGAGTTTTAAAGCCATTTTTCCTTACAATCTATAGCTTTAATAGTCATGCAAAGCAAAAGCTTGAACACCTGCTCCCCCTCTAGGAAGCCAAATAGCTTCTGTGTTAACAGCAGGTCAACATCAAACCTTGCAGTTTGTTTCTCAAGCAACACGGGATATTCAAGCATCTGGAGGAGATGCACATGACAGACAAGCTGAACTCAGATCAAATGATTCCAGAGTTATTATTTATATGTCCCACAAAGGCAACAGACATGACTGCTGTCTGAAGCATGCTTAATTGAGGAAAATGTTTTTATTTGAAACAGCATGAATGAAAAAATCCAACACAGTTTTGGTAAATT
Source organism: Margarornis squamiger (assembly GCA_035222235.1). Classification (NCBI taxonomy): domain Eukaryota; kingdom Metazoa; phylum Chordata; class Aves; order Passeriformes; family Furnariidae; genus Margarornis; species Margarornis squamiger. The sequence goes on along the minus strand of JAWWTY010000123.1, from coordinate 12,396,389 downwards.
GCTGCTATAACTATTTTCTGCCATACTACTATTTGTTCAGTTCCACATAGCAACTTTCTCCCCTGTGATCCAGGTCTATGTTTCTGTTCCCGAGTGAAAATTTTATCTGCCATGGCTTGTTCTTCTTGCCAGGTCACTGCACAATAGTGGAAATGTGTCAGAGCCAAGAATCAACCCCAAAAGATCCTGCTGGAAACTTGTTCACTGCTCAACAATAGCAGCTGCCCAGAAACAGCTTCTGAAATTTAATCTTGCTGGTGTTTCAAGCAATAGTAGGTGCTGTGCTAACTTTGAATCATCCTAGTTTCTCCAGAGTCCCACCGTAATTTAAGTACACATCTCAAGATTACTATCAAACCAGTCCTCAGTCAATCCTTGTAGAGTTCTTGAAAAACAAATTAGCAGAGCTTTGAGACCCCCTATCCCACCATTTCAGAAGCATCAACCTCAATGCTGCTGTTTGACAACACTTACACTGCTGGAATGGAAAGCCAGATCAACATCACATGATGACCATCTGACCTTTACTGCAAATACAGAATAGAGACTTTACTTGATAAGGTCAACTTTCTTATCTCCAGTTTTATTCTCTCTCCAGTGACGGACTAATACTATTCCTGAGATATCTCTCATTCCTAACGTAATTAAAAAAGATGTGTTTACTAAGCTCAAGTATGTCAGCCACATGTTTCTACTTGCACCTCTTTGCTTCCATGACAAATTTCTGTTATCCTTATCTTCTGATTCGTATTAATTATCACCACCTTTTCTCTTTCTTCCATGCAATGTCCATGTTTTTCTAACTGCTTTGAAGGTCCTTTACTGAGCCATACTAGTTTCTCAATTAGGATGGTGTCCTTCCTCACCCAAATTGCTGGTGAGGAGAGAGTTGGCCACTCAGTAAAGGGCCATTAAGCAGTTTAATAGCTTAAGGTATTTTCCTCACTTGCCTTTCAAGTTTTCCACTTGGCTATGGAGCTTAGACCCAGCAAGTTCAAGTACCCCTGCCACACACCTTTCATGCACCAGCCAAGCTCCATTCTATCCCTACATAAGAGCCATAAAGAGCTGAAGGGAGAAATTCCCTTATTATCCCAGTGGGCAACAGCACAAAGAAGAAGTCTCCTGGTTTCCAGCTGAAATCAGTTCACAGTTTATATCCACGAGTTTGTGCTGACAGTAGCCTCTCTTGCAGAAATTTACTCTCCTGACAGATTTATAGGAAACAATGATATCACCTCTGAATACTGCTAGGCTAAGCAAGCCATGTTCTTTCAGTTCTGGGATAGTCAGATCAGTCCTTTAATTATTTTTAGGTGTCTTTTTTGCACTTGATTCAGTAAGAGTTTATCTTTTCTGCACTGTATCTGAACAGAACTGTACATCTCTGTGAAGTCTCCCCTATGCCCATCACCTCACCCCTCCACAAACTGACAACTGTCTTGGCTAGAGCAATATTTATTTTTCCTGCAGCCATCTGATCTTGGTTACCCCAGAGCCATCCTAACATTCATTCACCTCCTTACCATCAGCCCACCCACAAATCTTATTTTCTTATCTTGTTATAGGTGAACTTGATATAAAAGGCACTAGGTACATTTTGTGCTGTTGTAAAGCCATCTGTTTTTTGGGTTTTTTATTCCAATCTTCAGTACTCTCCTCTTCTGCTTTGTGATATCCCAGTTCTCCTGCTAAATCCCTTATTTTTCTAACTTTACCACTAAAAGTGAACGTGCTGACAATGTCTCTGATGAAAATGTGGGCAGGGGGCACCAAAGACCCAATCCTAGATGGGACAAACCCTTAGCAACCTTCCTCCAAGCTTTGTAGCCACACTGCCTTTCATCAGTGACACGTAACTGCTTCTTTGACCCCTTTGCACTTCTATCAGCCCCTGTTGCTGTCTGTCTTCATTAGTCATTTCCCATGTGGGAAACCTGTTGGGCATCCTGTACCTGCTAAATAGTGAGCCTATCCTATTAAAAACAGGTGCCAAGTTAGTCTGCCACAATTTGTCTTAAATAATCAGCTTTGATCCTATTCAGCATTTTCATGCCATCTTCAATTAGTTCTATATGAGTAGCTTAGACTGTTGTAATTGAGAACATTGTAATTTAAGCTGCTTACTACAAAGCAGAAAACACACACATTACATCTACTGCTATCCAATCATTCAGTACTAAGGCAGAAAAATAACCAAGTCACCTTTACATAATCAACCATTTTCTATGAAGATGAAGTCAAATATATGATTGCCTCACTCTCAGTGAATTGTCTGGGAAGTGTGCCTTCATGCACACTTAGAAATGGAATGAATATTTTACCATTGCATGAAATAATCAACAACATTATTCCCACCAGAACTTCTTGTAAGAAAGAGGCTTTTAAGGAGCTGTTATTCTCCTTCTTTTGTGAGATTCTTGTGTCCTTACCAATGAGACCAAGGTCCTCCAAAACCACTCCCTTTTGAAACCAGAAGAGTTTCACTTCCTGAATGAAAGTTGGGCTCTCTTAACAAGAGAAACTGCAAAGCAACACGACAACCTTGGGCTTGAAGTAGGATTTATGAGTGTGCCTAAAGCGAAGGCCACACTCTTGTATAACCAAAGGTCTCTTTTAGGCCCATACCTTCAGTTCAGTTCAGTTTGGTTCACTAAAATGCCTGCTGAATGAAAAAAAAAAAAAAAGAAAAACAAAAGTGAGAGTTTTCTAGCTCTCTCACTTGCAACAGCCTCTTAGTGCTTATTTTTTGTAGCCAATTGACTAGCTGTGCCAGACTAACAGAAAACAGTGAACATCAAAACCCAATAAGAATCCTAAGAATACTGCTGCTTCCGAAGACAAGAAAGTAAGAGGAAGAGGTATTAAACAACAAAAGTGTAAGGATTAGGTAGAGCACTAGTGAAAATTGACTCCAAGTTTTTCATTTGCCAGTTCTTTACAAATGGAGTTGCAGACACTGATTTTATTTTTCTGAGGACAGCAGCACAAAACAAATTTATCCAGAAAGGCAGTCACTATGCCAAACATATACACCAGGTCTCTATATAGTGTTTTATTTACAAGACCACGGTAGAAATAAAAAACAGACACAGCCTGATACATGTAGACACGAGAACCTCCTGTTGTAGTCTGAACTAAACATTTAGTAAATTTTTCTTGCTTAACTTTGCCCTCTACATTCAAGTTCCCTCCATATCACTAAGGCAATGTGGACTTGAGCTCTTATATTCACTGTCTTCATTTTGACTTTTTCACCAGTGGAATTAGTGGTCAACTGTATCATCCAAGGGTTTATTCAGTTTTGTACCACTAAGGATTTCCTAAGTACATATGACCTCAATATACTTTATTTCTTTATTTCTAGGTGATTACATAAGAAAAGACAGTCTCACACCTAAAAAAGCCTAAGCAGTCAAGGTCAAAATTAAGTATACCACAGCACCCTCTGCCTTACAAGAGACATCTTTCAACTGTCTGTCTCTCACACAGGTTTAAGATAGACCCTTGAATTTCCATTACCAGATTTTTCTCTCTCACCACTCCCCATCCCAAGAATTCACTGCATTTACACAGGTCAGAAATGCATCAGAGCTCATTATATGAATATTGATTTCAATAAGGAAATCAATAGGCATGAGGTAGCAGCATTTCCCAAATGTTTTCAAAAGGACTATAATTGATCTTCAGTCTTGTGCAGGGATTGTTGATACCCACATTTCTGCTCATGATTGCCATGCCCCATTTGGGCACTTGTGCAGCTTTTTAGGGGCTATGTTTGCTTCCTCACAAAGTTTACCACAATTCATGTCTTCTTTTGGTAAGAAGGTGCATCCTGTGAGCAGTGTCCATGCAAGTCCCACTAACTACTTATTGGTAGAGGAAGTAATACTTGAAGATGCTTGAATATACTTGAAACATTTATAGGGCTATTTGAGTGTTCTCCTTCACAAGACACTTATATATTAAGGTAGATGCAATGCCTGATATTTATTTTGAATCACATTTAATGACAATAAGATCCTTTGGGGGGTAAAAACCAAAACAAAACACCAGTAAAACTACACTGACTTAAGTCCAGCCACAACTCCAAATCTTAAATATGTTGTCATCCAGAGTCTCATGAGGAAATAGACATGAAGAGTAAGAGCTTCCTGAAGTTTTCCAGCATGCCAACATATTAGTCTGAGATAGAAGGTGTCCCATACAGAATGGTCATAATTTTATTAGAAGTATTAGGAGGTGACAAAAGCTAAATACCCCTTCTATACCTTGATTGCATTATAGAAACTTGTACTTCACCCTCTTTTTATCACCATGCACATGTCATTTAGCCTGGGTTTGAGCAGAAAGAGGCAGTTAATCTCTGTGCTTCCAAGTTTGTTAAAAATGCACATAGATTTACATATTGAAACTCTGAAACATTGCAATTCCTTAACAAATAAAGGATCACTGAGCAAAAAATCAAGAAAAGGATGTGCATGCTCATTAAAGCTTCCATCCCTCACAGCCCTTCACACACAATACAATCCAGGATTTATGTGTAAGATTTTAATGAGGACAATGTCACTGAAAACACAAAGCTTTCTGCTACCCAGAGGAAATGGTATGGAAGCTGAGGGCACTAAGCATTCTTCTGGATCAAGGCTCCAGTATACACCAAAATACTAAGCTCCTGTGATACTTGAATACTCTGGACATGTTCCTCTGAGGACCAACAAATGGTGGCGATGCAGTTAATACCAATTTGTTGAGGGACAACTCAGTAATTTTTTATTCATTTTCTCCCCCTCTAGATAAATACACAGAACATTTCCCAAAGCCTTTTTCAATGTAACAAGAATGTAATATTTGAGGACTAAATTGTGATGGACCAGCATTGCTCCGGTGAAGATTCAAGTGGAGGGCATAGGTTACGGAAAAACTGCTCCACATGTTATTTACATTTACCATCCACTCTGATGAGCACTGACAGGATGAGTCCTTGGAAAATGTTTTACACATTTTCTTATTCAAACCTATCCAGTATGGTGGATCCCTCTAGGAACAGCCAATGTGTTAACAGGAAAGGCTCAACATTCACACTGTCCTCAGGATGATGAACTTAATCACTATGTGGTTTCACACCTACAAGAGGATGGGTTGGGTAAACTCTGCCTGAATCATATTTAGATCAACTTTGTGTAGAAGCTGAGTAGGGAAGTGGTATGCCAGTCTTGCTGGTCCTAATGTTTTTCACAATGAGAAATACTTTTCCAAGTGTGCAAGTCACTCATGGCTCAGGAGGACAAGATGGCAGCAAAGACTTGTGTCCAAATCTTGAGATGGCATGACAAGAACAGTGAATTAATCCCAACAGAATCTTTGTCATTCACAGGCTGGATTTTTCCAGTGCTCAAGCTTTTTCTTCTATATTGTGGACACAGTTTGATTGGCTAGAGCATGTTTATAAATGAGACTATCAATTTTCTTAACCTCAAATCATCTGAAACCTTAGGTCCCACACTGACTTTCTGTGCAAAGGCTGAGCTTCCTCACTACTGTAAAATTGCTGGAAATTAAGATGCCCTATGTAAAGGATTTGAACCCTGTCCAATAATGGAGTTCAATGCAATATTAACAATCTCACAGGTCCTTTCCACTGTAAATATACTGGAATGTTGCTGCAAAACCAGCAATTTTGTCTACTGAACCCTTACCCTTGAACCAAATTATAATGAACACAGGCATTATGCCCACAGACCCAGCCTGCAAACAACAGGAACATTAAGCTAACTCTTTGAGATTTATGACAGACCTATCTGCCTTCTACATGCATTTTATAGGCATTTGCAATAAATTAACTAGTGGAGGCCAGCTCAGTGGCACAGAGACAGTATCATGCATAGCCAAGTAGTAGAAGGGGGTATATTGCAGGACTGGTCATGGCTCACTGAAATGATAAAGGCTGGAGCTTCAGCTGCACAACCAGCCAGAAGTGGGGCAACCACGTATCACAGGGCAGCAATATTTGCTGGGTGCTCTCTGACTACACACCACTAATGCCGTGAAAGATATTTCTTTCATCAGCAGCCTCAGAAAATAAAGATGAGGAGCAACACTAAAATCCTACATTAAGTACAGTCCCATTATTTCCTCAAAGATCACTTTGTCTGGGTGACGTTAAATGACTCAATATAGGATTTGAAGCTTTTGTTCCAGTTTTGGTCATTTCAAGGTTGCAAAACAAAGTAATACTAGCTTAATTTTAGGGATAATAAATATTTGGTCTGTAGGAAGGAAAGACTATTCTGTCTTGAGTCATGCTATAACCTAAAGGGTTTTCCTTTTGAGCTTAACCCAAAAATAGAGCTCCTAGGATAAATCTTGAATTGTTCAGACAAGAAAATCCCAGCAAACAAAAATTTTGCTCAATTATCTAGAGCTACAGGAATTAATCTGCTTAAGTTTTGTGTCTATTTCCCCTGTACTCTTGACAATTGAACATAGTGTGTGTTATTTCTACTGTACAACCACGACTAAGAATTCTGCTCTTACAGGAAAAACATGTAGCCTCATCACGATCTCATAGGTCAACAGCACAGAAATCTGTGGGGAGAAAGGATGACCAGGATGAGGTTCAATGTTGAAATAATTAAATGAAGTAATATGGTTTTCTTCACTGTGTAACAACTGTACTCTGAAATTCTCTTTACAAAAGTCTGCTACACATTACACAAACCTTCTATTTTCAGCCTTTCCGCTTTCCCTTATTCCTCCAGATTATTTTTTTAATCCCCTTGCATTGGCCTCCAGAGCCTGTTTGGAGCAATATTGTGAAGCAAATGACCAGACATAATGACTTTCCAAGGTCCTTGTGATTCCTTATTAACATTCAGTTAGCATAAGTCCTGACTTTATTATTGACTACATTGAATACACAATACACTGACCTCTGCCATCTGCAACTAAATCTCTTCCTGCAGATCTATCAAAGTGATTTCATACACAGAGGAAGTAGAAGAAAACAAAGCAGTAGCTACTTATCTTTTTTTTTGTCCTGAGAAACTTTAACACTCTGTGGGAAAGACTGCTTCCCCTCATGGTGTTGTCAACCATTAGTATTCTATGCTTTTATTGCTGTTGCTAAACACTGAAGTGTTATTGCAAAAATTCACGGAAGAGGGGAAGCACCATACAAAACCTCTCATTTTTAATTTAATCTTGGTAGAAGCAAAGTAGTGACAGAGAACCTCAATGGAATTTCGTTTTAAAGACATGCCTTCAAGTTTCTTGTGGGGAAAAAAAAATTACATTATTAAAATATAGAACCATCTTCGGGTACCAAGCAAGGCAGTACATGGGCCACAAGAAAGTGCATGACAATAAATAATATCTATTCCACAAAATAATCTGGGGAAATTTTTTTCTATATCTAATGTTCATAAAGTTGGGATTTTTTATTATCCCTAAAGGCAAGGCAGTGCACAAAGAACACTTTAAGGAGTAAAGAAGGTAACTCCTGTGGTAAACTCAGGTGTAAACCAAGTTTAAGCCATGATAAAGAACTTGTTATGAGCAACAGGTAAGCATTTCATATCACTAAATGCAGGAAAAACCCTCTGCTTCAGCAACTGAGAACTCAGAGTGCCAGAAGTGCACGGTCTAAAAGCTTTCCAGTGCAGAGCTACCAAGGGAACTTTGTTGACATTTTATGAAGACACAAAATCTGACAACTTTTTTGTCAGAAAAGCTGGGAAAATACAGTTTCATATGTAGACTAACCTGTAAGGGTTAATCTTCTATTTCGAGCACAGGAGGCCAGGAGTCGACTCGCTCTGCTTGGTTGGCTCACAAGAAATCCCTTCCAAGCCCTACAAAATCAGATACAGTGGATGTCCAAGCCTCATCTCTACCATCACCTCATCAGGTAGCTACGCCTTGAAGAGCTCATGTTCAAGTAAAGCCACATCTTTGCTTCCAGGTGACACATGGAGCTCAGAAATGAGGTCCCATTCTCCCCAGCCTTCTTAGAAACTCAGAAAAAGGAAAATAAAAAATCCTTTACAAATCTCTATTAACTATCCTAGAGGGGAAACTTGTATTTCATTGACTGTAGTTTATGCAAATAGGATCAGAGGAATTAACATATTGGAAGGAGCTGACATTTGTCCTGATATATTGAATCGTTAGCATGACAGAATCACTTAAGCTGGATCCACTAACATCAGGTTTCCTCTCATTATTGACCCCTGCAGAGTAGGCCTGACAAGTGGAACTGCTGCAAAGTTCATTAATAATGTGAAATAAATCAATTGTTCGGGAAATACTGAAAACGGATGACACTGAACTCAGACTTTTTGCAAATTCAGCACATACCAGTTTCCATCAAGGACACTAGTTATAACAACGTCCTTTTCTGACCTATATTCAGGAGCGATGCTTTACTCCTAGGCAAGCTCTCAGAGACACTGGGAATGGTGCCATTACTGGAATAATGCCCTTCACTAAAAAATGAAAAGCAATATTACCCTGTAGACAGCAACACAGATACCTGTAGACATTTTAGCTTACTGATTGACACACTCAGCATGAATTAGGGACAGGATGCACACTGTGGTGCCAGGCTTTGTTTTCATCTGAAGTGCAGGAAAATACACCTTCTAACTGACTGGCCACGCTGCTTTCTCTAACATGAACACTGTCCAAGCCAGCACACTTTGTGCCTTATAACCCTCAGAGGTAGAAAATCCTATGCTCGAGTCATAAGAAATAGACATATTGAAGAGAAAGCTGAAAATCAAGTTCCCTTGCTTGTGTTACTCCCAGAACTGAGGGCCAAGTGCTGTGACATTTCCTACTGTCAAGTGAGAAATGCAAAGCAAGTAATTGATTTGATTAATGCTGCTTTTTGTGGCTCACAAAATGCCCACAAACAGATTGAGATTTTCATTAAAATACTCTTGGTTTAAATTTAGTCCAGTTTCGGATAATTTTTTCAGCCACTTTATGGAGATGTTTAATTTGCTCTGTAAGAGCACAAGCTGGTTGGATATATTTGACACATGGTAATTAAAGCAGAATACATCTGAAAAAAGCTCTTGGTGCGTGTCACGTGGCATTACTCAGGCTTGAATAAGGTGAGTTTAACTCAGGCAAAGGAGAAGAGTACAGAAAAATGTCAGATATATGAGATCCTGATTAGATGCAGTTGCAGTACAGAGTCAGAAAACAATAAGAACTTAAGAACTCAAGCTTGTTCCTTTCACTGCAAATTAAATTACTAAAAAAAATCCTAATTCCCCAGAACAAGTTTATGTATTTTTGGGTAATTATAATGAATTTTCCTATAATACATATATTATCAGTCTTAAAATCACTGAAATTTTTCCCTAAGATTCAGCTGTGGATCTTTTCACCAAAAGACTCAATAACAATGATCATGTAAAGTTTACCATGTAGGGACTGAAAAAACTACCAGATTTGATCACAGGTAGCCATGAAGGAATTCCTTTAAATTCTATTTTAAAAATTAGTTTTCCCAATTACACATGATGACAAATCAAGGCTATAGCCAAAACCTGTCCACCAACTAAAATTTTAGGTTTAGGATTAAACTGCAATCCTTTCCACATTCTGAGAACCTACAGAGCTTGGAATGTACCCTAAGCTGAGCTAGTAAAACTCCTCTGCACAAGGTAATGCACAACAAAACGAAAAAAAGTGTGACAGATATTTAAAAGTGTGTCTTAAAGTTTAACATAAACATCTTTTTCAGAAATCCAAGTTTTAATTTAAGCCATTCGGACTCCAAATAGTACGTGCAGTGGACTAAAGAATCAGCACACTGGTCATCATATCTTCAAGATTACACAGGGCTCTTGGGAATCTCTGTTGGTTCACCTTTTTTTTTTTTTTAAGAGCTGATCTTTTGCAAAGATTGGTCCCTAAAAACTGCTGCATCAGCAAGAGAGTAGTACTTGTCATCCACCTCCATTTTTTCACTTCCTATCTTCCTGTCCCGTTTAGGTCTTTTTTGCCCCCTCTTTTCTTCTCAGTCTTTCAGTTTCTCACATGGAAATCTTCAGTCATGTTCTCTCTCTAAACTCTAAATTCCAAGCATGGCAAACATGGGAGAATTTGTGAATCAAGAGCTGAAGTCACAGCTTTACTACAGCTGACAGTAACTTGCACAATTCTAATGCAAAGCTGAAAGATGCATACGAACATCTACAGTTGCCTCCCATGCAAATATAGCGAAGAACTCTCAAAGCACAAATTTAAAAAGCACAGTCCTCTTTTAGCTGAAAAAATGGAGTCATGAGGAAGGAAGTCATCTCTCTTGTGCTCAAGGTCACACAAGCAGCTGATAACAATACAACCCAGGAGAAACCCAACCTCTGTAATCACCACATAAAAGAACATTCTTCCCCCCACACCCTCCAGTTCTTCGGCATACTATCACTATTTGAAGGAGTCTGCAAACAGGCCTGGAATCGCATCATGACTGATGATTGTGCTGGTAAACTAAAAAGTAAGGAAAGTGCTCTTTTGTGTACAATAGTTACCACTCTTGGCCTTTTCTTCTTAAACCTTACGCTTGCCAAGGTTTAAATTATTGATTCTGTTATTCCTGTGCTAGCTCTTTAATTTAGCATCCCCAAAAATGACAATTATGATACTGTCATGACTGTTGTGGTCTCTATCGTGGCCTCTCAGTCAGATTCTTTTCATTGGTTCATCATTCTTTACTCTATCGATTACTTCCGTCAACATCTTTCCCCCAGCTTGTACAGACCTGATGAGAACAGGTAGAGCAAACACTGCAATGCAGAGTCAGCTGTTTGCTTTCAGATTTGAAAGGCAAAGCATTCCAGGAAGGTACATTGAGTGTTCAGCCAAGTGTATGAGCTTTTTCATTATATGATGTAGAGAACACTTACATATCTTACACCCTTTGTGACGAGCAGGACAGGAATGTGCAGCTAAAACTCATCTCTTATTGCCCTCCTGGCATTTTGATATTATATGCTCTGCCTCAGACTTTAAGATTTGCATGCCTTTGTCACACACTGCTTCCTGAAACTTAATTGTTTTAGAAAATAAAGACTTGAACTTCATGTTCCTGTTGCATGAGTATTTCACTGGCATGGGAAGGTAAGGCACATACAGAGGTTGAATTGGGCCCTCTGCACTTCTCTCTTCTGACACAGTCATGAATAAAAAAGGTCCAAATCTGTTTCAATTTTGTTTCTTCTCCATTTGGCCATTACTGAGATGTAGATCCATTAACTATGTTGCTTTTTGTAGGTATCTTTTCTTACATAAATTCACAAGTCAAACTGAACCATCATCAGTGGTCATATGATCATACACTGATTTATTACCAAATTACTTCCCTTTCCCTAACAAGGCTGCCTTCTAGCCATACCAAAGCCTAGAGTAACTATTCAAAGTGTTCTTTAAAACTCAAAAGTAAGTGCTGCAAAAGTCATCAAAGCATACCCTGCTTTCAATGTCCTTATTTTGAAAGCATCACTGCAATGTATTCCCTTAGTAAGCAATTTAGGAGACAGACTTTTCCTTGCACCTGGAATTCGACACATGCAGCTGAAGCTCTGTTGAGCAATGCACCATCTTTTGCTTCAGAAACCTTACCTGACTGTGCCCTTTCAGAAAGAGAGGTATTTGCTCCTGCCTTTTTGTCTCATTCAATTTAAACCACTGTAATGCCCTTTTTGCCCATCTCCCTGAACACACGATTAACAGACTGTAGCTGGTACCAAATGTTGCTGCTGGGATTCTGACTGGCACCAGACGGAGTAAGCATGTAATTCTACTTCTGTCTCCGTCATTCACTGCTTGCCAGTCAAATTTCACATTAGCTTCAAGGTGCTCTCCCTGACCTCTACAGCCCTTTAAAACCTTCAATCATGCTTTCTCACTGATGTGATAGTCTTTTATATCATTTCATGCTGCTCTCCTGCAGTGCAGTGGTAGCTAAGCCTTCATGCACCACAGAAGTGGGCATGATAGAAGAGCCTGAAGAGAATATAAGGTGACAACAGCAAAAGAAAATGTTTTCCTTTTTATTAAAACATTTAAAAAGACAGTTTAAAAAAAGGATTTTCTATTAAAAATATAAAAACAACACCAACTTTTGAGTATTACAGACTTTAACAGATAATCTTTTGTGTACCCCACATCCTTAAATGACTTCAAACTAAAAATAAATAAATTAATTTCTAACTAAAATTGTGTTATTCATATTTATAAAAAATACTATCTGCTCTGGACTGACTGTATTTTGATTTCATGTGGATTTCTTGTTGTTGAAGCATTTCTACCAAAATGTGAAAGCACATAGTATGGTACTAGAGTATTACTTACTGCACACGACTCTTTCACTCTGAGTCCCTGGCTCAATGCCTCAGGGATGCTGCTGTCCAGCATGTGCCTAGGCAGGAGATTCATGTTTTCCCTTTACTTGCTTGAATTTATCACTTGGATCATTAGGCCAGATTGAGTTAAAAAACTCCATAGAGATCTCAAAACCAGCAGTGGAAATAGGTAAAAGTTGAGATTTTGTATGATCTTTGGAGCCCTCAGCTATCTAGGGTATACCAATGTCAATGCACAACATGATGCTGACAACAGTTATGTGTCAAAGCCCACATGGAAAGCTCAGACTTGCTTTACCAGAAAGCAATGCAGTAATATCACAACAGTATCTAATTTTGTCCAAAATGGAATCTGTCCCTCAGTCAGGCCTGCTTGGCTCTTTGTTCAGGGGAGAGACTCCCTTTCCAACCAACATACATGTGCACCAGGTGAAGAGAAAACAGGAGAAGGTAAGGAATGAGTAAGGGAAGCATTAAACCATCAGGGCCCCATTTCTACTAAAGTAACCTCTGGTCTCACCACACCTCAACATCACTAACTGAAGTGTCTGTCTATCTAGTAACCAGAGTATTTGTCCAACAAAGTGTAATCATCTTCCTTCTACAGCTTGTGGAACTGAGGCTCAGAGAAGATCCCACAGCAAAAGAGCAGTACCAATGGAAACCAGACTCAGAGCTCTGCTCCTCAACCAAGTGGGCCCTGTTGTCTTTCCTCACCACTCACAAATATGTTGTGGCTGTGCAATTACCATGAGCATGTATCATGCCCGAGGTAGCTCAGCTACGAGAGAACAGGAGCAAGAAGGCTATGCAAAGCTCCCAGTGGCTTGTGTCAACTTGGGAAGCCTTTCTAAAGGTACTCTAGTTAACTAGAGCCCACAGTAGTGTAGAAGTTGCCAAGTTAAGTGGGGCTAAACCATCCTACCATAAAGGCTTTCAGGGGTTTTGAGGCTTCCCTACAGCTACAGTTTGCAAACTGAGCCAGTTTTATGGAACAATCAGATAAACTCCCGTCAGCTTTGGTAAGGATTTGTGCTCAGTTATGAACCTTAGAAATTGGCCTGAGTTGTTTGGAGTTTTTTCAATCATGTAATGAAGATAAAACAGCTGCCACAATTGTAACAGCTGTCAGAGTGTTTCAACAACAGAAGACAATCGAGAACAACCTGGCTGGGCTTAGGGCTAGTGCTCCAAACACTCAGGGGCTGCCTGCTGCTTACACACAAATTATAGTGGCAACTATCCCTGACCCACTTGCTAACACAGATGAAGCATTTGCCAGGTCCAGAATGGCCTAAAGCACCAACAGTATTCTGCATGTGAGCCTAACTCCCCACAGGTCCCCTTCAAAAGGGGTTAAATAAACACTCCTTATCTCATCTTTTCTGTATCTCTAAGTTAGTCAATGCAGCACACTGTGCTACTATAAAAGTGGGAATCACTTTTGTTAACTAGCTTTACTATAACCCACAGAGCCCATCTTATATAATAGAAGGCACAGTTTGCTCCCATTTCTCCCTCCCTGTATTTTTTAACTAGTAAACTAGTATTTTTGAGCTCGTTAGTAAAGCCAGGTTTAGTGCCACAAACCACGTTCGCAATGACAACCAACATTTCAGAAGCAGCAAGAGAAAAGATGCAACCCTGACTTTTTACTGGGTAAAGCCATCAATGCAACATGGTATGTGAAGAACAGCATGGCACAGGACTGACCAAAGAAATTCCAACTAAATCCCAGAGCAGAACTTTGTAGGAAGGAAATAAATATGAGTATGGTCCAGAAGGTCTTCTCTGCAGTATAGGGCCAAACAGCTCCCCATAGCATCCCTCACAATTAGAATCTTCTCAAAGCTGCTGAAAAGGTCTCAACTCCTCCAGAATTAGCTCCACCAAGACTCCCACGACAGACAGGTTGCTGCCATGTGGCAGCTCCACCACCCTGGATCTGCTTACAGCAGTTAGAAATATATGAAGGAGCAGACAAAGCCAAGAAAGCAAAACAGAAAGTTTCAGTAGACCAGGTTAAATATTCTCTCCAGTTATCTGGAGCAAATTTCACAGCTACAAATTATGCCAATGTGAAGGAAACCTTCAATTGCCCCAAAGCTACAAACACAGAAATGGAGACGTTAAGGTTAAGGCATGAGACTGAAGCAAGTCCCACTGGAAAATGCTACACAAAAGTAAGGCAGCAATGTCTTCAAAAATAAAAGGCTGTGTGCTGAGAAACTCGTGTTCAATTATCCGAGGAACTGCCTTTTCTTCATGTCCAGGTAAACATACCAATGAATATAGCCAACAATGTCCTCAAAGAGCTGCAAGGGGGATGCACAACTTTATAAAGTCATGGTAATCTGAATTAGCATGGAAATAAATCTAGTTTCCACAGACTGAATTGTTTCCTGTGCTTCGTTACCTCGTTGTGGCTATGAGCTCCTTTTCCCATTTCACCACAAGCATCCCCTCAGCCTGTCCCCCTGCTTTATGCTTCTGTTTACAACTGCATTTTCTCTTAACCTTCCTTCAGGAAAGTTTGCTTTTCACACACAGGTGGCTCTCTGCCTATCTTTACCTAGCAGACTGTACTATCAGTAAAACCCAAAAAGACAAATTCATCCTTTGTGCTGATGCAATTGACTTGTCATCTACTTTTACAGCTAATTAGCTCTTTAGTAGATGATGGTGGATGTCAGAGGTCATCTGATAGCTGATCCTGCTAAACTGACCGTAAATATTTCTTTCCAATTGTACATGATTGCCTCTTACTGCTACATTCTCTCTCAAATTAACATGGCACATTTAACCTACTTATTCAGAAGGAAGAGTATTAAGCCTGGATTAAAAAAATTACTGTTTCATAAGGTACTAGCACTCAGAACCAAATCTTTCACTGAAGACCTGACCTAGTAGGTGAGGATGCTGGTGATATCTAATTAGGCCCTGGTAACAGCAGTCCTGAGCCGTGTTTTCTCTTGATATTTACAGCTTTCAATATCAATATCTATGGACTTTGTGTTGTGCATTACAGGTATTAAATGTATGTTGTTAATCAGTAAGTGTCTATGCCCAGGGGATACCCACAGGACATGGTACAAAATTAAAAGTCTCCACCTCAAAAGATTTACAAAATAATTCATTGGTAGAACTTCCCTGGGAGCAACTAACAAGCAGCAGCGAGAAGCAATGCCCTTTCACTGCAGGGCAGCTTGGGGAAAATGCATTTAATGCTGCTGTTCAGCTGAACCATTTATTTACACTTGTGCCTTAGTAGAAATAAATATGGAAGATGAGATTCAGAGGCACCAACTCCTGGCTACCAGTCCTGGCTCAGTCCTCTAAATGCTTGCTCATCACAGACATCAGCAGATACACCCATCATTTTGTATTTGGTGTTTAAATGATAAAGTTTCTTGTCTTCATAAACAGAAGTGCTTTTACAACAAGATTACACACACATATAAACTATACCTAAAATCCCAACAGAAAATATTAATTTTGTATACAAAGTTTTTTCTGTTGCACAGCAAGAAAAAAATAATCACTTGATACTTAGAGTTAACAGCAAAACAAAGGACAGAGTTTTACTGCCATCTTAAAAAATGGTCCCTTTTTCAGGACATTGAAAATTTCATAGAGTTGAAGTTACTAAATCTAAAGAACCTAAACATGCAAACAGTTTTACGAAAAAAACCCCAAACATACGAAAATAAAATACTTAACTGGTAAAATGGACCAAAGCAGTAATGACAGTTTCCACCCAATAAGTTTTCTGCATTTTTTCCTTATTATATTTTAACAATACCCAGCAAGGATGTAGAGAATACCACATTTAGGGCCCCTGCCTAGCACATGGTACCTAGAGATGGGATTTTGCTGCCTCTTCCCGCTGAGAGCAGACTCATCCAGTCAGCTTCATTTCACTTGTATGCATTTTTCCAGGATGAAACATGAAGGCTATATGTGTTCTATAGCCAAAATATGTCTTTGGTTAAGGAGAAGGATGCTTTTCAGCACCTGTCTGTGAGCTCCTGAACAACTCCAAGAGATGGCTCCGGTATTTTGGCAGCTGAGGGCTCCCAAGGATGCTTTTTTTCCCTGGGAAACTCCCTTTTACATCCATGTCTGTAACAGCAGCACCACAGGGGTTTCTACACAGCAAGAAGCACTTGCAGGGAGCTGTTGGTGCAGCACTGCTGGGAGGCACAAGTGAGCACCCTCAGCCCACCCCTTAATGCACAAGGGGACAAGGCAGGACCAGGGAGCCCCTTGAGGCAGCAGGAGCTCCTGGGGGCCGGAGAGGCTGGTCAGGGTGGGCATGGCTTGCTCCCACACAGGTTATTCTAGCACAGCATAACCATGCAACACCATCACAGCTGCATCCTGCTGTGAGAGACTCCTTACCCCAGCCCAATCAAGGGGAGCTATGAGCATAAAGAGCAGGGGATGGTACTGTGGCTCCACAAGCTGTGCTGAGCAGCAGCTTTTATTTAATTAAATGTTATCTCCAGAAACCACAGCTGCAGCTGAGGCCTCTAAGAAACACAGCTTCTCCTGGGAGCCCTTTCCCATGCTTCAGTGAGAGCATCAGAATATTTGCCTGGGTGATGTGCCAGCAGTTTGGATTTTTACCTGGCATCTCAGCAAGTGAAAAGCCTCAGTTTGCACGGTGAGGGAGAAGGACCTGCACTGTGCAAAACCCAGCTTTCCATGATCATCACCTGGAAACCTCTCCCGTGTACAGTGCTTGGATAGTTTTAGTTTAATAAAAAGCAGGTCCAAGAGAACATGATGAGTACAAAAATGCAAAATTACAGTCATACACAGAAAAGACAGAGGAGGGAACATATGTAAGACACTGCATGAGCTATGGACTGCTGTTTCTAGCAGTTTGAGGGTATCAAGTTCTTGACACAAAAGCCCCTCCAGGCCGTTTTGTGCCATTGGATGATACAGACACAAGAAACCCAAACCACAACACATCTTTTCAAGTCTTTCTTGGGTTATTTCCTAATTACAAGTGATTATCAACATTGTTGCTACAGTGTTTAGTTTAAAGTGTCTCCTTTTCCCCTAAAAAGATAATAAAATGACAATTTGTCATGTGTTTTTAGCTTGTCTAGAGCTTCAGCAAGTATTTACTGCTCCATCGCTGATCAAAATGACTGCCAGGATTCCAACACATAAGTTTAATATTAAAAAGAAAATCTTTACATTATTAATAGATGACTGTCTTATTTTCTGAGCTTGTATTCAGATCATCTTGGTTTTGAGCAAAGGGAACACTTCACACCACTCACCCTACCCAGCCTAAAACAAGCCACGCAGTTTCTCCATGGCACAGCATGCACACAGAAGCTGGGGTGCTCATGGTCCTTTCCTGTGATTCAACTCTAGATAAACTGCCTTAGTTTAGGCACTGTCTCTTCCAGCTGGCCTGGCCAAGAGCATTATGCTGCTAGCCATGTAATTTTAAGGTGTGTTTCATATTTAACTGAAGACATTACTATTTTTCTTGTTATTGGGGGTGGGGGGAGAGTGGGAATTATAGATTATCTTGTGCAATGCTGCCCCATTTGTCAGCCATAGTCAAATAGTGGCCAACATTCTGAATAGTCAATGATAATTTTTCCCCTAATTTTATGCTCCAACTGCAGGGGAGCATATAGATGTCAATAGGAAAAAGACAGCTAATTTTTCAATAATATTTTGGAAACATCCTTACAATATCATACTAGCAATGGTTCACAGTTAAACAGCTTTGGAAAACCTGCTATTAAGGATAAATTACTAAAATTTAAATATTTATAAAATACTGGAGATTTGTTTCTGTCACTTACTAGAAGAAAAAGCTTAAGCACAAATTTTTAGCTTCAAACACCATACATCCAGAACACCCACAGTTTTACACAAGTACTTCTTTAAATATTTCTGGCATTCACAGCTGCCTTCAGTGGCAATTGCTTGAAAATCATTTTGCTATTCTTTCTGTATTAAGAAATCAATGCCCCTTTTTTATCATTTATCTATCCAAAGATCCTCCTAATTTATTATCAGTTCATTAATGTACTGCCTACTACCTTTCAAGATCATTAAAGAAGTTAAATAATATCTTAAACCTTCTTCCTCAGCATTTTGTCCCTTAGAGCTGTATTGTATATACATGATTAAATTCACCTTACTGTTTCAAGTCTGATCATCCCTCACCTCTTCTCATTTTTTTTTTTTCAGGGGAAAAGATTTGAATTTCGAACCTTTTAATTTTAACTAATGCTAATCATTTCTTCTAGAGATCAGTCATCCTCTATTCATCAAGCCCTATGTCATCTCTTCCTCTCAAGCAGAAGGAGGCTGCAAGATATTTCTAAGACTCCACCAGGATGGGTGCCAAAGCCTCTCCAGACTGACTTTCCCTGGTTTCTTTTGTGTTCTGCTTCAGTAGCCACCTGGGCAAAACAAACCAGGGCCCAGTCAATGGAATCATCTCTCCACAGAGAGGATCCAACTGTCTTCCCTCACCTTCACTGGATCCTGTGTAATTCAGTCACCTGTATCCCCTGTCCTCAGCCATGGGCATGCATTCTCCACTAGACAAGGTACCTCAGAAATGCTCTCTGGGTGTTAGTCCCCTCTGTCAGCTAAGCCAATGGATCTATTTGTCTAGTTCAGTGTGGTGTTTAGCATATGATGCACTGGCTTCTCCTCACACATATTTGTGCCAGTGCTGTATAATTGCTGTTTCTACTGTTGTAGGATTTTTCTTTTTGGTGATACAGAACAGCAATTTTGAGCTGTACTGATGCCCAAGTCATTTCTGCTTTTTCCACATTCCTGACACTGCCTTTTCAAACTGAGTTTGTCATTCATAAATAGGGCAATTTCTATGTACAATCCTCAGCCCAAGAAAGCCTCTTGTTTTGTGTCACAGCAAGACTTTCATTCAGTCAAGGGATGGAGGCCTTTGCTTTAAATTAGGAATTACTTCAATGAGGAATGATACGCCAATTTCATCAGCTATGGATAGTCTGTATTAGTTTATCACTAATAAACTACAGCAGTATGACTGTCACATCTGATTAAGATGTTTCATCTAACTTAATTTATACACCACAGATCTTCTTCCATTTTCTTCTCAGTTGTTCAATGCACTTGAGAACTCTCTGCAGACAGTCCATCCCAACTCACCAGGAGAGCCCATTATAACACACCAGGCTATTTCCTGACATTTCTCAAAATAAAGTTGCAATTTAATGTCAGACAAGAGATTAAATACTCAACTCTAAGAATCAGATTCAGTCAGTGTTCAAAGGAGAGTGTTTTAGTGAATGAGATGCAGTAAAGCCAAAGAACACCTTCCCAAGAACTGGCTACTGCCAGGACAGAATGCCAGTTTGTCGAACAATACAAGTGCCCTGTTCTCACATCTACCCTTTAACACAAAATCTGTTTTCACTAATTCTCCCTATCTGGCAGGCCAGACAGCAGGAGAAAGACAAAGTTATGTTCTGACAAACAAACCTCAGCAATCGTCAGTTCTAACTCATAGGCTATCTAGAAAAGATGAGAGGTAACAATTGTAAAGCACATCAGGTCAAGGTGAAGGCTTAGAGAAATCACTTTCCCAGCTGGAAGGGACTTGGTTCCAGGCTAGGTAAAACAATTGTTGTTGATACAAATAGCTGGAGGGCAGTGTTAGTTAAGTTAGAGGTAACTGTCCTAGTGACTTGACTTAGGTTTGTCCTACCTTTGCAGAGTAACATTTTCTGAGGGTACCTCCTGTGCTAGGGAGCAATTCTGTACCTGTCAAGATAAATGCTAAGGCATCAACTTTAATAACACTGGGTAAGGCAGAAGTCAAGACTTTCTGGGAAACAAAGCAAGCAATAAACAGCCATGGCAGAGGAATGACTCTCCAAGCAGGTATTACAAAAGTCACTCTGAGATAAAAGAAATACTGTATTTAATATCAGTTACTACTTCAATTAAATGAGGTCAATGATCACACAGTATCAGTCAAGATGCCAAACTATGTCACTTCCTATAGTGCTCTCCAACTTTTTTTTAACCATACTTGGCTAGACAAAACTACATCATTAACTAATTGGTATGATGTATTCCTTTAACACTCATGCTTCTGTGCTTGGCAGAGTACTCATAGCATTACAGGCACTTATAACAGAAATAAGTTGGATCTAAATTTGATCTAAATAAAATTTAGAGATTTATAACTGAATTAAAAACCTTATCAATGGTAGATTTGTGAACTGTGATGTGATTTTATTTTTTTTTTTAAGGTAAACAAGACTTATTTTCACATTTCAGGTACATCATTCACACACACCTAAGTTATAGTACTTTATACAAACTAAGGACTCCAAGGAGGGACAGCTCTGCACTGCATACTGAAGACTGGCAAGCACACACTTCTGCATGGGAGTTGTCCAGGAAAGGGGTTGCACTACGGTTGTTGCAAACATTTCACTGTTCTTCAGAGTCACCTGCTACTCAGCTACCCTAATGCACTCAGAACAATTAATCTCACCTCACAGCCATGAGGACTGGCTCCACCAGCCTGTCTGCCAGAGGTGCCATACCTGGTACTTGCCTTTTCCCTTCAAGGAGTAGCTTGCTCCTAAGGAAGGGGACATCACCCTTTGTGCATCCTGGTGCAGATATCTGAGGCTTTCAGCTGTTTCCAGCACCACAGGGTATTTTTCATGTCGGCTTCCTATGAATTCTCTAGTACGTCATCTATTGATGAGGCACACATTGCTTGTTCTCGGTTTCATATACAGCAGAGTTGCACTAAAAAGAGACAAAGGCTGCTAAAGGCAGATTTTCCATCATCTGCCTTTCCCTCAGTTCGCTGATGCCTAGCATCAAACTTGAAATTCTGGCCTGCCTGCTCCACATCTGCTCTGTATTGATTTTGAAAGCCAGGGATGGCACAGAAAAGATAGACAGAGGTATGATGGCAGGAGAGCAGCTATGAACATTAGATTGTTTTTACTACTGTGTAACCAAATATATGGGAGCTAAACCAGAGTGATTTGACTGAGAATCCGGGCAGTGCTGCTGAAATGTCAGGTCCTAGAAATAGCAGGCAAGATGTTTTGAGACACTGATGGGTACAAGGAAAACAGTAGAGCAAACATTTTGTCTGTTTAGGATTAATTTAGTTCCTTCATCATTTCTTAATAGGACTTTTTTTCATCCAGCCATCAAACTCACTGCTTTAAGCTGCAAGTGCTGCCTAGGTGTTGCTAGAAAGCCTCCTTTATTTATTTTGGGTTCTGCTGGTTTTTTAGGCAGCATAATAGAACGAGTTACGCTTTCTTCATGTCACAGGCCTCCTGGGCTGATTTTGTACACACAGAAAAAGAAGCTTCTGGCATTTTTCACATTTCAACCAGCAGTGGCTTGGCTGCATTATCAAAGCAGGGCTGGCAGATACCCAGAACAGAGCATCCAAGACCCACCACAGACGCTGCCTGCACAGATGAACTAATAGCACAGATACCGCTGGGCCACAGCAAGGAGGCCAGGGGAAAAATAAAAACCAATGGAGACGGGGCTAGGCCACGGCTGTAAAGAATCTGCTTTTCTTAGCAGGTGCTTTAAGCTCCAACATCTGCTGACCATATAAATCAAAGAAGCTTCCACAACCATTTACGCAAATGAATGACGTGAACATATAAATACACTGTAAGGTTTTTTTCTATTACTATTCTTGGCATTGAACCCACACAGAAGGTTCAGCAATTTTTTTCAACTAGAAAGGTAAGCTTACGGTAAGAAAAATACCTAATCATCTTGTGTGATGCTTGTGGAGGAATTCTCAGAGATTTTTTTAATAAAAGGCTTTAAAAAAAAAAGAAGTACCTCAAGTACTACTTTTAGCTCTATTGTTTATTCAGCTCCCAGAATCGAGTCCTGATTTTATTCAAATGAAATGTTACCAACTTCGTTTAAAAGAGGATTTTGTTTCTGTCAATCAGAGACCTCATGAAAAAGAAAGCAAAGCTTTCAAAACACACAGATCTCCAGCTGAACTTGAGCAGATGTCAGCTGTCACATGGTTGTGTTGTCACCTAATTGTAAAATTCAAGCAAGTCCTTATAAAATTGATTTTCTATTCTACAGCTACTCACTTATCCCCCTCTATTACAGCAGATGAGCTCCTCACACCTCGAGGAGCTGCCCCTCTTTGCATACCCTTACAGAATACTTTGTTCTGGTTTGAAAGGACTCATGACTTAACCACTGCCCTGGCAAAAAAAAAAAAAAGTGTCTGCTGAATTTGTATGTGTTTCTCTAATACACAAAAATAGAAACTAAGATTTCATTCTCAGGGGTTTAATTATGTGAAAGCCATAACTAAGCTAAAAAAGTGTTCATTGATAATGTTGAATAATGATTACTTTGCAGCATTCTCCTTTCCCCCTCATCCTCCCTGTAATTTTGGGGTGGCAGTTACTTACGTAGCTTATGTACACCATGCACCCTTTCTGCTGACAGGGCTTAAGGCAAAGCACTTTCTAGTCATCTCTGGCACAAAAAGCTGGAGTGGCTGCTTTGTCTCTGGAACAAAATGTGTCTTGCCCCATCTGAAATTCACAAAGCCAGAACATAATCCCTATTTTCTGCTGGCCTTGTTTTGCTGAGACATAAGGCTATGTAGACTGTATGTCTAAACCAAAAAGCTGCAGTGAGCTATTCACTCAGGCTTCGTGTTCAGTCCAGCAAGCTTCTCCAAGCTCATAGTCTGCCTGCTGTTCCCTCATACTGTGAGTCCCACTGAGCAATAGCTTCTGGGGCTGACACCAAGAACTTGGGTCTGGTCATGTTGCTCACCCCAACCAAAGTAGCTGGGTGAAATTAGGAGGAAGGAGAGGAAGAAGAAGCTATCCTTTGTACCACATACCTGACCCTACCTCCGCTGGTGCCCATACAGCAGTATTTCAAGACAAAGTGAACCTGATTTTGATCTTATCTGCACCACAGTGAGCTGTGAAAATTCCCTTTTACACCTCATGAAAAAGAAATAAAAACAATAACAATAAAAAAATAAAAATAATAAAAAAAAAAAATTAATCCGTCTGCCAAGGTGGAATATCGGCTCCAGAAGAACTTTCAAGTTTCATTGATTGCTTGTTTTAGCCACATATACAAGTGACATCCTACAGGCCCTTTCCAATGCAGACAGTTCCAGATGTCCTGTCTCTGTCACTCCAGTCTCAGAGGATATACAGTGAACAAGCATTTCCATATGGGTTCCAGTGACTCCATCATGTGGAGAGGTTCTTATCAGTTGGTCAACCCCATGTTTTGTCCTCATGTTTGGTAGGTAATTTTATTTTTCGAGTGCATCCCCACTCTCCCTTCTGAAATATACAGAGCTCAGGCACCTGAAGTCCCAAGACCATATACGAAGACTGCTCTCTTTTAGTACTGTCTTAAGAATTGGGTCTCATGTGCATTTTAGCTAATTCCAGAAGAATTTCTGTTCCTTGATGAACATTTTGCATAATGTGGAAAATCATTCATTGCAAAGCGTTACTCATGCCCAGCTGCTTCTACCTGTGGCAATTACCTCTCTTTGCAGGAACACTCAGAGAGATCCCAGCAAGTACAACAGCCGTCTTCCAAAGAATGCACTTCCAGAGTAAAACAGCTGGCAAACAGGGGTCTCCTGCTCCCTGCTATCACTGGGTGCCAAAACTAGTAGAGAGACACACCCATGGCTTGGCACAAAGTGCCCCCTCCTCTAGAATGGGAAACTGCACAGCTTACAGGCAGGGTCTGCAGCTCAAGATCTAGAGCCCATGATACTTTCTGGCTTGTTTTGCAGACAGAAAAAACACACAGCAATTTTCATGTTTTCAAATTAATAGCGTAATACATTGGAACTATGGGTTAAACTCAGAGTGTCTAATGTTTTCCTTGTTGTATCCTGTCACTGATGAGACACAATCTGTGCAGTCACTTGGAATGCCAAAGAAACCTCTGCAGAAAATGCTGTTATGCTGTCAAGAGTAATGGTTGAGTAATGAAAAACAACTGCATGCAGCCACCTACTCACAGAAGAGGTATTATAGACAGGTACAATCATGTTTATTAAAGCTCATCCATCCTAAGCAGTGCAACATATCTCTTGATCACAATATAAAATGACTTACAAAAAAATGACAATAAAAAGAATTAAGAATTCTAAAAATGGAGGGCCAAGCTGAGAATGTTCATAGACCTAAAAAAAAAATTAAAAAATCACTTGTCACTGTAGAAGCAAGTCTAGAACACCCTTATAATGCATGTAAGCAAAAGGTATATTTAAAGCAAAGGAAAAACCTGAATCACCTAAGGGCAGTAAAAACATGCCATACAAAATACACTATCAGTGAAAAATTTTATCAGACTTGATTTGCTTTCCCAGCTTTGAGCTCTTCTACACACCATGCTTTCACTCTTACCCTATTTACTCATTCTAATACTCCAAGTGATCTGAAAAAAATCAATGAGAACATTGCCAGAATAAAGTAAATACTGAAAAATAATGACAGAGTCTATCCCTTAAAGACTAATTCCTTTTATCTTAGTCAGACCTCACCAAAATATCATTGAACCAAAAAATTATAATAATGATTGATATTGAATCATTATTGCCCTGGATTTAACATAGGCCATTTTGCAATATATCAGAGAAAAAAAGTAGTGTAAGAAGACTGTAGAAGGGCGGTAAGTATTTAAATGGTACGTGATAGCTTTATAAAACAAGTGATGGGTCTGGGGAAAAAAAAAGTAAATCCTTGCAGAAACTAATAAGCTCCCGTCTGCACAGTGGAGTTCACAAAATGGCAATACTGTGTCATTAGGCTGGCACGACAGCTGAATCACTAATACACCACCAGCAGAGCATGTGCAGAATGCAACCCATGGAGTCATGGACTGCTGCTTCATGCTTGGGCGTGCTGGGAGGGTCTTGGCCCTTGCACAGGGCAGGGATGGCCATGCTAGACTGGAGTGTACACTTGAAGTGACAAAACACATTCCAAAAGACTCATGTGGCTCAGCATCCCCAAATGAGTTGCAGGTGTCCATGTTCAGAGCTTCTCTGCACCTTCACCATAAAGAAGTGAATAATGTTGCACAAATCTAGGAGAAGGTGTCTTTAGAACAAGGAAAAAAGCAAATTCCTGCATTCAATACAAACTCTCTTCCATTTTCAAATGTTGATGATGCTCAGATTCTTGGCAATTCCCTGAGTGCTTAGAGGAGGGGACAGGAAACCTGCACTGATACAAGAGGCAAACTCCTGGTCTGTAGCCTCTCTGCAGCAACTGTGATCACTGCTTTTACCATCAGTTTTCTTCCACCCATCCTAGGATCTTCTCTGTCGTCTGAGTATTTATTTGCCCTGCCAGGTTTGAGGCATGGCAAGAGCCCCCCCGGCTTTTCCTCAGATTTCAGCACAAAGCAAGTCCAAACCTCAAGTGCTGCACGTGTTTCCAGTCTCTTGCACATCCCACTGAGCAGCCTGAACACCACTAGGACAGGCAACTGTTCCTGGGCTGCCAAAACTAGCCATGATTCTCACACAGGGTCTATGACTGGAGCCAAAGCAATAGCAGGACTGTGCCTGGGTATTACGTAGGCTGCTGTCCAGGAGTAATATGCTTCAAGTCTTAGTCTGATGTAATAAAAACCCAAATACTAGCAAAACAAATACTTAACACTAGCAAAGTGTCTGTATTATCAAAGTCCTGAGCAAACAATGGCTAACAGAGACATTGCCTCCAAAACAAACAAGGTCAGATTACATATTGAAAGGTTAGAACATAAGAGTATGCTCCAGCAATTTGGAAGGTAAACTGATTTAGGAACATCAACACAAGATACAGTCTGAAGGAAGAACTACTTCTTTGTGATAAAACAAGTGCAACGTAGCGGTTTAAAGGGGAAAGTATGTCTCAGGACAAATACAGATGAATAAAAATAAAAGTTCCAAAAATAGTTACATACAGAAATACACATACTAGGCAGCCTTCTGCTAGCATAAAACAACATAAAATGAGAACACGTTTTTCTAAGTGAAACGGAATTTTACCTTCCCTCCTCAATTCAGCCTAATTAACAAGGACAGCTAGGCTATCATTCCTGGCTACTGAAAAATCTTGCAGCAGATCAAACTGGGTCCCAAACTCATCCCAGCAGTTCAGGTTCAGATGTAAAGCATACGGTCATCTCCACCTTGGAAGGGTTCACAAGACATTATAAGAAGGATCTAGATACAGATGCAGACTCTAAGTACTTTCTGGGCAGGTGTCCTTAAAACCCTTTTCTACTGTGGTTAATGAAAAACCAGTTTGCAGAATTTAACACCCAATCTTAAAGAGCCGTTTGGAGCTATAGTTGCTTTAGTTAAAGAACAAGAGAATCCCTCAGCTACTGACAACTCCAGATGTGTGGCACATTTTATTTAATAGTTTCGAGCAAACCTTAGAAGAATTTCTGAATACTCTTCTGTACACATACTCTACTATCATACTTAGTCTAGCATTTCATATGCAAACAGACTAGCAGTGCTCAAAATTATGTGCTGATTTCTGTAAACCAATTGTGCAAATTTTCAAGTTTAATTAAATTATATTTATAAACACGAAGGGAAGAAAGTTTCCATGGTGGAGCCGAGAGCATGGTATTTTATCAGCTAAATAAATCAGTCTGTTGCCTACCTTGCAAGAAATTGTTAGAGAGCTTCAAGCTTAGCATGTATGACAGTGTTCAAGCTTAGCATGTATGACAGTGTTCTAGGTACTCATTTGGCAACACCTGCCTGGGCAAGACATCCAAAGCCCCGCACTTTTGAATGATGCAGCCAGTCCGAATCTACAGCACACTCCATCCATGTATGCTTTCAAGGTCTGAAAGTTGCAAGAGGTACCATGAAAACACTGCTAGGGTACTGCTGAGGTTCTCCAAAGCCTAAACACGTTCACAAAGAACTTAGGGCAAAAAGTCCAGTCTTTTACTTCAGAGGACAAATAAGATGAATGGTGTCTCAGCAACAGAGGGTTGTCACACAAAGCATCTCCATAAGAGTCTATGACAATGCCTATAACAGTGCAACATATATCATAGTGCTACATGCAGGGTCACCAGCCAGGAGACAGCCACTTCTACAATGGAAGCACCTACAGCACCACCAGTAAAAGAGGCAATGGAATTTTTAAACACTCATGAGAAACATGACCATTTCTTGGGAGGTCATATCAGTGGATGTTGAAGTATACTGCCTACCTTGTGACATACCCAGAAAACCCATTCTGATCTGGATTCAATTCATAAGAAGTTTTGCCAATGTCTTGCCATATGGACACACAGTTCGTTTCTCCTGCCTCATGAAGTTTACAGTATGAGTTCTGATATAGAGAGAACTCCCCAGAGAGAAAAGTGGGGAGGTAAAATCCTGTTGAAAAAAATTAAAATGGACAGAAAACCCATCAAAACAAGCTGCCTGAGCAAAGTTAATTTAGTTAAAAGGTATCAAGGCCACACTATTAGCTACAGCTCATTACTACAGCATGAAAGCATGTTGGTTTGCCATCAGTTTCCTGTTCCTGACACTGTTTGCTTGAGTGACCTTGGTCAAGTCACAACACCTGTTCACAAGCTTCCTATCCTTAAATTAAGGATATTGGCCTTTTCCCATACCCACCAGACTTATTAAGGATTCAATCTTCTTAGAAAAGCAGGTACCTCTGACCATGCTAATCCTAGAAGTCCTAGATTTTGCTCATGTTCACTAGTCTTTAACACAATTTTTAAATGAAGATTAATTTTTAAATAAATCAAGCACTTTAGACTAAGTACTACCATAGGTCTCATCCTCATTCATCCTCCAGTAATAAAAGTAAGTACTCAGTCCTAATACAAAATTAAGAAAAACGAACTACTTCAAGTGTAAGTTTTCCTTAGACTGGCCAAAAAAACAGAAGGAAATTTGGATGGCTTAGGAAAGAAACCCAAAATCTAAAATGATACCTCAGAAAATCCAAGATAAATTACAAGGTTTTCATTTATATATTTCACAAAAAGAAAAAAAAAATCTCCATAGGGAAAAAGTGAAAGCATTTCTTTCTCCTTGATTCTGGTGGGATCAAAGAGGCATACAGGATAGCAAGGCAGGGAGAGTTGCCTGCATGCCATGAGAGTAGTGTGTATACAGCCCTCCCAGTCTGCAGATCTCAGACACCACCACATTTATGGAGACCTGGGGTGCCTACTTTACTACTAGTGCCCTTGGACAAATGCTACCCATTTCTTACCTTTGAACCCATATCTCTCCCCCTTTCCATTCTGGGGCCTACAAGGGAGCATGTCTGCTCATTCACAGCTACAGTCCTTTGAAGTGCCATTGATATTCAAACCTTGTGGAGCCTTTTGAATCATAGTGGCACCCTCAAACACAACTCAGTCCACACTACAAATAAACTTGCTCTGGTGAACCTGCTAGTCGCTTCAGTGTGCTAACGTCAGCCTACCTCTGAAAAAAGGGCTCAGCAGCACAGGCATTGCAAAGCAAAATAAAACCCTCAGCATGGAGCCCTGGAGAAGGAAAACAGTGAGATATTTAAACCTAACCCTTTCTTTTTAAATACTTGGGTGTTCTTTATAGAGGGAATTTCCCCCTCCCCCGCTTCCCCACCAAAAGCGTCCAAAGTGTTACTCAATTTATTTACAGAGCTTTGATGTGAGCCTCCAAATTTTTAGTTCAGCTTTTAAGAATGTGAGGGTCAACTGATTTTCTTTCTGGGGAAATTAGGCTGAATTTCATACCACCATTTATTCCCAACAAGGAAATACATGGAGGAATCCTACTTTAATTCCACAGTAGT
Source organism: Margarornis squamiger (assembly GCA_035222235.1). Taxonomy (NCBI): domain Eukaryota; kingdom Metazoa; phylum Chordata; class Aves; order Passeriformes; family Furnariidae; genus Margarornis; species Margarornis squamiger. The sequence goes on along the minus strand of JAWWTY010000123.1, from coordinate 12,367,117 downwards.
GTTTAAAATTCGAGTTTAAAAATACTGAATTTAGGTACCCTGCATAGACACGTATACATTCACTGATAATTTTAACATGCAGAACATATTTGGCTGCTGCAAATGGGCAGCATTACAAGATCTGTTTGTTCTCAGTGGTCCAAAAGAAAATTACATTCCTCCTGAACTGAAGTTGGGATCCTCACTTTCCAGCGGGAGAGAAATGCCTGTGCAAAAATAGTAAGTCAAGAAATAACTGGAGTCCTTGAAAAAAGTCAAGCTTGACTTTCAAGTTTTGCCCTCAGAGGCAACGTCTCCTGGTGGGAGGCCATCGCTGGAACTGAAAGCACACTGATCTGAGCAGGTTTTCCACATACAGGTAGGGCTGCTTCTACATGATGGATTCCCCCCCTTCAGGTAACAGTAATTGCTCTGAACTGCACCAAGTACATGCTCATAGCCCCTGGCATTTCCATTTATTTATTTTGATTTACTGACTTCATTGGCTGGTGCCAGAGCCATTTTTTCCCATGGCTACAGCAGCCTCTCAAGTATGAAGTCTTTCAGTGAGAGAACAATTTTAATGGCATTTTGAGTGCTCATTTGTAAAAGCAATCTTAGTCTCATTAAAACTTTCAGCAGTTATATCATTCAGAAAGCTCATAGCAATCATGACAACAAATTATCTAGTAGGAAGAGCAAGACAATCCCACACACCTAAGATGGACGCATTTTGGCTAAGATCAGTCAGGGACAAAGACAAAAGACTCTGCATCTACTGGGATTTGAAAGAACAAATGTCTCTGACCCTGGAGTCAGATGAACCATTAAAATACAGCTACAAATCTAGGAGCTGACTCTGCAGAACATTCAAATCTTCTTTCCTGTTGGGAAGCACTGGACACAGTCAAACACAACAGGCTTTGTAAAACACATTAACATAGCATGGGTGAGCACTGCCCACAACCATTTCACATTCCCCAATACCTCATCTCCGAGCTCATGCCTGCAGAAGCATCCCACACACAGCTCTGTGCCAAACTCCTCTTTCTCTCAAAAGCTGGAAGCAAAAGAGGACTGATGGGTTATGCACCCTTGGATGCTGAGGTCTTAGTTAAAGCACATTCACTAGTACAATGGTTGTATTTCTTGAGCAGACCAAAGGCAAACACAAACACAGAGCAATCCTTTATATTGTAAGCACAGGCATGATGTGCACAAATCTAAGGTCAGCTATTCCTGAACTGAAAAACAGAAAAGTATTTCTTTCTCTGCTAGCTCACTTTGAGGAGGCATTGCCCTGATGATGAGGTGGCTTGGACATTATCAGCAATAAAACCAGTTATGCAATGACTTCACTCCTGCACCTTCCTTCAAATTCTCCATTCATTTTCAATCAAACAGCAATGAAATTGGTCATCAGATTAGTTTCTGCCTTGCGCTTTGAATGGGAGACAGAGCAGGTCGTTAAGAGATTCACTGTAACTGAGTCCTATGTGCCTTACAAACAGCTTTCTACATTAAACTGAACTCACCTCTGATATTTAGGTTATCTTTGTATACTAAAGAAGCAATCAGGTACACCAAATGAGGGCTCCAGGGGGGCAAAACAGTTCTTTCTTAAAATATTAGAACATTTTCTTACTTAACTCACTTGACAGAAAAACAATATCCACTTCAAGCTGTGAAAGAGACATCAAGCTGGTCCCTGCCCCAGCAAACATGTGCTCAAGCAGCATTAAAATAATCAAGTAATACAGTTTTAACTATGACGTGGATTCAGTGCATCTGGTATCCCACTGGTTAGGACTGAAGCTGCAGCAACACGAGCCAACACTTTCAGATGTCTTTATCTATACTCTGTTAAGTATGAAAGTGAGCTCACTCAAAGGGCCCAAGGTCACGCTGCATTTGTCCTAAACACAGTAAAATGCACTCAGATGCCTGGCTTAGAGACAATAACTAAGATGCAGAACCTATCTTCTCTTCTACTTACTTGTGAGAGAAAACAGAATTCCTGAAACTTAAATATGGATAACTTTCTGGGTCTAGAATTCTCAACTTCCGGTCTATGAAGTACAATATTTAGTTTGATAAATATTTGGTACTTGCATAGTTTCTAAAATAAGTACATTTTACATAAATGAAATTCTTCCTTGTAACACCACTGTGAAACACTGACAGATATAGAAATTAAACTGACAACAACACTTGTATATTTATACACAAGGTACAGCATCACATTAAAACTCTGTTTAGCACCCTAATCCATGCCACTCTATCAGTGTGTGTATATAGAAAAAAAATATAAATAATACACATGCACACGCACTTTGCTATACATATTTCTACAATTGCAAATAGTTATCCATCTCACATGTGTTCCTGAGAAAGAATTTCAGGCCTTGAAACCTGCAAAACCCTTTGTGTGTACTTACTAAGTCAGGGAACGTGTTTTGCATTCAACAAGTTTCCCTGTGAAGCACAGCAGAGAGTAATTGGCTCAGCTCTTTACTGTAGCCTGGCCTATCTAGAAATACAGGTTTATACAGACAAGAAAGCAGTTCAAACTCTTTAATATGCATCTCTATTTTCTCTGCCTATGCCTCATAGGAAGCATTATCTCCTGTACCAAACCATGACATCTTCTAGAGTCAAGACAGCGTTTAGTACAAGAGAAACCTGATGTAGTTTTGGCTTTGGATGCAGTTACCACACACACCTTCAAATAAAAGACATCCTAACCTCATACTCATACAGAGTCTTCTCCAACTACCAGAGAAACCTCAAGAACTTGATCTTCTCATGTTTAGATACACTTTTGAATTCTTAGCTTCAATATTAGAGTTGATTCATAAGCTCAGTTATTCTATTCAAAATCTAAGGATATTTTTTCTTCAATTCCCTTGAAGCCAGTAGATGCCTCTTTCTTTCACAATCATAATAGTGACCTACAGTTTCCACCAGCTTATGAACAAAATTTCACAATAGTCAAAGAGGCTGAAGACTACAGCTTAAAATGTGTAGGAAGTAATGATAAATAAAGCAAATGTAAAATTAATTCTTCTGGTAAACATTTCTTTTATGACAGAGTCTGGGCAAATAATTAACATGACTATTAATTAAAAGTTTCTGTTAAAAATTGGAAAGATGATAAAAAAGCAATCTTATTTGTTCTCTTGAGAAACACCCAGTAAGCTGGATAATCTACACAAGATGAGTTAGTGAAGTAAACAAGTATATTCTTCAGAAGCTCCAAACTCCTTAAAGGGTGACAAAAGACACAGAGCTTTCCTGAAGGCACTTTACAGCAGAAAGACAACTTTTATGGTATATCATTTCTAGGGACATCCTCCTGGACACACTTCTCAGTATGGGAGTTTTGGCATGGACACCAGTAGCACCAGGACACAAGGTGTCTAAAACACAAGGTTCTTTCAAGTTAAGTTTCAATTAAGAGAAGAAGAAACACTACCACCTGTTGTATTTGTTGGGAAATTACTCAAAAAATAAGCAAACAAGCCAAAGAACAGCAAATACAGTTCCAGTTAGATATAAGCATGTGCCTAAATTCTGCATGTCTAAGTATTTCCTCTTAATGTGCTTTTCAGGACACACTGGTAAGCTTCACAGTTTCAAATAAGTCACACTGATGTAATTTACTATTTATTTTCATTTTCACATTGCCACTAATCCAGTAAAGGCTTTTGAGGCCTGATTCCACAGAGATTTAAGCATGTGCTTAACTTGAAGCACTCAAACTTTCTCACTGACTTCTGGTGCACTAAACTCAATGATGTAAGTATGTTAGTTGGCTGTTACACAGGAAAGCAATAAAGATAAATTCATTAATATTTGTCTACAGCAGTGACAGTTGCCACAAAGAACAACATCAGGAAATTATTAAATGCATATTTATTGCAAGGTTTACATAACCCCTGGCACTGAGCCATCACTACAGGAAGAAATGTTGTAGTTGTTTCACACTTTGTGCATGGTTCATTTTGTGCAGTGAAGCTGGTAGTATCTGGAAGAAATAAACGTGTGTTTATATAATTGAAACCCATAAAAAATGTGCATACACAGATATACATACACACATTCACAGAGTATGTGATTTAGAAGGCTAGGTTACCTTAAATAGGGTGTTTCTCAACTTCTGAGAGCTTGACTTTGAACCTTGGAATATTGCTTTGATTAAAAGGCTTTGGGGTTTGCTTGTTTTTCCTTCCCTCCTCTGCTGTCTATTAGGTTATACATTTACCACTGTAAAGCAAGTGTATTTGCAGTAAACCATGTGCAGTTACCTAAGTCTTCAACCTTGCTTCAGCATTAAATCATCCAGAAAAGCAATTTATTGCTTCATATATTCCAACACCATGAACAATATCCATTAAATCTCCATCTCATATAGTGACCACATAGCTTTATGCTTGGATTGCAGCCTCGTATTACAGCCTCTCCGAGACAGTGGATTAACCTCTCCCTGCCAACATGAGACTCCTTACAGCATCCTGTGGCACCCAGATTCCCAAGAAGTGCTATGTATTCCCATCTGTGAGAAAACAGTCTCTACTATAAGTATTTCTCAGTGGTAAGGTGTAAACATTGAACCCAAGTCAGTACTTGTTCTGGGAACAGAGGAACCGCCAAATTGTTCCTTCAAAACAACAACATAACCATCTCAGAAGTTGCAATAACATCTCAGTGCTAAATCCCATATGGAATATGAATTGAAAGTCTCATAAATGTACCACATAAAATCAATTACAATGTCAGAAGCATTTAACTTGTTTTTTTCCCCTGAGTCTGTACATCTTGTTGAAATAAGAGCCTTTCAGTCCACTTTTAGCCAAATCTGAGTCTAATGGATATTGCTTTTTAAGACACTAAAATCACTTTTATTTCTTTCTCTGACCGTGTAGAGCAGGCTCTCATTAATGTACTGTGATTATTTTTCAGACTTTCTTCCTCCAAAACCATTGGAAAAACCAATTCAGCAATTCCAGCCTTTGGTGCCTACAGTGCAGAAAGGATTTACAATAAGAAATGATTATTACATGCTCAGTGAGATAATTTTTGGCCAGTGGTTAGAAAAATCTGCCAAGCAATCTGCCACTACCAGTGGCTTAAAAAGGTTAGCAAAACTAGTTTCTATTTCTGCAGTGGCTTCCACAAGATTTATTGTACCTTTTTACCTAGAGTTTGACACTTCGATTAGACAAGCCAACAAAACCCTAGGAAAAAAGCCATCAAGCAACAGGTATTCTGAGGACATTTCTTCATGGGCAAATGCAGCAGGCTGAGAGTCAGGGTGTCCCATCTTCCCAAAAAGAGGTCATAAATCTCAGCTTAGGTGACTACCACATTGGGCATTTCAGGCAGCTTTTTCAACCTTGGAGGTTTGGGCAACCTGCCAGTAATGAAGATGTATTAATGCTTAATGCAGCTTAATGTAATAGGTGTCATGTTCATAATTTACAGAAGCTCTTTCTAAAGCATTAAATTCATTTATACTCCTTAAAAGCTACTCAATCCTCAGGGCTAAGTTAGTTTGGTTGGTGGGAGGTGGCTCTTTTTTAGGATCAAATGATATATAAATTGTTAACATATCTAAACTCATCCATTAGTGTGTGTGAAAGCAATAAATGTGCCAAAGTAGCAATAACATGATCGAGGAAAGTCATTGTGGTCATTAGGGCTGAAAGGGTTTCATTTATGGCACCAAAGAGAATGAAGGCTGTAAAATAAACCTTGGAAGTCCTGGTGACCAGAAGGCTTGCCTCATTATTTTAAAATAAAAAAACATCGTCTTTTGTTTCATAAATGGTTACCTGTTATACCATCAATTTGATCATCACTTTCATCACCATACTCTCCTCAGATTTAGGAACTCATACAGGGTGCATATAATACAAGAGTGGAGCACCCAAAGATGACACTGATCATCTTTGCAGAGGAGCTCAGAGACACCCTGAAAGGTTTGCAGCCACCCAGAAGGGCAGCATGAGATTGGCAGTTTGAGACCTGGTAAAGTCTGGGATGTGCTTGTTTGACAGCAGAGCTCTCACTGGTGCAAGGAAAGGTTTGTCCTGCCTCCACACTGAAGCCTGAGTGGCCACAACACGTTTCCCACACACTACCTTCTCTGACAGATTACATACTTCAGAGCCTGCATCCCTCAAAGCAATGAAATGCTGGCTACAGAGCACAGAGAAGCATGGGGCAAAAAGCACTTGGTGCCTTCTGTGTCAGTGACACAAGGCAGGCCCTGACAGTGGAGATGTCTATGTGCTGCTAACAGTGATCCAGACTCTATAGTTATCAAAACAGACCAAATCTTCCCTTGGTGACAGCTGAAGCTTAGCCCAGTTTTGAACCAGTGACAAAACACCTCTGGGAACCCAGGGTTTGACATTTCAGATCACTAAAGAGCTGTAAAATCCGTACTTGCAATACTGTAGTTACAGTCCCCCTAGTGTCAGAAATCTCAGCAACTCACCACATCCTAAATCACATCACTACCTTTGTCCAGATGTAACTGTAGATTATGCTGTAGAACTTAATTAACATTGCAAATTAAAAGCTTCAAATGGTTTTGCCTTTTACATTCTTGTTTCCAAAAACCAGCTCCCAAACTGTGTTCCTGCTAAGCTGGAGATGTCCAGATTGGTCTGTAGTCCTGCTGAGAGCGGAATTTGGACAGAAGCATACATGTTGAGAGAAAGACTCCACAGAAGACTACTTACTACCTGCTCTTTGTCCTCAAGGAAGTATTCCCTAAAACAGAGGGGTGATCACCAAGCACCAGGGAGCTGGTCAAAGACCTCACCAGATGCCCAGTAGCAGCGTAATGGCCTTCCTCTGTTGTTGTTTGCCTGGATTTTAATCTGTGTTTCCCACCACAACTAAGAGTTGCCTGCAGGAATCTGAATTGACACCAGGCTGAAGTTCTAAATAAATGGGCACCTACACATGTGTTACAGGTACAAGACAGAGCCGAAGCTGTGCCTCCACATGCACTGCTGCGAGATCAGAGAGTGTGTCTAACAACCTGTAATTAAGTCATGTCATGTAGCCAGATTCGACTTGGAGAAAAATGCCTACAGTAATTGCATTTAGTTCATCTTGTAGCATGGTCCCCATCATAACTGCTAATTCAATTGTACGTTCATTCTGCCAGCTCATTGCCATTAAGCACACATTTAATTACTTCAATAAAGGATTAATATGCAGCACACAAAAGAAAGGACATCATGCCTTGCCAAAGCACACAGCTGCCCCACCATTTAGTGAGGAGATAAAGAAAGAATATCATTGGGCAGTATAATCCTGTTACAAATACATCATTATTAGATGAACATTCGGGACTTTTATTTTTGTGCTTGTTATTCACCACTCAGCATACATATCTTTCCTTGGCACCAGAAAGAGTCATAATGTGCAAGTGACAGCTCTGCCATTGTTGTCCCAGCGATGGCACTGCTGGCCCCCCTCCTTGCTCCCCCACAAGCTTGTAAGGTTGCTCTTATCTCGTCTCCAGGCGAGGGCTTACAGCAGCTACATTACAACATCCTGAGATAAGGGGCCCTGCTTGACATTATTCCTGTCTGTGCTGCAAACAACTGACAAGCATGGCAAGTATAAAAAAGAGTGAGAGCAACAAAGGCAGCTGCCCCCCCCGCTTCAGCTCCCCCTCCCGCCTCAGAAGACAGCTCATCAATTCTCCAGGATGTACACAATCATTATTGTAGGGGAAACAAAGACCAGTGTCAATTGTGCAGTGTTATAAAGCAGTCCCTCAAATTAAAACCATGTACCTAACTGCATCTGATGGCAGAAGCTATTTAGCAGTGATATTTTACGGAAAGGCAATGAAAAGCAATAACTGCTTTATTTAATGTATCTGTTCAATCCAGCTGCCTTGGATGGGCCTTAATAGAAGTTGTCGATCAATGTCAGTGCCTTTGAAATAACTGCAGCAGACTGCAATAAACATGAAGGAAAGATAACTAAAGCTACTGATCAGCCTCTTGTTACCTTCCTGCACCCAGAGATTTGTCACTTGTTTGTACTGCTTATAATAGCTGGGGGTGGATGATTATAACAGGAGCATGGGGCTCCATGAGAGTGAGGGAAGGAGTGAAGCCAGCTGGGGAGAGGCACTGACCAAAAATTTTCACCTGGGATACCATGAATTTGGATGCTGCATCTCTATAACACACAGATCTGTTTTCCTGCCAATTCAGTTCAGGACAGCTACTCCCTCACAATTCTCTGGTCCACAGAGGAACTTGAAAAACTAAGTGCTGGGGACAGTCCAACTCTTTTGCTTGCCCATGACTACTTCGCATTAGCAACACCTCAGCTCTTCTAACATTCTCACAATAATTAGCAGAAACACTTATTTACATATACAAACAGATGCTCTAGCTGGTGACGTAGTAGCAGGTGCCTTTTAGGGAATGAACTTATCCAAGTCAAGCCAACAAGACGCTTGTGAAAGAAGCAGCAGAGTATGATTTGTTTGAGTTGGGAAAACAATTCATAATCCAATCCTTGGCTCATCCACTGAACCAGACATCTTATCCTTGGCATTGTGCAGCAGCTACTCCTGAGGGAAGATCAGACAGCCAAAAACCCACAGCCTCTTGCACAAAGCAGCTTTCGATGGCAACAGCAGGGAGCTGAGCATATCCCATTTATCCATAAGTAGATCAGCCTAATCAAAAGTAAAGACTCCAGTAGGGCAAAGGCAGACATGCTTCTCCCCAGCACTTCTAGTACACGATTCCAACAGGAGTCAAAGATTTAGGAAGGGGCCAATACAAGAGCTTAATTCGGCAACACAATGTAGGCAACTGTCAACTTTCATTTGATCTGGTCAACCCATTCACCTTGGGTTTGAATGACTCTTTAAACAAGATTGGATTATCTAGTTTTCTCAGTGATATTTTAAAGCTGCATGTTGGCAGCTTTCACAGCAACAAAATTTGTTGTTATTTTAGCTCTAGAGTCTCAACAGGCTGATTGTTATTTGTTTTGCTTCAAGGAGGCCAGGGAGAGATCAACAGGGACCTGCAAAAATTCAAGAAAATACAAAAATATTCTTCCCCCTTTTTTCAGTCTATCGATTTTGCTCAAAGACTGTTAGAATCTCCCTCAATATACTGAAATCTTGGCCCCTGAAATTTCATCTGCTGGCCTCCAAGGAACAGCAGGCTAGGAGTTTTATATTACCAGGGAGTCTGTGAACTGCATCCCAGTATTTCAGGTAAACTATTGCCAACCTGTGGAAGAGTATCAGCAGAATCCAGGCTTCAGTATTTACACTACTGCACAAGGCATTTCTCTTTTTCTCTCTGGTATCCAAGTACTATTAGGACAAAGTATAAACTGAACTCCCATCAATTACAGGTAAAGATGTAAAGGTTTTCTTTGGGTCAACATCCAAGTGTAAAGATAAAAATTCTCTTCAGGAGTTTTTGCTGTCAGTTTTGTAACATTTTAGGGAACAGATCCTCTTTTCATCTCATCTTTTCATTACATGGCCCTCACCTATGCAAATGGACTCTGAGAGCTTGGAAAATAGGATCAAATGCACACTATCACTACTGCTTTATAGGCAGAGAACTTAAAACAAGCAGTAAATTGACTCCTCCAAGGGCATGCACGAGCTGCAGCAAAAGCAGACAACTCCTGCATGTCAGAACCGATACACCTGGCCCAGAATCTGACCATGAGTCCCCAGTGGTGTGGCTGCACTCACTGACCAGGCATCCAGCTGCACGCTCCAGAGCGTTTAATTGCAACCATCACTTAGAGGGCAGCCTTTCATGCTCAGGTAGCTCACCTCCCACTACTGGAAATAACACCTGAAAATGTTTGGACACCGAGTGGCATCTCCACATAAGTCCAGAGTAAAACATGACTTAAGGGAGAAGGCAGCAAGGACAGAGTTCTGCTGACAGCTTGAGAGACAGCAAATACTTTAATATCTCAATTTGGTTATTGCGTCTGCCGTATGCCCTTGCTAGTTCCCTCTCAGCAGGGTGCCCTTTCCTTTCAGCTCGGTGATGTTACTTTCCAAACCATATTTTTTCATAACATATGCTTCGTTCGTAATATGGCACTTCACAGTTTTTAAAGGAGTTTTTTTTTTTTGCTCTTGGCTCTACATACATGAAAAAGAAATAAATGTGTAATGAGAAGATAGATGTGGACTCATATCTATCTCAGTTGCCTAGATGAAAGCCTTCTCTGAGTCTGAGCAGCAAACCATGCAATTAATAGCTCTGCCCATTTTCAGTCTAAATTCTGTTTTTCCTGAGAAAACCAGAAAGGCTGTTAGACTAGATATCATTACTATCCAACTCAGAGCAATTGTAACATACAAACTTAAGCTATTTTGTAGTCTCAACATCTACAGTACAAATTTCCAAAGTCTGTATCAAGAAGAAAGCACAAAAAGTCCCATGACCTGTGACATAATTGAATGTCCTGGACAAATGCTCAGTGTTCAAATACTATTGTTTTAAACAAAAGCGTCTGACTAGCAATTTTCCTGAACCTCACGACCTAGAATTTAGAAAATGGTATATAGGAGAGAAGTCTTGAGAAGTAGGTTTTTTTCCCCAGGATCAGAAATCAGAGGGGTTTATTCCATTTTGTCCATTCAAAAACCCATAGATGCACATCTGCTACAACAATTTATTTAAATTACATCAATCTCTTCCACTAACTGTTTTCTGTTGGAGAGCCTCACCAGTTTAGAGGTATGATGTTTGTCACTGCCTCTCATTCTATGTATTGGATTAAACTAAGAGAATCCCTATAACTACTTTTAAATTGTTGTTCACAGACAATTGCCTTGCTCACTAAGGCCTGCAGTGAGGCTGGTGAGTATCAGCAGCTTGAATACCTGCTGATACCAAAATGGGAAGAGAACAAAGAACAGTGGAAGAAAGTAATGGGTTGCCAGCGTATGGGCCTTGGGCATCCAACAGTATGTCCCCATGCTGCACAGGGATTGCCTCAGTTCCCAGAACTCTATTACTTCTATCCCACCCACCATCTGAAAGGAGTGTGATGAATCGCAGCTCATTTTCCTAAACCTGCAGTCTGCATATCTTCCTCATCAGGTTGCACAAATACCAAACAAGTAAGTCCTGATACAGCCCACACCTTGCAACTCAGCCAATAACCCCAAACACTGACAAGGTGCAAAGCTTGGGCTGAGAAACACTAACCAAACACGTGGCTCCTGCCATCAAGAGGAGACATAGGCACCCACTGTGCTAATACTCCCAAAAAAACCTCAGGCACTTAGGTGTTTAACACAGGAGATCCAGTCTCTGCTCTACACTCAGAGGTAATCAATGTTATCAGTCTGAAAGAAAATGGAAGTTTCTCAGATTAAGGAAAAAACCCAAAACAACCCAACCTGTTGTAAATTAATAGTGTACAAAACACTGCAGGGAAACTACTTCAAGCCTCATTTTTACCTCCCACCTAGGGCCCACACAACTCCTGGCCAGCTGCAAATGGCAATTGTGCCTACAGAATAAGACCATGGTGAGTTGGCTACATGATGACAAGGGTCCACGGCGGGCTGGCCGAGGGAGTTTTAAGTCCCTAGGCTATTAACACAAGAACAGGCGCAGCCACCATACATTGTTCAACCCTCTCCTGCTGCTGGGCTGCCCACTGTGCTCCCACTACTGTCCTCACCCTGGAGAAATCAAAAGGGCAGGAATGACACCATTTAACACAGCAGCAAACACATTTCCACGGCACCATGATTCTGTCTTGGGAGGACAACTCATTTCTAGAGTTTTGCAAAGTAATTAAAGAAAAAGTCCCCAGGAAAGACACAATAGAAGCAGGTGGGTTGTGAGACAAGGTACAAGAAACACTTCTCTTAGCTAAATTATGTAATGGGTGAATTGAAAGCTTAGAAACAGAGCAGATTACAGCCAGAGACAGTTAAACAGCTTCAGCACAACACTGACTTTCTTACCCTTTCCTCCTCCTTTAATTTTTAACTTTGTGCTCTTTCAAACCAAGAGCAGGAGAATCAGCAACACTGACATCATTTTGCTTTAACCTTTTAAGAAAAACAGATGCCAAGAGACTGAGCAAGTTACTAACTCATAAGTTTACTTTAGTTCCCTGCAAGTTCCATCCCGTGAATTAACAATTGCTAGAATACGAAATTAAGGAGTTTATTTTCCATCTCAGATCCTTGAGGATCAAGAACAATCCCCCTTGAAGCCCATCACACAAAGACTGTCACCTAGAGATCTTCTGATTCATCCATTTCCCATTTTTGCAGTAATTACACTTCTACTTCCTTGCCTTAAAATTCAAAGTTATTATTTATCCTCTCATCTCCTACAGCTTCTTTTTCTGGCCATCCTACTCACTGAGAAGTATCAACCATCCAAATAACCTTCCACATCTGCCACAACATTGGATGAAAACTTGATTTCACCCTAATTTTGTTACTGTCCACTCATTTTGTGCAGCTCCATGAGTGGTAACACTGGCCTCAGCAGCTGATATAGTTCAGAGCAATGCCATTTAACCACCACGGCACAGCCAAGTCCTAATGTCATGACTCCTCTAACACCACTACAGTTTTATACTGTAGGTATTGGTTCCCTAGAGACAGCATTGCTTTCATGTTTCTGTTGTCAAGAGCCCCATGCTTTGAAGGCACCATTAGTGGTAGAAGTCACAATGTTTGGAGAGCCATAATTGCCTTCTACCAGCACTGGCTTAAGCACTTAGCAGAATGCATATGTTAAAAGTCAGATTTCAGAAGTTGCAATCATTTCCAGACTAAATCTTTTTTGGACAGCACTACAGTAGGCCTTGCTGCAAGGTCAAGGGTTTGTTTGTCTTTTTTTGATAGCAACAAGACAAAATACCTGAGAATCAGCTTTAAGCAGAACAAAGATTGGTTTTTTCCAAGTACAATTCCTGAGGCACTACCAGTTCCTCCAGCCACCCTGAAAACACTGCTGGCCATTCCTACCATATCGCACAATGACTTCGTAATGTAGACAAATGTCCACTAGAGATTAGCGTGAGCTTGCTAACCTCATTTCTACTTGTGACCCAAACCTGAATTGATCCTACTGTCTCAAGGGGTGAAAGGCTAGCATACTGCATTAACCCAAAGAAATGGAGTTATTTTTTTCCTGTGGTATCTCGCCTGTTCAAGTTTCTCTGATTAACATGCAGCCTCTGTTTTTCATGTTGGCCAAGGTATCACATAAATTGGTTTTGCATTCTTATTATTCAGAGATTGATAGTTCGGACTTTACTGCGTTCCCCAGCATTTTGATGCTCTCCTCCACCCCTCTGAGCGCTGCAGGCTCACAGCTGGAAGACAAGATCTTGCTGTTCAATCTGTCCAAAACTGTACAGCACCACCAATGTATAACACCAACTTATTCTACACAAATAGCCAAAACTATGTCAGTGAAGTAGTGTAGAATGTGTTTCTACACCACATAGAGGACAGAAAACTTGTACTCTTGGAGGAATAGTGTTTCTCTGTGTCTTCTCTGTGTCTTGCACAGAGAAACAGGATCCATGTCATCCTGTGTGCATTCTCCTCCCTTTTAGAGGTCCAGCTGTAAAGTCACAGTGCCCTTCCACTGAATCAGGTTTTTTCATTAAGCAAATCAGTGTGTGAACTAGCTTTTAGATAACACAGTCTTATGAAGAAAACCAAACTAACATTGTTACAGAGATGCCTGTAGCAAAACCATTTCTTCATTGAACTGGATAAGAAGAAGAAAAAGTGAACCCATTATGTGCTATTCGATACGGCTTCCAGTTTTCCACATCACTAGTGGAAAACATGACTTCTGCAAGTACCTACTACACCCACACACTACCAACAGCCAATATACAAAAGGCACTGACACTGCTTTGTAGACCAAAAACAAGTGCTTGGCTATTCAAGTGAAGTCAGGAACAAACTCAGTACAGTTATATGACACTCAGCACCTCTAGCTCTACCCAGGCAGTAACACAACTTTTTTCATCATGCCACAGGAGAACAAGGAAGCAACAACTTGCAGAGAACATGGATATGAGGGTTTATACAAGAGAATAAATGAGTAAAGGTGGACAGGATGCAAAGACATTTCCTGTCCTTTATTTCTTTCTCCTTTTTGCTAGCCATGTTTGCATATATATAAAAGGAGCCAAAGTTAACAGTTTAGAAGATTCTCCCATATCTGATAAAGCCATGGAAGAGTCACTAACCACAAGCATCTCAAACTCCCTGTGTTACTTTAAGAACAAATAATCTTTAAATCAGAGGTTTACAAAGTTATTTGCAGTATGACCCACATCATAGAGCATCTAAACACATATACAGCTTGTGCTACATTCTGACACCATGTTGAGCAACCCAGGAGGCCTCCCTGTATTGTGTGGTAAAACTAGTTATCTCTGTCAGTCTGTGAACAAGGACACAAAAATGACCACTCTCCCAACTAGACAAGTATTAGATTTCCTACACACAACCGCTCTGCTTTCTCCTCCCAGAACTTTCTCATCCCTGAGATTACTCTCTGCAAGAGTCTTTGCATTTAAACTTAACTGTCCATGTATTAAAGCAAAGCCAACAAATCACGAATATTAGACAAGGAATGATAATATAAATTTACCAGTACCTCTGGAGATGTAAGTAGAGTAGTCCCCAGGGGTGAACTAAGAATAGCATCAAAGAGCTTGGCTAGGGTTATTGTCTTTAATGGACAAAATTGAATTGACCACATACTGTCTGCAGTTAATGGCAAAAGTAAATTAATTTACAGCAAATGACACCATTTGGTCAAAAATTGGTGCGATTGGCTACTGACAAGTCAATGACAAGCTGACCATAGGACACCACTAATGCAAAGACAAGCATTTAGAGTTCTGAACCTGCAGGACAGCAACACCACAGCCAATTCCTCTTCAGGGATAGCAGCAATATCCAAAGCTGCCTACATAGCAAGTTTTGTGTATTGTGATAGAAAATTAGCTACAGATAAGAACATTGCCTAAAAAAAAAAAAATTAATTAGGCCTCTCAATTTTATTTTTATTACATTTACTAAGCTATATAAAAACATTTTTAGTTTGCTTTATTTGAGAGCTACACAAACACACCAAAAAATACACTAGCTTTTGTTCCCTCATTTGCAAAACCAGTTTGTGTTTATATGTAATTCAGGTTGGCTGCAAACACCAACACCACAGTTAGGTTCAAATTGTCTGCTGAGATTGATCCAGAGTTTTGGACTCTAAGGGACTTATTAACCCAAATGTTTACACTCACTAAAGGGTTGTGTATGAAATCTGTAGTCTAAGGGGTACAAAAAGCCAGAGGTTACTCTATTTGAAGAAAAAGCCTCTAATGCTGACCATCTCTGAAAGGTTCAATGGGTCACCACACCTCCCTAAGCCTCTCTGTGGAAATACAGGGAGCCTAAATTCCGTGACTCACGCACTCACATCAGTTTCCTATAATGTTCACAGCATCAAAAATCTTTCTAAAAGCCTATTAAATTCTTTCATTCTACTGAATTGAGTACTGCTCTATGGAATGGCCTTCCCAGCCACTACAAACTCTCTGATGGAAAACTATGAGAGCACATCATGTGAGCAATGAGGCTTCTGGAGTGGTCTCCCCTTGCTGCCCACCAGAAGAGACAAGACTCCACATAGGAGTCTCTGCTAGTGCAGGCTGCCAGCTGCAACTCTGACCTCAGGAAAAGCAACACACAGAGGCACAGGGGGAATTGTTGGGGGAACAGTTGATTAAAGCCTCGAGGAATAAAATGAGGTTAGATTTAAGGTCTTGCATCACATGGAGGCTTCTGCTGAATTATTGACAATGAAAGGCTCTTTAATTGCAGTGCTTAAAAGCTCTCAACTACAAAAAAAAAAAAGCCACGAAATGACCTCTCATCCTTCACATTGCTTTGATTTTACTCTCTAGTAGTTGCCCTAAGTCTCCATTTCAGTTGCATCTTATCAGCTAGGACCTGATTTTCCCACTCCCTGGCTGAAGAAAATCAGGTTCTAAAAAAGTACAAGTTTGGCACCATGTTTCTCTTTGTAAAATCAGATTATTTACAGAGCAAGAGGATTTGACCTTAAAAGCTCCACTTCATACTTAACATTCTTATCTCTCCTTTCTCAGTGGAATTACACACAAAAAGTTTAAGCTCCACACTTAAAATAGCCACCAGTTTCATTAATCTCAACTTACATTGCCTCTATCTTCAGGCCTTACATACATACATAGAGCATCAGAGCTGATGAGGTCACCAGATTAATGTTAATAATAAATAAAAGAAAAAAGTTAGAGCAGCTTGCTACCCACAGACTTTGCTGAGTCTTTGCTTACTAGATCACCTTGGAGAGCCACTTAAAGCATCCAGGGAAGTTGAAGTAGTGTTCTAGCTGCAATCTTTAATACCTCGTTCCAGCCACCACAACCTCTAAGGAATGCAGCTAGTATCAAAGATTTAATGCTTTTTCACATTAGTGATGTCAGCACAAAATGGCCATCTTCTCTGAATAATTTATCTCCCCACTGCATAATTTTCTTATCTCTTTTTCCCTTTTGGCTTTTTACTGTAGATGGGAAGGCAAGTGGCTGTTAGTCCTCGAAAAAACCTATGGAGCATCCTTCCCATCAATCAATTAAAAAACACTTACCTTACACTCAACATGATTTATTTCTTGTTAATACAATTGTCTCACTATATCCTTCTATTATTATACCCTTAATTCCATTAGCCATTCACTTAATGCTCTCTTTAAAGCTGACCCCAGTCTGGGGAGAAGGGAAAGAAAAGTTCGTCTAATAGTGGCAATGCCAATAAAATTCTGAAGCTCTTCTCTTAAAATCCTGTAGGTCAGAGGAAAGACAGGTCACAAACACATCCTGCTTGCTCTACGGGAGAACATTTATGTTTCATTCACTTTCAACTAAATGGTTTGTTGGCTCCAAGCTATTTGTGTTTTCATATTTCACTATTTGCTGCATTATTCTGATACAGCAACTTTGCCAGAGAACCCTTTTCCATTCTTCCTCTAACAAATACAACTCTGATTTGCAAAAGGGGATTGGCACAGAGCACCTCATTGCAGCTTTCATGGCAGAGCACCCTGTCACATATTTCTCAATGAGGCAACATTCCCATTGAAGCCTTTGCAGTTTGAGAAACATTAGCTTATTCCTCAGGTAAAGTTAGAGCCTGTCACCTTCCTGCCCTCCTGTCACCCTCCTAACTCTTGGCACAATATCTAACTATGGAATCCTCACTAGGCAAGACTAAAGTTACCCAAGCATGTTGCTTACATGACTGACAGCATCCTCTGTCAAATAAAGTTCACCCAATCATCAGATCAATTCTTGGGCATGCAAGAGTTTACCAGTGCCTCAACTTAAAAAGACAAATCCATTGGTAAAAGGTTGTTTGTTTGCTTTCCTGGCAACTACCCTCCACCATTTCCTATGTTCAGGTAAAGATTTGTCTGATCCTGCTTCCCTGAACACAGAGAGCAATGAGTAAACACCACAGCATCAGTCCTGAGGGCAGTTCTCACTGCCTGCTGCAGGACCAAGGTACAGTGCTGAACCTTCTTCTCTACTGGAAGTCAGATATGCTGCTCCACATACCAAATAATGTTATTCTAGATATTTTTAAAACCACTAGGCAAATGCATGATCACAATACAGTTACAAAACCACTTAAATGAATAATATGGGTAACATCTCTGCCTAATGAGATTCAGATGCACCTGAATACACAGGCAATCTGAACTTCACTCTGTGCATCACTGCCAGATACTATCTACTACATGACTATTCTGTGGGAGTGGAACATCTAGATCACTTTATCCAGTATTGCTGACAACCATCAAGCATGAGAGACCTCAAACTGATGACATCAGCCACAGCTTCTGCTTCCTGAGCAGTAAGTTCTCAAAGCAGAAGGCAGGACCACATTTTCTCAGGTTGAATTGTCACCTTAGCAGTGGTCTACACACAGCATACCAGGCCTCTCCTTCAGCAGCTCAGTGAAACAAATCACAGTTCATCTGAGCAGCTCCAAGTTCACAAGGACAGTCAGACCAGAAAACTCACAAATGCAGCACACTGTGTTCCGCCTGATCCCCAGCAATAAGCACAATCACAGGCTGAAAGACCTTTGGGAGAACCTAAAAAACAGTAATTCCTGTGGATTAATTGCATTGGGATCATTATCCTTTCTTAACAGCTTCTAGGCAATTAGTCTTTTCTCTGTGTCTGGACTCTTTCTCTCAGTTTTGTTTTTAATTAGAGTAAAATTATTAAGACTGAAATATTTCATACCTTCCTCAGTGCATACTCACACAGTGATGGATCTGTGCCAAGGGATTTGGGTTTGGATGCTATGATGGTATCAGTAAAAATCAGAATCTCAAATTTTGGCTCAATCCCTTCAGGCGACTGCCCAATGGTAAGTTTCAATTGCTGAATCCTTCCATTGCACAAAGACCTTCATTCATACTGTTGCCACAAAACCCAAAGCAGTTTGCAAGCTGCATGTATTGTAGTTCTATTTTCTTTCCCTTTTTTGGTATGTAACAAGGAGTGTTAATTCTCATGCATTCACAAGAACATAACACATTCCATGGGCTCAGTTGAAGCCAAGTCCATGAGATGGGATAAGATCATACTACCATCTCCATGGGAACCGCAATGTCAACTCTTGCCACCACAGCAGCATGGTTATACAGTGTAAAATTAAATGAACAGAAAGGTATACCTATACTGAGCACAAGTAGTAATCTCCTCCCAAATTTACTAGGGGACAAGCCATCTTCACAGAAGCACAGTGTGCCCAAGCAAGATCTGCCATCCAAGGTTCATCTCTAATAACTTGCTTTTTTCCACCTGTATCATCAGAATTTTAAGTGGTGTTGTCAGTAAAAACATACAAGTCTCAGGTTTTGGTGTAATTTTTTTTACAGGCATGCTTTTTATTACTTTCATGATCACAGCAATTCAAGACCAGAATGCTGTTCCTGATTTGGGGTAGCGCTCTGCATATTTCAAAAAATAACGAGAAGCAAATGCCTTTTCCCAGCATTTGCAAGAGCTTCAAGGCATTTACAACAGAACTGCCAAGCAGACCACACAACACACAAGCACCTTACTGTAGAACTTCCCTTAACACTGGTATCCATCAGCTGAGCCCTACATATTTCACTGGATTTTCCTTTACCATGGGAGTTTCCTCCTTATTCTCCTCTGAAAATTCCTTACTATAACACAGGTTTTTTCACAAAAGCAAATAATAGTGCTAAGTGTGCATATACACACCTCTCCTCATATCTGCTCTTCTCATATCCATGTTAGAGTCCAGTAGGTGTGTTCTGCTATACCTTTTTGGCATGTTAGACAGCAGCAAAGTGGTCACAAAAATAAATGGAATTCCAATTTGTTATTGATTTACTTTCAAACTTAATAAATGGGCCTAGCATTGATAATTACCAAGCCTCTGTCCAAATAAAACTATGACACTTCATAAATATCTGATAGAGCTACATCTACACGTGTCCCATTTTCCCCAGTATGTATAAATGTATACCTTTAACACTGAATCTTCTGTTAGGAAATGTCATCTCAGTCATACCCAGATGTTCAATTTTAAACATGAATCTTTCCTCTTTGACTAATTCAAACAAACACCCCTCTTACATTAGGCCCCACACATAAACAATGTTGTACCCCAGGCATTCCTATTAGAAGTCACAGAAATAAAAGATGAAAAAAGAAATAAATCCCCATGGTAATCAGACTGCTCTGCTGGCCTCTAGCACAGACTAACCCTATACCAGCAGGATTAGTGTATCTCCAGAGTAAGGGAAGTGACGAGTTACATCACTAAGGAAACAGCTTCCCATCCACAATATCATACAGGAATGTTTTGTGCCAGGTAGACAATTCATAGTTTCCCTTGCTCCGTTTAGATTCATTGTTTCTTAAGAGTGCTAAAGCATTTCTCTCTTGTCCTGGATGTTCATAAAACTCCTTGGCCACCTAAAGGTTAGGCCACATACCCTCTGCATGGCCACAGGACACAGTGCCCCAGAGCCCTAGGCCCAAGCTTTAGCTTGCTTTGGGATGAAAAGAAGCACTTCTGCCATCTGCTCCTTTCAGCTAGTCCAAGAAGAAAGACAAAGTGTTTAACCACACAGCTCAATACCACCACTGGGATATTTGTTAGGGAAGGCAGACCCCTGAAGGTTGAAGGCTGCTGATGCCTCCCTCTCTGCAAAAAAAGCCTGCCTTTTGGCCATTACTAAAGCCCAGATCTCTCAGACTAATAAACATGGGAATGGGACTGATCTTTGTACAGTCTGCCTATGGTGCTTTATTGTTTAGACTGAACTGCTTTAACAGTAGGGGGAAAAACTTCAGATGTGTGAAGAGGAAAAGGTATAGAAAAAAAAAATTGTAGTTTTTTTTCCACACAACATGAGACTTTCCTGTACTATCAGTGAAATGAAAAGACATTTCTTCTGCCCCGATCAGTCATAACATTTAAACTACAGAGCTAGCCATGAAATTCTATGCATCATTTAGATCTTTGATGCTGAACTGACTTCATAGTAAAAATGTCTTGGCAGGGCTAAAGCACCTGCTGTCAAAGGGAAACACTGATTAAAGGGGTTGGTGTTTTTTTAAAGAGTTCTTGTTCACTTTCACAAAACTGCATTACTATAATCCCTGACTTATAGCTCTGATGAGTAATTACTCCTGCAGCGTGGCTAGAGAACTGCTACTCAAAATCCTCATTAAAACCCTTATGTATTTCTTCTGCATTTGCCTTTCAGCTACTATCAATTACAACGATCCACGTATAAATACACACTTGCCTCCTTGATGATTATCCCTATTTCTTCTGCCTGATTCATTCAGTGAGGCCACAGTTCGATGCTTTTGAGGCCGCAATGGCCTCTATGGGAATTAAGTCTGACGTCAGAAATACTGAATTGTGGCTTCAGTGAATGAATTAAATGGGAGGGGGAAAATTACACTAAATATCATTGAGAGTGCTTGTACTCACATAGCCAATGGCAACCTATTTACTGTGGGAGGAGTTAAGGATCTCCCTTTAGGTAGACCTCATGAAAATTAATTTGACCACTCGGGACAAGTCCTTTCACCATTGCTTTAAGAAGCAGAGCCCAGTTACACACACAGTGCTGCTTTCTGTTCATTGTGTCAGTGTTTAGAAGGTGGGATCTCCTGACCAGTGGAAGAAGCTATTAGGTTTTGTTCATCTGTAACCTAACAGAGGCAAAACATATATGCACTGCCAAGGAGACAGTTGTTTGCTTTCTGAACATGAATACTATCACGATGATGCAGCTGATCACTGTAAATAAAATTACTCAACTGCAATACTAAAAAATCAAACGTCTATCACAAAAGAAGCGTGAGGGTTTAAAGCAGTAGAAAAGCAATTCTCTCTCTTCTTGTATTTTTCAAGCCCTAGGACAAAAAAAAAAACAACTATCAAACTCTGAAGCTTTTCCTCCAAAATCATGTTTATCACTTTTTGAAAAGTGAAATCTGAGTTTAGTGCTACTCTTCAATTTTTTACTTCAGCATTATGGAACACAACCAGTATTTGAAAATTTGCAATGCAACATCAATGCATAGCAACATCTGGAATTGAAAAACAACAACAAAAAATCACTTCTTCGAAATCAGATCTGAAGTTTTTACCAAACTTTGAAGGGACCCTACTTAGCACCCTACTAAATTCATCCAAAATAACCAGCAGTATAAACAACAAAACCATAGATAGAATCTCTCTGTGTAACATATTTCCTGCCTATGCAGGGTCCTACTATGCATAACTATATGTGCTTCCTATACAGGAGGAAAAAGTCAAAGCTTCAAAGCTATAAAAAAACCCTCAACAACCCATTCCCAAAAAACAACTTCACTCCCTTCCCAAACTCGTCCCTGCCCCTCCAGGCATTTGTTGGGAGATTGATTGTTTAATGGAATGGGTGGCCTGCACTGCTCTACCTCCTCACACCAAAACTGACTGCTCTTTCAGTAACTTAAAGACACACAGCCTTCAGGACTAAGGGGCTGATGCACAGTCCTCCCTGTCTGTTTGCATCACAGGTGTAAGCACCCCTGTTCTTAGGGAGAAAGGCCTTTAAGGATATTCACACACAGAAAGTAGCAAGTTGTGCCTACAAACCAATAAGCAGAACGTTGCTATCAGAATTTATTTACAAAATAAATAACCATGACCTGATCAAGCAGATAAGATCATAGGAAAACACTGAAAATGTTTACTTTATGAAATGGGCAAGCAATCCACACAGGCTGCTCTAAGAAGAATGCCTTAAGAATGAGTACAGTTTATTAGCACACAGCTTTCATCAGAGGCTTCAGCCTGAAGAAGCACTGGTCATAATCCTCGCTGGCTGAGCAGAAGGTAACAGAGAGGTAACACAAATAAAGACTGGTCCATCACAGGACAGAGCCTGGAGCACAGAGCAGACAGGTAGCTCTTGGATGGTGAGCACACACACAGTTGGTGCCCAGGGCACATCTCAGGCTGTCATCAGGACAGCCTTAGAGTTTCCTTTCAGGCTGTTCTTTTTATTTAGTTTTTTTCTTTCTGTTTAAGGGTAGGGGTTTATTTCCCTAAAGATGGGCTGTCAGAGTTGCTCTTTTTAAAAAAAACTGTTTCTGTTAACTTACCTCAAAGTTAAAGGAGCATGCACATCATCTTATGCATCTGAACAGATCTGTAGGCTAACCTCTTGTGTTGGTTTTTGGCTGGTAATTTTCTTCCTCATTGCTAGTATGGGGTTGTGTTTTGGATATGTGCTGAAAAGAGTATTGATAATGCAGATATGTTTCTGTTATTGCTGAGCAGGTCTTGCATTGCTTCAAGGTCTTTTCTGCTTCTATTATGACCCTGCCAGCAAGTAGACTGGGGGTGCACAGTGTGCAGGGAGGGGACACAGCCAGGACAGCTGACCCCAGCTGACCAAAGGGATATTCCAGACCACATGGCATCACACTCAGCATACAAATCGGGGGGAAGAAACAAAGGGAGGGAACATTTAGAAAGATGCCTTTTATTTTTCAAGTAACTATTAGGCGTGATGGAGATCTGCTTTCCTGGAAATGGCTGAACACCTGTCTGTCAATGGAGAATGAATTCCTTGTTTTGCTTTGCTTGACCCACAGCTTTTACTTTACCTATCAAACTGTCTTTATCTCAAACTACAAGGGTTTTTTTCACTTTTACACTTCCTCTTCTCTCCCCTACTCCTCCCATGGGTGAGTGAATGAGTAGCTGTGTGGTGCTTAATTACCCCTGGGCTTAAACCATAACACCTGTGAAGAACCAGGGCATCAGCTGTATTCACTTCTTGCCTGTCCCTACACACACAGGTGGCTCCTGTTTTCATTTAGAAAGTCTCACAAAGAAAGAACCTCTAGCTAATAAAATGTGAGGAAGGCCTCATCATGTACAGCACAAACTTGCACAAAACAACAGACCCAGGGACAGTCACAAACCATAATGGAAAATAAACATAATGAAGATGATCAACAACAGCATTGTCTACTTGGTCTTCCCAAGAGGTGGAGCTCTCTGGGACATGATACACTGTGTAAGGACAAGAGATCTTATAGCTCCCATTGGGGCTGAAGAGTGTGTGCTGGTGCCATAAAGCATAAAGGCAATTACTGGGTCACACTGAACTGAGGCAATAAAAAGTCCTTATACTTCCACACACAGCATGATAATGCCATTTAGAAACTGTTCAAAACCCTCATGTGAACCAAAATGTTAGTCTTCTTCAGGGACAAACAAATGGCATCTGTATCACCACCTTAAATACTATTGACAGTTTCGGTAGGGATCCTACAGCCACCTCACAACAGGCTGCCTGATCCAGCATTGCCCTTCATGACTGAAAAGGCTCAAGATAATTATATATTAACCAGCAGAGATACTTGAACTAAAGCTGTGCTTGCACAATCTTTGTGCAACAATTCCTCAAACAGATGTTTTGAATATTATTTACTTTTGTCTCCTTAGCTGAGCCTAAATAAAACATAAAAGCTCTAGAGACTCATCAATGCCACATACTGTCTGTGAGATTCTAAATACTTTTAACTCAACAGAAAATTAAATTAGCAACATATTTGGCAGTACTAGTTAGAGCAGCAGGATCAAGGCTGCATACACACACACACATCCCACAGTCAGGCAATTCAGGAGGCAGAGCACTCAAATGAGAGAACAGGTTGGTGATTGCAACTAAGTTCAGCCACAGCCTAGAGGTCTTTAAAAGTCTTCACCAACAAAACACTTAAATAAGGAACACAAAAAACATCAGTAAAGATTCATACCTCTTGTTTTGAACTTAAAATAGGAGTCCCAAGCTTGTGGGCAGAGAGCATGAGGTCGGGCACTTGAACTGGCTCAGGGCAGTTCAGGTTCCAGGTGTTCTCAGGGCTGAGCTCTGCTCAGGTGAAAACAATCCAATTAGTCTCAGCTGGCCTTCGAGTGAGTCCCTGCTACCAGGGACTGGCTGGAGGGAACTGAAGTGAGTCACTTGAAACATGTCAGACAAATCACTCTCTAGAAGTGTCTCTTCATTGACTCTAACAGACATCTGGACAGCTAAAAGATGCACAGGCATCTAAATTTTGTGGAGGTGAATCCCTCCCAATGACATGTATGCTACAGACAGACTTAGCCCAGGCTCAGGAACAATGAAGACAATCAGTTGGTACTTGAACCACATGGGAACCCGTTTGTTTCTTACATGTTTCTGTATGTTTCTTAAGTCATTTGCATTTTACAGGAAGCTGCTCTTTCCATAGATCCCATACAGTAACACAAGGAAAGCCATGTGAGGTTGTTTCTGACTATAAATATATTTACAGTTATTGCCCAGGAGCTTCTTTTTTAACAGACCCACAAAGCAGCCGGGCTGAGAGCCATTTCTTGGCACATGGGCTTTTAGAAAGAAATTATCCCAAAATGTATGTTCTTGTCACTTTGTCATGACTTTAAATAGACAGAATGGGTAAGATTGGAAGAGACTATAGTGGGTCATCGGGTCCAATCTCCCTTCATGTTAGGAAGGCTCCCTATTTGGGACAGGACAAAATTGGGGTGGTTTAAGAGCTAGAAATAGCCATAAATTGTGATCATCTAAATGGGAGTATCATTTCATAAAATGCTTTTTATGTGAACCCTTTTTCACAATCTAGGTAGGTAAGTTCCTATGGTCACTGTATATTTTCAGCAGTCCTACCTCTAACTTAAAAATAATGGTGCTGTATTGACCACAAGATAACCCTTCTTCATTATGAATAACACCAGATTATATATCTTTCACATGTTTTTGCTTTATTCAACAATTTTTGGTGTGCCTGACCTTATTCTATTAATGTTAAGCAGAATTAATTCAAGCCACAGGCTTCTCTTTTTTTTTTTTCTTACTGCAACACATTTTGCTTTAAAAAAAATAATGTATCACTCCCTGATTAATTTTTCATGACTTAAATTATTACCTTTTCCCCATGGTTGTCATTGTTCCATATTTTTTTTTATGAGCCACTAATTTTTTCAAGTATAAATTTGAACCTGCTTTATTAATGTGAACAGCTGTTAGGCTTGTATAGCTAAGGCAGGGCTCCCAGCAGCCTTGTGCTGGAAGTTTGACACTGAGACCAAAAGCCTATGGCCCTAAAGCAAGATCATTCTGCACAGTAAAGTGTGTGTTGCAGAGTGGAGGGAGACTTTTGGAGTCTGCTGGACCAAAAAGCATTTTGGAGATGTTCACTCTCCTTGTTAGGTTCTCTAGACTTCCCAGGTTCACTTTTCCAGGAGTTGTTTCAAAACAAGTAGAAGAAAATAAGATATTAATATACACTAGCTGGCACTGACACTGGCTATCTGGGTTTGAAAGTCCTCATCCAGTTGAAGCCACAGCCTCCAGTTCTTTGGCCCTGCTTTTCCTACAGCCATCCAAAATAAAAATTGTTACCTCTCCATTGTATTTCAAATCATTCCACCACGATCACTGAAATGGTCTGCTATGTTTACTCTGTATACATAAATACTTGTGCCATGCCTACCTCACAGCCACATCAGTCACAAGCTGGCAGCTCACGTTCTCATGAGTAGTGACAAATTCTCCCCCTATACCTGGATGATAATTGGTTTATGATGTTATTGCAGCTATGCTGCTCTAACAGAACAAGCAATACAGGGCATGTAGGAAGAGACACAGCTGTTAATAGATGTACAGGTATAAATGGGGAGTAGGGAGATGAGACTTCAAGATATCCTTCGGGTTCTCTGGCTCAAAGGATTTTTCAGGCTTCAGAGCAGCTCAGATTACACAAGTCTGAGCCCATTTGTGTGGGATCAAACAAATGTCTCAAGCTGCAATAGCCTACATTTCCACATGTACTATTCCAGCTGTAGGGCATTGCTTAGATTTGTGAAAGCAAGGTACAGATTATGCCACAGATTACTGGACATGTGGAAACCATGCGGGGACGTTGTGTGAATGGTTTCTGGCTGGTTCCATCACTTCCCTATAAAGGCTTTGATTGTGCCCAAATCACACGTGTTTGTAGAGTTTAGACAGCTGCAATGAGTCAGAGCAAGAGTTTCAGTGACTCTCCTCATGAGTCTGTGTATGTGAATACTGGAAAAATGGGATTTATATCTCAGACTCTGCTTACTATGATGAAGGAAGATGCATTGCTTCCTAGCACTCAGAGAATACCTCTTACATTCTAGGGCCAAATGTAAAATTCCTCAGAAACAATTATAGTAGTGCTCTGTTGTCCCGTGTTATCAGAGATGCAAGGAAGCTAGATAAGTATGTGCCAAGAAATTATCAAAGACAACATTGGCTCACAGAACAGACTGGGTGAAACAGCTAGCATTGGTTTTACAAAAACTTAAAGGAAATGTGTGATGGAAAAGACATTTCCCTAATCCTAAAATCTTTGTGAAGTACCAGGATTGGCTCTAACCTGACACAATTCCCTGCTAGCTCTTCGCCAGATTTTCTCTGCCATGATTTAGATATGCTTGCTTGTAATTTCATCCAGAACATAACTCTTTGCCTGCCAGTAAAACTTGCCCTGATTTCTGCAGTGTGAATGTTTTCATCTACCAAACTTCCACAAAACAGGAAAGTCTTCTGGACACTGAGACCAAGACTTTTAATAGGGAAAAGCTCAGTATCCAGCTATCTGTTCCTAAAGCTGTGCTTTCCTGCTACTTTCTAGTGCTCCCTCCATTTCTGCATTGTTGACACAGGATGTTGCCGTTCCTTGATAATGCACAAAAAGCAGGAAATAAACTAACAAAGCTGGAAACGCAATAGTGAAAGATGTATTCAAAAACTGCTTATTTTTTCCAGGCTTTCATGACAGTCTTGAAATCCTTATGCAGACCTCCACCAGTTCTTCCCTAGATTATCTGTAGCACAGCTAATACGTTTGAAATTAAAATGCAGGGAGAAGAGAAGAGCGTGATGGTTGATTTTTATAAGGAAAAAGGTCTGGAGTCAGAAGTGAAGCAGTTAAAGTAGCAGCAGCATGTTTACTAAGCCATTTGAAGTTGATAGCCCACACGGCCTGGCTTTTTTCTCTATCTTCGTAAACCGCAGTGAATTGATGGAATGACCTGGACTTGATCTTCAGGGCAATATGTCTGATGGCACCGCTGGATTGATAAATTGATTCAAAACTATTACCATGGTGAAAAAGCAATAAGGTCATAAAAATTGCATCAGCTGGCTAAGTAAATCCTGGCATTTCATGACAAGTAATGCAGAAGAATCGCAAGAGGATCTGGGCATGAGGCTGAATGAGTGAGCGAGAAATGACTTTGAAGAGCTCATCATCTCCGATCTATTCTTCCTGCCAGCGATTCATGCCTTCGCATAGTGCCACTTCATTATGGGGAAATAACTGTACACTTCTAGCATATTCCTGGCTGTCCCTGGCGGCCCCTGGAGGACCCTTAGCTGGTTAATACCTCATCATGGGCTTCATTGAACACTTTAATCTGCACTTGTGTGATCAATAGAATCCTGGTGTAAATTAAAAGGACAATTTCATGTAATCAAGCCTGTTAATGCTCATTTTGAAAACCATTATTTGTGGAAGGCATTTAGGAGAAAATTGCAAAGCGACAGGCTGATGCACTCGGCGCAGATTCAAAAGGAGATATTTTTTGTGACTCCATGTGTGGATGGTGGGGGCCATCAGCAAGAGTATTGCTGTGCTGGGTGGGAGGAAAGGGGCAGGAGGAGGCAGAGGGGTAGCAGGAGAAGCAGTCCAGCAGGAATATCCATCTGCCTGCTTGCCTTCACGAAGGGAAGAAAATGAAATTTTCCAGTGTTCTATTTCTGTGGCAAATTCAATTACTGTGGGGACTTGTTCAAAGCGGTGTAACTTCCAAGAGGCAGAAATTGAAAACCTGGCAGCTAATGAAACGGCAAATCACTAGTAAGTTCAGACAGGGGCTGTCAGTCAGATCAAACACCTAGAGAAAAAACAGTCACTTCCTTCCAGTTTTCAACAGGCAGCCTTTCCACCCCCCCAACACACACGCCCCTCTGAAAAACAAAACAAAACTTTCTAGGGCAGCACAGTAATTTTTTTCCTGAAATTAAAATAATCATCAGTGTCACACATTGCTTATTCCAACAGCTGCATAAGCCTGCGCCATCCAGAAAGGTAAATCCTACTCTCACTGGGTATCTAAAGTTTGTTTTAAGCAGATGAATGAGGATAACACTTGCCCAAAGCACTAAGCTGCACACTCATTTGAGTGGTTTCAATCTGCACGTCTGTGTCCATAGCACTGCAACCTTCCTTGTTTCCAGTCATTCAGGAGCTGACAATTTTGAACCTTTGGGAAATAGAGAGATGGGAAAACCACAGAACAGATTTCAATTTTTGGAAATATACTGCATGACCTCAGCTGGCCAGTACTGCCTGGAAGATAGATGTCACTTGTCTGTTGTGTATTGAATACATCGACCTGCTGCTTTGCCTTCTCTACATCTAAGGTACATATCCACCAGCAACCAAGTCACACTTTGAGGATGAAGCTCCATGAAGGGACACAGCCTAGGTCCCATAATGCTTTAAATGCTTCTTGCTCATGCCCTCTGTACATGGAATCATACCCATTACTAAAATCTTTATTCTTCTGTAACATCCTGTCTCTCTTGATTCTGAAACAAACTAGACTGTTTGTTCTTTTCACCTAGATGAGCTTCTTCACCAGGCTTCAGCAATGGTAGCAGTAGAAGATGCTGTTATGGATTCCAGTCTGAACTCAATTCCAAAAACACAACTCGTTCCCAAGAAGTGGAAGCTACAAACTTACCAACTTTCCAGGATGTCATTCTGTGCAGTTCTTCAGAAATCTCTCCCTACCAATACTGATTCTTTCCTCAACCATACATGTGTATTCATCTCCAGTTATCCATACCTCTGCTGTCAGTGAATAGTCATTCAATAATCACACAGTCCCTTCTGAAACAAGACACTGAGCTAAATTTGATACATTTGACATCGCATCAGAGAGGCACTATCAAAGGGGAACAGGCAGTCTAAACTGGGGGTAAATAGACTGCAGAATATAAAACCTGCAATACAAAGAGCTAAGCTACTCTTTTGGCCACTCAATTTTTACAGCTATAAGTGAGAAAAAACGGTAAGTAAGTAAAGACAGGGCCTGTCCCTTTCTCGTACAGTAAAGGCCATAAACAATCTGGCCTTCTGTTTCTGGTATAGATTGATCCTAATGTCAAGATAGGAGTGAGCACCACCTCTCTCATTAGTCACTGTGGATGGTGAGTACCATTGGGTTCTTCCTCAGGAAAGACGCTTGTAAGCACAACAGCCACATGTCATGCTCATTTGCTGCCTGTCCTTTTGTGTTATTACTTTTCTCAATTAAGTAATTTAAACTTCAACTGCCCCCTTTGTTGCCATTCAAGCTATTTGATTCAATTGCTGTGGCTTTATTTCTCTTCTGGAAGAGGCCAATGTAATAAAAATTAGATGAAAACGTGTAAATAAGGTGTGGGGGAAGTTGTACTTAAATATACAGAATGTAAATATATTTATTTCTATAGAGCTGGATTACTCAGGGCCTATAACATATTGGTTTCATGCAAAAGGAAACAGTGGAAGCCTTACTTTATTCATGCTTTCTTCTTTTGCCTGAGCCAGCCAAGATAGCCATAAAAATACAAGTTAATTTGTCTAAGAATCACTTGGAATGTGCTAAAGTGTTGAAGATTAATCAGGAGGAAGAAGTAAGCAACTTTTACAAAAACTCTGAATGAGAAAAAGCCACAAGGAAGGACACTAATAATGCAGTGCTTCTGCTACTTATTTTTATCCTGTGGTCTGTTTTGGAATGAAAATCTTTTCACCCCTCCAAAACTAAGAAAGCAAGAGCGCTAAGTGTTGGTTAATGGGGCTAATCAGCTGAAGACGTCCTGCGGACTTGACAGAAGTTTTTCATTGTCTGTGAAAATTTGTGTTGGCTGTGCAGACAGAAGTTAAAGTTCAGCATATTTATTTTGAGAAGGACTACAGAAAATGAAAGGAAATGGGAACGGCATGAGTAAAGAGAGCAGAATTTGACCCTACACACTTAGAAAAGGGGATTCATCAAACTGACTTGGAAGTACCAAAGATGTCTTGTGCTAATGAGAATTTAGATTTCATCCTTAAAAGTTTTATGAAAAGTTGCCTAAGACAGTAATATGATCCTGATTTTCCATTATCCTACATAGTTGTAAAAGCCAATTCCAGGAAAAAAACTAGGTATGAAGTGACTACCCAGTCAGCATACACTTGGTTTGAACATTAATAACCTCTACATTCCCTACTCCAGCTCAGTTAAACTGCACATCTGATTTACTGAAGAACTTTTCCTGGGACTAAGAATGGCAGGATTTTGATGCTGAGACACAAAAGCTTTTGTAGAGTTAAAGGAAAAGCTTATCCCTTTCTTATGGGTATGTAAATCATATCTGAAGTCAGTGCACAAATCCCAGAATGAAAAAAAAGCCACCAAGATGATATTGTAGCTTTTTGTTCTGCACTTAGATCTTAAATGCATTAATATTTTAAAAGGGTTGTTTGTTTGTTTTTTTTTGACTATCCCACAAGTAATTTTGAGCCTGGTTCTTTCTTGTATTAAAACTTGCACTATACACAGGATTATTTGTGTGCGTGTGTGTGTGCGTGTGTGTGTGTGTAGAAACACTACTGTTGGTTATGACTGTTAATTAACTTTTTTCCTGAAGAAACAAACTTACAGTCATGCTATCTACCTGTCTTCATGCCCCTTCCCAATAACTTTTCAAACCCAGAACTCATTCTGAACAACTCCAATGGCAGACAGAGCTCTCCACAATACAGAAATCCCACAGAAAGCCTTAGAAAAATGGGTGGCCAGTGAAAAAAGAGAGCAAGCCTCTGTCAGTGACCCAGTAGAGATCAAAGCTGCAACATAAACACTCCATCAGGGACACAAATACCCTTGGACTCCTTTCAGAGAGTCCACACAGAAGCACATTCTTGCGAGACAGACCCACACAGAGCCAGACTTTATCAGCTCCCCTGTTAAAGGCAATGCTTGTTCCACCCCTGGGGTTCTGACAGTAGTAACCCAAAATGACTTCTACACCCAAAGAACTGTAGCTACAGAAAACAAGTGAGGAGATGGAGGGATCAAACCACATTCCCTTGGAAGTGATACAATGCTGGGGTGGTTTCCACTGCTCTGGTCGCGATCCCATTTTCATTATGAGGCATTTTTACACCGCCATTGATGTCATGGAGTTCAAAAAATGAAAATCAGAATAGTCCAACAGGAAAATTCACCATGTGCCTTCTGACTTTCCTGGGTATACTTGAGCAGAAGCTACACAATCATGTTTATGCCAGTCACTAGATATAAGTATTAGTGGCCAGCAACTTTGGTGGCAAGCAGAGGCCCATCAGGGTCACTGCAGAGCTGCTTTTCTTCAAGGTAGTTTAGCACAAGATCATTCTAAGTATGCATTGTATTGCATGAAGTTGTGATGTAGAAACTAACGGGATGTTCTTTTTCCCCAATGGTCACAGACTCAGTTTTGAGAATGGATCCAGCAAAACTGACTCAGTCTTCAACAAAGGTTTTCTGAAATCAGCAGAGCACTGCAGAGCAGATGGCAATTCAGCTTAAGCTTCAAGACCAGGATTGAAACTCATGTAAAGGAAGAAAGAAAAGTAGTGACTCTTAAAACATGTTATTAAGTCTAAGCATTTACTGGATAATAAATCATTTGCTAAAACTCTAAGATGAACTGGAGCCTTATCGTGATTTTACCGTTAATTCAATCATTCTGGAGTTCTTGATGTCAAGTTAATTAATTGTTGTTGGCATAATTATAAAATATCTTCAGTTTTACAATGGGTATAAAGTTCTGAAATATAAACTGAAGATATCTTACATTTTTAATTGTTGTTCCTTAACCTTTAAGGCATTTAGTTTTCTGTGGTCAGTGAAGCCAATGTGAGATTTTTTCCATTACATAGAAGACATTATTATCTGAGATATTATTTATCAGGCAACTGAGCAGGTAGTGTTTTGTCTACTTACTCTTCCCTATTTGTCCCTCTGTGATGCATCCATACCACACATACACTTGTGGCACATTACCCCATTCTGACACACTGCAGATATACCAAGAACAGTCTCCATTTACTCCATTTTTGCCCTTTTTCAGTTTATGTAGAGTAACCTCTCAAAGAAGCTGCAGAACAACTGCCTTTCATTCGATGATCCAGGAGATGCAGTGGTCTCATTCCAAACACATGCCACAGCATTATCTAAATAGGCTACTGCAAACTGACAGAGAGGATAAAAACCCTTATTCCAATAATTCCTACAAACTAGAGGAACCATGCTACAACCAAACAGGATAACGACACCGGTGTCTTGCCTCTGTGGCCATTACTACCCACCTCAACACAGCATACAACTGTGCCATTCTATTCAGCATGCCCTCTTGTCTTGCTGGGTATGCACAGGCAGCCCAAGGGCACTCTTTCCCAAACTATTGCAATGGTGCTTTACAGAAAAGGAGTCACGTTGGCTTCCAGGAGGTTGTCAAGCTCTTGGCAACAGCTTGACAGTGGTTAGACAGCCTGAATGTACATCTCACAGTGCTTTCCATGAAATGACACTTTATTCTTGCTGTAGTTACACCAATACCTGGAGGATGTCCTCAAAAGCCAGTCATTAAGGATGGGCCTTCCAAAAAACACCATTGTGTATACCTTGCAATAGCCACACTGGAGTTCACAGGCATTATTTCCACTCTGCTTCCACAATGGCATTACAGTAAATATCTACCGATGTGCAGATACTCCTCCTTAACCAACTCAGAGCATTGTCAACTTCCAGCTTTATTGGAAGGCACTCCACAATTCTTTGGGGATCATATTTTGTTTCTGGAAATCTTACCACCATAATGCCACACATCTCTGAAGGGATCACTTTTCAAGGAGGGTGGGAAGCAGAAAGATTTCTAAAACTCATGATATTTTGGGTTCTAAGAAACCTGGAGACAGGACATGAGCTAATGGGACCACAAGCTCAGCTCAAAGAAATAATGACTTTTTCACAGTAAGTGAGAAATTATAACAACCAGTGATTCTGGAGGCTGGGTTCTCTGCACCTTCTGTTCCTATCAGTGAGCAGGACATCAGATAAAACTAATTCTCAAGGTGTTCCTCACCACCTTGTCCCTTCCAGAGAATAAATCACATCTTTGGGATCCTTTCCCAAAACATACACAGTTCTAGGGATAAACTCATCCAGTGGGATCCCCTGAGCTACATTCAGAACTCAACTTCTTTCTCAAGGGTTCCTGAATCCATCAGTTTGCTGCTTAATTGAAAAATAATGAAGATATCCATGCTTACCATTTCCCTCAAGACTGTTGACTGCTACAGTCAAGCTTTCTCCTAGACATGTAAAGAATGCTTAAAAGTGCTCATATCCCTTGGCTGTTGC
Source organism: Margarornis squamiger (assembly GCA_035222235.1). Classification (NCBI taxonomy): domain Eukaryota; kingdom Metazoa; phylum Chordata; class Aves; order Passeriformes; family Furnariidae; genus Margarornis; species Margarornis squamiger. The sequence continues at coordinate 12,332,943 of JAWWTY010000123.1, read as the reverse complement.
CATACAGCTTTTGTTTACTGTCTGTCCAGGAAATCACTCAATCACTCAGAGGTGGGTTGCAGAATCTAAAGACATGGCTGGTATATAACCTGACTATAAAAAAAAATATTTATCCATTCTCTCTTCAGACCAGCAGGAAAGGATTCAAGCTTAACATATGAGCCAAAAAAAAGTCAGATTTTATACAATCATGTAAAAGACAGCAATGAACATAGCTCATTACTAGTTTTTCACAGGGCTTAGTATGTCAGAAACCAAATCGATGTGAGGATTATAACATTTTGGAGTAAAAGATGATGAACTTGATAGATTCGAAGGGCAGTGCACTACAACAGAACACAAAAAATTAGCCCCCTATGGGAAGCTGTAAGATTAAAACAAAATAAATTACATAATAGGCCTTAGTATCATCAACTCTGCGTGTTAATTTCAGCAAGACAACATCTCTGCACTTCTTACCCAGAACTTAACAATGCCATGCAAAAGAGCCCACCCAGATTTCTCACTCATTCCTGTTGCTCAGCTTCAAGCTACAAGTGTGGTGAAGGATGTCCCTAAATAAGCTTTGACTATAAGCTCAAGGCTGTCACTTATGGCTGTGTTCTTACTACATATCAAGAAAATATAGCATATTTTATGAGTCTGATTGCTCTCACCAGCAATTAGCTTGTTTTATGGCAAGTGCATTATGCCTGTGAGTGTCACCTTCCAGCATCTCACATCAATACACAGTATTATGCTGCTGTTTCTTCCAATACTTAAAATAAATTTTGAACAGAGATCATCTTTTTACTGAAAAGCAAAAAAGCAGTGAGAGATGGAGTTTTCTGTTCCTTTTTTCCCCTGACCATAATAAGCCTTAGGCCCACTTTTGGGCAAGTGTGTTTACCACCTCATCTATCCAAGAAAAACACCAGCAGTAACACTCTTAATGACACCGTTGCTGCCATGCACTGAAATTCATTCCAAATTGATTTTAAGTAGGTCATCTTTTTAGGACTGATGATGTTTCCTTTCACTGACAGGTCAGGAAATAGTCCATTCTAAGACATAAAGCAAATAAAAATATACAGACTCTCACTAAAGCATTTTTCCTACCAACTGCAGAATATTCTCAACATCACAATTAGTAATAAGGTATCTGAGGTATTTTCCTTTCATCCATTCAAACTCTGGCTCCATCCATCAACAATAACAAAGTCACAGGAATCCATTAGCCAAGAATACCAGTGCATTAACAGGGCTGTGGTAAGCTCTGTTCTTTATTCAAAGCTGGTGAGACTGGTTTTTCTGACTATGGAAAGAGATATACTGTATTCTCTTCATGCTTAACCATGATTAAAAGTAGATAAAAAGTACTATCCAGTCAAGTTTAGCATTGCAGAAAATAATATCACATGGATGAATCAATAACCCTCATAAGATAGAGGGAGATGACAGAGAAAACTATCAGCTGTAAAAAAGTTGGGATTGTTCAGCCTGAGGAGGCTGAACGGGATGTGGGAACTAACAATCATAAAATACATTAAAATTTTGCTACAAGCAGGAAAGAAACATTTTGTTCTCCATATTTACAGTGGATAAGCCAAGAATGTCCATAAACCATGAGGATAAAAAAAAAAAGGTTAGACATGAAAAAGCTTTCTAATGGGAAGGATGATGAAGCCCTTTAAGAGATCACTTGGACAGGCTGGGAAACCTCCAGAAAGGAACATCTTTAAACTCCACCTGAATCAACATCCATTGGGAATGACAGAAGTATTTCTGGGCCTGCTTGGAGCAGAGGATGGTACAAAACTGCTTTCCAGGGTCCCCCTTCTGACCTGTTTTTCTACAGTTTCTGAGGTCAACTGAGGAATGTAGCTGGGCAAAAATCATGGCAGTGAAGGGGTGGGGGATGGAAATGGAAATTCTGCCTTCATTTTAGTGATGGAATCTGCAGGTGAATGTGTGTTACAGCATTGTTCCTGTTTTATATAAAGGAATGACAATATGAATTAAGTCTAGCAAGCTTAAAGTTGAGAGAATAAGCCATTCAAAATTAGATGCCAAATGCTACCCCTAGTTTATTTCAAATATCTTATTGGAAACTGTGTAAGTACTTAACAAAGACAATTTCTGCTTGCAACCTATGCAGAAAGAGACAAGTGGGGAATGGATATACATCAGGATCATTGGATACACCCCGGGACACAGGCAGGTAGGTGAAACCTCAGGTCTCTTTTCAGTAGGGAAGAGGAAGAGGGCTGCAGATATTTGTTTCACCAGAAGAAATAACCTTGGCTAATTAACCTGGCTCATGCACCATATTGCATCTTCTTTAGGGAAGGGCAAGATTAGTTTTGAGTGATGTGCAGCCTTTTATTGTTTTCTCACACAGCCACCACACAACCATTTGCTCAGGTGTGTATGCATATTTTCTGGGTTGTAAATAACTCAGTGAAAGGCCTGCCTCTAACTATCGCTGTATTTGTACAGCACCCAGCACAACACTGCTGGGACCACAACTAGCGTCTCCATAATGATGTGAAATGAAAACATGACACACCAAACAACAAAGAAGCAAACCTTTAAAGATAATCTATTGACTGGTAGAAATGGTAATTGGATAGTGCATACATTTAGTGCTCTGTGCATTTAATTGCATTTAATAGTCAATGTTCCATGAGGCAAACCACTGCTAAGAGAAGTTTGGGGACCCCTATGAAGCCCTTTTCCAGAGCTGAGTCAAAGAAAAGTCAGGCAGCCAAAAAAAAAAAAATCTCTGCAGGAAATGTTTATTAAAACCACTTTGGGGAGACTGAAGTGCCCATTTTATGAAGCTTCCATTTCAAGCCTCAGAAAAGAAGCAAATTTTTAAAATGCTAAGTAGGCAGAGTTTTCCATTTGACTATTTGGTTCAAGAAAGTTCAAAGGTTGCTCTTGTGACACACTAGGCTGAGGCTATCATGGAAATCATGATAAATGTGTTTTCCAATGTACTGACCTGGATGTTAGCATATTTTTTTGCTGAACATTATGGGGTACTTCGCCTACTACATAATTGATTTTCCAGTAAAGCTTAGACTCCTTTCTGATTCCAACAGAAATCTGCAAACCATTTTCTTTATTACCATCATCCAACACCAGAGCGGGGTGCAGGGTGGGGTGAGGCAGGAGGGAGCAGATTATGAAAATCCAGCAACATTGCAGAGTACTAGTTTAGTAGCTCTGAGAACAACCTGTTGAATTCTTTGTGTGTGTGTGTGTGTGTGTGTGTGTGTGCAGACACTCATAGGTTCACTTAAACAAGGACATCTGCAAAGCCCTAGAGGTCTTTGAAAGCGCAATAACATTTAAGTAACTGGATATGTCCCGACCACTATTTCAAGTATTCAAAGACCTGGGAATGAGACTGGTAAAAACTCACAGCTGGTACTTTTTTTATGAGTACTGTCTAAGTAAGTTTTTCCCCTTCATCTTCTAACCTTCAGAAAAAATACTCTTTTTTTCAATTTTTGTCTCAATTTCTGTGCAAAGCTATTTTTTTATTCCCTTACCCTTCCTGAAAGTAAGGAAAAGACCAAAAATAAAAATCAAGGAACTTTGGTATACATATTTGGTTTTGACACATATGTAAGACATAATTTGAAGATCTCGGGCCACACAGTAGAGGAAGCTAGTGTGTACAATTCAATGTATATAACAAATGCCACATATGATATGCATTGTATCACCCACCTCTAATTAGATCATCTACCATACATAAAGTTTCCTGTATATATATACTATAATTTAGATCACACTGACAAAAAAAAACCAAAAACAAACCAACATTCTATTTCTTCTCCTACCTGACATTTGTAGGTCACAGAATTTATTGTTTCAAGAGGGCTTTCACCCAAGACATTGATATGTATATTCACCCTACCGCCCTTTCAGGGCACCCACCTTCTCCCATCATTCAGAGAGATCTTAAGACTCACTGCCAAACCAAAGGTAAGTTGCTACCTGAGACATCAGCTTGGAAATTGTTGAATTTCTTTACAAAGCATCATCAAGAGCCAACTGGCTGCTTCTGGTCTCACATTTATGTCCTTGTACATCCCACATATACATCCCTGTACTCACACAGGCCCATATTATAATTTCTTTGACAGGATCTAGATATGCAAGACACTCCCTTACTAGTGAAGAGACACAGTGCTGGAGAAGGAAGGAGCCCTCAGCCCTCAAGGCTGGAAGAACCAAGCAGGAAGCTAACAACAGCCACTAACACTGCCATAGGGGTATACCTGGCACCTTCTGATTAAATTAGCCTCAGGCTGACCAATCCCTGCTAAATGATGCTCTTTTCCAGAATAGTCCAGATTAAAACTGTCCCTCAATGTAAATGTAGAAGCCCAAAATAATTCTGACTCCTTTCCCCTCTGTAATAATTTACTTTGCAATCATCCTCTTCTTCCAAGAGATCACAACGTCCATGGGTTAAAAACGAGCACATCAACAGCAGTAATATGTGGAGGAGGCAGGAGGAATGCACCAAGTGCATCAGTGTCTCTATGGGTTTGCCAGAGCCCCATTTCTAAAAAGGTTCATCATATTCCAGCAGCGATGGCTTTGACTGCTTTAATTCAGCAGTACGTGTCCAGGGGCTAAGGCCACCTTGTCATTGATACACTTGACTGGCAGGCATGGATCTTCCCTGTCAAAATACCCAAGTGTTTAAGTAATGACTAGTGCCACTTGAGTGGAAAAAACTAGGCGAGCTGTCAATACAATGGGTGTCAGAAGCACATTGTTACTCATCCTAATCACAGTAATTGTACACAGGGACAGGCAGGGAAGAAAAGGAAATGAATGCCTATCTGCTGGCAACAATGCAACTTCATTTAACCTTAACAGACCAGGCATTGATATCATTTCTTCCTGGCACTCTCTGCGATCCTGATGTCAAAACAGCTTCTCATTTGCAATGTATGACAATTTCCTCACATCTGAAAAGACACTGCTGCAAGTCAATAGACTATAAATTGCACTTGGAAATGGGATCATCTTAACTAAAGCCTGTGCTTTCCCCAGGAGGCCCAAGCCCACTCCCCCCTCCTTTTAATAATTTGTATGTTTAGGTGTTCGGTCAATTTACTCTACACTTGTAATGTCTTATAGCCAAGACCATCAATCAGATTCGGTGTGACAAAAATATCCTGCTGCGATATTACAGGTTATTAAAGGGATGATGGGAGAAGGCTGCATGCATTTACTGGGCCCCTTTTTTCTCATCTCAGGAAATCTGTCACAGACCTAAGCTGGTGATTCATCTTCTCTTCAATATCAACAGGTAGCAGCCAAGAGTGGACTTTGATGAGCTGCTTTCACTACTCTTTTCTCCACACCCTCTATCCCTCTCCAGCTCCCTTCCAGCCCTGTATCAGTTTTCCCCACTCCTGGGACAATGGAGAATGCTGCTGTGAAGGCCAAATGGGTAATCAGTTAGCACAGCTTCCAAAAAGGCCAGAGAAGAGTTACAGTGTCCCTTGAAGGACTTTCAGCAAGGGGAGCATCACAGCCCAGAGCACTGCATTTTTTCAAGAAGAAAAATTCAAACAGTTTGCATAAAAACTAAAATAAATGTTGATGAAATTCCATCATTCAAATAATCTTTTTAAAGATTTTTAAAGAAGAAATAAGCCAGTATATATATAATTACATTCATTGAAATATATAAGTAATTATTAGGACTCACAGCATTTTTTCTGAGCTTTACAGTCTAGGGCAAAGCAGGGAGGAGCAGAAGGGCAATAGCTCACTCCCTGATTCCCTACTAACTGTCTGCACACAGAGTGTCTATTTATGACATGGCACATCACCACCAGAGCCACATGTCAATCCCAAAATTGAAAAAGAAAGGGATGAAATAAAGTAATAAGCACAAAGAACAATGTGAGGACTCCACGCTACCCTGGGATTTCTACAAGTGACAACCTGGGTCAGCAAAGGTCTGAAAGAAAACTGCAGCCAGCGTACAGACACCAAAGAGATGTGTGATCTCTCTTCCCATATTTAGTTCAGTGTGAGAGACTGTCACCCTGACTGCTTGTGATCTTCCAGTAGCCTTAACATTTTAAGCCAAGGGTCTTATTCCAATGTTCTTAGATTTCTTCTCTTCCTTTGGAATAAAGGTGATACCATATGCCTGATGCACGACTCTAGTGCAGCATCTCCATGCTGGCACATCTGACACCAGAGAATCTCTGCTAAAAACAGGTATTTGTTGTCTGCACCACATCTAGGTGGTGATTATGAATGGGGACATTGCTGTTCTCACAATAAAATGCATGACTGAACTAGTGAAGCTCTGCTGAAAAAAAATACATCCACAGCCCATCTGACCTGCATACTGAAATAAGTTTATTATATACATACAGAAATACCTAAGTAACAGATCAACTCGGGCCCCATCACCTTTTCTAAAGCTTTACCATATTCTGTTCATCTTTAATACCCTCAGACTCCCATCAGCTGATCACACAGAAAAGTTCCATACTACCAAGGAAGAACTACAAGCTGGATCCAGGGGTTGATCAAACTGCAAAAATCCAAGTGAGACACCACTATTAGTCCTCCAGCCTCGCTCAGGACCAAGTCTTTAACAGGATACTATTTGAAAGTCTGATGCCATCATGAGATAAAATCTGGCTCAGTACCTAGGAAACACACTAGGCAATTCTGTTTTCAAGAGGGGCATGTGCACCAATAGCCATCACACAGTGCAATGAATGTAAGAAAATGATGAAGCACATTCATTTCATCATGTTTAATCTGTTCAGTCTCAGATGGCTGTTTTACTATGTGCTCATTACTCAGATTCCTTCATATCGCCCTTGTAAGAAAGGGGGCAGTAGGTTAGTCCTTGAGGAGGATGTTTCCTACACCCTGACCTCCAGCCCCCTGTGCACATTGAAAACCTGCTGGTCAGTCTGCCCTGAAATACAGTTCCCCACTAATGAAAGGGAAAAGCATTTTTTCTGGGCTGTGCAGTGCTGGAAGGTCTTTTACATGGTCTAATACAGACTAAGACAATGATCACATCAATAGACAGAAAAGTTAACAGTTTATCTTCAAAGAGATGAAATAGTCCCAGAGCAGAGAGACCACTAAACATGTAATGTGTGAGTGTGCAAATTATATCTAAAGCTTTGTGTGGAATGAGTGAGGAAGTAAAGATGGGCAAAAAGTTTCAGTTGCTGGAAAGACCTCAGGACTCTGCTGATGGCATTGGAAAGGAGTTGGCAGAGCATTCTTACCTTTAAAAAGGTGTTTCAGTCACAGAATATAAGCTACATCCTGTGAACTGGCCACACAAGTAGTGGAGCCCCTGCAAGACTTCCACAGGCTGGCGGGCAGGGGATGTGCAGCACAGGGACCATCCAACCCAACAGTTCTTCCTGGTTTTTTGTGTGTTATTGGTGACTGATACCTGAAAGGCTTTGCTACCCAGAGGGGAAAAAGGTATGAGCAGGACAGGCAACTGGGAAAGAAAAGCGTGTCCAGAGCTAAAAACAGATGGAGCCACAAGCTCATGTTCTGACCTGGATGTCTGCTGGTGCTGAGGCTGCCCGGAGTGAGCTCCCTCCTCTCCTCCAGAGGTTATCTGCTGACACAACACAGCCCGTGGGCCAGCACTGACACATCGCAGTCACATCACCATGGACTTGGGATGCCCAGGAAAAGCTGTGAGAAAATCCACAGAGAGATAGGAAAAGTGAATACATCACAAACTGAGACAGGACTGTTAAAAGGCAGGATCCAAGAGGAAAAACAGCAACACCAAAACAGTATACAGCACTAGAGCAGGAAAACCCCTAGAGACAGTCAGGTGGCTGCAACCACAATAGGGCCAAGCACTGAGAGCAGCCTCGCTTACCAGCTCAAGTCCCAGCTGGCCAGCAGTGCCCTTCAGGGGCATCTGCACCTGGTATCTGTTGCCCTGTGAGCCAGCAAAGCATTTGAGTGACTATGTGGTGTCAAGGCCTTACAGCATGGATGCTTCCCCTGTCTTTCCTCCCTGGCTGGCAAAGCCATCCCCTAATTCACCAGTGCTTTCACATCTGCATACTTTTTCTCTTCCATATTCAAATCATCACCATTATCCAAAAACGTTGTTTGTTTTTGTGGTGTTTTTAAGAATGCAATTTTAAGCACGGCTGGTTTTTGCATACTGTTCATTAACAGAAAAGGTCACAGTGATTTTTGCTTTGCGAGCCATTAAGGAGGATATTCATAAGGCTGCAATCCTCAGTGCAAATTAATACAGCCCTGAAACAACTCTGGGCTTCACAGTTCGATTTTCCTTAGCGCCAGTCTTTCCTGTAATCTAGCCAGCCCCACAAGAGGGCTGCAGGGCAACAGCCTTATCTGCAAGGCTGAGGAGGAGTGGGATAAATCTAGTGAATGTATGTTTTTCTTTTTTTTTTTGAGCAGTGACAAATTTAAAAGGAGCAAAACAGCATTCCCAAAATTACAGGCAATTTCATTAATTTACTATTATCCAGTGTTGCAGAATTCTGACAGCAACAGCCACGGCATGAGTTACTGCAAGGCGTGTTGTAAGATGTTGTGATCTTTGCACAGCCAGCCCATTTTTTTTTTATTGAACTTTGAACACACTGTAGCATCTGAGCCTGTGGAGAGATGGCCCAGGAAACAGCTAGAATATTAAGTACCCAGTTATATGTCTCCCAAAGGAGGCTGCTGCTAATATTATACATTACAACAACATTGCCTGAATGGTTTATTAATGGTAGCAAAACAGAGTGAATACGACATACAATGATAATAACAATAAATGTTATTTATACGGTGCCTATCCCTGACAACGCTCTAGAGGCCTCACAAAAATACACTTAAAATGCTAGCATTGCAGTATTAAAATGTGCCCAAAGCCTCAGCAAATAAAATGGATTTGGTGTTTAAAATGTGATTTACTTATACACAGTGCCCTTAGCAGCAAATTTACATTTTAGATGGGCAGATAGAGATTTCCAAAAGTCACACATGGTTATCATTGCCCAATTGGTTGGAAGCCAGCTTAAGCTGATATTTTAAAAGGATTTTGAGCCCAAGCTATCTGCAGATTCCTTTTAGGACTCAGAGCAGATTACATGGAAGGAGAAGATCATGAAGCAACCATGTTGGTTTGTTTGGATGCAAAGTAAATACAATGAACTTGGTTTTAAAATGTAGCTAGGGTGCGAGGCAGCCGAGATAAACCAAAATGTCCTTGGTTTCTTCGATCTTCCTTTTATATCGCTGGATAAGCAGTGTTGCATATTTGACATTCCTTTACTTCCTGTGCATTTCCGGCTTTGGAAACACCTTTCTCAGAGCTTATCAGAGGGGTTGGGACCTACCTCCTTAAGCAGCCTGTGCAAATGAGGTGGTGTTGGAGAATGTAGTGTCTGTGTCATTGCCTCTGAGCCCAGCCTGGCTTTCCACAGGGGAGTGGAGCTTGCTATGTCATACCTTCCCCATGCCAGCACTCCTTCCAGTGTGCAAAGCCTCTCCTCAACACCCTGCCTCTAACCTCATGCACTTAAAACAGGGCAGATTCTCAAGTGCCAGCATCAGTATCAAAATGAGCAATGTTTTAGAGGAGCAGTAAGTACCAAACTTCAAAGCCAACAATTTTCAGGGTTCACCTCTCCTCCAGGATTATAGGGTCTTTCTTCTCAGCATTAAGAGTTCCCAGCAAAGAATGAAAGCTAGAGCTGTTAGAAAGCTCTGTGGACAAGCCTGGGGGAAGCAGCTCGACAGTAGGGAACAGAGACTAAGTTCATGCATTTATGTATAGCTGGCAATGATATCTGGATTAACTGCCAAATTCAAACCTTCATTCTTAAATGCTGCGCCTGATTAAATAGCAAAAATCACAGTTCACCACTGAACCTGATATGGAACTACAGACTCATTTTCTAGGTCTTTTTTTCATATGAAGTTTCTCATAGGCTATACATACCTGACCACATTTGAAAGGTTTATTAAGAGATAGTGATAAGACTTTAACCAATGTTCTATTTAGCTGCTAAACCCCTTCCCATATGCACTTCTGATGGCATAACAACATAACTAAAAGGAGCATGAGCTCATCTTTCTGCCTGAAGACTTCTCTCATTGAACATTCAGAAATAGGAACCAAAACATCCCATGTTCCCTCACCTCATCTTCCAACACCCAATACATTTAAAATGGAAAACACTGAATACATAAGGTGTGTGTGTGGCTTAACCCAGAGACACTCTGTGCTCATCAAATACTATTTTACAAAAATTAATTTCTATATATACATGCACATGTGTGTTTGTATAGACACACAAATTTATCATCATGCACTTTTCTGAAACAACCATCATCATACCACATACACCACACTTTGATCCAGATTTACTGTGCAAGAGGCACGAAACTGCAGGGAAAATCCACTTCTTTGACTTTAGTGTTACCATTAGTAAACAGAGGCTATTAGCATTTTTATATTTTAAGCATAACGAGGTGAGTGGTTTTATTTTTCTGGAAAAAATAAAAATCTCCAGTCTCTTAAAGGGAAAAGGTCTCAGAATCCATGGAACAAAATCTGGAAAGTGGGCACAACCTGAGGTTTAAAAAAGAGTTACAAAAAATTATCAATTAGTACAAAATGGGTGGGTTGCAAATAGTAGCAGCAATTTAAACCACCAGAAAACTTGGCCCCAAAATCTCCATTGAACGTTTATAAATAATTACAATAAAACTGCTCTCAGTCCCAGAGCTTCTCTGTGACCACACAATGATGCTCTGCCATCCCTCTCCACGTAATAAGCACAGCCTTTTTCTTTGTCTGTGAACAATGACAATTTCTCCATTATCAAAGAACCCAAGGGAGAAAAATTGTCTTGTCTTTGCATAAAACACCACTCGTTTTTATGCTTTTATATAAAATAATAATGAATGTGGAAGGATCGCTAAGTTCCAAATCAATCACAGTCTTTTGATGTTATTATTAACTGCACATACTCCATTCTTGTGGTTTATGGTATCATCAGAACCCCTCAATTGATTTATACCCTGGTGATCTAGTTGTCTCTATTCATTATCCCATATTTAATTAATATATGCCTCAGAAGGAGTTGTCAAAAGACAAAGTTAATTATAGCAGAAAAAAAATCTAGTTGAAATCACGTCACATTTTAGTTTAGTGATAGCTTCCACAAAAGACCATTTTAGCTGCTTCTGTATTTTTTCTGCTTCTCTGAATAAATACTATTGCATATTCCCACCCAAGTTAAAAAAAGGACTTTTCTCTCCTATTTACTAGGCACTTCAGACCACAGCAATGTTTCTCATATAATTAATGTTTTGCTACATATTTGCAATGTTTGAGCTGCAATGAAAAACCCAACCCTGAAGAATAGAGAATTTGGCAACAGGTTATTAATCTTATTCATTAGGCTCGAATAGCACCTTTTATGAGAGGAAAGTGAGTATTATACCACCTATAGGTAAATACATCAGAATTTTTATTCAAAATTATTCCAGCTGTGTGGGCAACCTTCTTTGAGATGCTTTCACCGTGTTCAAACAAATGACTCCTTCTGGAGGAATGTTTGTAGAAACAGCACATTTTAAGTTCGTGTTGGAAAATATTGATGTAAAATGAACAATTTAAGGCTTAACTATAAATATTCACGATGGGAATTCAATTCAAAGCTTTACAGTCATCCAGTCAGAGGTGTGAGGCTCACATATGCAAAGAAAGCTGTCCTGCTTGTCTTGACTTAGGTATATTTAAATAATATCTGTCAGAGCCCACCTCCAAAAAAATACTGATTTTAAGACACATTTGCTGAATTTTAGTGAATTATTTTCAATTATGAATATATTGAGAAAATCCTGTCTGTTCCCAGGTATAGCTTATTAAAAGTCTTAGCAAGCTGGGGATGAGTGCTGCTATGTACATAGCACTTGCACTCTACATTATATATGCTGATGCAGGGAAACTATCAAGCTGATGTTTTTAATGCTTGCTGTTTAGGATTCTCTTCTTAGAGATCTGTGTTTTGCTAGCAAGCTTTTACTCTAGGTCTCATAGTAAAATCTGAGAGTGATGGCAAAGTTAGAAATATAAATCATGTCAAAAAGTGACCTAAAACTGTTCCATCCATTAAAAATACCCTTATTTCCATATTCTCATGCCTTCCATTGCACACACAATCTTACTGCCTTTCTGGGGTAAACCAATCCTTCCCCTTGGAGTCCCAAAATTTTCAAAACTCTTCTGAATGTTGTTTCTGATTTGGAACCTGCAACATTAGCATCTACTACAGCCATACTGCACTGGAACGTGAAATTGAAAAATACCTATCTGTGGGAAAGAGAAACAATTATCCTATGAAACTGGAAAACATACCCCAGTATCCTCATTGTCCACTGCAAGATGAACATTGCCTCATGAGCCACCTGGATGTCAGCAGCATGTCCCAACCAGGGATATGGCAGGTGTAGTTGTTGCTTCTCTCTAGAAAAAAGTACCATATAACAAAGACCTGATATCCCTCAACCCCCAAAGCTGGCATTTCAAAACTGAGTGGACAGAACTGGATTTCTCAGTCAATATTTCAATATTTGATGTTTTGATCATGCAAAGGACATACCTTTTTTTGTGTCACAGTATATTTCACCCCAAGACAGTCATTGCTCCACTAACAAAATTGATCAGTTTCAAATGCTTTGCTAAATTCCAAAAACTGATCTAAGAACACCACTGCAGGACCCACAGAGCCTCCATTCACCTCTCTTTTTTTTACAGTATGCCTAAAGGCACAGTCCTGCACATCCCCTGCCACTCACCAATCCCTGGGGATGCAATTTCTAGAGGAACTATAAATATCTAAAATTGAGTGACATTATTTTGGTTCATTAACCATTTTTGAGCAGGCATTTTACCTAGTCCTTTACTGTTGGCATCCATCTAACACAGCTAACAGAAGCAAGTTTTAGCAAGCAGGGAAAACATCTAAGCCTCACTGCTTATTTAAATTTCTTGAATGTATGGCTTAAAATATTTGAAATAATGAGCACAAATAAAGAACATAGGAAACAAGCACAAAACATAAATATGGATAAGTATATATTGTTTAAATTACTACCACTAATATATACTGTAATTACTGTAACTAATAATAAATAAAAATATTGTTTATAAACTTACTATCAATATGTACCAACACAAGTATATACAAATACAAAGAACATAAAAACCCAACAAAAATCAAGCTAGACCCTGTAAGTAACAAAAACCCAAAAGTGTATCACTACCAAGTCATTAAAAAGGGGAACATACTTTTTCAACATCTGCAATATTTGTCCCATTATGATTTCTAAGAGTGGGACTGACCATAGAACATCACAGATTATAACCATTCCACTTATATAAATCCATTTATTGACTTTCATGTTTCTCTCAATTTCTAGCCTTGTTCAATATTTTTTCTCCTGAATATGCATGCATTCATAGGTTTGGGATTTTCTAAGAAATCACTTTAGATTGACTTATAGGCATTTATAAGTGAACAAAGTATTGTGCCCTTTAAATTATATCCCAGCTGGGGCAGTATAGTGACCAGAATTAGAGGGCCACTCTGTCTAGGTGGGGAGCAAATGTTTCCCATCACCTTCTCAGAGGCACTTCCTGCTCCAGCAACTGTGTATTTAAGGATGGAATATGATTTCCTTGCCATACTCTTTTCAAGTTGCAGGTGAACACATGCTGGCACTCAGATACAGGGATAATGGATATGGCTGAGGGAAAAAGGAAAACAAACCTGTATAGAATGGAGGGTATTGATATTCTTTCATCAATACAAGGACACTAAAACCACATTTTAAAAAGCTTCATCAGATCACCTGTGTGCGTTCCTGTCACAAATCACCACTGTCCTCATGAATTTGCAGAGGAACCTAGTAAGTAAATACCTCTTCTTGACTTGTATAGTAAAAAGAGAAGAAAAAAAAGGTTGTGAAGTGTCTGCTTGGGAGTATATACAAACTAAATCAAAGGTATTGTTCAAAATTTACAGCAGGTCATCCCTTCTTTTTTCCTATTTCTTTTCAATATCGAATGAAGGGCTGACCAGCAAGGTCAAACTTTCCTTATTAATGAGGCATTGCTAGAGCTTTGTCTCATTAGGGCACTCAGAACTATGCATTTACTGCAATTTGCAGCACTTAATAGAGAAAGGTCAGAGCGGGTTACGTTCAATTTCCACTTGGCAGAGGGAGGAAAAATGGAAGCAATTCATTTGCACAAATTTGAATAATTCTTCTCAGTCTCCTTTTCTTTATCTACGTCTAGATAATTCCTGCATTTTAGCCCACTCACAATCATCCCAAACCTGCCAACAGCCAGCTTTCTATGAAGGCTGTAATGGAGCTGACAGATTCTATGAATCCAGGTGTCAAAATAAAGCCATTCAGCTCCCCCTCCTCCCTCTCTCACAACAGGGAATAGGAGCTGCCTCTAGTGAGCTCTTAAACTTATCATAAATGTATCAAGATTGCTGTGGGCCATGAAACAGCTGTAGACAATTAATCTTTCCACAATTCTTCGGCATAAGAATTGCTTTCCCTGCGAAGTAACATCTGCCATGCCGAGGTGATTATTCATGGGCAATGGGCGCCACCATAGTTTTATGCATAGAGCCATCAGTGGCAATGAAGCAAAATTTATAGTTTTCCCTGGTTCAGTAAAAATAACATTTCAGCTGCATTAAAATGTCATCCATCAGCATTGTCCCAGAGCACAGGGCTCCATCTCATCCAGAGAAATTAAAAAGTATTCATTTTAATGGTAACTTGCGAAGCTTGCAGTGACATGGCTTTTTTTTTTTCCCCTCTTTTTTTTTGTAAGCAATATTGAGGAGGAGGAGGACTGAAGGAAAAGGTTATGTGGTGCAGCGAAGCTGAGGATTAAATGTGCTACTAGGGAGTAATGATATACCAATTACTGGGCTGCTGGTTCTTATTTATTCATAACCCCTGAACGCTTAATCAAAAATCCTTGAATCAAATTGAACAACTAAAGAAGGAAAGTTATTTCACAGAGATAATGTAATTCTTCAACTTAAAAAAAAAAAAAAAAAGAGAGAGAGTGCCAAATGGATATAAAGGCAAGACGTGGCACTTGCCAGAGTGGTAGGGTTAGTCTTTTAAAACATTAGCTTAAAGGAGTAGGGAAATTTAAGCCGGAAATGTAATGGTCGTAATTTACAAGCGAGTTTCTATTCTAACCCGTAGAGTAAAACTGATTAATGTCTGCTTTGGCAGCATTCTCGAGGGAGAGAAGTGCGCAAAACTTACTGTGTGAGTTTAACACTTTATTCTTTGTTGCTTGTGTATCATTGACACCACTGGACTGTTCAGGTAGCACCTTGCTTAGAGCAAGCACCGACAAGCCAAGGACTGCTTAGGAACCGAGGTGCCATTCACACAAGTAATGATAACACATCCTGGATTTGGGGTTATTTAGATACTTACACAGATAAAAGACATTTTTCCTCAGTAAAGAAGTGACTGAAACAAAGAACTACCTCCATCTGCACCTCGTTGAGCTGGACCTGGAGTGTACAGACCCCACAACCCAAAGGCACTGAGAGCTGTAGTGGGTCCAGTTCATGTTTCTGAACTACTACCAATGCTCCTGATTTACTTTAGAGTGAAAGAAACTGTGTTTAGAGTAGGATATTATGTACAGAAAAGGTTTTAAAACCTTCAAGATCTAAATCTAAATATGTCTACATACAAATTTTCAGGAAAATTGCACTGATTGAACCTCTAAAGCATACTAATTTAACAGAGACAGCAATCTGCACATGAAAAGTATTTTGGAATGAGGAGGATAGACTATTTAGAAAGGCATATAGGTAGAGAAATACCAGATGAAACACGGCACTGAAGGAATAGCTTCCCCACTGGAACAGACTTGGTTCCAGGCAGCCTGGAGCAACCACAGAACAAGTTTTATCTTTACCTGCTAGGTTTACCTGAGGATGTCCACAGACTGATTTTACTGTTCAGTTTTAGAATTGTACCTTTAACCACTCAGTTGTTGTTTTTTGGGTGGGTTTTTTTCCCATAGCAATTTTGTGGAGATGAGCTTTCCCTGAGGGTTCAAATACTCAGTGTTTTGTGTTTCTCTCTCTTATGACCCACCTCATTTCAACATGAGTGTTCAAAACTAAAATTCTGGCTTGGACCAGGAGTCAGATCTCAAATTCTTCAGAAAGTTAAATGATACCAAAATATATGGTGTTGAGTCTAGAACAGTTCGAATTTCAATAAAACACCATAGCAGATAGATGGACTTTTATTACACTGCCTAATTGTGAAAGGACAGCTTGCTCTAAGAAAAATACCTCCTTCTCTTTTCTGACAGTCTCTAGAAAATGCCAAACACACAGTAAGAGACAAATTTCCAGTCTAGTGCTTTTATCTGAAAACACAATTAATTATGGTCTAAAAGGAAAACTAAATTCCCTTCAGTGAGAGGCAGGGCTCTCAGGAGCTTACTGGTAGTGAGTGACTCCAATGAAGAACAAACAGGTTTGTGCTAAACTGTTGCATAAGATGCTTGGGTTTAGCTCCATTCTTCTGTTTCCTATGCAGTAGGGGCACTGACTCAAGGCCCATATCTAGGATGAAGGAGGCTTGAGCTGATCTCTAAAGGATCCTACACTTTTTAATGTTTGCTGCAGAAGAGAAAAATCTCACGATGCTATGAGACCTATCCCCAACACAGGAACCAACAAAATAATTTTGACGGTTTGCATAAACTCTTTCAATCCCATTGCTGATTCATTGGAAAGGGCAGGTTCAGCTCTTGGGTCCTGACTGACCTCGCTTGAATTATGAGGGACCTTGCCTGGAAGAAGTATTACTGTTGGCAAGATCAGAAAACAGCAACAGTGCCTGCCAGGCCCTCTTGAGATTTCAGCGATCAGCTAAAGTGGCATGCTGAAGGACACGAGGCTCAAGAGCAAAGAAAATACTGAAGGAGAATTGCAAGTAACAAATCCTGTATGGATTCAGAGAGAGAAGGAAACAGCTAGTGAGAAATCATAGAAAAAATACATTTGACTTAAGGACAATATACAGGTTGACTCATTAGGGTGGAAAGAACAAGGCATCTGACCAAGACCCCTTTAAGTTTCCACCAGCTATCTGAACTTTCCTGGATTCAGCCTATCCACAGGAAAAGAGCACCCTCTGAGTCTTGCTGAAGGTGAGAAAGCACAGCAATCTAGCTGAAATACACCTTTTTTTTTTTTTTGTCTGATTTTGGGCCATATTTCTGAAACTTAAAAAAGAAGGGGGTTGGCTTATCAATATGCAGTTCTTTATGGACAGAAAACGTCCATAAGTCCAAAGACTGTGGATGACTGACTTTAAAACAAAACATGAATAAACAAACAAAAACAAAAAGGAAAAAAATGAAGATTCTTCCCCTTTTCCTTATTTTTTTTTTCCAGTCAGAAAGATCAGGATAAAACAATCAAGAAACTTGAACAGACACAAAAAGTCTGCTAAATTTCATATGTTTAATCTCGGAATGAAAATAAACCAATGTTTATTTTGTGAACTATGAAGCTGCCTGAAGGCTTATATTAAACTATTTAATTATAGAGTAAGAGTTGGGGTTTATGAGCACTAAGAATGGAATCAAGATACATTCAATACTGGATCTATCTCTGAACAGCTACAAATGGCAGACTCACCAGGAAACTGTGTAAGGACAAGACAAAGCATTTGGTCTCCTGGGTATTATTCCCAGTTTCCAGCAATTAATGTTTCAGAAATCTCCTGAACTAGAGGCTGCCTCTGCCTCTTACATATCATTTGTAATATCCAATCCTCCTCACCAGTGTCATTGTGCTTTTGATCAACTGGAGTTTCTGAGCAGGTCTAGAGAGCTGCCCTTAACTCATGCTATCCCTACCCCTTCCCAATATATCCATCTTCAAGGAAGGGCATTAAGACAGATGTCATTCAGTGCTACTGGCAATAGCCCAGGCAGGAGAGCATCATGCAAAGGACTCATGGAGAGCTTGGCCTTCCTTGGCAATAACCCATCTTGAGCTCTCCCAGCAGCCTTCAGGGTATTTGCCTTCCTAAGAGGCCAAGTCTCTTGTGCATTCAGAGGAGAGAGAGAACTCCTCCATGAGATTCCTTTGAGTCTCAGGAGGTGTTCAGGCAGGTGAACCCTTTTCTGGATGTTAGCTATAGAAGCATGATTTGGCTTTCAATTTAAAAATGTTTCAACTGAAATGGTAAGGCACTAGGCTTTTAAATTTTGGCTCTTTTTTAAACTGTACAATTACCCTTCCCAAGAAATGTTAGGACAAGACAATTAACCATGTTATTGATTTTCTAAAATAGCAATCTTACTGTGACTTCATCGGGAAATCTGCTGATGTCGGGCCATAACTGCACTCACTGGCCCCACCAAGTCATCTTTTCCAACTGGGAAGGTCTCTCTCACCTTGAAAACAGCTGGGTCTCACCATAACACAGGCTCAATACTTTTAGGGATTCATGATGAGCTCTTAACTATCATTTATTATCTGAGGTCCAGAAACCACAATGGAAGCTCATGATCATAATAGAGAAGTGCAGAGCATTATCCAACATCCCTGCACTAGCTCTCTAAAGATGTGCAGGGAGCACCAGTGCCACAATCTGCAGCAAATACCAGCAGCCCAGGTATGTTCCCAGGGTCTCCAGGGACTCTGTATCTGAGTTGCCAGGACAAAACCAAACATCTGTGTCCTCCCATCCGAGGTCATCCATGCAATAGATTTAACTCATCAGGCTCCACAAGAAAGTACAACTCTTCTTCCCTTTTGCTGGGCAAACGTACAATTAATTATGAACATTAATTCAGAACAGTGTGTCAGCTCCAGCCAGAGGAGTTACCATAGGCAGAAAAGGGAAACCCTGGCACATAGGTACTCTGTTATCAGCTTAACAAGTGAGGTGACGAGATTACAGATGGCCTGCTTAAAGTTATGTGAGACTGCAACCAACCTGGGAACTGTATCTGCAGGCACATTCATCCATCAAGCACTCCTTCATACTCATCTTCCTTCTTGGTACAAGTTGAGAGGCACTATTGTCCAGCAATTTCTCAGCAGCAACAACCATACACACTGAAGGAAGTGATTTAAGGAGAGCTGAGGGTGGGTCTTCTGCTAATTTGGCACCATTTCTTCTGTCCTACCAGAGTCACTGCTAGGAGAGAATCTGCAGTGAGAAGGAACAATATGTTTCTGCAACATCAATTCTCAGCTAAAAGCAACCATTCATTCACTTTCTAGCAATAACAAAAAACATGAGATGTTCATATTTGGAGCCAAGGAAAGAGCAAATTCAATCTCTTCTCAATTATTCCCATGGACCCAAACACCTTTCTGTAGATATATGTGATTATTTACTGTAACTTTACTTCATTAGTGTTGAAGACATTATTTTATGTTAAATGTTGTGGATCTTTTAAAATAGGACAAACTGAGGAAAAAATAAAGGGTTTATCAAACACATTAAACTCTATCACTATCTGATTTTAAAAAATTGTGAAGCACAAATTATCCAGAGCTTAGCACTCAGTGTCTCTTCCTTGGCCTATAAAGTCAACAGTTATGGTGTTAAAGTTTAATCAATCCCATAAAATGTTACTCAGAAAGTGACCCTGGTGTTATGGCTGAAGTACATCTCCTACATTAAAAAGCACTTTCGTGGAAGCCAGAGCAGTGTTATTGAAAGAGAGAGCTAATAGGTATCTCGATGAGGTTATGAAAGGGAGGAGAAAGTAAAGGAGAGCACTGGGAAAGGCACTCAAAGGGGGAAAGTAAGAGGAGAGGGAAGAAAAAAATCCCTTTTTTCCAAGTGGTTCCCCACAAAGAAAAATGTAAATAGATGAACATTCAGGTTGAAGGATAAGAAGCTCTTTTGACAGTTACTCAAAAGCAGAGATCTTCCTGAATTTCATATTAAAGCCAGATGCAATTTTCACAGTCAACACAGGAAGGTTACAGCAAACAAGACCGACAGTAACATCACTGTAGAGAGATGACAGGCATGACTGATTCCTGCAAAGCATAGGTTTTTGGATAGTGTTAAGATGAAGTTAATTAAACTATAACTTCATCAGAACATTATATTCACTGGCAAAAAAATAAAGCCAAAAGATCAGTAATTATGGTCTGTGAACATTCTTTTTGACCATTATCATCTTTGACTATTGATTCACTTCCTAACATCCAGACATCTTCCAGTGCAACATGCAAGAACTAGGCAGAATATAGTAGGCCCTGCCACATATTTGACTTCATATATGTTTTGGGTTAGAACAGCCAGCATCCTTCAATATTTATGTCACAGTACATAACAACTCTGTTTAGATAGTGTCATTGGTGAAGACAATGAAAGCACACAAACTCTTCTGAGAGGCAATGTGGCTTAAAACCAGAACAGTTAAGCCTACCAAGAAGTATAAAACTGCACAGTGTGCTGCCAGACCTCTGTATTTCACCCAGCAGAATTTAGACTCCACCTTTCACCAATAGATTCATAAAAGTCTGACAGATTTCAGGTCAAGATTATTTACTATGCAGAACCTTTGGTGCAACGTGTCATGTCTTCCAGACCCATGTCCAAGCATTACAAACCACTAAGATTATCAGAGACATTCAGAAACTACCTAGGTTAGTACCTTACCAGAAACAGTTCCCTCTGTTAGATGCTATGCAGGTGCAATTAAATAAAAAAGCAGTCTGATGACAACTCAATTTTGAAAAGCAGCTGAACAAAAGCTCTTTTAAGACGGAAAAAATATTTCTTTTTCAAAGGCCTCTGTCTCCAGAGCACCCACCAGTGATTAGAAGGGTATTCTCTTTTCCTATTCTGTATTTCCTAAAGAAAATATTTGCTTACTACCTTTGCTGAAGGGTCTAGGGACTAAGTCCTATGAGGAGCAACTGAGGGAGCTGGTGGTGTTTAGCCTGGAGAAAAGGAGGCTCAGGGAAGACCTTACCACTCTTTACAACTACCTGAAAGGGGGTTGTAGCCAAGTTGGGGTCAGCCTTCCCTCCCAGACAAGCAGCAACAGGACAAGAGGACATAGCCTCGAGCTGTTCCAAGGGAGGTTCAGGTTGATCACCAGGAGGAATTTCTTCATGGAAAGTGATGTTAAGCATTGGAATGGACTGCCCAGGGGGGTGGTGGAGTCACCATCCCTGGAGGTGTTCAAAATGACTGGATGCCATGGCCCAGTTGAAGAGGTGGTGATCACTAAAGGTTGGACTCCATGATCTCAAAGGTCTTTTCTAACCTAAATGATTCTGTGATACCTATGAGAAATTTCAAGAGACTTTTTTCTCAGGGATATGGATGAGGAGAAGGCCATATTTTAGACATTATTTCAAGCTAGTTACACCCTGAAGTGAGAACGTCATCTGCAGCATCAGATGTAAGGTGCTAACATTTCAGTCTATCTCCCAGCACAGAGGGAGGGTTGCTATTTCAGCATTCTTCTGATCAGTCTATTCAAATTATGGGATAAAAAAGGCTCCTTTTTTTTTTTTGTTCCTTTAAATAACTTATTAGTTAAAAGGATGTGAATTAACTTAGAATGAATGTTCAATTCATATAGTAGAATCGCCATCATCATTATTACAGGAAGCTCTAATCATTACGCAGCCACTAATATAAGACATTCTGCTAGCTTGCCTTTAATGAACATGACTCACATTTCACTTTAATGATTTCTACACCTGTGACTCCTCTGCACCGTCTCCTTCTACCCAGTCCTGGGGGAATGGTGGCCTACATGCCTTTTTTAAGATAAAGGGATATGTTTTAAGAAGGGAGTCATTTCCAGTACCTCTGCTTTATAGGACCTCACACTGCAAAGCCTAGCAAAAATCTCAAGTCCAGAAAATACTCAGAGCCATCTGCTTTCAAGAAGTCTCCAACCGGGCTACCCAAAACGGTGGCACAACAAAGGAATGATCTCCTTGAAGGACTTGAACCATGTGCAGCATTTCCTCCAGGAGAGTCCTTCTCACCTTACTGAGTCAACTCACTATTTTCTAAAATACAAAGCACCAGCTTGAGCAAAGCAGTGCTCACAGGGAAGGGGCTTGGATTGATGGCAAGGCAGAGATGCATTGAGTACATTTCTCTCTTCCCAAAGACCCCGTGTGAATACTCCAAAGGGAAGCCCAGCACCTCACAACCTCCTTTCTCACTGAAATCTAGCCTCACCATAAAAATCAAAAAAAGGTATTGAGATACTGAAGCTTTAGATTGCTAAAGCAGTCCACTTACCTCCAGCTCCTAAGGTCTTAAATATCTGCACAGCATAGACCATTTCTCAAAAAAAGCCACCTCAGTCAATCAGGTCAGTCAGATAAACTATTGTTGGAGAAGAACTGCTAATAACAGCCAGGGATAAGAACAAAGTTAGCTTTGCATGTGTGTTACATAAAAAATCCTCCACCAAACCGCATTAACGGAATGAGGGACAAATAAAACTGCTAATTTTAAAAAGACTCCCATTACATTCCTTAAACTTTTCTTGCCATTAACTATACAATTGAATTGCAGAAGTAATTTCACTACAAATTCCATCATTTAAACCAGTAACCTTACTGCTGGAAACAATTCTATGTCATCTGTTATCACAGCCTTCCCAATGCAGAGGCTTCAACAGTTTGATGAAGGTTCTGTTTTTATGGATGGTGGTTACAAGTGTAAATAAATCATTTATTTACACACAAAGAAATTCTCTATTGCACATTTCAGTCAAACAGACTAAAACATTTTACAGCTTTCCTGGGAAACAGATAAAGGCAAAGCAGAGACAACTTCACAGAAGTTCCCTCCGTTCCATCCAGGTGTGTTGTCTGGCACATAAGCACAAAGCATTCAGGCACACAGGGCCAGAACTGAACAGCTACTTAAAGCACTGGCATCAGTCTGGGAGGGAACAATGTTATTGCTAAAACTGGTTGAAAAGTTTAACATTATGGTTTTCTTCCCTTTATTTCATAGACTTTATTTTTTTCTTAACTTTTACACACACTAACCCCTTTCCTCCTGTCATTAAATTTAGAGTGCCTGGCAAAGTTAAATATGTCTAACTTCCTTAAATTTCTTTAATTGTCCAGAAACTGTTTAATATCCAGTCTTACAGGCAGCACTGTAGAGGAAAAAAGTTTGGTCCACTCTCCACTTGGAAGCTCAAAAATGTAACTGTCATTGAAATTCCACAGGGTGCTCCTAGCAAGGGACAAGGAACATATTTGCCATGTCAAGAGATTTGATTGCAAGAAGGGGACAGAAAACATTTGAGGAACACCACAGGGAGCAAAACAGGTCTCTGATTCTGCTCTAAAGCAACTAAAGCACACTAAAGTAACTAAAACAATCCTCTCCTAATCACCTGAGAGATGCAGGAGACTGTTCTTTCCCTACGCTCTTTAGCTACCCCTGTACATGACATTTATGACCATGTGTAGCTCCCCAGTTTTATATGTTTTCTGATTGCAGGACATCCCTTTATGTCCAGTGCTTTTAAGAGATGCAGGACTTTCTTCCATTTCAGTTTTGGAGGACCATAGCTATTATTTCATGCATTCAGCTCTTCTGCAGTTTCTTCCTATCACTCCTTAAAACTATACAACAACATTTTCTCACTCTTTGGTCTACAGCACACAAGGATTTGAGGGATCGCAATTGAACTCTTCCTGGAAATGCTAAATATCTCATGGCCAAAATTCATCCATGGTGTAGCTCAGCAGCTCCATCCATGATCACTCAGTTAGGCCTAGTATGTCTGAATAGTTTTGGACCAGGAATGGAACAATGGAATCAGCTAAAACAACGTTTTTGGCACGAAATGTTGACCAAAGATTTTAGTGATCCCAGAACAAAATGTTTTCTTTTTTAGTTTTGATGACAACAAAATTAAGATCCTCTCCTCAGTGCACACCTGTTACTGTCATCCTGCTTCACATCTATTAGAACCAAGAATCCAAGCAGAACTGCTCATTACCTTCAGGAAGCTTGCTTTCTAGGGTGACCCTCAGAAAATATGCTACAAGTTGAGTAGCCTACAAAACCACCCTAAGGCACCCAGGCATTGCCCAGTATCCCTGCATCTTTCAAGCCAAATTCAGACATTTCAGCTAGTGCTGAATGGCATCATTCTCATGTGGCTGCACAACAAGTGACTGTGAGCCTGTGAGTGAGACTCTGACCCCACAGGCTTGTTCAAGCTCACAATTATCCCAAAACGTATTCTTGTCAACAACACACAATTTTCAATACATCACTTGCTTTTCGAGTCAAATTAACACTTCACAGTCAGATTCTGCTTCCTAGACAACTCCACCCTAATTGAGACTTCCGTGATTTCATTTCAAGAGAGAGCAAGAGCTTTCATTCGTGATTTTAGCTGCAGGGACAGATAGATAATGAACTGCGTAGGTTTCTCCAAACAAAATATCACGTCCCCTGAATGCAGCTACCTGACAAAAGACATTAGACTACAGGAGCTGGGACTGTGCTTAAGCTCAGACATGTATTGTTAAATGTGACATGCTCAATTTATCATTAGTTATGAAGTGAAAACGGATGAATACACATTCAATTTAGTTCAGCTGCTTTCTTCATTTATCACACTCTTTCATCATCCATCATTCTTCCCTGCCACCCTTTTGATTTGAACAAATAACACACTTTCATAAGTTTAATCTAATTAATCATAATTGTAAGGTAATGTTCCCTTAATGAAGCGTACATTGAGCTCTATAAAGTTTGTTGCAATTTTAATAAAATCTGTTCCAGATAAAATCTACAAATGTTTTCAATGGAACCAAAACCAGCCCTATCTCTCTCCCACTCATTACTAAGGTTGATGATGATGTATCAGTACAAAGAATTGCTCAAGCATATTGTTCTTTTATAGAACCACTGTTTCAGTAAATTGGAAAGCGTTCATCATTTTATGAGACAAGACATGGAGTTAAAAAAGTTAATTGAAGTAGAAACAAATTAGAAAACCAACCTAAAAGATTTTTCACACATTATTGCTATGAAATACGCAATACTCGCTGTCTTCTGAGTGCATATCACATGCCAAAGTCTGCACAAAGAGGAAGTTGCTCCTTAGCAGCACAAGAAGTGTACCAAGTGACTAAGTTTTGTTTCAGTTTTCCAGCCGCAGGGAAGAGTCACTTTATAGCAATGTCAGTGAACATGTATTTTCATGCATCAGACTAAGTCAAGAAATCCTAGTTCTTCTCAGGACAACTTGGCTTTGGTCACTGAAATTTTTTGAGCCTTTATGACCCCAGATTTCATTTCCACCACCCCCCATCACTGACTATGCCACACAAAATTCCTCACCTTGTCTTGCCATGATTTTCAAAGACCCATAAAACATTTTGGAGCATCTGGTTGGAAAGTGCTGTAGAGATCAATATTACTTATGATGATTGTTAATGAGCAATTTAATTTGATCATTATTAACATACATGGACTCTTCATACCAAGATTAACATAACCTCCACTTGCTCACACCATAACATACTCATTTGTATCTGTTTCCACTCTTGTATTGGCCATTATTTCTAAGTTGCAATAGCAGACACAGCACATTAGAAAACTGACTTATTTTCCCACTGACAGCATTTCACATCCCTGGGCCACAAAGGACAGATGTTTGTCCTTTTTTAAAACCAGTTGAAAGCTTTACTTCTTTGCTCCAGGGATTTTTGCCCAAGTCAGTACCCTGTCCCAAAGTATTGGGAAGTTCATCCATCCAACCATTTTCAAGTGCAATTTTACTAGCTTTACTTCAGCCTTTTTCCAAGCTAGTGAGAAATTTCCACAGGAAGAACAATTCTAACCATTACTACTATCATCTCCATCAAAATGAAGTTTCACCTGGCAAGAGGATGGGTGAACAACCCAGAAAACATCTACTCCAGCATCTTATTCTCATGCAAGTCATTATAGGATCCTTTCTCCTTTCATCAGGAAGGAAGGAAGACAATGTAGCTCTACAGCTTGTTCCCTGGTTTAGTTAGGAGTTGCAGAGCTTTTTCCTTCCACTTTGTGAAATGAATGTGTGATGGTTTCTGGCAGACTGTTAGACAAAATGTGATTGTGACTCTCCCTTGTTGCACACAAGATTAGAGCTGCACAGCTGCCAGTGCTCCCTTTAGACCTGGCAAGTTATTTTACATACCACAGAAGCAGAGGTGGAAAATAGGGATTTACTGGTTACAAATACAAAGGCAACACTAACAGGAACTAACTTCGTTTCTAACATGGACTTACCGTAGCCAATTTCCTCTTTTAATAGCCACTTATTTCTGTAACTCATCCCTTGAAATACAGGAGTGCAGGGCTTAATAATCCACCAAGGACACAGAACACCTGAGTAGTAATGCCAGGAAGAGGAAATAACACAACAGCAGTAACAAGCCCTTGCAGCTGCAGCTCGCTGCAATAAATTCATTTGTAAAGGAGCAGATACCCAGGAGAGACACCTGGGTCAGCCTCTTCCTAGACAAGGCTGATACAGCAATACTATGTGAGAGGAAAACTTCAGACATTTAACATTAGTTCTGCATTTTTCTGAAAAGAGGAAAAAAAGAAAATGAGGTCTTAGCTGGTAAGGGAGAATCCCTTCTCTCAGGATGGGAGAGTTTCCACATCTTCCCAGTTAGGAGGATTCCCACTATAATCCCCTTTCTCAGCTCTTGCCCTTACTCTTATTTTGACCACAACAATTATGTGGGCCAGTGAGGTGACACTTTCTGCCTCCTTGTCCTATACCACTTCACTTTTTTTTCTTTTTATTTTTTGACTCAAAATGAGTGTATCATTTTAAGTTGCTAGAGCAGCCAGTGCAGCCAAAGCACTGCTACCAATTAAGTTAAGTACAAAGTATGAGATCAATTAATCATTCATTATCTTTACAATTCAATAGCTGAAGCTCCAGGGTAGGCAGGCCAATAATCCTTACAACCCCCAAGGTACTCATCTTCTTCTAAGCTGATCATTCATTACTCAGAGCATATCAGCATAGAAAATTCTTCATTTTCCAAGGCAATCAGTCTAGTAGAAGTGACAAGACTTTGAAGCTCTGGTCCACCTTAAATACATGAAGTTCAAAAGGCCTGCAAGCACAAGCTTAATCAGTGCTTTCAGTGAAAGTGAAAGAAAAATGCATGCTGAGCACTTGGAATTTTGGTTCATTTCACAAAACCAGGCAACCTTTAGAAATGCACTGGTCTGCCTTAAGTGCTACCTCTGTCCCAAGGTAGAAATATGCAAGAATCCAATCCAAGAGATGCATATGCTGTGAAGAAAGCTGCCTTCGCTAAACTGAATGAGGCAGGAGCCTTTAGGCTTCCTTCTGGTATATGAAAGTTGGAAAGCACAAGTGCATAGCACCCCAGCTCCTGCCTTGCTTGCTCTGAAATGATGGGTGAACTCTGACACAGAACAAATAGCAAGATGACAGCACAAATCACACAAGTCCCAGGAGGCACATGTGTAAGGTAATTCCTTACTAGAAAACATTCAGACACAAAGTGATGCTAATTGCCTTGTGCTATGGTGCACCCATTTACTTTTTTAACAAAAAGGTATTTTACAATGAGCTGTCTCAACTTTACAGAGAAAGATTCCGCAGGGGGAATAAAAAGGTAATGCAATGCATCTCTGCCCCTTGAAACAGGTCAGCAGCAAAGAGAAGAGAGAAAACAACTTCATGGAAATGGTGAGGTCTGTGACCTTAAGCTCTCAAAACAGGACCATCCAGAGTAATTTAAAGCACTGTTTAGGGGAAAGTGACTGCCAAAAAGAGAATAACTGAAATGATGTAATGGGAGTGTCCAATTCAAAGGAACATGCTGGTCAGCAAAGACTTTGATTTACCACCATAAGATCACACAGCTGTTCCTCCTACTTTGTTTTGCCCCCTAAACCTCCTTTGTTTCAGCCTCCAGCCTCCAAGACCTCCCACATAACCTTGTTTCCCAGTCAAAGCACAGTTCCTAACATGGAAGTTGCTGCACAGGCCATAAAACAGCTGGAGGGTCTGGGGCCCTTCATGCCAGGGCAAGGCAGGCATCAGGGCCAGGGGAGTGGTGGAGTATCTGTATGCGTAGTCCATAAACCATCTTTTACCACAGGTGGTGTTTAACCAAAAAGTGAGACAGCAAGCAAGGAAATAAGAAGTTTTCAGCTCACAGATCTGCAGGGGCAGTAGGGCTAGGAGAAGGGGTTTACATGGTATCCAGAGGTGGCTGCTCATCCCAGCAGTATCCAGGAGAGCTTATACAGATACCAAGTGCCCTGGATCCTATGGAGCTGTCACCTAGCTGTGACTTTGCCACAGTTTGGAAAACTTTTCTTATGCAGAGTGGCATTCAAAGTCCACTCACACAACAGTTTAAAGAACCTTGCCTCTAGTTCTCTCCCTCTCTGTGGGAGCTCCTTCGATATAGCAGGACTAAAGATGTTTGCTCACATCTGGGAAATGTAAACGAATAGGAATGATATTTCTCAAAGAAATCTGTCCCATCCTTTCTAAATAAGAGACCTCCCATTAAAAAAGAAAACAAACAAAAAACCCAAACAAACAAAAAAACCCAAACACAAACACACACCTCAGAATCTACTTTCTTTTTGTCTTCTTTCTTGTCTTTTTTTTGGAGGAAACTGATGACTAGGAAGATCTTTCTGCATATTGAAGTGTTTCTCCTGCTTTTCCTTGGAAACCAAAAGGAAAGAAAGGAGCAATCTTAACACAGGTAAGTTCTAACATGGCATTTTTGCTAAGCTCCTTCCAAATTCAATTATTTCCTGAGAAACATATTAGAAAAGGAACTTTGCAGGTTTTCCATGGCAGTTCCCACAGTATTTCCACCAACTTTCATACAAAGAGGTAGCACCCCCAGAGCAAAGTGCATCCCTCTGAACATCCCCAAACTAAGGGTCTAGACACACCTTTACCATCTGAAGAACAACACTGCCCATGTGTGCTTGAGACACAATAGTTGCAGGGGTGCTGCTTCTCTTCTAGTACAGTGGGCAGTGAGCGTGCAGGAGTCAGCCTGCACATTTCAGCTTCACCTGCTCAGTAAGGTTGGAGCTGCTGGACCTGTCCCTTTTCTCGGAGCCAGTGGCCAAGACAAACTTGCACCCTGTTATGTTTTCAGTAATCTTCAATTCTGGTTTTCCCACCCCTACAAACTCACAAACTGCAGAGGACTTGAGGCCACTCAGGGGTTGTGTCCTACTTATCATTGGCAACTGTGCCCACTTCAGTTCACTCCTTGAGTCAGGAGCCTTCATCCAGTGAAGCTGGTGGAAGAACCTTCTATTTAAGAACTAATTTGTTACAAAGAATGATCTCGTGAATTTGGTTGTTGTTTTTCCAGGGAGTTCCTTTGTCATTTGCTTGCTTGGTACAAGGTATTTACAGAGCACTGCATTCCTGGCAGCAGCACAGAAACCACTTGGACTCAATTCATTAGCGTTTAACATTATATTCGTAATAAGATCCACCACTTAAAAAGCACTAGCAAATGTTGCCACCATATTATGCTGCAAGGACAAGATAAGAAGAGCACAAAATGTACTAAACTTCATCTTTGCTACATATGTGCCAAGGCTAACCTTGCTGTATGTGGCCATTATAACCTTGCTTTCAACTCTACAGAAACAGCTCATAAAATCTGTCTCTGCCGTACAGCACTCTCTGCTTACACAGTGCTAATGCTTAATTAAATGGATGCTTCATAAGAAAAGCACAAGGAAGGACAAGTACTCTCCCAGTTTCAGCAAGACCATAACTCACTCACACACAAATATATCCACTGTTTTGAGTTTATGAGTGTATTGTTACCACACTTATTATCATCACTGTTAGCACACAATCAGCACATCTCAGCTCCTGAGCTACACAGGTGTATTTGTTCAACATCCACACTCAACATAAATAAAAAAACACTTCTTTTGGGCAAGACCTTGAATTAGAACAACAACAACAAAAAAAAAGATCATAGAAGTCTTCACAGCAGGTTACCATTCCAATTTTCTAAAGTTAGCAATTATTTTTTTCTTTTGTTTTCCAACTTATGGTTAAAAAGGTGTTTTCTTGGAATTCTTTTAAAGAAAACTGCCAGAGAATGGATCTGATCAATTAACACCCAGAAAGAAGCATGTCATGCATATGGATCAGTAGGAAGGAAGTGCAGGGAGAAAAAGAGGTGGTAATGAGGGGGATAGAGAAGGAAACAACTGTCTTCTGTATGTTGGCATATCCCAGCTTTTAGAAAGAGAGACACAGTCTAGAGAGCAAATTTAGCAGTGTCTACTTGAAAGGTAAGAGTAAACTTAGACCCTGACAATTACTAAATAAGAACATAATTAATTATTCCTCCAACTGAATAGTCCTGAATCCTACCACAAATCAATCAGCTCTTCTTGCCTAAGAAGCTCTGACTCTATTTTAGCTCAATGAAAACAAAATCAATGAAGGCCAATTATAGCCCATCTCGTTAGAGTATGCAAATAGTGCACCGTATAGCCGAGCTGCTGCTGCTGCTGCTTCGGGCACCGCTGAGGAACACACGCGTCAGGCAAACGCAAACCTGAGCTGATGCTGGCACCTAGCGTGTGCTGTGATACACCAGCTCCTTCCAGCATGCCTCAAGGCGGGGCAAGAGCAGCAGAGTCCGATTGTGCCGAAGACCAGTTCTCCATCAGCTTCCTGCTCTGTAATTTTAGGTGCAGAAAGTCCACCAGTGTGTCTCAGAAAGCAGGTTCTGCCTTATTTAAGAAAAATGGTGTGCACAAAGCTGAAGAAAACTGAGTGAGCCTGCCTTCCTTTCATCATCTTACATCGAGAAGAAAAAGCACTTTAAGAAGCACATAATTATATTGCAAGGAAAGGATTTCATCCAAGTGCCATCTACATCAATTAAACACCTTGGCCTCTCAAATGACAACTGAGAGCTCTGAGTCCCAAGAACAGAATACTGGCTACTGATTTAAGGCAGTCGTACACATCCACTCTGCCACCACTCTAATCTGAGCTTGCTTTTCCCCCCACCAAACCAAAGCCACAACTGTAGCATTTCAGGAAGCTTTGTTCTCTTGCCTGTGAAAATTCAAAATGTGGAGGAAAGGTTCACCTAAATTTTCTTGCATGCAATAAATGCTCCATAGCTTTCCAGAGGCACAAGGCTACTGTTCCATGAACTGGTTTGAGTTTAGCCCTTTTTTCCTACCAGTGCTACCCCAGCCCCAGGAGACTACTGATACAGTGGATGACAACTGCACGCACATCCTCGCAGACCACCAGACCATGAGGTTCAGTTTCATACACCCAACAAAAATCTGGTCTTCCTGAGTCCTGTTCATCCTGATCAATTTTCCCATTGTTTGCACAAAACAGTCAGGATTATGCCTTTGAAGGAGCCACAGCAGGAACTGAGCTTCCCAGTTTCCTGGCTACAGCCCAAGGACATTTTTGGCCAAAAGCCTTCTGCACGGCGGCTTTCTGCTCATATAGTGGGACTTTACCCTTGGCTCTAGAGCCAACTTTGACAGACAGCTTCATCTTTTCAGTGGTTACCTAAAAATTATGCTGTAACACTTACTTTCCTACCACACTTGTCAGTGCTGCCAGGACTTGGGATAAAACTACATAACAGCAACTACAGGATTTAAAATTAAATATGCACCTTTTGCAAGATCAGGGTGCCTCTGATTTTTTTTCTTTGTTTGTTTTGGGTGTTGAAACCTTGATGCCACAGCACAGCCCAGGCTTTGGGGCTGTGTTTGGGGTCCTTAGCTTTAGGGGCTTTCTTCTCTTATTGTTATTTTTATGTTAGTCATATCATAGCTAAGGGGTTTTTTTAAGTACCTTGAAAAGGAACATAATTATGCTGTACTTGAAGCATGGAAGACAAACCATTCCTGTTTTTAAATTTTGACACACTTAAGAGATGTAAGAAGTCAAACCTGGGAGTTCAACTGCTCCAGACACTGCTGATCCTCATTCTCTTTACATATTTGCTGTTAACACTGAATTCTAAGCTAAATCCCAACGTTAGCATTTTTGCCATTAAAAAAAAAAAATCTTCCTATTTAAATACTGTACATCTCTAACTTCAGGAACTGAAAGCATTAGAATTGAAACCTTTAGAGCAAAAAAAGTGAGGAAAAAAATTGTTTCTTGCTTCATAAGCAGCTATATGCTAGCACCCTCTTCAGATAGCTTTGAAAAGATGAGCAAACCCTTCTGCAAAAGTAACATGATGTTCAACAGCATAATAGCCTCCTTGAAACAGTATCCTTAAGTGTTTATTTTACCTTTCTGCTAAGAGAATAGTGTGAAATACCCACTTTTATTTTAGGATGCATGCACAAATGCACACAATTAGAAGGCCATTTGAGACACTGCATCAGGGAATTCTGCAAGCTGTAGCGAGGTCTGCTGGAATTGTCATCACATGCCCATGAAAAAAGTGTCAGGGCTATCAAGGACATTCTCTTGACAACACTTCTCCTGTCGCATCCCGGCATGTATTTCTTCTGCTTTCTCACTGGGTCACAACAAATTCAAATAGCAACTTTCTCAGTGGCTACAGAGTCTATCTTCTTAAAGGACCACAGTGATATATACAAGCAACCTTATTATCTATTACTGATCTATTTCTCTCTTTTTCAGCCTACAGGAAAAGATGCTCCACAAACAGCCAGAACAAAGCAGTAGACAAGAAGACGAAATCTGCCTTACTGATGGAAAATCCCAAAGACAGCAATAAGCCTGAAAAATTGGTAGGAGCAACATATCTTGCTGTGAGGAAGGAAACCCCCTGTAGAGAGGGCTAAAATGTAACACCATGCAAGCCTTAACAGTGGACCCATTTACACAGATTCCATCCTTGCCCAATTTAATTTCAGTTGGTGATGTGGCAAGGCAAATAAAGCTATCTCAAACAAAGATTAATCCAGTTTAAGGTCCCAAATTGTTAAGCCACTTCAGCTTTGCAAAGCTGGAACATACAGGTTTAAGTAACTAATTTTTATCTTTTTGACAACAAGCCTGGACTTGGCCTATTTCCTAAAATGGATTTCTATAACACAAGTTTACTATGACTTAGCCAGATCAAACTCAATGTGAAAAGCTGGCGTGTATTTCCACAAGGAGGAGCCAAATAGTCTAATTTGCTCCTAAAGTGAAGCCCAGAGTGATAGTAGTAGTACTTCCAAAGCAGCACAGTTACCAGTTTCTGGTGCTGCCATTAGCAAGGAACATAAAACCTATATCTCATGGAGAGCCCATTAGAGAAACAAGGTCTGAATGATAACAGTGATTTAAAGAAAGTAACACCATGCCTCAGTTTTGGCAATTGGAGATACCACCTATAGTGGTGATTAACTAAGACCGGCTGGGTAGCCCTTGCAGGTGAGCACAGACACGCATGTCACCCTAATCTTGTCTCTACACTATATAGTAACATGACAGTGATGCCACTCTGGGTAAAAAATAACTCTCAGTCTCAGCCCCTAGTACAAACCTTGGCCCTTTTGCCAAACCACTGCAGCTGTCTCAGACCATTTTGGAAACCTCTGCAAATGCAGCAATAAACACACTGTTCAAATAATTTAAGGACCAGAAATCAACATGTCTACAGAAAATGAAAGTCATAGCCCTGAGATGGCACTGATGATCAACACCCTGTGAATTTTCCTGAAGAGCTAAAGGAGTGTATATGATTTCAGGGAAGGAGGGAGGATGCAAGACAAACACTCCCATCATTCTCAAGACTCATTCTGAGCTACTTTCAAACACAGTAAATCCTTTTCTGACAGAAATGGGAACATATCCTGGGTCACATCCTGACCAGGACACATTCAAAATTGAAAGAACAACATATCAAGCTTGAACACAAGCAAAGATTTTACCCCTTTGGTGCATGAAGACATACGACTTTGTAAGACTGCCCTGCACAGCTCCAGAAGATACTAAGGATGTAGTCTGGCTCGAGCACTACATTTTCTGAGCAGCTAATTATTTCAAAAGCCATAATTACACTCCCTTTTGAGTCACCTCTTCTTTTTAATTCATGTGTTATCTGTAGTTTCACAGAGTTAGTCTGAGCCTGTGCTAATCCTGAACTTACTAAGATTAAAGACTTATTTGACCAATACCTTTCTCAAGGTATCAGGGAAAATTTCCAAAAATCTTTGATTTTAAGAAAGATTAAAATATTATCTGAAGATATCTGAAGATTAAGATAAAAGCTTTTTAAGCATCCCAAACAGCATCTAATTAATACCCAGCAGGCACTTAACTCTAAAACTCTAAAAGCCTAAATAATCTCCCTCACCCCCCAACTCTTCCCCAAAACCTCACACAACATGTTTAGCTTTTACCCTAAGCCAGGCCAGCTAAATAAGCAGGTGGGTTTGGAACTTCCAGTTGGTCACTGGTTTCTTCATATGGCTGACTTGGGGAGTGACTACCTCCTAAACAAGATTATTCCTTTCCCTCCTCAGCTGAACAGGACAAGCAAGAAATTTCTGCTGCTGACAAGAAAATGTTTCTGAATTTCCATCCCTTTCCCTAAGCACGAACCAAGCATTACGAGTCGAGTGCATGAGTAGAAGTTTGATTGCAATTGTTGGAAAGGATTAATCCCTGCCCAGGCCACTGACTTCCACAGTGCAATAATTAAGTGGAACAGTTGCACAAGATGAAACATGAGGAAGAAAATTAGAGTATGCCATACAAGAGTTGTTTTGTGCTAGAGCTGTCCCCATCACGCTCACTTTATGCGATGCTGTCAAGCATCTGGACTAATCCATTATCCCAGGATGAAGTGAGGAGAACACAGGGCCAATCTCATTGGTCTTCTGTGTAACTAATTGCAGGAGACAGAAACTTGCTACTGCATGGGAATGGAGGTAGAAAGGCAGAGCCCACAGGCAAGCAATGAGAGAAAAATCAAAGCTGAAAGTACATACAGACATTCTTCAGTGATAAAACTTGTGCCTTTCTTAAACATCAGACATGAAATTGCAGAGCCAGAGAATACTTAAAAAATAAAATAAAATAAAATAAAATAAAATAAAATAAAATAAAATAAAATAAAAACTAGGTTACAACAAATGCATGATGACATATATAGAAAGGTGGAAAGTCCTGATGAGCGAAGCATGCAAAAAAACCTGCTTCTGTCCAGAAAAGCTCTGACTCACGTCAAGTCACTTCAGAGGCAGAAAGTTTTGGCATGCTTAGCCTCACACAAGGCCCCAAACTGAGGATGGCAGTGTTCTGTTTACAACACCCATTACTTGAAAACTCCAAGAGGATCAAGGAAGATTTAACTGTAAAAGGCACGAGTCCCCTACTCTCATCCTGGCTCAGTGCCAGTTCATTCCCAAAGCCCTCTTTACTACCCAAAGCAAGAACATTCTCACTATTTTGTGGAAAGGTTGCAAGTTATCTCCCAGCCAATTCATTGCACAAGAATGTAACCTGGGGGAAAAAACCAAACCACAAAACCCAATAAACCTTCATGCAGTCATCAGCTGATGGATGGGGGTAGTTTAGGTACTGAGACAGGACATGTATTCCAGGTATAGCTAAAAACCTCCCTCTCAAGATCCATTCCTCATCCTGGATGGATGCCCTGCTCCTGAAGTGTTCAAGGCCAGGCTGGATGGAGTCCTGAGCAAGCTGGTCTAGCAGAAGGCAGGGAGTCTGGAATGAGATGATCTCTAAGGTCCCTTCCAACCAAACCATTCTATGATTCCTTAACAACTGACTTGACTCCAGTAAAAAGAACCCAGTTACACTCAAACAGGGACCCTGGGTGAAGGCTCCTACCGTGTAAAAGTTCCCCCAGCAGTCTTCAGGCTCAAGCGACAGAGTGGTTTCAGCTCCCCTCTTGGACAGCCATCCACAGTTCAGCAGCTGGGATCCTTTGACCTACACACTGGACAAAATAGGCCTGCAGCTGTGAAGCTGTGTTCCCCACCCTGCAGTTTTTCTCAGATTTTATTTTCTTTTATTTTACCCAAACCATGGGAGCACTCCTTTCAAAAAGGGAGCGGGAGAACTACAGTCATCTGAAGAATCTAATTCACCTTCACGGTCACCCTATTGACAAAGCCTCCCTGAAAGGAGTTGTAAAATGGATTTCCAAAAGCAATTACGTTATCCCATTCAACATTACATATGCGGATTGGGACAAATTAGGACTTAGATTATGGCAAGCCATGCAGCACCAAGATCCCCTAGCGTCGCAGGCGGCAACATCATGGCATTCAATTTTGGTAGCATTATCGAAAATGGAAAATAGAAAAGCGGTTACCTTTGAGGAAGGGATAGTAAGGGATGGTGGTCAAAGTGTGCAATCAGCGTCAGGACAAGAGAGAGGGAAAGAAGACCCAATTTTAGAACTTCCAGTATAGTCACCACTGACCCAAAATGGCACGCGTCCTCCGCCCTCACAAAAACAAAATGGTCGTTCCCGCCCCAAGAGCTCCCCTTCCCCCTCACAGAGTCAGGATGGAGGCATCCAGGGCCCAGGGCACACTGGCTTTGATGCTGATCAGAGCCGGTGGGCCAAGACTAAGCAACAGGCTGGGACTGTAGAGGACTTGGAATTTTTTAAAGCCTACCTCGTTTTTTACCAACCTAATGGGCCACCTGTATGGGAACCAAAACCCTTCTCACTCTTGAAAGAAGGCAATAGTTGATTATGGACTTAATTCACCCTGTGTTATCGGTGTATTGAATTCCTTGTTCTCAGCCTATGTTTGTACACCAAACAGTATCAAAACCCTAGTCAAAGCCTTACTTACCACCATGCAAGTGACATTATTTGATAATGAATGGAGGTGCCTTATACATAAGCATGCAGAGGATCTCTTTTCCACCACAGGCATCCCTGTGCTCAATACGGTTCATTAGTTGTTTGGAGGTGGCCCATATATTTCCAATCAGTTCCCATATACCAGGCAATACATCCTTACTAACCAGGACTGCTGCAGTGGCAGATACAGCCTTGACTGTGATTCTCGCCTTCGGTGAAAAATTTCTGTTGTTTCTGTTTTTAGGACTGTTTGTATTGTTTGTCCTCATCCTAATTCTCCCTTGTTGAGTCAGCTGTCTCCAAGCTTTCCTGTCCCATGACATTTCTCAAGCTTATCTTCTTTTAGAAAACAAAAAAGGAGGAGAGGTGGGAGAATGCATGACGTATGAAGGATGGAAAGAACATTTCAGAGGGTGGACCTAGAAAGATGATGTCAGTGCAGACCTCCCAGACTTGGACAGATCTGCCAGGCTGGAGACTTCTGTGGTTCCAGTTTAAAGTTCTGTGTTTGAGTGTTTATTGTTACGGTTTTGATTCAAAAGCTTTCTTGTCACCCCTTTCCCCGTTTCTCCCCTTATGGTTGTTCCTCTTGTAGTTTTATGCCCGGTGCTCTTCCATCTTGTCTTCTTCCCCTCATGGTCTTCCCACCTTTTGCCCTAACCCTGGTTTCCTATTGGCCCTCAGTTCCTTCATTTGATGGCAATCGTCCATTGGTTAGCCCTTAGCCTGTTCTGCATACTCCACCCCTTCTTCAGTCACTGCCCAGTTCTAGAACCTTCCTTCAGAACCCTATAAACCCATGCCACCCCTCACTAAAGGCTCTTCACCATTTAACCCCCACACGGTGTGGAGTGTGCAGAGAGTCATCATTTTTTGGTCAACTGCCATCATCAAGCCATCACATGACAGAGCAACTCACAGAAGTTAATCTCTCATTAATCTCTCATGTTCTCTCTCAAGTTAAAATCCCTACAAAATAGGTCTCCAAGACATGTGGTGTGCACGGAACATTCCCTGGTGTGTGAGAAAAAACTGGGTACATTCCAGCCTGTGAATTGTACACCTCTATGAATTGTACATAAGGACACAACATAGTCACTGTCACTGATAGGAATGCTGGAAATGTCCTAGAATTCAGTGAGGCAAAGTCCACACCAGGTGGGCCTTCTCACCACAGTGATGCACAAACTGCAATCTGGACACCTCTAGCTGAGTTTCCACCCCTGTGCCATGCCTGGCCTACAAAAAAAAAGGTGGAAAGCTGGCAGGGGATTTTCTGTGTCCCCTCACCAAGATGCAGGGCAGCTCTGCCAAAGCTCACATATGGATGAATTCATAACTCCCTGCCCCAAAGGTGGTCACAGCACCAGTCTGCAATTTGGAAAACCAAGCCACACACCTTCCCATCCCATGCTATTTAAAGGAAGTATAAGCCTTAGCCCTGGCACTATCATGTCTGTCTTGTATTTAAAAACAAAATAACTTTTCTTATTAGCCAAAGGGTAAGAAGAGGTCACACAAACCATTATAGAGCCTATAAGCTAGACATTAATTCTAAAAGACTGTAACAGCTTTGTGATCTGTGCAAAAAGAAAAAAAAAAATTACCCTAATTCCAGATGATGTCTTACATGCACTGGCTTCTCGGTAAAAGGAATTTACCTTTTCATTATTATTTACTGACTGTGCTTGTATTTCATTTGTATGGATTTTATCCAGCAAATCAGGGGAAAAAAGCAGCCTCAGAAAAATTTAATAAAAAGATGGAGACAGTGAACAATCATTGGAGTCTGTATCTTGACTCTTGAGGTCACATTCCTGCTTCTTTTATTATGTTCATTTCAGGGAATCAAAAACATCCCGGACTGGAACAAATAAGAGATGGTAATGGCATGAATACATTCTTCAGGAGCAGCAGTGCCTGAAAACACATCTATGACAAAAATCAAAGAATTCACCCTCACTGTTAGGCTTGAACAGCCAGTTTGTCAGACAATTATAAATTCCCAAGATTTTTTAGAAGCTTTCTAGTCCAACTGTAAATACTCAAATGTGGCTGAGTCAAGACCTGTGTTTTGCAGCACATACTGGCCCTGAGAAATCTGATCTGTTTGAATATGTCTCTGCTCATTGCAGTGGGGTTGGATGACCTTTAAAGGTGCCTTGCAACCCAACCCAATCTATGGTAATACTGTATTATACCACAGCTTCAGTCAGAGGCACAATTGCATACAAAATCAGGCTTTTCTAGTGCTTGTACTGACAGATTTATTTATCCAACATCTATGTAATGTCCAACATCCACACAAAAAAATCAGAACTACGAACCTCCTTCCAGAGCATTAGTACAAATACCTTGAAGAAGGCTTCATAGCTGAAGTCTGCTCTCATCTTAGTTGTGTCTCTTTGGGGTTTTCTTTGGTCCTTTCCTTAAATCTCTCAGTACTGTTTAATACCCTTTCAATTCCTCAAACAAGAATTTGCACATTGGATAATATCAGGCCTGTCCAATTCTTGAGAAATACTAGTTAAAACAAGGAAGAGCAGGAATACATCACATTTGTCAAGTCTGATACCTGAAGTCTCCTAAAAGTTATACCAGATAAATATTGGGGGAAGTCAGGGAAGACAAATCTTAACTAAAAACCTTTTATCAATCTGTTCAGTAATGGAGAGGACAAGACCATTTTAAGTACCTTAAACCTCAGGATAAAACATAATTTAGGTTTGGCCCAGAAGCTTCCAGAGTCAACACTGAGGTTTTTCGTAACAAGTTTCCACAGATTTTC
The DNA here is from genome assembly GCA_035222235.1 of Margarornis squamiger. Lineage (NCBI taxonomy): Eukaryota > Metazoa > Chordata > Aves > Passeriformes > Furnariidae > Margarornis > Margarornis squamiger. The sequence continues at coordinate 12,293,166 of JAWWTY010000123.1, read as the reverse complement.
AGATTGAGTTTTTTTTCATTGGCCTCCTTCATGTCAATTATGAGCTGTCTGTAATGACAGCCTGCATACATTTAATGTATTAGAGGCAGAGCAACTCACCAGGATACAAACAGAACCCTTGGTGATACTCACTGTGCTCAAGGAAATAACATAGCAACAGGAAAATAATGAATAACACTTGAATTGGTTTCCGTCACCATCTTTAAAACCAACTAGCTGGGTTTTTTTTCCTCCACGACTAGTGAGGTTTTGTCAGAGCTTGAAAGAGGCCAATCCTTCTCTAAACTCTTCCTCTAAATCTACACAAAAATATGTACTTAGATCCTAAAACAAAACTCAATGCTCTACATTGCCAGCACTGGAAAATAAGACTTCAAGTTCAATCACTGGATTTGAGCTGTCTCTACTGATCCAACCCAAAGCAGCTGCAACATTTCCCAGATCTGCCAAAGGGAAAAGAAAAAAATCTGTACAAAAAGCTTTCCAAAAGCAGTAGAGAGTGGCTTAACCAGCACTGAGTCAAGTCACAACTTCTATGCACTGGCCTTCTGCTATTAGTCATTGCGGTATTCATTGCTGCCCTACAAAAATACTTCTCCTAAGTTAATAAAACTACCCAAGGAATGTGGATCTCATGTCTGTAACAAATCTGGGATATGGTCCGGAACCATCTATTAGGAGTCACCACTGCCTCCATGAACACTTTTTCAGAGCTACATGAGAAGTCTAGGGATGCTACACCAAAAAGAACAAGAACATAGAAAACATTTTGCTTAGTAAAGATGTAAAGGTTAAAAAAACCTTCTCAGCTTATTTGCTCACCTGTATCTCCACTCACGCACAAATTAAGAACTGACTGCATGATGCCTCCTCTTGTGGCCAGTGCCACTCATACAGCTCATCTGCACATTTCCTTGATAAATTCTCTCCAAAATAAGGCAGATTTTGTTAAACATCAGTTCAGTGGAGGCTATTTGTAATGAAGTCACAGAACTACATTTGGATTGTCAGACAAACTTCATTACAGTATTGTACTAAATTCAACTTAGCAGGGCTTTTTGCCTTAAAATTCAGCCTTGCCCTAAGCAAGAAGCAAACTGCAGCCTTTGGTGCTTTCCCCAAAGCTCACAATCCTGTTACTGTAAACACATGCACCTAACAAAGCACCCCAGTGAGCAGTCAAGATTTAAAAAAAAACACTGCAGTTCAGTTACTGATGATCAACTCCAAAAGCAGGAACAAAGCAGAGGGCCCATAAACTGACTGTGAAGGTTCTCTTAGGAATCATATATTTTAACCTTCACCAAAACAATTCTTGTTCCATCCACAGAGAAATCCATCACAATCTATACCTTAAAAGAAATATTATATATATATATATACACACATCAATATTTATACATAATAGATTTTTAAATATGTTACCTAAATGGTATTTTATATGTGTATGCATGTATGCACATACAGGCATGTTTCTAAAAAGGTAAGCTGCCCTTACAAAGCTTCCTACCATGAGTGCAATCCAGGAAAGCTCAAGCTCACAGCTAATATCCATAAATTATGACAAACACATTCATTAGCCCAAAGCTTGCATGACAAGTTCATCTTAATAGAAATAGCATAGCTCACAGTTGAACTAGGATCACATTAAGCAAAAAACCTTTGCTGTGTCTCACTTGTCTTACCACTCTAACCGTTTTAATATAAACAGCTGCCTTCTTAAAGGCCTGCCATGCTAAACCTGAACACACTTCTCTAAACACCCCTTTCCAAGTATTTTTTCCCAAGGCCACATACCTGCAACAGGCTTCACAACCAGATTTCCAAGACAAAGGTAAGCTGCACATCCATATAATATTCAATAATATAATATTCAATGAATAAATATATTTGGCCTTCCGTAAGTGCATGGACAGAGACAATGAAAAACAGATCAGGAACCTTTTTTTTCAGAAACTACATTCTAACATTTTAAATTTTGATTTGCAGAACAGTAATACTTTTTCTAACACTACATTTAAATTTTCTTTGCCACAGGAAGAAAACTACTTTCAAACGAACTCTTAAAAATTTAGAAGGTCCCAGTTGTTTTCCAGTTAATTACAGATTCATTACTTGAGTCTCTCTGATATGACTTCATGCTGTAATTTCAAGTTCAGTCTCCATGAGTCACTCCTACTCTAGAAAGGATTAATACCAAGCCATAGATGTTGCTTAAGAGTCCAAGGAGAAGGAAAGGCAGGAAAAGAGTCAGGTTAGAAATCAGGCAAGAGCTCAACTACAATTGGTCCTTTATGTCAGTGACCAAAGTTTCCGTGATTCTAATGTTAAGGTCTCAGGAAGTATAACTGTTATAATTGCATACATTTAAAGAACAGTACAAATGCCACACACAACCCATTAGAAATATAGAATTTATTTCTCATTACATTCAGACATCAATATGTTGCAGATTGGACATGCCATGTCCCATACCATAGGTGACTTATGTAATATGTGTTTATAGTTGTGATAGCTATTGCTCATCCAGAGAACACAAAATGTGTTTCTGGAGTGGCTCTCTTGAGAACATTAAGCCACTAGCAGCAATTTTTGCAAAAGGGTACTCTTGAAAATCCACTTCATAAAAATTTATCTGTCATAGCCTACGTTATCCAACTGCTTCCTGTATCTTACCTTTACAGTTTCAAAGCTCAAGGAAGCAACTTCAACAACAGCAGTGGATGGGGAGATTGAGGACTTGCCCCTTATCTTCCCTTGGGTAGCAGTTCTCAGTAAAGGTGATACCACATTATAAGGCCACCAAATTCCTCATGGTCCATGAACTATGCTTTTGGCAGGGCAGCTCCTTTCCCATACTTTAAGTGTCTCTGCAATCCTTTCTTCCACTGCCTCCTTGCACATCCAAGTGCAAGCTAACCAAAAGAATAAATTTTACAGTTCTGACAACATCCTAAAACATGTTATTTAAAAAAATCTACAACAAAAATGCCATGAGCAACAGGAGGAAAAAAGACAACATTTTGCCATGTTTAACCCTTCAATGTACCATGAACAAGAGGTATCTTCATAACCAGTGCCCTGACAGCATCTGTTCAGTGTGCTCCCCTTTATCCTTACAAACTCAGAAAAACTGGGGTGCTATTTTCCTTGTGTCTCTTAACTCTGCTGGCATTCAGCTCAGGAACACGCAGAGCTTCAGTGCATCATCACATAAAGATGGGGAGGGGCAGGAGAGTAAGAAGAGTGAATAAGGAGGAATACAGAGACACTGCCCTTGGCAGGCTCTGCACCAGCCATACAGAGAATATGCATACACGTGATGAAGGATTTTGTTGCTTCCTTGCTCTATTTTTTCGTCTTTTTTTTTTTTTTTTTAATTAAAAAAAAACATTATTCCTGCTAAGGCTGGTTGTGCAAAGTTAGTTTTCAAGAACCACCATTCAGTCTGACTCTGTTCCTGGAGACACGCTTCCTGCTGATCCATTTTTCACTAGCATCTTGCTGTAGTTTTTCTGCTGTTCTTCTTTGAAAGTATCTTTGACTTTCGCTCGTTTCAGACCTCCATCCCTGGAACACAGCAAGAGAGAAGAGTTACCTATCTGAATTGTTATGATTATTATTATCAAACTATGCATTATATAAAGTATCTTAATGAACTCTAGAGTTTTAATCTAAACTATTACTATTAAAGGATTTTCTTCACAACTTCTAAACATACAAGTTTAAGCATGTTTACTAAAACCTTAAGCCACAATTTTTATGTGGTCCAAATTTTGAGTTTTGCCCATTAAAGCAGCCTGCTCGTGTTGGTAACAGGCTGTACCTACAATAAAAATCTTTGGCAATCTGGGATTCTGTTTTCCTAGACTGTAGAAGCAGTCAGTCTTGTGCAACACCATAGTCGTCTCTTGCCTTACATCATTCAGAGGGACAGCTGGGCCTCATAGATGGATCCACTGGCCCATTCTCTTCATCAGAATCTTGCTCTCAAGTTTCTTTCATATGAAATCTAGGCATTATACTGCTACTTACTGAGGTAGGACACGAGATAGTCAGAGCAAAAAGCCTCAAGCCACATTTTCTTTTTTGTTGTTAATCAGATTTGCCAGGTTACTTCACTTTTGTTACACAGCAGAAGTCTCAACATGAGAAACAACTGTGAGTGGGCTGCTTCAAAAGCATCAAGCCTTTAGGTGAAACTCACTGCCTGCTACACGGTCCAAAGATTTTGTGCATCTTTATTTTTACTTTCACATACGTGCATGTGGACTTACTCCTTTGTTTTCTCTGGAGTGTAATAAAGCGATGTTGATTGTTATCTTTCACAAAAGTAAGGGAGGAAGCACACCTCAATCAAACTAACAGAGAATCCATGAAGTCTAACAAGGATGGCTTTACTCACCAGTGAAGTTCAGTCAGTCCTCCTTGACGAGCAATGGCTGACCTCACTCTGTTGGCAAAGTGAACAGCATCTTCATCTTTCTTCGTGGGTCATAAATTCAACATAATCAAAGCAGAGAGAAGTGAATTGAAACAGACTTTCAGAACATTTTTCATCTGCTGCCCCATCAAATTAGCTCACTGACAAACAATCTCTCCCTTATTATGCCAACATAACAATCTGATGTACCCATGTGGTAATAATTTAGTTCATTTTCCCTCTAAATTGTTGAAATTAGGAGAAAATTTTGCTTCAGTATTATGGAACATTGATACTATTGCTGATGGTACCAAGCTGCACCAGGAAAAGCTAAGTCCAATCATACATTAGTTAACACTGACAAAAATTCAATATAAAACTCTGAAGCAGAGGCATGGCATGGGTAGAGATTTTGGGGAAAAAGAGTAAAAAAGGCCCTTGCAGACACAGCGAAGTTCTTAAATAGCAATCAGTCAACCAGATGCTAGATTACCTCTCGAACCATTGGTGGCAAGTACCACACGTTGCAAACAATGGCCCAGCTTGTCATTATTCGCAGTAGGTAGCTCACGATGTTGTATTTGCTGCTGTTCCAGAATGCATCTCCAAACTGAGGATCATACTGCAAAGGATCACAAGAAAAAAAAAAATAAATTATAAAACCCTTTCCCCACACAGCATCACAGCCTCTCAGATCTGTGATTACATGACAGAACCACCAGCATATGTGGCCCATTTGCCTTGACAGCCAAAATAGTTGTCTGCTGCGAGCAGCATGCTTCTCTTCCCCCTTCAGCACTGAGGAGGACTAGCTGGATCTCTCTTGCTTCCAGCCTTCTGGAGGAAGAAGCTGATCCCATCAGGGCCTACTAGGCATGCTCCATAGGCAAAAAGGACTTCACTTTCATTTCAGACACTAACGCTCCAGGAGTCATCTGCGGCACACAGCCAAGTGCCAGAGATACTGTGCTTTCAACAGAAGCTATAGCGAGACAGCTTCTGGCCACCCAGACAAAAACAGATCCCACACTTTGAAATTCAGCAGCCAGCTATTTCCACTTACTTTGATTGCAACAGGATAGATCGTCCCTCCTAATTCAAAGCTCCCCTTCTTGAACATCATCACAGATGTATTGTTTATGCAGGTGCCTGTCCAGAAGATAGAGTCATTGCTTCACAGGGCCTACCACAGTTCAGTAGAAACTCTGCATCAACATACAGGTCTTGCCTATAAAGGCCTGCACTTGCTGCTCAGTGAGTATAACTTAAGCTTCTCTCCTCTGCTTACTTTTATGCTTTGTCTTGTGACTGACACCCTGAACAAAGCCAGAATGTGTGTGAGAGAAACAGCAGAATGCTGAGGTTAAATCTAAAGGAGAGTGAATTGATATTCACAGGGCAAAACAGACAATCTTCTCATACTTCTGCCTAGAGCTTCTGCCAGGAGAACCAACAGCCAGGGATGCTATTGTGTTGTTTCCATGTATTCTCATATGAAAGGTGAAAAACAGGAATGCCTAACAAAGTTTAAACCAGAGGTGAAGATACATTTGAGCAGCAGAAACCATGAAAAGAGAACAGGGATGACATCTACATTGAATGGAGATAAGAAGTAGTTCAGCTTCTTACCTTCTGGAAAAATTAAGATTGGAAGCTTGTTTTTATCGGCCACATGTTCCTTGAGTCTGTGGATGCAGAAGGAAAGCTTAAAAAACTTCTCCTTTCCACTCTTCTTTCCCCAGGCAGGTGCATTAAAAATATCTTTATATATTACGCATTTGTTTGAAAGCAAAGGCTTTTACTAGACACTAACTTGTGCTTGCTTTTTTGCTTAAAAGAAACTGAAGCTTTGTGCAGGGCATCCCTTAGGCCCCTGGTGCATTACATTGAGGCAATACCCTGTTTTCCTTCCTCTGTATTATTTTATTAATGACTGTCAGGGAAGCCAACAGAAGTATGCCATTACGTCAGTCCAACTCAGTCTGATCAACTCAATCTTCAAGAAATTGCTCACATAAGTAAAAAAAATATGCAGTGGTCCATCCAGGCTCTGCTTACTTAACAGCAGATTTCATTAAAGGGGACTCAAAATGCCTACAGCCCACACCACTTGAATAACACTTGGACAGCTTGGCAAAGCTGTCCTGTTGCACAGAGGCCAATAAAGTAGCAAAGAAGTTTACCTGCCAAAATTAACCTAGAAGTTCATTAAAAATGATGAAGAATTTCTATCCTTGTACTACCATGTCCACAGGTATGCCTTTGGTGACATTTTACACAAAACCACTTTTGTCAGCAGCTCATTCTTGTTACTAGACACATTCTGCCCCTCACTCAAACAAGTGAAGCTTCTTATTTCCAGTGGCTTACAATTTTAAATTAAATTGACAGCTTGAGTCACAGAAAGCCCATTACAGGATCAGTATTTATCTTCAACAGAAAGTCCCAGAATTCCGGTATCATTACATCCTTTCAAAATGTATATCTAAATTCACCATACATTAGTTATTATGCTGATGGCTAACCAGCTGAGATGTTTTGGGGCAGTCCACAATTCAGACCTTACCAGAACCTTTGATCTGATCCATTTCACCCTGTATAAACTTTTCAAGCCTGCCTTGGTGACCTCAGAACCTGACATTTTGACCAGGCTACTGCACCAAAGCCCACACAAGCAAGCATATTCAGGTCTTTCTGAGTGATCCAGTTTGCTACATATCACCCCTGCAACTCAGTCCAAAAACTGCTGCTGAACCCCTGCTGTACTCATGGCTTCCACTTCTACTTACACCTACCAATTTGCAATACCCTGCATCATTCCAGCCTACAGTAATATGCAATTACAGATAACTCATGTCCCTGTGATTAGCAGTTATAAGCAGCAGTCATCATCTGGAATACAACTAGACATGGCCCTTGCTGAAAGAAGATGCTTTCACAAATCGGCCTTTTGCCCTCTCAAGATGCCAAGGTTCCAAGTTCCCCATTTCCCATTGCAACCTAGTCAGTTTCTTGGCCTTCTGTCTCTACAAAGCTTTAATTCCTCATCTGGATCTCTGAGTGTCGGATGACTCTCCAGGGAGTCAGGCACCAGGAGGTAGCAAAGCCACACCATTCCACGCCTCACCTTTTCATCACTAGATGGCGATCCTTCATCTCGGAGCGTTCGAACCAGACGTGAGGACAGGCCTTGACCGTGGCTCGCTGGATGACTCCCATCAGCCCACCGTGAACCTGGCCAACCTGCGAGCCCAGCAAGGTACATCAGTACCTGAGACACTTGAAAAGCATTACCTCTTCTTCTCCCTCCCTCTCAAAAAACCCCAAATGCACTGGAGACTGCAAACCAGGATTGAGCAGCAAACACAGAACTGTTAGACTGCATTCACTTGAGAGGATCTAAATGCACACATGGAAGCATATCCCAAGTACTTCACCAGACGAAGAGCCTAGCATTGGCACTGCCAGGACAACTTCTCCAGCATGTAACTTGTAGACCAACCTCAACACAGTTTACACTTTTGCCCACTGACTAGTGCTCAAGTAAAATATCTCTAACTGTGAAAGTACCAAGGTCCATCACCACCCACAAGCTTTCCCTCTCCTGGTCCCTCTCCCTCTGCTGTGATCGTCATGGACCTCCTCATACCATTGCATAGCATCCATCATTTGTCAAAATGATCGCATCTATTGGTGATGTGTGGTTGGCAACACAAATTCCTCCTTTCTGAGGTTTGTTTTCCCTGCAAGTACATATTTTTTTGTTAGACTACTAGTGCACTAACCACCACATTACACACACAACAGTTCCATAAAGCTGCCAGGTGAGTCAGCATCTAGCGTGATATTAACATGCAGGTAAAAAAAGAGCAGCCCCCATTTCAAATGGGATGCTCACTCACATAGAAGCATACACACTGTTTTTATTGTAGCTCACCTGTTATGGTAACGGATAGTACCAGACAGAGCTCTGACAAGGATGCGGGAGCACGAGAGGTGGACCAGTTCACTCAGGTAATTTTTCAAACTGAAAGAAAATCACAGACATTTGAAGCATCCTGGAAAGCAGCTAGACATACATACATATTCTCCAGCCTACTCAACACAACTCAGGACCGATATTTTCCTGATATTCTGGAGCACAGAGATATTCCCAGTTCTACTTGCTACAGCAGCTCAGCCAAGATATGTCATTCTCTCAGTGTCACTTATCTAGGCATGGCTGTGACCTCCTCACTGGACGTTTTTCATTCCAACACCATTATCTCCCCTACAACATTCCCTTTGAGTCTCTCATGACAACAGGAGGAGCCCAGCAGAGATCACCAACCTCAGTGCCAAGCCTGACAAGAAGCCAACCACAGCCCAAATTCAAAATGCCACTAAAAGCAAAGTCAAAAATTTGTGGGTGGAGTGGACTATCAGTAGTCTGTTGTTTGTAAAATCTGCCCACTCCTAATCTTCAGCTGTTTGCACTGATGCAACTTGGCAAGTTCATCCCTCCCACAGAGTACCTACCTGCTGTTTGGCAGCTGTCCTACCACTGTTGTTCCCACAATCATTGACGTAATCCCAATGACAGCGAGGGTAATGCTACACACAAAACAGACATTAAATCAAAATAAGAAGTTCTGCTCACTGTAATAACACTTTCCCCCTTCAAAATGGAAAGGGATTGCAGAAATTCAATTATTCCTCAGATACTTGACTCATCCAGTTCTCTCAGTAATTCCCTGACCTGTTGCTCAAAGTCATGGTCTAGCAAAGGCAGCAGATTCAGATACTCCCATGCATGCAGAGTCAGGGACCTTTACAGCTCCCCTACCTTACACTTATACTGCCAATATACATAGCTATGGAGAAGCATTCACGGGAAAGATGCCCACTAGCCCTAATCTATTCCCCACAGTGAATGGCAAGATACAAGTGTTCTGAATGGTGTCTTAACCATTAAAAGGAGCCTTTAAGCAGGTTAATCTTCTGTATCTGCCAGTGCAGTCTTTGGATTAAAAAAAACTGAGATGATTTTTACCAAGAAAACATAAATCTATGCATTCTCAGACTGCCAAAATCCCTCAGCACCCATGAGCTTACCGTAGGGGCAGCAGGAAGAAGTACCGCACCATAACCCCAATGACCCACACAATAGTCAGCCTCAGGCTGATGTAACGGAAGTTGACATTAGTCCTTGTGAGGAGATTCCAGGAAAGTAGCTCTTCTGAGGAAAACCTTTGGGTGACTTCATCTTCTACAATGGCCTCAAACCCTTTTCTGCAGAAGTAGAAAATGTCAGATAATTCGAAATTCACTCGAGGCAGAGGTGCAATTTCTTTCTCCATAGGCGTTTCATCTCTTTCAATGATACCTTGGGAAGGAAAGGGTAACCACATGAGGAAATAATCTGTGAATTAACAATCATTCTCTAAATCATTTGTCACTCTGCACTACTCAAGGAGATACGTTTACTGTCAGAGCCCCCCCTCCTATAAGAGCAAGATCAGCTGGGTAGTTGAACACAGCATACTCTTCAGTAGGTCAGTTCCAACTTCCCTTCGTCACATCAACACCCTGGGGAGCAAATGCATCAAGTTCTGTTGCCTACTGAACAGAAAGCAAGAAGGCAATACCTTTGCCATCATATGCCGTGCTCTCAACTCTGCAACTTTATCCAAGACCATCTTATGCTTTCAGAAGAAATCAAGTGAGACCTTGGCCTTTACATTCCCTTCTGTGCTCTGTGTATTTAAAGGCATTCATTCTCCTCAGTGGAGGCTTCCCTGTTCCCTAAACCCATCTCATCTGATATTCTGACATCCCACAGCCACATTCAGCTGAAACACGTTCTACTGGTACTTGCCAAAGCCGCAGACCACAATATTGTGCATGGACCAGCTTTCAACCAAATGCACTTTTCTATAAGTAAGGACAGAACCACACAATTTTTTTTTTTTATTATTTTAGTTAAAAAATAAATTAAAAAAAAAAAAAAATCAAACAAAGCAAAACCCTCCAAAAACACAATATCAAGAAAGTTGTGCCTATAGGTGCCTTACCATAATTTACTTCAGCACTAACAGCTGTGTTTTAGTTGAACTCTGACCATGGCAATAGAAGAGAAGCCTGGACAGTTCAGAATTGCAGTAGCAATAACAAGTATTCCCTGTTTTCCTCCACCCTTTTCACTTTTTATACTTATGGTCTGATAAGGGCCAATTTCTCACTAGAGCTTTGAAAGGCAAGGACAAATTGTGTAAGCTAAATATAAAGATCAAGTAGCTGCTTTCTGGTAGGCAAGTCTGGCTCCAGAAACTGATGACTGAAGAAATTTAGAGTAACAGTTAACCAGAACAACCATCCCCTGAGACACTCAATTTGGATTACAGAGGTCCAAGTTCAGGTTGCCACTCTGTCAGACATCCTCTGACAAATTGCATAATCTTTGTGCTTCCATGTTGAGATTAGAAAAAAGGGAAAGGGTATAGCACATAACTTCTTCAAGCTACCAGGAAATTTCTACATTGTAGGATGTGTTTTTGCAGGAAATCTGCAACCCAATGAAGCCTTGCCAGCAGAAAAACTCTGAATATATTTGCTGTGCAAATCACATGCAACATTTAAACTACAAGTGATATAGGAAATCTTCATATTGCACTGCAGTATACATATGGGATAACACGGGAAGCTGCAAGATGCAAGTCCCACAAATCACTGAGGAAAATACTGAATAACAACATCTAAGATGTCACACTGAAGAAAAAAAAACTATTAGCACCTTCAGTTTTGAACCTGGCAACCATGACTTCCAATTCCACCACACCATCTCACTGCATCGTCCTATCATGAGCCTACAAATACGAATCATTACTATGGCATATCCAAAAACCCACATGCCCTTCAGGATCTAAATTTTACAATCATGCATCATTATCAAACGTTCAACAGAGTAGACTATACTTGTTTTGTACTTTAAACCCAAATCAGAGCTCTAGTTTGTGGTTCAATTTTTCTCTGTCGGTCCCTTAAACCTTTAAATGTGAAACATCCAGGACTGGAGGCAAATCAGTCCAGCTTATCTGCTACATACTGCTGGACACAAGCTATAGGCAAGAAACCAGGGGAACTCTCCAGCATCCATCACAGAAGTACCACTCTACTCTCCAGTTCCCAGAACTGGGAAACACATCCTCCTTATCCAGACCCTGGTTCAGCACCAGTCAAACAGCTGGCTCACCTGGCTCCAAATTCGTGACTGAAACCAGCCCAGGGTTCAAGATTATCACCCTTCTGGCAAGGCGAGACAGCCTGGCTGTAATGTCTTGCCTCATGAGCCTGCACTGTCCTTGCCACATGACACCCCCATGCACCAGCCTTGGCACAACCTACTCAGAGCCAAGATCTCAGAAGCACACAAAGGTATTACAAGCAGAATTCTAACACATGGTGCTCTGGTGATGTACTTAGCCTTCTTGTAATCAGGAGAGACACTTAATGGCCTTTAATCCCTTGGCCATGGGTAGAGCTGAGTTCATCAAAGACAGCACTATACAGGAGTACAGCCAACATCACTCAACCAAACAAAAAGCCATAAGAGCTGCTTTACTCACTGTTGCAGCATAAGCCTTAAGCCTTCGAGCTCATTATACCAGGCTCAAATTAAACACCATCTACTTACAAAGTAAGTACATGCTACATAGTAAGTAGATACTACCAGCATTATTTGCATAAGCCTTTCTTTTAGTGCATGTACTTTTCAAAACTGACTTAATAGCATTTTTGTCTTTTTTAAACCCACCAGCTTGAAGACAATAGAGCCAACACCCACAGAGATGAGACAGACATCAAGCCTCCAGCTACCTGCTCAGCCAAGAGCTACCACTGGGTCCAGCACAAACACATTGGTCTCTAACACAAAGGGACCTCAAGGTGACAGCACCAGGTAATTGCCCAAAGCAACTACAGCAGGCAACGTTTCTTTTGGGACTATTCCTTATCACATCACCAATGCAGGGGCACTGGCTGCCATTTCTGCCAAGAGATGTGAAATACACTTGATTTGGTGCTGCAGAGAAAGGTGGTGTCTCCTCAACCATGCTCACTCATCTTTCTGTGGTTTTTTTACTGAGGGGCACAATTTTAAGGTGTTTGGGGAAGACCATTTATGCTCCGCTTAGGAATAGGAAATTCTGCCCTTGCACATGCATCTACAATGCTTCCTCCTATCCCAACCCACCTCCTAGTGATGACTGGATGGTCAAGAAAGACAGAAGAGGTAATATACACACCCTTTCAGCACTTAACACGCATATGGGTACACACACAAACATTTACCTTTACCCTGTTTTAATCAACTACTCTGTAATTCATTATCAGCAGGAATTTCTCCTCCCTCAGTAAACATTGTGTAATGGGGCCTGCTTATGTCCTGTCACCTCAGGAGATGCCAACTCATATAATGCACTGCTATACCTACACCTGTCCTGGCCCTCAAGTACTTTCACCCACATACAGGAACCCAGTCTCCTAATCACAAGACAGTTATTCCTATGCTTAAAAAACTCCCAAGAGCAATATACAGAGCACAGCTTGGCACTGCAGACTTCACGTCTCCCCTGCTCCCCATACCTTCTCAAGTAAGGAACTGCTAAGACTCCAGCTTTCTGCAGAAAGAGACACCTATAGTGGGGAAAGGTTTAAATTTTTTATTTCAGACATAAAAGGGACATTAAAAAGTAGTGCTTCAGGCCACTGTTGCAACTCTGCAACCCCACCCATAAGACTGCTTGAACACAGCCCCCACACTATGCATGAATTCTCAGGACATTTTTACTATCACTGACACTGCTCCAGACAGTGGAGTACACTCAATTTAGTCCAGGTTCTGAACCACAGCACATATTAATTCTATACACCCCTCAGTCACACACACAGGAAATAGCTACTTGTGAATTTTTTGGAAAGATAGCTCATAGATAAATCTACTTTGTGGGACCTCTCTCCCTTTTCTTCTCTGGAGAAGAAATAATTATGTGTGAGAAAGATCAGACAACGAGGAAGACAAAAGCTCCTACTGCACAGCTAAAGCAGCACAGTTGGAACTCTTGCCCTCTCCCTGACCCACGATGTGATGAGACACTATCAGCCTTACATTTGCTGCATCACTGACAACCTGTGAAGCAGATAACAGGGCACTGACATTATTTGAAAGGACCTTGCCTCTCCGTCCAAAATACCCCACAACTCTCAGGACACTGGTGAGTGATACAAGGATGTCCTCTTTCTCAACCGCTTTAAAGTCAGCGCTTAAATAAGAAGTTTTAAGCTGTTTCAAGAGCTGCTGGGCAGTATTTCCAGTTCATTATTACAGGTGCTGACAGTTGCATCTGCTACCATTGAGGGCTGTTTCATGCCTGGCCTGCAGATAGTATGATACCAGTGTTTACAGTATTGATAAGAATACTTCTCTGGAGGGGAAACACACACAACCAGTTCAGCAATCCAGTCCCCATTACTGCATCATGTTTGCATGAGCTAATTCCTAGAATCAGGTAACAACTGACTTGTCTACTAACTGACAAGCTGGGCCTGTTTCCAGCTGTGCTGCCTAATGAGGGAACACACAGAAAATGCTGACACTGCTGCCAAATGCTGTCAAAAATGAGCAAATGATTAGCAATACTGAGGCATTCAGGAATCAGAAGAAAACCAACTGCAAGCTGCAATGCCTTTTTGAGCCTTCTCCTGTCTCCTGGACAAACTCAGATTGCTCACACAGCTCCAAAGTCTTACAGCCAACTCTGACCTACTACAGCCTACCACAACTTACACACAGCATGGGTTCAGAGATAGGAAAAGAACTAATTTCAAAATTAGGCCAAAGGAAGAATTATGAAGCAACTTTTCAGCTGTCTTTCTATAGACAATGAGCGTAAGAAGTTGGACAAACACTAACTCCAGGGGGCAAAAGGTCAATAGCAGCAGACTGAAAAAAGGGAATGAGTTTAACAACACACACTTTAATCCAGCTGCCATATCACAGAAAAGTACTGAGCTTGGGAAAGAAAAGTCCTGTCCAATAAACATTCAGATCTCCTCAGAGAATATTTAAGTGTACTCTGATGCTGTTAGGACTGAGATAGCTGGCCAGCAACCCTGCAGGAAGCAACCTAAAGAGATTTCAAGATAAAAATCAATCTCATATTTAAAACTGAAAGTTTCCATCAACTGAGAATGGTCTCTACCTTAAGCTCTACTTTGTTTTGTTAAACTTAATATTATTTCATACCCTTCATTTCCTCATTCTCTGTTTTTCAATCATTCAGTACAAGCCAGTAAAGAAGCATTTCATTCTCAGGAAGTTTGCAAGCTAGCAGCATTGCAAAACAATTAGATGTATCAGTGTGCTGATTTTGGCTGGGGTGGAGTTAATTTTCTTCACAGTGCCTGGTATGGGGCTGTGTTTTGGATCTCTGCAGAACACAGTGACGATAATATAGAGATGTTTTCATTGTTGCTGAGTAGGACTTACACAGAGCCAAGGCCTTTTCTGCTTTTGGTACCATCACACCGGTGAGGATGCTGGGGGTGCATGGAAGGTTGGGAAGAGACACCAAGACAGGTGATCGCAACTGACCAAAGGGATGTTCCATACCATATGGCATCATGCTCAGCATATAAAGTGGGAAGAAGAAAGAGGAAGGGGGAGACATTTGGAGTGATGCCATTTGTCTTCCCAAGTAACCTTTGCGTGTGACGGGGCCCAGGTCTCCTGGAGATGGCTGAACACCTGCCTGCCCATGGGAAGCAGTGAATTAATTCCTTGTTTTGCTTTGTTTGCCTGTGTGGATTTTGCTTTCCCTACTGAATTACCTTTCTCTCAAGCCATGAGTTCTCTCCCTGATCCCACTGGTGGGGGAGTGAGTAAGCAGCTATGTGGGGCTTAGTGGCTGGCTGGGGTTAAATCATGACAATCAGCATGTACCCACCCCACTTCTTTTCCAGTTCTCTCATGCACACATCTAACAAATTCATTTGAAAAACACTCAGTACTCCAACTTTAGAACATTAGTCTTATCCATTTGACTTTACTACAAGCTCTCACCATTAGAAGTCTTTGGCCTCTGCAGCCGTGGCTTTTTGGAACCTCTTTCTATCCGTAGAGTGGCCCACTGTTGAACAGAAAAAAAATATTAATTTCACAAATGCGGTATTCACTTAAGAAAAAAAGTCACCTCAAAAAAAAAGGCAACAGTTAATCAGACAGGTTGTGATTGTCAAAGAATATCTTCATCAGGTAATCACCACCCATCTTCCTCAGATGTGTCCACAAACCCAAACCCATACATGGTTCTACGAAGAAACAGACAAGAAAAAAAACCCAACCCTCTCCCAAATAAACAAAAAAACCCACACAAAACAAATAAACAACATTCAGTGCTAGTCAGTCCTTCCCAATTAGACTTGTCAGTCTTCAGAGAGCCAACTCAGTGCTTCAGCTTCTGTTCAGACACACAGCCACAGCCTGAAAGGCTTCTGTCAGCCCCGCTACTTGCACACCAGGCACCAGGCTGCATGAGAAGCTCCAAGAGCTGAGCTAGACAACATCCCCTGAGCACACAGCATGTGTTCACAAGAGCTGACAGACACATCACAACTCAGCCAGTCTTCTTTCAGACTAGTTTCACCATACTGAAGGCAAAAGAAAGTCCTAACTAGGTTAAGTCAAACTGAGTCCTGCACACAGCTAATTCTGCTAAAAACCAAAACAGCATTTGCAGCCATAAGTTGCATTTAAATTCAGACTCAGTTCAGAAAATGACTGCACCCAACAATTTTCCAAGCTGAATAAACCTGAAATTCACCTTGACTCTTCAACTGCTCATTTCTTGGCATTTTCATAGAACCATAGAATGGTTTGGATTGGAAGGGACCCTAAAGTTCATCTAATTCAAACTGCCCTGCCATGGGCAGGGATACCTTCCAGCAGACCTGGTTTCTCAGAGCCCCATCTAGCCTGGCCTTGAACACTTCCAGATAGGGAGAGTCCACAGCTTCTCTGGGTAACCTGAGCCAGCACCTCCTCACTCTCACAGTAGAAATTTTCTTCCTAATAACTAAACTAAACCTGCCCTCTTTCAGCTTAAGGCCATTCCCCCTTGTCCTGTCACTGTATGCCCTTGTGAAAAGTTCCTCTCCAACCTTCTTGTACTTCTTTACATACTACAAGGTGCTATAAGGTCTCCCCAGAGCATTCTCTTCCCAGGGTGAACAGCCCCAACTCTCTCAGCTTTCATTTTAAAGCTCTGAGCAGCAGATAAACAGGCCAAATCACCAGCTCTAGGGTACAGCTGCAGAGACCCTTCTCCTGCCCTTGGGAAGGGCTGCCAGCTCACTGGGATTAACCTCCTCTTTTTTCCCATGGGTGGGCTGAGGGAATGAAATTGAAATAGGTTATAAAGTACACTCTGCCCTCCAATCAGTGTCAAAGCTTCCCAGTTGCCCTGCTTCTCACAGAAACCCCTGGCAGAACCACACCAGAGTCAGGAGATTTCCTCTCGTTTCCAGTCCTGATGAGGCTGGAGGCAGTTCAACCTGTTCACAGGTTTTCTTGACCTTCGTCTGACTCCATTCCACAGACTGCTTTTATATAGCCCACTATCTCAGGCATCATTTTATTGGTTTAACAATTACAACACCTTTTCCACCCCAAAGCCTGTGATGTCAGAGTAGCCCTTCTGGCCTGGTTTTCTCCTTTCCCTACATGGCAACTTTGCTAAGTGATGGAAAGCTCAGCCAATGAGGGCTGACTCTGGGGCTCCCCACTATGCACATTAATTCCTCCTCCACAAGACTTCATACTGTTTCTAGGAATATAACAGGCATTTTCAAGACAGACAGGTGATCTGGGAGAAATGAGCTCATATCAAAAGATCAGGGTATCACCCTGTTCAAGCCTTAACAACTTAAGCAGCATCAAAGGCACACTTTTTTCAAAGCATACAGATGATGCTCACTGGTCTGCACAGGAAGAACCCAGACCAATGTTAAAACATTTATTTTCCACTTCTCCACTCTAACCAAGCTGTGGGGCATTTGGAGATGCAGTTTCCTTTTGGAAGGTCAGCATCCTGACTCATGGCATTATCTCCATCACATAATTTCCCAGTACGAGCCAGTACTGCTTACTGTATCAGATCGTGCTGAATCACAACTTACTCTGCCAATACAGTCACTTGCTTGCTCAGTTCTGCTGCTGCTAAGGCAATAGCTCTTCCAGGAACTCAGTACTTTCTGGCTACACGACATTCTCAGTAGTGTTATGACTATAAAAGTTCTGGGAAATACCAAATAAAAATATTGTTCAAGGAAGAAACTATTCATAATATTGTCATTTCTACATTTCTTCTATGAAATAGATTTAGGAGTACAGCGGAACCAGCACAATCATTTCCTTACCAGACTTGAACCATGGTAATCAATGAATTAAAATCTCCACAAACAGGTAAGTCACTTATCACATAGAGGAGAAAGAACATATTTGGCTAATGGTCTCAGCCATGTATCCTAGCAGAGAAAATAAGTTTTCACGTTTCAAATTTTCTGAAAGGGGTAATCAAAATCTGGAAGAACACTTTCTGCTTGGTGTTTAGAAAGAGCATGCAACACCCTCTTCACAAAGCTTTTGCTACAGAAATCCTGCAGTTATGAGTTCATGCTAGACAGTCAAAGAGGACACAGGCAATGACAGCCATGAGGACACAGGTTATTGAGACATACCTTTGTAATACTCAAAAGCTTGCAACATCCTACAGTACTACAGTATCTTTTGACGTTTTGCTATGCAAAGGAGGCAGTGGACTCTTCCCAAAGCAGACAGAAACTGCAGGATCACGTAACCCAAGTCAGTTTCTACTGCACAGATACTTTATCAATCCCACTGAAAAAAGTACATTCCTGCTTCCTAAGTAGTCTGACCTTTGCTCCACAGGTTCATCTAAGTCCAGAAAGGAGCAGTAGCCCACCTAGGGCATGGAGGGAGCAGTGGCAAGGAGACTGAAGTGCATAGTTCCCTTTGCCCTCTACCCATGCCTTCCCAGGAGTTGGGAGCACTGCCATGAGCTTGACACCAGCGTGGCATCTTGTACAAAGGTTGGGCAGAGCATTCCAAAGGACAGCTGACTTATGTTCCACTAGTCAATAGCTGAGGCAGTTTTATGTTCCATGCCAGGTCTCCCAGGGGATTTAAGCACACTTAAAAAAAAAAGCAAGGATGAAGCCAACTGCCCCTCTTTGTCAGGAGTCTTTGGCCACTCAAGAATCCACATCTACCAGATGCTACAACAAAGAAGTTTTAAGTCCTATATGTCAGCTTTCTTCTTTCCTCAATCCATCATATTTCCAAACACTATGCATGTTCTAGCCACCAAACAGCAAGACATTTTTACTTAAACTTAACATCTAATTCTTCCACGTATTCTCAGGCACCTGAAATAATGGCATTATCATCAAAGTCAAAATGTGAACTTTGATCGAGTGAAAAGCTTGTTTATATCCAGGCTAGAAAACAAAAGAAACACTACATGCAGCAATGTGAGTAATTTCCCTTCCTTCCTCCAAGCTAGGGATATGTCCCATCCATCACTGTTTCAGATGGTTCCCATGCTAAAGGACAACTTTATGCTACAAAGGGCTATCACAATCGGCGCTGATCCATCTCACAGAGGGGAAAATAATGTGTTTGTGTATTAGAGATCAAAAAGCATGACACAATTATAAACCACAGCCCCCATTCTACTCAGGAAATTAGCAAAAAGCAGACTGGAAGGTCTTTTGGGTCTGTCAGTAACACTGACACAACTCTAGGTGGCTTCTTCCAGCTGGTGAGCTGGTGCTGAGCAGGCAGTTTCAAACACCTTGGTGTAGATGTAAGTTTCTAGTAGGGATTCTTGAAGCAGCTTTCTGAAATGAGTATAAAACACCAGGCTCCTGAGCAGATTAAAAATAGTTCTGCAGCTGGGGCTACCCACTGAACTACAAACGTAGTTAGAAAACAGCATGATCACAGAACTACAAACATCACCACAAGTGTGCTCACAACAAAGTAGCTTGGATGCTTTAATCGCACAAGGCAGAATCTGAAGATATCACACTTCACTAGGCAAGGAAAACATCAAGTTTTCCCTGAAAAGGCCTCCCTCCTCATCCTCCTAGAAAAGACCTTGAATTCACCAGCACCTTAAGAAAAAAACAAAAACACACACAAAAGAAAAAAAAAATGCAACACACAGCAGGTCAGCAGCCAAAAGATCAATTTCACTTATACATCACTAAGCAATTGCCACACATATAGGACCTATGCAGTATTTGATAAAGAGACAGTCAGATCTCAGAGACAAAAATCACACATTATTTAAAAGAGATGTCAAAATCCCTTCCTAACTCCAGATAAGAAAGTTGCCAAATAGACAACTATTTCCAAAAACAAGCTTGACATGTTGCTTCATGAAATGATGTCTAGAGACACTTTGCTAGAATCAAAAGTCAAGTTATTAGGAACACTGCAAAGACTTCCCCTGTTCCCCTAACAGACGGACCTTAGCCTTTCACCTCATTTACCACCTTTACATCACCTCTGGCTTAATAGCAATGTTTGACAATTATTCAGAAGAGATGACTGAAATCTGTAGTCATATGAAGTTAGACCACCAGTGTTCCTCTATTTAAAGGCACTGCCATATCAGAGCCAAAAATTCACATGCTTGTTTAGGTAAGCACTCCTTGGAATCTCTCCAAACCTCAATAACAACAGAAAGATTTCATAGCACCTCCCACACAATGCTAACCTTGTTTAACACAGCAAAATCTGCATGGCAATTATTGGGTTGTTTTGTGTGAAGAGAGGACACCACCACCATCAAGAGGAGTAATCACTTCTGAGTGAGGGCAAAAGGTCCTCTCTCTGACCTCCCGTGCATCTTATTCTGACTGGATATCCTTGTCACTGCCTCCAAGGGCCAGTCCAAATTCTTCTGCACACATCAGCTGTATAGCAGGTCCTTCATGGTGGACAGGTATCCAAAGAGCAACACAAGAGTGCAGCTTTACAGGAGAACATCAAGGGCATCAGCAATGCCATTCAGCTTCTTTTATGCAAGCTTCACAAACTCATACTTTAAGACAAGCTCTGAATGCAGCTGCTGTTATTTTTTTAACAGCCTTTGCTTCCCAACAGTATCAGGAATCCTAATGTTCACATGCTGTGAAATTGAGAGCAGTTTCAGATCAGAGTTGCTGACCTGGAAGATGCTGCATTAATTAATGATGCAACTACAACAGAGGGTAACTCCCAGCTCTGCCAAACAAGGAGCCTTGATTTTTAAATCTGTGGTAAACATACATAAAGGCCTTCAAATGACTGGTGTCTAGGTTAATACCGGCCAGGGGTTTACTTCAAGATTCTGCAGCACATTTGCCAAAATACTATTCCAAAAGGCAGTTCCAAACCCTGTAAACAAGGGTGCGTCACTCATATCAGGCATGTCTCCAAGACATGCTCCTCATTACCATCCATGCTGGCAGTTTTCAGAGCTACTCTCTCACTTCGGAGTTCTCACGTACTCTTCTGCCCAGCAGTCCTTGAAGGATACCAATTACACAGACATAAGCCTTCACTGACACAGTGCAATGACATTAGTCAGCAAAGCTTGCTTCAGAGGCCAGTGAGTTATGGAAGAAACCGTCAAAACCCACAATGACTCATATATTTATCAGCTTACAGCTTCTCCTTTTCCCTTCCCTGCCCTTATAGCCAGCACCATATGCAATCCTGATGGTGATTCATGGGAAGAAGCTGCAGCCTGACATACCTGGGACAGGACATAACAGTCCATCCCATTTATCCTGCACAGCCACAATCTTGTTTGACCATAGGCACTGAAAAGTCCTTTTTCCCCCACAGATACATTCTTTGCACATTTAGCTCCATTCGTATAGCCAAGGTCATCTGCAACACAAGTAACTTGGGCTTGAACCTCGTAGCTACCAAATAATGTTACACCCTTGTTCAGCAAAAGCACGTTCCCTGCAGGGCAGCATAATAAGCCATCAGAAAATGCTTCTGTTACAAGGGGCCGCCATGAAACCCTGATGGATCAGTTACAGGACAAGAAACACACCTACGATTGCAAGCATCTGTTGGGCATTAGAGAAGGCAAAACCAACCACACAAGAAGTGTTCCCTGCTAACTGCAAGCCCCACAAGGAGCCTCGAGAAATTTGGAGGGGGGGGGGGGGCAGATGGGGAGGGTAGTGCATTCAGAGTGCTTGCAGTCATCAACAAACCATTAGTCCAAAAATAGACAATAATGTGATGTTACTTAATAGTCAGGTTGGTTGTTTCCTGACACAAATGTGACCCAATAGCTTCACTTCCCTCAGGCCTTCGTTTCTTAGTATTTCACAAGTATCATGCATCACAGTTTCTTGTCTTTGAAAAAGACAAGAAACATTTTCCCATTAGAAAGATCAAGCGGGGCAGTTTGTACACAGTGTTGCTGACAACAACCCTACCCCGTCTCAGGTAGCTAGGCATACACAAAAAAAAAAAAAAAAACCAAACAAACAAGCAAAAAAGCCCTAGCTTACTTTAAAAAACACCAAAATAATGGAATTAGTTTTTAACAAATGGAACTGAAATGTCAAGCAGAGATCATCACTCGGGGTGGGGCAGGAGGCTCATTGCTACTGCCAAATATATAGGCACACAGTCTAAGCAAGTCCTGCAGATCTTCTACAAACCAATGGAAATAGAGAAACACATTGCTCTGCTCTGTGGGCCTTACTGAAAGACAAATGACTTTCTGAAAGGCTGGGTTTCTCCACTGCCTGGCAAGACAGCCTGAATGGCTTGCAGGGACCACATCAGCCCCAACTCACATTAGAGCTAGAAAAACAGGCAATGGATTGAGAAGAAAAATGAGACCAAGAGATAAAGATGCACTAAATTTAATATTTGAAGCTATCTGATGATGTTGAAAACCAAACAGGCAGAAATGCAGCATGCTGTGGTGATTGCAAGAGGTAGTCTCCAACATTTCAGTAGTAGGAAAGATTTCTGCAGCAAGTGATTTCACAAGCATCAGCACAGCAGGTGACTAGCCCAGACTAGCTCCTCGCAGGGGTAAACAGCTGCTAGAGATGTTTTTGCAGCAGTAATCCCACATTTTTAAAAACTATACGTCTAGTAACATTGTAAGGGAAGCCACAGGCAGAAATGAGCAGTTTCCTAAAAGTCTGGCGAGTTTGGTAAGGCAATTCAGAAGCCAGTTAATGTACTTGAAGGAATACCCATGTGACTGGGACAAGCAGGCTTTCTAATAGCAAGCGGTCTGCCTGCTGTACTTCATCCCTCTGGTATTAACACAACTGGTCATGACTTTCTACTCTTTTTTACCCCTTATCACATAGAAAAAAATATAATCACATAGGAAAAAAATCTACTTATATGCTCCATAAAAAGCTGGTAATCCCTAGTGCAGTACTTAGGGGTCAAAGGCAACCCAAAAGAAGCACATCCTCATCTGTACATGCTGTGTTTCACTGAGAAGATTGTGCCACGCTGAGGCAGCTCAGCATAGAGAAAAAGCTATTGTGCACCAACTGATGTCCCTTGTCTGAAATGTCAGATGGTCAAAGTACAAAACCGCTTTGTTCCTAAAAGGAGCTTTCCATCCTCTTTCTTGGACCATGCTTCCAGCACTGGGAACAAGCTTCTGCCCTCCTGAAACAAGGGGAAACAGATTTTTTCCTTATTGGCAGGAAAAAATCCAAGCACAAGTCTCCTCCTATCCCCAGCTTGCTCCATACCACAGCCTACACAAAAAGTGAACACCACAGACTCATATGCCCTGTTTCATCTGACGTGACAGAGGACCAGCACATGTGCCACAATGAACTGTAGACTCTCCATCTATTTAGTCCCTGGACTATGGAGAGACTTGGACCCTTATAGCAGATTAGCTTTAATGAAGCATGTTTTTTACCTGAAAACAGATACCATGTAGGAAACAAACAGCACAGACACTGTCCTCCCACTGCGCCTGCTACATGTCAACATGTGCCCTCCCACTATGTCCTCACACATGCCAACATGTGGGATATAAGCAGGCAAAGCCAGAGAGCAAGTCAGTATTCATCTGGGGTGTACAAACACCCACCACTTTCTGCAGTTCCTGTGATCCAGCCCATCAAAGAGGCAGCAAAGGCAGCAGCAGTACCATTCTAACTGAGCACCCTGCAGGCCCAAGGGCCCACCCTCCTCCTGGGAAAGAGACAAGGGAGACCACCCGGGAGATCCAGGGCTGGAAGCTCAAGAAAGATTAAGTTAACTGTTCTTCTGAAGAAGGCCTCAGCCCATTAGAGACTGCAACATCCTATGACTCCACATAGCCAGAAATCTCCTCTCAGGAGAAAACCTGCAGCCTTGATCCAACATCCCAGGCAGTTTCAGACACCCAGGCAGCAGCTATGGATTTAGCACTTTCCACTGATAACGTGATTTTGGCAGGGAAAAGTCAGGGGCAACAACACCTATCTTCACGTGCTCTTGCAGGTGCTGATTGAAATGGCTGTAAGGCAATCAGCCTGTCTGTCAGGCTTCTAACCAAGGCAGACCTGTGAGTCAATGAACAGGAGACATTCCACAACAAACCACTTCCTTTCAGGGGTTCTCTCTTTGCAGGTATTCTGAGTACAGAGAATCCACAGGCAAAGCAAGGCCAAGTTGAGGTAAGTGGACTATCTGAGTGAATTGAGCTTCTTCACTCTCCTGCAGCAGGTCCACCTTAGGTGACCCTTCTCGGAACACTTCTCAGTTTTTCATTGTTTTTATTTTCACAGATATAATATTTTGTGTAGTATTTATGTTCAAAATAATTACATATTAATATAATTTTTAATATATTGACTGGCATGTCATTCTAAAAAGTGTTTCATGGAAAAGTAATGGCAACTCTCAAGTCATTATTTCCTCCCTTAGGCAACAGAAGAGCTCTTGCAATTAACAGTCGTAGATATGCTGTCAGATACTTCTCCATACTTTTGCCCAACACATTTTGAGTCACCTCTTCTCACAACATTTGACAACACTAAAAAATAATGATAAATGATCTAAGAATAAAGAATGCAAACTGTGGCTAACTACAGGTGACGGCAAGTCATCCAAATAATACTATCTCACTAGGACATCTGGATTGCTCCCTCAGGCAAGTGTGACCTTCACACCCTCACCTTCTGCTCCAAAAACCTTTTTCTAGTAACAGCTGCATCTTCTCTCCTTAACAGTTATCATCCTACCGTTCACAGCCCCAGAAAATACTTCGAGCAGATTCATTCTCACCCAAAAGCCTTAAAACATTTCAACGTGAGGCATTAAACAGATGCTATTTAAATAGGTGTGTTGGTGGGGGGGGGTTAAGCCAGGCACGGAGGAACTTGAATGCACTGAAGTACATGAACAAAGTTTGCTGGAAAACCTCAAAGAACAAGATGAATTTAGACAAAGCCTACTGTCCACAGTCACATACTGATGTATACACAGCACTGACTATGCTGTGAGTCATTTTACTTTTCCTCCTTACAGCTGTTCCTTGGCTTGGGTGCCCCTCCTCCTTAGAAAACGCATCATAAAGATTTAAACCTGATCACTTCCATCAGCAATTTTAAACACTTGCTCCTCACCACCACCAAGTGCTTCAGAGGAAGCATTTTTGCACATATACGAAATACGCCCCATCCAGAAAGCAGCTCCTTTGCGAGCAGCCAGCTATCCCAGGGACGGGCGTGCTGCCAGGTGTTCATCCCCGCCAAGAGGGCATCACCTGTCTCAGGTGGGGAGCAGCCACGCCGAGCAGTGACAGCCGCACCCAGGCCATGGTACAGCCTCAGGGAACAAGCTGTTACTCCGCTCTCCTGCGGGTCCAAGGGGCACACGCCACCGAATACATTCATACACGCGTAGAGTTCCACCCAGGGGGCTTTTTAAACCCCAAAAATGCAAACCTGCCAGGCAGGATGCAATCCCACACACCCACCCAGACCCTGCCCTCCACAGCCCTGGCTCCTCAAGGAGAGGGCACAGGGGCTGGCACCCCACACAAGGGGACACCCCACAGAAGGGGGACACCCCACAGAGGGGGGACACACTCACAGAGGGGGGACACACTCACAGAAGGGGGACACCCTCACAGAAGGGGGACATCCCGCCCCAGGGGACACCCCACACAAGGGGGACACCTCCACACAAGGGGGACACCTCCACAGAAAGGGGGGGACACCCCCACACAAGGGGGGACCCCACACAAGGGGGGACACCCCCATCCCAGGGGACACCCCACACAAGGGGGACACCCCACAGAAAGGGGGGGACACCCCCACAGAAAGGGGGGGACACCCCCACAGAAAGGGGGGGACACCCCCACAGAAAGGGGGGACCCCACACAAGGGGGGACCCCACACAAGGGGGGACACCCCACAGAAAGGGACACCCCACCCCAGGGGACACCCCCATCCCAGGGGACACCCCCATCCCAGGGGACACCCCACCCCAGGGGACACCCCACCCCAGGGGACACCCCCACACAAGGGGGAACACCCCCGCCTACCTCCAGCGTCTTCACCAGCACCCACATGTAGGCCTCGGAGATGCCGAGCGAGACGCCGAGCACCGAGGGCAGCACGATGAGCCCGGTCACCAGCCACAGTGCGCCCACCGCGGCCGCCAGCACCGCCCACACCGCCTCCATCGCGGCCGCACCCGCTACCCTCCTTATCCCGTCTCCCTTTATCCCTATCCCTGTCCCTGTCCCGCCCGGCAGCACCGCGCAGGGCCCGGCCCGGCCCGGCCTGCCCGCCGCCGGCCCTAAAGCCCCGCGGCCGGGCCCGCTCCGCCCTCGGCACCGCCCCGGAGCGCGGGGTGTGGCGGGGCTGGGCCCGCCGGGGCAGGGCCGTGTGGGCCCGGGGGGTGTGGAGCGAGGGGATGTGGAGCGAGGGGATGTGGAGCGAGGGGGATGTGGGCCGAGGGGGCTGCTGTCAGGGCAGGGCAGGGGAAGGGGCCGCGGCAAAAGAGCCCCGAGTGGGGACAAACGGCCCCAACGGAGGCCGGGGGCGGCGGGAGGCCGGTGTGAGAAACAGAGCCTCACCCGTGTGAGTTTATTTTTTATAAAAAAGGTTTATTATATGGTAAGAGCAACGCAGGCCTGGACACGAGGGGGGAGTCTTCGCTCCACCAACTCGTGCCTCAGGTACAATGTGTGTCCGGCTTTTATCCAGCCACTTTATACATATTCATTACGGGGTATACATATGAATTTTTACATACTTCTCCTTATATGGTTACAATTAAGTCATTATTTTCACAACTGGTTAATTACTACATTACAATTTAGTATCTTGATAACTTCCCACCATAATTCAGGTATTCCTTGATAAAGGGGTGACAGGAGATTTTGGGGGTCATGTACAATTTGGTGTCTTGATAACTTCCTACCATAATTCAGGTATTCCTTGATAACGGGGTGACAAGGGAAATTTTAGCATTTAGTGATGTGACAGATTCCCTATCATAATTTAGGTATTCCTAGATAAAGGTTCAGGGAAACTGATGACCTTATAACAGTTGGTTTTATTTTTTTAATGGGGGTGCAATAAAACCATTTGTTCCCTATGGCACGAATCATATACATACTTATTACCACCCCAATCCCGCTGGGCTGGGGTGGAGGTGCCTAATCGCCCTTTTTTTTGTGAATAAATTCTTTCAGATGTCCAAGCTGAGCCTCAGCTGGCTCACTTTATCCCCCTGGAGCAGAGCCCACGCCGCTCCTGTCCGTATGGGCAGGGGGGATTCCCGGGTGCGAGGGCAGCCAGGCCGGGAGACAGCGGAGACACCTTTGTGGAAAAACACACCTGTGGACTGAGGGGGGAAAACACGGGAAAAGCCCTCCTGAAGTGACCCGTGTCCAAACGGGAGCATAAAGAGATCATTTGCTTGGTGTTGTGCTACCGACAGGGCCTTTGACCCTTGGCGCAGTTTGGCAGAGCGGGCGGCTCTCAGTGCAGAGGGATCTTGTGAGAAATAAAAAAACATGGGTTTATTACAAGCAAATTGTTCATTAACTCAAGAGTTATTTTTTCTTTAGGTGTACTGCAGAAGTTGTAAGGCACCAGGTCCTGTCTGGGGCTGGTGCCAGGGACAATTTGCATTTGGGAATAGGGAATTATGAAAGCAGATAAAGATGTGGCCAAAACAAGCCACAGGACAGGCCCTTTGTGTGCAGAGGAAAGGGGTCATTCTGATCAGAAGACACCCTCCCCCTGCACAGGGGGCACACCAAACCCACCCAGGAGAAGAGCCCCACTCCTCTCATTATGCTAACTCTCGGGACACATAAAAAGCATGATTTTTAGGGTGAGGGGGTGCTTTTTGGACCTTCGTGGTCAGAGCACCCCGCATGTGCTGAAATAGAAACTTCCCTTTTTCTGCTAAACTTCTTTATCTCGCCGATATTTGTATCTTCACTAAATTGAATGAAAGAGATTTTTCTCACAGATCTGAAACCTCGCACTGTCTGCTGGGCACAGAGTGCTTGAAAAGAGACATCTGGAGAGGCAAATGGGAGCCAATGCAGTTTCCACGGGAGCCTAAGGAGGCCACTGCCAAGTTTGTCCCAGATATTGGTGAAGTAAGAAAGCTTTTGTTTTGTTGGAGTGAGGCTTTTGGTATGTTTGGTTTTATTTCAAGAGCATGATCTCCTCTAACTTTTCTGTGTGATTAACATCACCTTACAAAAAGCGCTTTCAGACATGATACTGCACCCATAGGTTTACAAACCAACAATTCCAATTTCCCAACTAGGGACTCCACAAAGGCACCAATATTTCAGGAAACCAAGTTCTTTAGTCTCCTGGCTATGGGTAGAGATTCTTAAAAACTTGGACCTATGCATCTACATCGAGTGCTGTTATTAGGTGGCATCCTTAACTTGTCAAAGCTGCCATTAATGCTGGTATCCACTGTGGTGTCACCTTTGCTATGTCCTGAAAGAAGCTTGATATCAGCTGTCTCCCTTCTGTATTCAGCAAGGGACAGCTAAGCAGTCATATTGCCCACTGTAGCATGTGCCCTGACTGCAAAACCCATCAAATTCTGCCCAGGAAAGCAGCAATAAAACCCCTCAGAGCTCTCACCTACAGGTCTGCTTGTAGAAGGGGTTAGGTAAGCAAGGAGCACCTGTCAGACTGTTCTGGTTTCCAGATGCCCCACTCAGAATTTAGAATGAAGTTTGACCTTGTGAATCTTTTGGGTATAGCAACACTGTCATCTGTCACCGTGGGTTGTTCCCTGGTTCCTTTTTGCTGTGGTGAGACAGAGGAAGAACAATGTTCTGTGGAAACCAGCTCTTGTGGCTCTGGGCAAAGAGTGGCAGACCTGAGCAGAAGTGACCCATGCAGAATTGTATCCAGGCTAGCACAGGGATTTATTGAGAACAAAACCAGCACATTACCTATAAAACAGGGATTGCTACTTACAGAGTGGCATCAGCAGGGGCTTCCCAGATGTGTCAGGGTCTTATATGATATGGAGGCACAAATGCTGGAGACAATTCCTGCCCCACAGAGTTTGAGTGAGAGGTCAGCATGGAAACTATAAATGTTTCATGCTGAGCCTTTACATGCAATGGAACTACTCTTATACTTACAGGGTTTTGGAAGGCAAGTGGGAGGCAGCTGAAGAGGCAGCAGCAGGAATTTGGGGTGCCTGGAGAAATGAGGCAGCAAGTGTAAGAATAGCTGTGTGACAAGGAAGCAGGCTTGAAGACAAGGCCAGGGCACAACAATAAGGATATGCAGAGGGACAGGCTGGGGCATAGGGGTGGGCTACAGTGCAGCACTTGGTACTTTGGGGGACCTCTGACAGCACTCAGAGGATAGGAGGCAAAAAAAATCAGAAAGAGGAAGGGCAGGAACTTGTACTATGCAACATTTGGTTTTGCCTGCAAATGGTTAATTTGGACTTTCCCCTTGCATTTTTTTTTCCCAAAAGATGAGTTAAGTTTTCTAGATTCCAGCTCTCCTAATAAGGAATTTCTGCTCCTGAAAGATTATCTCTCTTGTTCTTTTCTGTCTTATTGCCTTTGGTTTTGTTTCTTCATCATGTTTCTGACCTTTCCCTCCCTTGCCACCTATTCTGCTTTATTTTGTTGTCCTTTCCCTTCATGATTTGCACACATTTTTCTGTGATCATTTGTCCTGCTACTTCTCTTCCCTTTTTCACTCATCCTTCTTTTCTACATGGTTCCATCATCAGATTCTAAAACCTTAATCAACTGTCTCGTGTGACTGGGAAACAAACTGAACTAATGGGGGTAGGGGCAGGTTGGTTGCCCGTGTGCTAGCAAGCTGTGCTGCCCAGCCTTGTAACTGAACACACAGCAGCTGGGATTCTTGGGTGGGTGGAAAACAAATGTCCATTGTAATCTCCATGTATTAGATCTCAGGTCAAGCTATAAATGCAGAGCAAAGTGGTTCTGAACACTGTGCTCTTCTCATCACCACATGCTCTGCAATGCCTGATGTTGCAAGTGGGAGAACTTACTTTTCCACAGTGCTTTCTATCCTCATAAGTGAAGAATTTTGCCTTATGGTACGCTCCTAGCTAATTATCTGTCTAGCAGATCAGAAGAGGCCAGAAAACAGTGTTAGCCACTGTCTAACACTGACTTTCAAATAACTGGCAACAGCTGTAATTTCTCACAGCACTTTTCGAAGGCGGCCCTACAAAATCAGGTGAGCTACATGGGAAAGGCATGCATGGATGCTGTTGTGTGCCAAGAAACTCCACAGGTTCTATCTACTCCTGCCATGGCCATTTGGCTGTGTGTGTGATCATGACCAGCCCTGGCATGGCCCAGCTGTCAGCATGGGCCGTGGTAATGCCAAAAGAGCTGCAGGAAGCCTTACTGGGGATCTCTGTTCCTTGTCTCAGGAGCCAGATTTAAGTTCAGGCCCTTGCCTGAACTATGCTGTGGGTATGCCCATGCCTGGCCTTGTACCTTGCTGATCCTGTGCTTCCCTGCCTGATGTATCTTCTGTCTTGACATCAAACCTTTCTTCTCTTTATGGTCAGGCTTGGTGGCCCTTGGAATGCAGCTGACCCCTGTTGCTGTCACCAGCTGACCTGGCTCCCCTTGTTCAAGTGCCATGGGGGCACGCTCAGGTGCCTGTCTGCTTTGCTCTTACCCTTGTCCCAGCCCTGGGGGAGCAGCCATGCTTCTCCTTGCTGAC
Organism: Margarornis squamiger; assembly: GCA_035222235.1. Lineage (NCBI taxonomy): Eukaryota > Metazoa > Chordata > Aves > Passeriformes > Furnariidae > Margarornis > Margarornis squamiger. The sequence goes on along the minus strand of JAWWTY010000123.1, from coordinate 12,262,406 downwards.
AGACTCTGCACACAGTCCTCAGGGTGTGGGTCAAAAGCAGCTTTATTCTTCTTGGGAAATGTGCTTTTTGGCACTCTTGCCAGATATTGCCCTTGCATAAGTAATCATAGTGTTAACATTGAAACATGACTAAGCAAGCTAATAGGTGTTTTGATTAGAAACAAGAAACAGAAAAATGAAACCCTATTGTTTTTGGCACTGTTCAAATGATGTGCAATGCCTCATTCTCAAAGTCACGCTCTATACTTCTCCACGTGATGTGACATCCCTTCTGTGGTTAGACTTGAGGACATGGTAATCTTGTTTTCTCTGGTTATCTTACTCAATAAGTTTCTCTCTCATTTGGGACTCCTGACTTACACAGAGACAGAAGGCATTCTGAAAGAGGAGGGTGATGGTGTAACTTGAGCACAATCACAGAAGTGCCCACATCAGACTTCTGGCTCTAAACCAGTTCTCATTCCTAGGAAAGACGGGAGTCAGATGTACATCTGTCGCCTCAGGATTCCTCTGAATTCAGATGACGTGGCTTGCTTCTCTTCTGGTGAAGACAGAAAATAACACTGTACACTTTCTGGGAAGGTCAGATCAAGAGCATGCCTAGAGGATTGGCTGTCGTCATTAAAACCAAAGTCAGGTTTCTGTACTTGGTGTTCTCAGGTGTGGTGGGTTGACCTTGTCTGGGTTGATCTTATCTGGGTTGACCTCAGCTGGGTTGATCTTATCTGGGTTGACCTCGGCTGGGTTGACCTCATGCACGAAGCCACTCTGTCACTTGCCCTCCTCAGTGAGCAGTGCCAGCACTGCTCAGCAGTAGCCAAAACACTGGTGTATTTTAAACACCACTCCAGCTACAAATACAAAGCACAACAGTGTGAGGGCTACTATGAGGAAAGTTAACTAACCCAATACACCGTGTTTTCTGCAAGTAAAAGAAAATGGTTGAATTGTTTATCCTGACACTTTAAATGGCTTTTGAGTATTCAGGCAGTTTACTTGGAAACAGGAAAAAAGGCTTTTGCTGAGGGTTTTGTGCTCCTAGTGAAGAATATGTCCTCTTAAATGCAAGGAAAAGTGAGTTAGAACAGGATGTTCCTAGCCCTTCACACTGTGCCTTTGGCATTCTCCACTTACAGCATGTTAACTGTGCACATTGAATTTCTCCTTGAACTTTTCCAACCTATGTGATTCTGTGATTCTCTTGAGAGGTATCATAAGCTAGAAATTCTGATACTTCAAAATATTAGGATGTCAGACGTGATAACTTTGTATTAGGAATATGCAGTTGAAAAAGATGATCTTTGGAATGGCTGTGCAGTAGCGCAGCTGATCTTGTTTCAGTAACTTCAGTTTTACAAAGATAACATCCCAGATCAGAATTCAGTCATCTGTCTGCTGAGAAGGACCATGTGGCTATTTCTGCCTTAATGATTAAGGAATATTCCTAATGATCTCTGAAGAGCTGTTGCAATTTGACAGCAGGAAATTGTTCTGCCTTATGAATATGCAGCAAATATTTTAAAGTAGACTTTTCAGTGGTTTCCTTAGCAACCACTCTTCTTTAGAGATCGATGCATGCTATCAAGTATCCTGCTGGATTTGGACCAGCTTTGCAATATTAAAAGACAGTCGTTTAAGATGCTGCCAGGTCATGCACACTTCCTCACTGTCCAACAGCCCTGGGGCACAGAGGGAAGCCCTCTGCTTGCCAGACTTTTCTCCAGACAGGCAAGGGCACACCTCTTGGTGGTGAGCTCATACAGACGTCCTGATGGGTGGAGGAGCTGGCTGGCTGTGCTGACCATTGGCTGCTCTCTCATCCAGCAGCCCCAAAGAATAGGAGGGCTTATATCTCATTCATCTGCCCTCCATCCCCCCATCCCAAGAAAATGCTGGTGACTTGTAGTTCTGCTTTAAGAGGTATCAAGTACAGCTCTTAACTGAACAAAGCCCATATTCTTTTTTTTGTCTTATATCTCAGGTGTGTGGGCCATCATGTAATTTATCTTTTAATCCCATATTTAGTATTTATGATCAGTAGGAATGCAAAGCCATTAATGGTGGAGAATCCAGGAGGTGTCATTATATAAGTTAAATAATTTAGTGAATTATATAAAAAAGCACCTTTTCTGTTCTTCTCCGACGTTTTAGAGTAATGTATTCTGATTTGATTTGTCAACCCTATTTCCTGTGGGCATCCGGGATTTAAGGCAGCTTTAGCAGAGCTGACCTGAGAATCTTAAAACAAATGCTGCTCATGGGAAATATGTTTAACAGTGATTCTAATTGAGGGCGTTTGCCTGGTGTTTGTCACCAGCCCTGTGAGAGCCTGATCAGATGCCCCAGCAGTGCTGGGGTCTCTGGGGGCAGAATTATCGTAATTTCTGGTTGGAAGTTTAAAGCTTTTTCCTGCTGCCATAGAGTAAAAAGGAATGAGAGTAATTTTCTCCTGATGCCTTCCCATGATGTGTGTTTGCTACCTTGCTGCAAAGCCTTTATGTGAGGCTTCTCTCTAAAGCTCTTCAGAGGCATGGAGGCACGTTCAGTGCTGAGTAGGGTGAGTTCTTTTGTTCTGCCCTTCCACCTAGGGGGTCTGGGCTTCTGAGTGTGGTGGGAAATGCCAAGTCTTACTGATAGACTCCTAAGTGAATAATCAGGGTGTTGCTTTGAGAGACAGGCGGATTTTCTGTCTTCTGTGCCAGAGCTAAAAATTGGAGTGGGTAGGCAAGAGTGAAGAAGAGGGGCTGCCAGTGCCAGTGCCCTGTCTGTGACAGTCACTGCGTTGTTGGTCTGAAATAGCCCATGCCTGTTGGCCTTCAGAGCTGGGCTGTGGTGGCCTTTTGGGGGCAACTTGGAAAATAGGGTGCTAAAGCAAGGTAATTGCTGACCAGCACCCTTCAAGAGATTCTGATACTTGTGTTTCTTTAGGTAAGCCTGCTCTGTAGGAATAGCTTCTTGTTTGGCCCTGCTTTTCTTTCTGTAACTCTCAAGAGAAAGGCTTTTCTATAACTGAGAGGGGAAAAGTGTTTTTGAAAGTAGCTGCTACTTTGTATTCCTGCTTTTGAAGGAAGAAATCAGCAGAAATTTCCCAAGGTAGAAATCATGCAGAAGTCAGCCCATATGTGACTCAGTCTGTGGCATTATTGTGCTCAACAGCAGTTTCTATTTCCTGTTGATGCTTTACTCATCTTTGCTTACTTGTTAATCCAACCACTGCCTGCTATTATAGGAAGGGTTACTGCTTCACCCTAAGAGCAAATAGGAAGAATAGAATAATAGGCATTCAGTGTTATAAATCCATCCCCTCCTGTAAGACAAAAACTGAGGCAATTTTCAAATTAAATTACATGTCTGTAAACAAACTGAAAAGCACAGGGCCCACATGCAAGATGAAGTCTGGTAGCATCGTTTTGTAATGCAGACGATTTCATGAAATCTTGTGTTTACAGGTGAATGTGTGAATTTGCAGGGCCTGACCCAAAGCGTATGGGAACTTCTGAGGATCCTCATGCTGACTTAGCATGGACTGCACTGGGTCCACAGGAAGATGGATGTGTTCAAAATCACGTCCAGCACTGAACAAAAGCCTCAGCCATTTGCAATCTTTGGTTTTGGCATGAGAAATACTGTTTGTGAGCAAAGTTCTATGTGTGATCTGTGCCAGCTTTGCCATCTGCCTTCTATATGGGCACATTATAGGCACAGGGAATCTGGGGTGCAGCAGTTGCTGTGATTCTGCACTTGCAGACTACCTGCTGCTGTCACCTTCTTCTTACATCCTTGGTTGTTTTAAAACTCAACGTTTGTGCTGATTGAAAGATACAAATTATATTGTCAGCATTTGAAGGAAAAGGCTTGCTTAGTTCTCAGGACAACACAATACAGGGAAAGGAAAGAGATAATATTTGCATTTAATTTCATTCACAGAGTGGAGGTGTCATGGTTACGCTGTTAAATGTCACACTGTGCTTACTCTGCTTGCATCTCTTCACCTGGGCAGGATTAACTACCTAGGATGATACTTAGGAATATTATTTGAATATTTTCAAGACCGAGTGGAGGGTAATTCAGAAGCCAGCTTTGAAAAGAGCTGCAAATACAATAGGAAGTATTAGTGAAAATAAAAATGAAGAATGCTCTTAATTCTTGGCTGTACTGTGTCGGGGGGTGGCAGAGGTTACCTGTTTTTTTGCACCTAACTAAGGGAATGATAATTTTGAGGAGGTAAGCACATCCTGATTCAGTCTGTCACCTATTGTATTCAGGGCAAGCCTGGCCCAGGTCTGGTCGTGAATGAATACTGAAACACCAGAGGTTATTCCTTAGTAAACAGGAGTGTTCTCTCACAGATTCCCAGGGGTTCTAACTCCACATGCCTTGGATCTCTGCTTTTGGAGATACTTGTTTGCTGCTCAGCCCATTTGGCCTTTGCCTTTCAGTTGAATCATTTTGCACAGTTGCATCTGTGCATGATTATGTTCTCTCTCTCATTTGGGGTTTCAGGTTGCCCCCAGCCTGTATTTAGGGTCTCATCTTTTTCTATGCCACCATAAAATGACTGTTTTTCAAGCATGGCTTGGTCCATGTATTGAAATAAGCAAAAATGTGTTTTATGCTTGGTGCCACAAATAACCAAATGTATGAACATGTCAGACCACATTCAGATAAGATCTTGGAGAGATGCAGGACATGCAGAAGTGCAACCATTCCTTAACCCAAAACACAGTACTGTCAGGCATATCCCACATATCTTCCTCAAATATAAGTATAGTGCTTTTGTTTAGTGTTTCCACCACCAAACAAGCCGTGAAGCTTTTTCAACAATCCACTTCCATAGGGAATTAATGATACTCAGTGCTTTTTTCTAAAACTTTTTTTTTTTTTTGAGGGGGTGTCATCTCATAGCAATAAAAAAGTTCTTATTGACACCAGTAAAGTTTTTACTGTAACACAGAACCAGCCAAAATGCTCCATGAAAGTACATTTAACTTCTGTTAAATCTCCCCCTTCTGTGGCCCCATTCCCTTCCTCCCTGCAATCATCATGCTCCAGCTATGGCTGGCCAGAGTCCCCTGTTACACAGAGCACAGTGTGATGCAGTTGCACTCTGCCAACACCTCTGTTGTTTGAGGATTTACAAGGTCTGTTGTTTTTAAACGCCCTTGCAAGGAACAAAACCGTGTACATATTCTGCTTCTGTCCTAACAGCTGTTGATCCTAAATCACAGTGTGAACAGCAAATGAGATGCTAGATTGCATGTTTTCCAACATGCTGCTGTAGTCCTGGGATGAAACTGCAGACCTGGAGTGGAGGATCCTTTCCACATGTTGCAGTGGCCATAATCAGACGCTGGGCAGCTGGGAAGGAGACACAGGAGACATGGACCCTAGGTCTTCATTTCAGGAGAGCCAAGACCAGAAGACCAGCTGTTCGGGTGGGCATTAATACCCTGTGCAAGGTGAGTTGAGTTGCCTGCTGTTCCTGCAAGATTTATACTTCCTCCTCTCTGTGGGCACCTCGTCCCTTTTTCCTTTGACTTGGCACTGAGGCCTCTTCTTACCACAACAGTGACAATGTTTCTGAATTCAGCATATTACTATGTGAACCTTTGGAAAAGCAGCGCTTTTAATTTTCTTTTAACTAATCCACTTTAAATGGCACATTACTAAACATTGCTTATCACTTGTTGACCACATAGGAACTCTTGACCTTTGCGCAAACTACATTCAAAATATTTGACAAAGCCATGCAAAATATTTTCTGTATTTCTTACCGCAATTTCTGAAACATCTGACTAGAAACAACATAAAGGAGGTAAAGATTAACAGGACTCCAGCAGGACCCGCACAGTGAAATGTCACTTAATGCAGACAATATGTTACCATCTTCCTTCAATGAATGTTTTTCCAGCTGTAAGGCTGGACTAAAGAAGAGGCAGAGTGCCCAGTATAACATAGTACACACCAGCAGCAGCAAATTTAATTTGTTTGTCTCAAAGCGCAAGGTAATGCACTTAATAATCCTGTAGGGCAGCAAAGTCTAATTTCACAGGCCTCAGTCTATGACAGTAAGGAATCAGCAAGCTGGTAGATGGCCCTGCTCCTTCTTGGGCACTTTCCCACCATGTATAAATCCGGGAGGGGCTATCAGTTACAGGTGGACAATCCAGCTGACAATTCAGCCTCTTTGAAGGCAAATGCAGGCAGTAGCTGTAACTCATCTGGTAGCTTTATGTCTGTGCATACATCTACATACTAACACAAAATGGGTTCAAGTGGATGTAAGGTCCAATGAGTGAAGGCACAGGCAGCTTTGACAAATATTCACAATATTATTTCCAATATTTTAAGACTCATCCATATACCTGAATTCAATTTCTGCTTTACTCTATGACAAATCTAAACAAGCATATTCCAGGAAGATACACTTAATAAGCTGTAGAAAAGAAACAGAGAAACATAACCTCCAGCAATGTTTTATGATGGTAATTTGTAAGCTGGCATTTTGATTTACACCTTGATAAAGATTTAATTGCCTGACACAAAGAACCTGTCTGTCATGCTGTGCAGGTGTTTATCTGGAATGACTATTGCTTTGGAGATTTTCAGGTAACTTAGCCATTTGGTCTTATTTTCAGCCTTGATGAATGAAGGTGTTGCTTTTTCATTCTCACATTATGTCTCTCTTGGGTGCTAAAAGAAAAGGTTTGGTTAAGATGTTGCTGTTAGGGGATCTCCTTGTACCTTCTTCATGAGAACTGGGACCTTTCACAGAACCAGGCTGTGCTGGTTTTGGCTGGGGCAGAGTTAATTTTCTTCAGAGTAGCTGGTTTTGCATTTGTGCTGGAAACAGCATTGATAATACGTGGATGTTTTAGTTATTGCTGAGCAGGGCTTACACAAAGCCAAGGCATTTTCTGCTCCTCACCCCACCTCACCAGCAAGGACACTGGGGGTGCACAAGGAATTGGAAGGGAACACAGCCAGGACAGCTGACCCCAAATGACCAAATGGATATCCCACATCACATGGTGTCATGCTCAGCTTATAAAACTGAGGGAAAAAGGAGGAAGGGGGGGACAATTCAGAGAGATGACATTTGTCTTCCCAAGTGACTGTTACACGTGATGGGTCCCTGCTCTCCTGGAGATGGCTGAGCACCTGCCTGCCCGTGGGAAGCAGGGAATTAATTCCTTATTTCATTTTGCTTGTGTGTGGAGCTTTTGCTTTACCTATTAAACTGTCTTTATCTTATCCCACAAGTTTTCTCTCTTTTACTCCTCTGATTCTCTCCCCATCTTACCAGGGAAGGAGAGTGAGCAAGCAGGGCTGAGTTGCTGGCTGGGGGCGCCATGACACAGGTGCCGGATTTCAAATGTAGGACCACAGTTGTGCATTAAGACAGCTTTTTATCCTGTGCCTTCCCTGGCTAGTCTGAACATTAGTATTTCACCAAGATGAGACTGCTACATTTCTCTGCAGTCTGAGGGCAAAGCAGTGCTACAGCCACCCACTTCACTCCTTTGGACAACACTAGCTCAGCACCCTCCTCTTTAAATGTGCTGTAATCAAAACTGCAGTTTATGGGAAGTGTTTTACGGGAATACTGAAGACAAAAGTGCCTTACTGAGGAAGAAAGCAAAAACCACCCAAAGGCCAGACTAAGGGGTGTCTGAGTATTTACAGCTTATACACATCTTGGACAACAGCAAAAGCTGGTGGTGAGATGGCAGATGGGCTTCCAAGTCATTCTAATGCCCTTTCCTTGAATCATTGCATGGGCAACAATCTGTCTCCCCACAGACCTATCCTCTCTTGTGCCCTTGTCTGTACAGGGGAGTCATCACCTGCTCCATTGGAAATGCAATATATTTGTAAATGCATTACCCACTGATAGAATTACTCTTGTGTCTTGCTGCTAGTCATCAGGACCAGCTCTGAACTCAGCAGTTCTTCTAGGACATGTGTCTGCTCATCTGCCTTCCTTGTTCCCAGCGAGCATCCAAAGGGCACTTTAAATATAACCACAGACTCTGGTACAGAAATAAATCCCGAAACATGACCCTCAGGTCAGTCAAATAAGTGACACTGCAATTCCTATTGCACTGACTCATGTTAGAAAGTATTTCCCTTTTATTGAAAAGACTCTGTGAATGCCAACTGCATGAAGAAAAACAGCACAAAGCATGAGTACCAGCCAAGTCCTGCTGAGATCTGCAGCCCTTGGGTGACAGACGAGATCTTTCCTTTTGCATCCCACGTCTGGCCAGGCTGTGGTTCCCCCCATCAGCAGCTCTCTTAGGGATTGGCTGTACCATGCCACAGGAGCCACTGGTTGGAAAACCCATGTTTGAATTCCCAGCTTCAGTTTGGTTTCTGAGGGAAGCCCGCAGGGTGGTGCCTGCAGGCAGGGGTAGTGCTGCCCACGGGCAGGAGTAGTTCAGGTATCTGGGTTTCTCAGATATCCCACTCTCAGCCAACTCTGCCACAGCAAAACCTTTGTGTTGGGTCTTCACCTGTGCATGGGGGAGAAGTTGAAAGAGGTTTCCTTCCCTGGACTGCAGTCCAAAGCCATCCTCAGAGGCACGAGGAGGCTGGAACACCGTGCAAGTCCTGGGGGATGTACATTTGACCCAGAAGCACAGATCCCAGGACTAGCAAGTACCAGTCTAAGGGCAGGTGAGTGAAAGATGCTGCATAATCTGTAATCTGCTGCACAAAGACCTCTGTGTGCAGGCTTTCTGGTCAGAGGAGGCAGGTGTAGCCTCTGCATACCCACCCAGCTGGCTCACAGCAGAAAGCTGCAGTAAGCCCAGAAGAGTTGCTTGGATGGCTCATTTCCTGCTGCCCACTTTATGGAAGGAAGGTGGAAGACAAAACTCCCCAGCAAGTAAAGTAACAAGACAGGCACAACACTGAGTGCCCCTGCAGCACTGCAGTGAGCTTCTGTGGCATGCCGCAGTTACAAAGCACTCGATGATACCACCGCAGAAATGGGAACTTTTCAGCTCCTTAGATGGGAAAAGGACTAAGAGGGCAGTAGTAAATCCATTTAAATAGAGTAGCTCCCCTATCAGACCTGCCTTCCACGCTGTAACACTGGTCTGCCTTGCTGGGGGCATGAGATAGCCGAGATGCAGCTTTTCTGCAGGGTCTCCCTGGCATGCCGGAGCAGACTTTCTCAGGAGCTTGTTAACGCGGGACAGAAAGCAGCATCCTTCCTTCCTCACAGACCAGCCTGCGCCTATTTCCATCTATTTCCCTTAATGCTGCTCACCAGAGCTGCTTGTGGCGTGCTTGAGCCCTGTGACCGTAAAACCAGCGCCCCACGGCACTTCATTCCTTTCCCCTCCCATCTTGGAAGCGTCCCTGCGCCGGGAGGGTGATGAAGCAGCCTCAGCTGGGATCCAGCTCCCCGCGGAGGGGTGCCGGGGCGGGCTCCACGTGTCAGTGCTGAGCACGAAGGCGCTTCCAGGAGTGGGGCGGGAGAGCGCCGGGCAATGCCAAGGCTGCCGAACGCCGGGATGCGGGCGCTGCCGCCGCCTGGTGGCCGAGGCGCGGCACTGCGGCATCCAGCTCTCCCCGTGCCCGCCTGCAATTCCCACTCATGGAATCCTTCAGGCTGCAAGGCAGCGCTGAGATCTAAGAGCATCGAGTGCAGCTGTTTAAGCCAGGACGGCTGAGCCCACCACTCAGCCGTGTCCCCAGGTACCAGGTACCATATCTACATGGCTTATAAATCCCTCCAGGGATGGTGACTCAACCACTGCCCTGTTCCAATACTTGGCAGCCCTTTTGGTGAAGATATTTTTCCTAATTATCCAATCTTAACCTTGCCTGGCACAACTTGAGGCCATTTCCTCTTGTTCTGTCGTTTATTACCTGGGAGAAGAGACTGAGCCCCTTCTGCCTACAGCCTCCTTTCAGATAGTTGTAGGCAGTGATAAGGTCCCTTCAAGCCTCCTTTTCTCCAGGCTGAACATCCCCAGCTCCCTCAGCTGCTCCTCATCAGACCTGTGCTCCAGACCCTTCCCCACCTCTGTTTCCCTTGGCTGGACACACTCCAGCACCTCAATGTCTTATTGAGGGACCCAGAACTGGACACAGGACTTGAGGTGTGGCCTCGCCAGTGCCATGTACAGGGGGACAGTCACTTCCCTGGTCCTGCTGGCCACACTTACTGATCCAGACCAGGATGCCATTGGCCTTCTTGGCCAGCTGGGCACTCTGCTAGCTCACATTCTTCAGCTGCTGTCAACCAGCGCCTCCAGGTCCTCTTCTGACAAACAGCTTTGCAGCCACTCTGCCCCCAGCCTGGAGCGCTGCATGGAGCTGTTGCAGTCCAAGGACACTTCACCTTGTTGAACCTCATGCCATTGGCCTTGACTCATCAATCCAGCCTGTCCAGATCCCTCTGCAGAGTCTTCTTGCCCTCCAGCAGATCAACACTCCTGCCCAACTTGGTGTCAGCTGCAAACTTACTGAGGGTGCACTCAATCCCCTTGTACAGATCACCGATGAATTCCTCCTGCTATATTTTGTCTCTTGTCACTTTTAAAATTTTCTTTCAACGTCTCCCTCTATGTAGTTCAATGTATTTTTAAATTCTCACCTATGTCTCTTGTACCCTCTCACTTTTTATATTCTTTTTTTCTGTGTTGGGTTCATGTATCAATGTTTTGGTAGCAGCAGAGGTGCAGAGGTGGCTTCTATGAAGACACCAGAAACAGCCCCTGTTGGCAGACAGAACCAACTCCAGCAGGATGCAAGGAAGATCTGACACTGGTCAAAGCTGAGCCACAGTTCTCCAGGTGTGGCATCACCAGTGTGGAGTAAAGGGGAAGGATCACTAAACTTTGCTACCACTCTAACCAGGGTGGCTTCACCAGAGACTGTAAGAAACGGAGCCATTCCTGTCCGCTGGCCCACCATTCCAGTCCAGCCCATGAGACAGATGCCTGGTGACTGGCAGGAGACAGAAGTGAAGGTAAGCTGTGCCACATGGTTTTTATATCCACCATGTCAGACAAAATAATTTCCTATGGTCAAAACTGGCTATGAAATATATATTTGTCTGTACTAGAAATGCGTTGGAAAGGTAGGTGTGAAGTTCTCTCTTCAGTTACTAAGGTTTAGCATCTCTATTTCTGGCACAAAGGTTTTGTGGGAAAAGGAACTATTTGTCTCCTTATAAAGGGTTGTAACCCCCACCCAGGAATAAATGTGATTCAGTAATTCAGAAGCCAGGATGTCTTATGTATCTCCCTGTAAATCTTTGGAAACAACAGCTCCTGTCTTCTCGTTTGTCCATTTCCCATGAAACTGCTTAGCTGCTTTGAGATTTTGTCTGTAGCACCCAAAATCACTGGCCTTTGCAATCGGTTTCCTCAATGTGAAGGGGTTCTGTAGTGCCCTCTTCTAGAAATCATTACGTGAGATAAGGACAACGGAAGTACCAGGAACTATCTTGATCTCAGGTTCCCTAAATCAAATCAAATCAGTCCCAAGGATCTTTATACAGGTTACAAGGAAGGAGAAGTCATTGCTCTTATCACACAACACAGACAAGGAAGGGCACCTTTAAAGTCACAGAGGGCTAAGACTGCACAGCTTAGTCAACACTTGAGGGTATGACAGTTTCTAAAATAATGGGGAAAAGAGAGTCTGGCTCAGTCTGTCCTTTCAGTTTTTCCAGTCTAAACACAATGGATTTCTATTAATTCTATTCAAATAATCAAGCTTTGAATAACACTTTCTTATTGCTACATGTGTCAAAGGTAACTGTTCCTAAGAAATTTAACCTTGTGGTACCTTCTTAAAAAAAAGAAAAATATCAGTGCAAACTAGCAGTTCCTGACAAAACAGACCCTTTTATAGAAACCTGATGGGGTTTCTTTATACACAAACCATACAAACTATTATCCAGTAATCAAGAGAAACCATGTTTTATTTAGCATATACTTTGTAATCCACCAGATAAAACCAAGAAACGTTCTCCATAAATCTAACAGTGGTGTTGAGCCTTTCTTTCTTTGGAAGATCTATGCAGTCAATTTATTTAAACATGTTTAACTTCTGGATAGAAATTATTTTTAAGAACTCAAGCAAGACTACTAATTCATTTTAATAAAAGGAAAACTCAAGAGACTGCACTAACATTTGTTGTTTTCTGTAGTTGAGATTCTTTTTTTATCTAATATTTATGAATTTACTGCACAACAAAATCAGTATTCTTGTATAACTTATTTATGTACTCCATATTTGAGGAAGGAATTATCAGCATTTTACTTAGTAACTGAAACAAGAAAATTATTCCATCCAGATGTAAAAAAAGCCATCTTCCTTTTTATTTTAGCTCTCCTAAAGCATACATAATACACACTATCCCCAAATTTCCCTTTGCTTTTACCTTACAAGCGTAGGAAAACACAAGCTCTTTGTTTTAAATTCTTCTCTCTCCTTCTCAGATAACTCCTACAACTGTTTTTGCACTTCCAGTTCAGTAAATCTTACAGACAGGGTAAATCTACAGAAATAACTTGCACAGCAAAAAAAAGCAAAACCAACTTTGTACCTCTGCAGAGCGAGCTAGATCCTGGTGGTCTGCTTCCATGGCAAATTCACTGCAGTTAACTTTATACATAAAAGCCTCTAATTGAGGAAAAAAAAAATATTTAATTTTGTTATGTATAACTCTTTACTTTTGCCAACAACAAGCAGGTATTAAGGAATAGATTAGTCAAAACTAAATTTCATTTGGAGTAACATTAGTCAAGAGTTCAGGTGTAATTTAAGCAGAAAAAAAATCACAGTCCAAGCACTTTGTCCATTCCTGGTGAATATATGCTTTTCCCTAGCACTGCTACAGACTATTTGATGTTCTGCTTTTGATTTTGCTTCAGATTTACATTATTTAGCTTGCCCTAAATATTTACACCACACGGTAAGTCAAGACTCAGGCAGCCTTATGCCTCATTGACAGTATTTTCCTTTAGAACCCTGGCTCCCTGTTGTCCTATTTTCTTGAACGGATATAGCTTTCTTCCTTTATGGGTCCCTGTTAATTAAAAATACTTCGAATAGTTTGAATCCCACTGTAGCAAAACATTATGGCATAACACATAAATTATGCAGAAAAAAACTACTCCTAGCATGGATCACTTCCCAGCATTCATAATAACAGGGAGCACACTGCATTTCTAGCCCCTCTCACCTCTTGTATTGCCTGCTGAGGCCACAGCCTTTCCCTGCAGCTCTGCCCCTGCCCCAGCAGTGGGAATGGGAAGGGAGCTCCCCTTCCCTGGGAATGAGCCATTTCTGCTCACTCCCCCAAAAATGCCCATCCCCTTCTGCTGCTGCTCTGGAGAGTGGGCTGCAGGGATTGTGCACAGGCAGAGCCAAGGTAAGAAGAGGACTCTGGTTGAAAGAGCAGAAAGCTGTTTAGACAAAAATAATGGTCTGAGTATAAGTACAATTAAATCTGGTCTCTGTAGGGAATGGAGACCAGATGTTATGTGCTGCCTCTTAATTTTTTACTTCTGTAAATTAAACAGGATAGGGGGGCAGATAGTGCCTGTGCTCCATAATCCTCTGCCTTTTTAGATTATACTTAGTGAATTATTCAGATTTACCTGTTTTAGAGCATTCCTGTGTATTCTCTCTACTTTTTCTCTTTTTTTTTCTAAGCAAATAATTGATTATCAAAATTTTATTTTTTGTGTGTTTCTCAGTTCTCTTTTTTTGTCCCTGATGTTTCATAGAACAATCTGCAATTTATCTGTAAAACTGCTAGTGAGTTTTTCTGAAACTAGGATATCAGACATCTTTTTATACAAGCTTGGTTTTGCTCATTATGCTTTTCTGAAAGCTCTGATTCTTCTATAAAAGATTATTTTGTGAAAGACCCCTAGTGAGGTGATTGAGCATTTTCTTTATCAGTTATTTCCTACCAAATTTGCCTATGGTGCAGGTTAAAGTCTCTCCCCCTCTGCTGCCAACTCAGCTATACTTAATCATACAATTTAGTTTGATGATAATTTATTCCATCTAATGATGCATGAGATGTAAAAACCCCAAAGGAGGAGTTTGGGGAACTGGAAATTAAGAGGTGGAAAAAAATCCCAAACCAAACATTCCCACCTTTTTTCCTTGCAAACTCAGCATATCTCTCGCTGAAATTACTGAGACACCATGGAGCCCTGCTTTTTTTACAGTCTCTTGGTGCAGGAATCACACTTTAAATCATTCTCCAAAAGCATGACTTAGTTAACACTTCATTATGCAGGAAGATTTCCACTATGCTGTAGCTGGCAGAAAACTGACTTTCCTCGTGTATTTTATCCAGCACCCACTTCAAATTAAGAAAATGAGACTCTAAAAGTTTTTGTCTGAAAGGCACATGCCTGAATGTCTATTTACCCAATCATCAGTTGTACAAGGCCAATATGTTAAAAATATGAAAGATCAGATGCCACAGTTAAATTAAGATATTTCTGTCACTTTTTTCCCTTTCAAGGTGTAAGTATTTCACTGTACAGCATTATTTGAAGAGTAGCATGTTTCATCTCAAGGATCACGAATGGCTTGCAGTATAATTTTACAATGTGGCTCATTACATTAATTTAGTAAGTGGAGAACATGATTGTTTTCTCACATAAGTGTTTTCAAATTGTGCTCTTCAGACTACCAGGTGTCTGAAGTGTCATAGGAGCTTGCATGTCCCAGGGCCAAATCATCCCTTTCACAGTTTGGATTAAGATGATGGGAGCCCCCAAAACATTTGAGGGTAGCAAGTGGTGTAGGAAATCTGGCAGTCATAATCTTGGTGGAAAATTCTTTTTCAAAAAGCAGAAAATAGACTTAGCACTAGAATAATACTATATGCAGTCCCCAACAACATTCACACTCTTGTAACACTGGAATTCAAGCCTTTAAAAATGTGTGGATACTCACACTTATTTTTTTACAGCTGAATCACAAACCCTTTATTCAATTTTTGCTCCTTTCTTTAAGCAAGACTCCAATTTGCAATATTTATTAAATTCAAACAGCGAAGTTATATGCTAACATCTGACAACATCTATTTTAATTGTGTATCCTTTTAAGATACAAATTTAAATTGGGAAAGAGACATCCATCTGAAATGAATAAATACCCTTTCCATGCTACTGCAAGTGGGATTAAAATAAAAGAGGGGGAAATAACCACCCAGAACATTGTCATCAAAACCAGTCCAGCTGCACTACCAGAACATGTAAACCTTTATTTCTGCACCTAAGCCTTCTTTCTTGGATCTCTTTCAGCTAAATACAATGAGACCTCTGTGCATTTCAATAGGCATGGACTTATCCAGAAAGACTCCTCAGCCCTGGGCTCAGACCTGTAATAATGTGATATCCTGACAAAGAAGTCACAGAAATATTTTACAGGAAGTGCCATCAAAAAGTCTTCTAGTTCATTTCCCTACTGTAAGTATTTTTAGATCAATTTATATAAAATGTTGAATAAGAAGTGCAGTGAATGTTGTAGAAAATCTATGCTACTCTCATATAATTTATTTTTCACTATGCTAACTACACAGAGGGGTTTTTTTAATCTGATGTGACTGGGTATCAGAAAATATTTCTAAAGATCTTTTTTTATAAAAGCCAGTATTCAAAATAAGACAATTTTAAACAGTAACTTGAAATACCCCTCATTTCAAAATATCACCTTATACTTTTACAAACTGCCTATACACATAGGAAGAAACAACTAAAAGGTAGTCCCCAGTCTGTATTACATTTGAAAAACAATTTTAGCCTCAGTTAAATCAGGCTGTTCATTTATTCCATCTCTAAAATCCTCATGACAATGCAGATCCTGATTTGAAAACTGACATTCCCTCCAAGAAAGAAACCCACGTACTGGTACATACATTTCACACAAATTGAAAAGAAAGACTGCCAGTGATGACACAGTAAGGATAAAGTTTAAATTAGGTTCTATTCACATGACTAAGTTAAAATTGTAAGTAGCCTTTCTGGAGAGATAGCACAAACTCAGCTGCACAGTGCCCTGAGCAAAGTGATCTAGGCTGGCCTGTGTGACTGTGGATTCTGGGAAGAGCCTGGGGCCCTTGAGTAATTTAGGTTGGAAAGTTGAGTCAAGTTGCTTAAGGTCTTATGTACTCAAGTTTTTTAAATTTTTGAGGCTGGGTACTCCACAGCCTCTCTGGCAACATGCAACAGCATGTAACACCCAGCTCCATCCCTGCAGAGCCACAAACCTTCTATTTCTACTGTTCAGCCCATCCCTTCTTCCAGCCCCATCCACTTCCTTTTCACATTTGAACTGAGTTAGGAATTTCCTGTTCTACCAGTCCGTCTGCTTGCCCTGTACACCCATTTTCCTGCATTTCAGGATGGACTCTCCTTGAGCTTTGAGGAGGCTGCTCTCCAAGACTGAGCAGTCCCTGTGGCCCTTTGCCCTTCACAGCACCCTCCCATGAATCATAGAAACACAGAGTGGTTTGGGTTGGAAGGGACCTCAAAGATCATACAGTTCCAAACCCCTGCCATGGGCAGGGACACTTCCCACTAGACTGGGTTGCTCAAAGCCCCATCCAACCTGGCCTTGGACACTTCCAGGGCTGGGGCATCCACACCTTCTCATGAGATCCTGTCTGCCTGAACAAGCTGAAGTTCAGAGTATTCAGTCTGCCACTGCTGCTTCTGCTCTCTGCTTCTGCTGCTACGAGCTCCCTTCACTTCGGAGAAAAAGTGAAATGATAAGGGAAGAGCCAGTACAAACCCACTAATTTGTTAAAATTGCTAGCACTAAATTAGAATTTTAGCTGTTGCATGGTGTTACATCCAGTTGCCTTCAGACTGTAAAGGTGACATAAGCTTACTCCTTGTTTCTCCAAATGTCAGTTTTCTTCAGGGAGAGAAAAAGGGGATGAAACAGCTGGTGGTTTTTGTTTGTGACTGTGGTACAGGTGCTTATGACCTGAGAAAGAGGAAAGAAGAAAATGTAGCCAGTCAGATTCTCCATTCTTGTGTCTCTGTGCTTGATACAATGTTATGGGTATTTATGTCTGCATTCTTTTAGGTTGCTTTGAATTTCTAATACCCCGAGATCTGTCAAGAGATGTGCTGACCACTCCTTGAGTTGTAACATTCCTCAGCAGATTCTTTACCAGCTTCCTCTACAGCATTTCAGTGAGAGTAGAGGAGACCTGTTTCCACCTTCCAAATGGAGCACCCCAAACTTGTCATCTGCTTTCTATCACATGATGTGGTAGGACATAATTTGAACTGCTTGCTCTCTTTTAACCCCCCTCCTCTCTCTCCACATGTGATACAGAACTGCCTTTCCTCCTCTCTTCATCAAGGGTTTGTGTGTTGGCTATCTCTCAGGTTACCTCCAGAGAGGAAAGTTTTCTAGAGGGAAGATTTCACATATAATTAAGAGATTTGGTTCTGAAACTCCTCTAAGAATAAGTGTGCTTTCCATCCCCATTGAAGGATCTTTAAAAAAAAATTCTCCATATGCGTAGATCTGCTCATCTCAGGATTTGAGGACACGTAGTTTTATTTTAAACAAAAGAAGTGTCAGGCAATTAAAAAAAATTATCCTAATGCTGTAATTGGCAGTGATAAACATGACCTACTTGGACTTATTTAAGTGACTAGTAGAGCTTTTAGAACATACTTTGACTGCTTGTTATAAAAGCTTTCCTGTTTTGGTTCCAGTACAGCACAGTTATTTGAATTCATTCCTTGGGCAGTTCCTCTCAGGGTCAGTTTGCAATAGTTTCCCCATTACTGGAGGAACCTGTAGGCACTGAAGAGCTCCCAATGCATATAAGTGACCACGTTGCATCAGAATTAATGCAACTTAACTGACTCTGACTTCCCCAGAGCTGCTGACCCTTGTGGGAGCACTGAGCACTGCTTCCTGTGATAACAGCAAAATGTCAGGGAGGAAAGCTCAGAGACAGGCATTTCTGCTGAGGAGAATCAGTTATTTCAACTCCAAACGTGAGCTCAGTATTATTCTCCCTTGCACTGTGGGTTTTCCACAAGGAACTCCCAGTTTGTTGAAGGAATAACCAGGCTTGAGGGGGAAAGGCTGAAGGTGGTATAGTAACATGTCAACCCCCTTTCTTCCACGTTATAAATCCAACTGGCTAGGAGGAAACCACCTTGTGACTTGGAGTACTTTAGGATAAACATTAATAATAACAAATTCTAGTTGGTCATTATTGCTGAACAGAAAATATCGGATTTCGTTTTCACCAGGAGGAAATGAAAATGTCATGTACTGTAATATGACAAGCATGGAATTTACAGTAGTGATATGTACTTGTAATTACCTTTATATGTGTAAATGCACACAAAGCAGAACACCAGGGAGGCTGTTTTACAACAGATTTAATCAAGAGAACATCTACGTCTCCTCATAAACTTACTTAACCAACTTTGAAAAAAGAATGGAGTTGATTAGACAGGTTAATGGGGTGATGTCTTTATAAATGACAGATGGCCACGTTAGAACAGAAAGTTGTTCACTCTCCATTTTTTATTTTATTTTACTTATGAGACTATTTTACTTTTTTTTCTTTTTTTTTTTTTTACTTATGAAAACATTGCTCATACATTTTTGATTAGCAGTGGTTCACTGGAAAAAAAAGCAATTTCCAATGAAGCTGAACTTTTAGCTGGATGGATGTTGTCATTATGCTTAAGTGGCAATAATCAAAACTAAAATACAAAATGAATTTTTTGGAATTCCAGGTCCTTATAAACATCCTGACCTCCCCGCATTGGCCTGCAAATGGAGAAAAGTGCTTACAGATTTGCAAGCTCATGAGAACATAACAAAGGAATGGAAACATGCAGAAGAAAGCTAGCTTTTTTTATGTAAGGGGAAACCATTACTGGTGAGTTTGGCAGGGTAATTAAAAACTTACAACTCAAAAAAAGGCAGGAGTTAGTTAACAATAATAAAAAGTATTATTATAATGCAAAATTAGCTATACTTGAAAAAATAGTACGCACCCTGGGTACCTTGGAATTATTGAAGTGTGGAATAACCTAGGTTGTTAATCTTCCCTCAGATAGCTGAGGTCTCGGGGAGTGAATCACACCAAGAGTGTTAACTGAAGGAGGATTCACTGACTTCCTACACAGAGCCCTCTGGCCTGAAGGGGAGGATGTGCAGTACCTGAAGTTGCAATTGAAAGCCACTGTGGCAGCAGCAGCTCTTGGCTCTTTCCTGGGTAGCATGCTGCTTGGCAGTGGTCTGTGTGCCACCACTGGCCTGAGCCATGAGGTTTGAAGCTCTCTGTCTGAAGATTTCCAGTGCCTTTTCAGCTGTTAGATAATCACAACTGTGCAATAGTTTCTGCAGAAATCTCCCATCTCTCTTCTTCTCCCATATGAAAAAAATGTCCATTCCTGAATGGACCATAAATTAAGAAAATAAGATGTGCATTGCTAACCTTCTACTCTTTTCCTCTTCCTTTGGCAGTTTTCACTGACCTGAAGTGTGCAACTTCTTCATCTGGTGCAGACAGCTGATTAAAACAATCCTATTGAGCATCTTTCTGGCCTTCCACACATGACTGTGAAAACCAAAGTCTTCCAGGAATGTTTTCTCTTGAAAATTTCTCAGTAAGTTTAGAATTTATGAGAACCACGAGACTAAGTTTTGAAAAATCTCTGGATAGTTGGGGCCTTTTTGCATTTATCAGGATTTCAGTACCTGATTCAGTGCAAGGAAGCAATCTTTAAGTATGCTTGTGAAACTCTGCAGCAGATAGCAGCAATGAAAGATAATTCTAGATACTCAGTCAGGATAGTGTGGCTGCAGTGGGTCATAGTCTGGATCAGAATACATGTAAGCTTTTCAAGTGCTAGGATACTGCTGGGTTTTGGGGTTTTTTTAATACAGTAAGATAGCATATCACAAGTTTAGTTTCATTTATCTGGGCATGTGTAAATCAATAGTTTCCATAACTGTGTCTTATCCTCATTAAGAGAAAGAGATCCGCTTATCCCTGAGGCAGGTGAGTAGGTGGCTGGCAGCTGCAGAGATACAGTGGTCTAGCATTTACTAATAACATCATGAACAACAGTTTGGGGTGATAATTTGACATCATATTTAAGGTGCTACACAACTGCATCAACTTGTCCTGCAGTTCACCTCTCACTAACATAAAGAAGATAAATTCCTCGCAGAGTATTCACCCAGGAAACAGCTGTGACTGGCTTTGTGTTCCTTTCTGGTACTTCCACAGATTAATTGCTGTAACGTCAGTGGCACCTCTTTCAATGCATTACCATCTGGTCAAGTGTTGCCAGACCAAGATGGACATAATGCTACAGAAATTGTTTAGAACTACCTTTGCTCAATTAATTCCTTAATTCTATGTCCTAGTGTCACTGCCAATCCCTGCTGCCAGATGCCAGATTTTCTCTGGAGCTCCTGTTTCCCCGGAGTCAGCTGGATGTTCACAGCATTTTGAGGTGGAGGAACCTTTTTTTTTCTGTTTTCGGTTGGTGCTAACTGGAGTAATCGGATCAGTGGTGAATCGCTGGTTTCATAAATCTGGTGGGGATAGGATATAGGGGATAATACGGAAAGGATTATGTAAAAGATTTGTATCTTGAGGAAATACTGACTTCCACAGTGCCTGACGCTTAACAGTAAGCTACTGTCTTTCAGCACCGGGCTGCCCTGCACAGTAGTCAGTGTGAGTGCCTTGATATGCAAAATACCACAGCTAATCTAGTCAGACAATCCTTGATCACTTTGTGACTTCTTAAAGGAAATAAAGATGTAAAAGAATGTTCCTTGGTACACGACTGATTTGATAATCTAATGAAAGGCACTGCAGTTTGGAAGAGCTTGGTAAATGCTGCAATCTTTCTAAATATTTTATTCCTGTTTGCATTCTGTTCCCAAAACACTGATTCCCTCGATTCATTACTGTTCTGTATGGATTGTCTCCCTGAACACTTCCTTGCCGTTGATCCCTGTTTCTATTAAAAGAGTCCTTTCTTTCCATTCCTTTCACTTTCTGCTGTTCCCTCTTCTGTTTAATTCACCTCATTATTTTGATACCGTCCCTTCCTTACAGAACATGAGGTTCACCTTCTCTTCCTTGACCTGCTCATCCTCCCACACGCAGCCCTATTAAATTTCCTCCCTCCAACAGAGCCTCCTCCCTCTGAATCCTACACAAGCATTAATTTGAGGGGAGCTTTATTGAAAAGAAAATGAGATAGCAAAAAAAAGAAAAAAAAGTGTGATGGATAAAATTAATAGGAATTAATAGTTATAATAGAAAAGTTTCAGGTGAGCCAAAATTAATACAGCACTTGAAATGTACATAGGCTCGTTTAAAAAGAAGAAAACCAAATCCAGCATGAATTTTCAGAGACATCTCATCCCCCATATTTTCTTTCCTTTTTGTGTAGCCACCAGTTGCTACGCAGTCCCTGGGAAACAATGACTTAGCCGAAATCCTCGGGCTTGTCTGTTCTCCTCTAACTGTTTTTGCTTCAGTGTTGTGATCTGGAGAAGTACTAAAAGCCAGAGGGAGATTGTACACCTTCATTGCTCCTTACAGGAGCATCTCTAATCCTTGTTGTTCAAACTGTACAATAGAACTGAAAGACTGAGGCATCACAGTGTGTACCAACAGTGAGCTGTTTCCATAATAATGATAATAATTCAAGCTTTTGTTACTCATTCCTTTCTGTTGTGCAGCACAGGCCCGTAACTGCATTTACTCCACAGATCTTAATCCAGCCTCTGTGAGAAGCAATTTGTTGGGGATTTTAAAACATCCTCTGAGATCATACTAGAGTTTTATGCAGAAAACCTCTCATAATCCCTCGCAAAACTCTAATATGGAGCTATTTCTGGATCTTATGCTTCTTTTGGAGCAGACTTGCCTGGAGAGTTTGAGCAGTACGTGAGAAACAACTGCGGTGCCAGCCGTGTGCAGTGAGGGATGGGTACAGCTGCAGCCAGGTTGGGAGCAGCTGCTTCCACAGAATCCTTTGGGTCCAGCACAACAAGGTAAGCACAGATGCAAAGACACCTCCCTCCAGCACACTCTGCCAGCTCACAGACATCTGATCTGATGAATGTGGCATTTAAACTTGGCTTTCTGGGAATAGGGCCCTAGTGAAAAAATGTGACTTGTAGTGCCTTCTGTTTCCTAATGCCATGCATCTTTGTTTTGCCCCAAAACAACATAGGGTTTACTACCAAAGCAGAAAACAAAGCAAACGTCTTGCAGTGCTGCCAGAAACTGGATTCTTGAGGGACTTTCACAACAATAGTTATATCTTTTAGTACAAATGAGGAAGCGGAAAAAAGAGTAACAAAATAAGGGTGCAGACTCAAAAGGAAAAGTAAGGAGTGCTCATTAAAAGTAGTGCACAATGAGGTGTCTCATAAATTTATTCAGAATTTGCTGTGGTAAAAATTCATGAGGTATTTCCTCATACAGTTTGGACAGTGTAAGGAATTACACTGACATTTTGAAGACCCTAAAGGAACGAAAGAGATGAGCTAAAGCAGCTTTTCAGCTCAGTACCTGCATAATTTCCTTAGAGAATGGAAATGCATTTTCCAATGCCACCTGTCTGGGCCTCATTAGGCATTCATTTATTAATTCTGTGTTTCTAAAAACACTGATAGCAGCAATCCACCAGTGAAGAACACGTGATGCTGACAAATGAAGAGATATCCTGATTACACTTGTAAACAAAAATGAGGAAAAATTACCATAGGCATTTTAAAAAATACATTCTAAAAAAAGTAAAATTCTACCTTATAAAAAAGGACTGGAGTATGTTTAAAAAATAAAACAATGCCAAAGGCCTTCACACCTAATCGAAAGAAAGCTTTTTCTTTAGTCAAGGCTATTACTTTGGGATGACATTCCTCTCTTGAAGTGCTATGCTCTCTGTAGAAACTGAGAGGACATCTCATATTTAAGGTCAACAGTATTTAAAAGCAGCTTTTTAATTTGGATTTTTATTTCTAGTCAAGGATTTTTAAAGAAACTCTTAATCACAGACTCTTAGAATCATTTAGGTTGGAAAAAACCATCTGAGATCATCAAGTCCAACCCTTAACCCAGCACTGCCCAGTCCACCACGAAACCATGTCCGCCAGTGCCACATCTACATGTCTTTTAGATACCTCCGGGGATGGTGACTCAGCCACCTTCCTGGGCAGCCTGTGCCAATGCTTGACAACCCTTTCATCCTAATATCCACCCTAAACCTTCCTGGCACAGCTTGAGGCCATTTCTTCTCCTCCAAAGCTGGAGATCAAGATAAAGAAGCATTCTGTCATAAAAAGTTATAAAAATATATATTTTTTGCTTTTCCCTCATTTTGCTTAAAGACAGAGTATTTAATTGCTAAAATGTACTTAATTCAAAACTACTTCTGAAATTGCTCGGTGTCATGAAGTCCTCCCCAAACCTGAACAAAACTGAACTCATCAACTTATTTGAACTGTGTAAGCAAAATAAAGTTATGAGTTATTGTGGGCACTCGCTTTCTTATCCTATATGAACTAAATGGGGGCTTTTACATAAAAGAACTGATCCATGAGTACTGTTCACATTTATCTGCAGCAATTTA
This sequence comes from Margarornis squamiger, assembly GCA_035222235.1. Classification (NCBI taxonomy): domain Eukaryota; kingdom Metazoa; phylum Chordata; class Aves; order Passeriformes; family Furnariidae; genus Margarornis; species Margarornis squamiger. Next base: position 12,238,749 of record JAWWTY010000123.1, on the reverse strand, counting down.
AAAGGGTAATGACTCCAGCTGCCAAAAATTACTCTTACAACAGATGCAATGAAGCTGGCAGTGGGTCTGTTCCTCAGCTGCTGTACTTCACTCCCACACTAGCTATTAATGCACATTGAAAAGATACCCCCAAGACTTCTCTCCCTTCAGCTCTCTCAGCCTCTCCTCCTACACCAGATGCTTGAGTCTCTTCACCAGCTCTGTGGCCTGCCACAGGACCTGCTCCAGTATGTCCATGTGTTCCTTGTACTAGGGAGCCCAGCATGGGACACAGCATCTCTAGTGGTGTCTGATCAAGGCTGAATAGAGGGTTCAGAAGATTTGAATAAAGCTTCTAAACCAGCACCTATAGTAGTATCTAAAAGGTTATTTAAGCAGAAAGTACGTTTTTCTTGATATGGAAAATAGAGATTTTACTAGTTCTTTCCAAAAAATCTTATGGGTTTCAGTCCCAATCTGAGGTTTAAGTTCATTACTAATCCATGCTTAGTGATTTTTCTTTTGGGTTGTAAGGTTCAGAGAAAATATTTTTAATTTTCTTAGCTTAACATTTCCACTTTGATTGTGGAAGGCAGAACCAGCATTACACTTGTAACCACACTTGGGAAGCTCAGGACAAAGGATTAAGACAAGGTTTATTCTCAATTCTTAGCTATAGTTTAAATAACTTTTATCTAACGTAGCCTGTTTCTCCAGATCTTTGGTGGTGGGTTTTTGGCATGGTTGCTTGAACATAAAACCAGCCTAAATGAAGAACAGATCACCTGGAGATTTTAACATTGGTCTCACCTGGCTCGAAAATCAAATTAAAACAATTGTCTTTGGAACCCTGAGCTGGTAGTCTGCTGAGCTTTACCTGCCTTGACTAATGCACATACCCCACTGCCTTTAACAATCAAGACCAGTCAAGAAGTATTTATTTATCTGTAAGGAAATACAGGAAGACCTGACAGGATTCAATGTGACAATGCTGTCTGCACTGGCAAACTGTATTTGCTGGCTATCAGACTATGCAGTTTAGATGAAAACATCTGATATCCATTAAGCTAGATTTTTAGAATTAATTTTATTATATTTATTTTCTTTCCAGTGTGATGTTAAAACAAAGAAGAAAGCAAAAAATTACTAAGAACAAATGTTACATTCTATTTGGATAACAGGAGAGGCCACAAATAGAACTCATGCTCCAAGTCACTAGGTACATAAAAAAATCCAGACTTTATTTTATTTCTGCTTTTGCCTGGTGGCAGATGGCCTAATGAAAAGCTTGAAGACCAACCATGAAGACAGGGAATACATAAAAGCAGGCAGGTAAAACTCATGTGTGAAAATGTGTAATTAGCCAGTTTAAAGGCTCAGATAAAAATTATATTTTCCTTATGAGAGGGCAGACAATACTTTAGGCTACAGGTGACTCAGAAACACAGGGAAGCTCAAGCAGTAGATGTGAGGAATCTAAACCATGCATAAGAAATGCTGGCAGCAGCAAACTCTAAGATTAACATTTCAAGATTACACAGTGTGTGTATAACCACACAAGCTCACTGTAGCTTCATAGAGGCTGAAGTGTCAGCACTACAGTTCTAAACATTTCTGATTCTGAAGAATAAACTGCAGATGTTTGCTGCTCAAATTAGAGATCAGCATCTCTTCATAATAACATGTGTGTATGTAACTAAGGAAAATGAGGAAAGAAAGGGAAAAAAGGAGCGTAGTCCTCTTTTAGGAGTGGAAATTCAAACAGGAGAGAAGCTATGATATATTCTAGTCTTGACACACACTCTATAGATGAAAGTAACAATGTGAGAAAATGATGTAGGAAGGGAATGGAAGAAGCACTGAAATAGAAAGTGTTGTAGAGTGTTTTACTTTTTGGCCAAAAACCATGGGAAATTTAATACCAACACACTCAAAGTATGTGTTTGGCATCCCCAAATCAGGCCACAGGCAAGTTAAAATTTTATTTAATAATAATGGTAATAATAAATCCACTTAGTTAATATTAAATATTAAAATCATATTTAGCATACTTACCAGGAACACTGCACATCACTTTGGAAAAACTGTGGTGTGAGTTTGTTTGTACCTTTTTTGTGTGTGTGAACACAGTCAGGGAGGTGTACATGCAAACACCTCTGTCCCAAATACCATGCACTATCAAGAATAAGGCGCAATTTTTATTTCCCAGACAAAACACCTGTAAACCTCTTTGGAGTTTCTTTAGTGCCAGGTTTCAAAACGCAGAAATTGTTACCAATTTAAAGATTCATTCCCTTTCCGACTGTAAAATTAAATAAATGACAGCTTTTTAAATCACGGAGGATGCAAAGTGTTAACATGTATGTATAGATTTGTTTGTGATATTTGTTTGAGTATCTGCAAGTTATGCTGAGATCCCTGAGATGATCCTTCCGTAGGAAATCTTTGCTGCTGCCATGTTGGCTCTGAGGCTTTGTTAATGAAACTCACACTTGCCCGCGTGTTAAACAGCTGGTACAAGACCCCACAGCCTTTAGAAGCGTGTCTAATCCTTATTAACACAAGCAGTCTCCTTAAAAACGCACGGCTGAAGACTCCTTGAATGAAAAATTCGGGGGAGCAGACCCTCCTACTTCTTTATTAACAGATACTCGGGTTAATATCAAATGGACTCATTTGAAAGGTCAACCAAAAGGCTCCTTGCGTCCCAGAGGGGATGGGACTTGTAGCTCAGGTCGCCCTAGGAGGAAGCACAGAAAGGGCACCACTTGTCGGGCGCTTCGTTTTGGCGCTGCGGTCCCTTCGGTGGGAGTTTCTGGGCTGGGAAACCGGGACGAGCGGCGCGACCCTCCCAGGCTTCCACCCCGGGGGGAGACAGCGAGTTCTCCTCCCCTCCTCCTGCACCCCTCATTCCTCAGCTCAGCACGTCGGGGCGGTGTCTCGCTGGACCCGCATCCGCACCCCCTGCGCTCCCCCGGGACGGGGAGGACGGGGAGGAGGAGGAGGAGGAGGAGGAGGAGGAGGAGGAAGGACGCCCGCCCACGCTGGAGGTTTGGGTGGGGATCGCTACAGGAGCGGCAGGAGCTGGAAAAGCTCCTCTTCCTCCCCATCGCAGCACAGGAGCCGCGGTTTTCCTCGGGGCTGGAGCGGCGAACACAGCTGGGGACTCGCGGTTTGCGTACGGCTTCTTTTATTCCTAACAATAACAATAATAATCAAACCCGACACCAAACAAACAAACAAACAAAACCCCCCAAAACAAAACAAACCCGAAAAACCCTCACCCCTCTCTAAAAATTGCTTGCTTCGGGAGGCTCCAAGGAGTTCTAGAACGCGGCCCTGGTGAGGCCACATCTGGACTGCTGTGCCCAGTGCTCCAGCGGGGGCCTCCTCCAGATGAGGAGGGGTCTGGAGCACCTCTGTCATGAGGAGGAACTGGGGAGCTGGGTCTTCTTTAGTTTAAAGAAGTGAGGACTGAGAGGGGATCTCATCAATGCATATAAATATCTCAGAGGTGGGTGCCAAGAGGGTGGTGCCAGGCTGATTTCAGTGGTGCCCGGTGACAGGACGTGGAGGAATGGCCATAAACTAAAGCACTAGAAGTTTCACCTCAACACGAAGAACTTTTTTACGCTGAGGGTGGCAGAGCACTGGAACAGGCTGCCCAGGGAGGTCATGGATTCTCCCTCTCTGGAGACATTCTAACCCCACCTGGACGCATTCCGGTGTAACCTGCTCCAGGTGAGCCTGGATGATCTCCGGGGGTCCCTCCCAACCCTAAAGATCCCGTGGACAGCACAAATAAAGTTTGGGGCAAGCTGTTGCACCGGCCGGATGCCCCACAGGGGAGCGGCCTGCCCGAGGAGACTGGGGGGGCGCTCTCTGGGGCGAGGGGATGCGAGTGACGGAGCAGCTCCTGCGCTCCCCTGTCCCACTTGGCACCCCTCGGCACCCCTGTCCCCACTGTCCCTCCTATCCCCTGTCCCCCTTGTGCTCCCCTATCTCCCCTAACCCACCTGTCCCCCATCCCACCTGTCCCCCCCCGTCCCCCCATATTCTCCCCTTCCCGTCCCCCCCATGTCCCACCTGTCCACCCCATGTCCCCCCATCCCATCTGTCCCACCTGTCCCCCCTACCCCTCCATGTTCCACCTGTCCCCCCATC